>JAWWNH010000133.1:2400000-3000000 GCA_034641385.1 Darevskia mixta | reverse complement strand
TACAATGACCTAAAAAGACACTTGTTTTGCCCCAGCTACCCACAAGCCATCCTTACATTCAGCCAAGAGCCGAGGAGGGTGGAGCCAATAGCTCCCCACCTCCGCAATGGACAGAAAAGAGACACACTCCAATATGTGTGTGTGCATGCACACACACACAGCCTGCTTGCCTACTTGGCCCAGAAAAACAGCAGCCTAGCTACGACCATACAAGCAAGGGGCTAGGAAGGAAATGCACCCATTTAATTTACTGGCTTCGTGCCAATTAAGAGGATTGTTGATTTGCCTCTCTGTGCAAAAATCTGTTCTTTGCCCTGGTGCTCTTGCCCATCCTTCATTTTCCCAATGTATTTATTGAACATTTCATTGTTCTCATCACTGAATATTTTGTTTTTGTCAGCGAATTTTGACTGTTCTGACAAATCCCATTCATCAACTGATACTGAAACCAACTGAGGCTTAAAACCGTTTCCCAGTATTGTAGCAGGCTTTCTGCTAGAGAGAGGGGGAAAGGAGGGGGGGTCTTTAAACAAAAACAAAATAAAATAATAATCCCAAACAGAAAATTCTAGCTAAATGAATACAACCTAACAGTGCCTTTTTCCAATGAGGGAAAAAAAATCTAAAAAGTGTGCCCTTGAAATATGGATGTGCAACATGCTCAAGACAAGTATATAGGATTCATTTTCTCCAGATAATAATGTATATTTAAGAGAGCCACTAAGAGATGTCAATGCTAATTTAGTACATCTATTCCATTACATGCTGTTAACTTTTGCTTCTTTGACAACCTCGTCCATTACGTTTGCTGCTTTGGTTGAAAATCTGATTTGTGAAAATACCCTAACTCCAATTTAATATAATATTATAAATCCAACTGCATCTAAGTGAATGCCTTATTATTTACTTTAGGCACATATCCTCCTTTTATAAATATAATCTTTAGAGTTCAATAACAAATACGTGACCCTTTTTCGTAAAGGCTCAGAGAATGGTAGTGTTTGCCCTGTAGAGGAACAAGGAATACTTACTGCAGGATGAGAATTGCTCTGCGCAAGCCAAGGGTGAGACAAACTAAACAGTCTTGACAGCCTTATCCTCCGTGAATTTATCTAATCCTTTTTTAAAGGCATCCATGTTGGTGGCACTCATAACATCTTGTGGGAGTGAGTTCCATCGTTTACTTCTTCGCACTGCACAAAGTTACTTTCTTTTGTCTGTGCTAAATCTCCCAACATTCAGCGCCATAGGATAGCCCTAGTTCTGGTATTATGGGAGGAAGGCTTTTCCCTATTCGCTTTCTCTACATGGTGTCAACAAGGTCATGGCCAGCAGATTGGGATGCTGGAAAACCAAAGGCTTTAGGTTCTAAAGAGGCCCTATGAAGAGACATGTCCCAGATTGTGCTTTGTGACTCCACAGCGCTGACTGTGAGGCTCTCCCTGGAGATTCATTATCCTCAACAGACAGGTGTCCACCATCAGGAAATGCAATGGCCAGAAGGAGGCAGTCAATGGTATCCTCTCCAGATATCATTGAACTCCACTGGTCCCAGCCAGAATGGACAATGATCAGGGATGGTAGTAGCTGTTGTAGTCCCAACAAAATCTGGACGGCACCACATTGGCAACCCCCATATTCAACAATGAGGGGGGAAAGGAAAGGAAATCTTAAGGGTGCACCCTGGAAAACACAGTGGTGTGCTCTTTAAGTGACCCTGAAGTAGAAATATATTTTAAAGAGTGTGGGCCAACGGCGTTGTTATTTTTGTGCACCCTTGAGATTTTATCTCCCTCCTTTTTTTCCCCTTGGTGCCTTCCTTCCTCTAGTTCCCATGGTTTCCGGTAATGGCCACAGTGTCCACAAAAGCTTCCCAGAATGAGGCCTCTTTGGGAAGGAGGAAGGCAAAGCCTATTTTGTGAAGGGGAGAAACAAAACTTCTCAGGGCATTGAGCAAGCCTCTCCAGATATTCCCTTTTTCGTCAGACCAGCTCTTTTTCTTCTCTCTGGCAATAGATCTGTCTTTTTCGCACTGGAGAGGTTTCTACTGTAAGTCAGGGCCAAACCACATGTGAGGCAGGAGATTGATGATCAGATCGCCTAACCAGTTTCTTTCTTAACTGTAAAGCAGCTGTATGGGCTCTGGTTTTGATTGCACCAGTGGTGCTGGGGGAGGTGTATTTATTTAATCCCTCACTACCACCATGCCATTTCATTAATCTAAACCATCCCTTCTTTGCTTCTATTACTCATGCTGGGGTGGGGAAATACTGTAGGTATATCGTGCTGTATTTCCCCACCACCACCACAGGGTTAATAAAAAGCTTTGTGCGGGTGATGATTAAGGGTGTAATAAGGCATTGTTTTCTATATCACCATCCATTGTATGCAGCATCAGTTCCGTTCTGCTACAGTTCATTTTCCTCCCAAAATGACATCAAAGGTAAAAGGTAAAAGGTAAAGGACCCCTGGATGGTTAAGTCCAGTTGAATTCAACTATGGGGTGTGGCACTCATCTCTGCTTTCAGGCCAAGGGAGCCGGCATTTGTCCGCAGACAGCTTTTCAGTTCATGTGGCCAGCATGACAAAACCGCTTCTGGCGCAACAGAACACCGTGGTGAGTGCCAGAGCACATGGAAACACCGTTTAGCTTCCTGCCGCAGCGGTATCTATTTAACTACTCGTGCTGGTATGCTTTCGAACTGCTAGATTGGCAGGAGCTAGGACAAAGCGACAGAAGCTCACCCCGTCACACGGACTCAAACTGCTGACCTTATGATTGGCAAGCCCAAGAGGCTCGGTGGCTTAGACCACAGCGCCACCCACGTCCCTCCAAAATGACAGTATTCATCACTGGTCCCCTAATTATAGGTCGGTAATATAAGAAAGGAAGCTGCTCTGTGCCAGAGGGCAAAGGGGTGGGATGGGACCCCTCCCTCACCTGACTTGTACTGAGAAACACAATACCCAGAGTGGTGTGAGGGAGCTGGGGCAGAAGCAGGCAGGTGCCAATGAGACAGAGCCATGCTTGGTTTCGGCTGGAATCCAAGGCCATGGCTATGGGAGAAGCAAGACCTCTTGGGGTGTTAATGCTGTCAGCCCCTCCATCGTAGGCTCCGGTTGTATATATGTGTCTCCGCTGTTCCTCATTCCACGAAAACCAAACCCTAGGTAAGTGCCTGGAACCCCTGGAATTTTGTACCACTCAGAGATTGGGGCGGTGTTCAATAATATATATATATATGAGAGAGTGTGTGTTCTCTTTCCTCTCCACCACTGATCTCATACCAGATATGTGCACATATTATCTTGCCTGCAAGTGCAAAAGCAGGCTGTACACACCAACTCTGAGGTAGCCACCAACATATAGAGAGCCAATTACGCAGCCTTTTCCATTTCAGTTGTTCCACAGCAGCAACACGTTTCCCAGTTCCACCGTCATATTTACCAAGGGTGTCCTCTAGGGGACAGTTGAGGAAACAGATGGTAGGAATCTCTGTACCCCTTTTGGTTCCTGAGAAGGGGGGCCTGTGAGTCATTCCCCGTGCCCAAGCTCTGCTTTGTAGTTGACACATGCAGAGAAGGGTTGAATGAGGCTAATATTACTTTTTAATTCCACCATCTCCTTGCCAATTTCCTCAGACTTTCCACCGACGTCTTTTACTGCCTCACCAGCTTCATCCGATGGGAATTTTTTCGTTGCAGGCTTCTCCTTCCAGAAGCTGCAGTGCAAGGCAAAGTTAAATTTCTTGTTCCTTGAAATAATTTATTTCACTGCAATTTCCCCCAATGCAAGCCAGATTAAAGGAAAAAAGTGGGGGGAATCTGGGACTAAGTTAAAGCACATTTGTACCAGATGTCTCATTTGTGAGGAGGGGAATTCACCTCTGATCAGAAGAGAATATATGTGTAGCAGGTAGAGTGGGGGCTATAGGAGTTTGAGATAAGAGGCATGTCGGATTCATAGTTTCATCCCATAAAAGGACAATACAGACTCCACTGCTTTTTATATTGCTTTTTATATTAGATGTTCAGATGTTTTTTAAAGGCAATCAAGTTGAAACTCTGGGATTCAACCACCCTCATGAAAAGACTGACTGTTGTCACACATGAGACTTAAATTAGCTTTTGTTTCAAATTGTTTTCATCTAATATGAATGGAAGCCTGGATTGTATGTGCATACAATTTTCTGTTGAAAACTCTCCTATATTAACAGCATCCATCATGCCAAAAGTGCCCTTATGCATGTTTACTCACACATAGTTCTATGGGACTTACTCTTACACAGGATCGAAGCCTTATAGCACAGTTGTAGGCATATTTACTTGGAAGTAAGCCCTGCCCTGTCTAATGGGGCTTAGGCTACAATCCTATGCATAACTTGGTAGTAGACAATTGAGCGCATGTTTAGGATTGCACTGAGAGTGTCCTATATAAAAACACCTCTGTAGTTTAATCATCTACATGCATACTTGGAAAAAAGTCCTACTGAGATCAATAGGACTTCCAGCACAATCTTCTACTCAGAAATAAATTCCACTTATTTCAATGGGGCTTACTCCCAAGTAATTGGATATAGGATTGCAGTCTTACTCCCATTTAAGTGTGCTTAGAACTGCAGCCTTAGTAAAGGGTTTTGAGGATATCTGGGGATTAACATATAAGGTTACCAATAAAAATAAGTAGTGCTATAATTGTTCCTCTGAAAGAAAGAGTTATCAGAATAACTGATGAGGAAAACACACTCGAGCCGATCAATTTTTCTCAGGATATTAGCTGTTCCACAGCAGCCAAAGAAGGAAGATATCAGTCAATAGATGCTTGGATTAACTACTTTATGGGCAATAAGGCAAATCAAGATTGGCATTTTAACATTGCTTAAATCAACTGTGTTATGAGAATCAATGGAAGGATCGACTCAATAGGTGCCCACGTTAATTCGCAGCAGGTGGATATGACTTACGTCTTTCAACTTTGAGCCGCCACAACAGAAACAAAAACACTTTTGGCCACGATCCCACACAGAGCAAAGCATATTTGAAACCATTGAAGTCAACAGGGTTAAGGATGCTTGACTATATGACCTTTGTCCATTAAATGGCAGATGAGAATCTTCTTCCATTTGCCAGTTCATTATGTAATAGATTAGCTCTAGATCAAAGTCCATCATATTTCACATGGACATACTGCAAAAATTGTGTGTGTTGGAATCTGCAACCCAAACTAAACTTCCAGATGGTCAATGAGCAAGAGACAGTAAAACAGTGGCACCCAGAGGTGAATTTTTAATCACAGTTGAAATCAAGAGCATTAATGATTATGTCACATTCTCTCTCCTGTGCTGCCCCCATAATAAACACAAATAGTAGAGATAACAGGATTCAGAACGGCCCTCCTGATCCCTGTTGAAGGACTTGTTTATTATTATTTTGTCAGGCATTTTAAGTAAGCTATTCTGATTCTATGGTCAATTTTGACTGAGGTCACAGCCACACCGCCACAGGTTTAAAGCAATCATTTCATTTTAACAGCCTTGGCTTCCCCCCCAAGGAATCCTGGGCAGCGCAGTTTGTTAAGGATGCCGACCTCTTACACAGCTACAATTCCCAGCACCCATAACAAACTATGGGGCAGATTCAACTGATAGGTCCCTCTACCAGAAACATGCACAAGAACTTTCACCAGAGCAATGGGGCTTTCCCCCCATCTCCTCCCAGCCCCCATGAGTCCTGCGAGGCCCCCCAGATTGGCTCACAAGAGTCAGGAAAATACCCATAACAGAGGGGGGGAACAGAAGACAGGAGATTGTTCCAAAATGCAAGCAGTGGCAGAGGAAGGGATGTGCGGGGGTGCGGTCCGCCCCAGGTGTCATCACTGAGGGGGGTGACAAAATGACAAAAATACAAGTTTTAAAAAATAATTTTTAAAAATTGGGCTCACGAAACTGTTTAGTTCAGTCAACAAATGTAACGAAACGCGGCTGGCACTGGGCGCCACACCACGGGGGCTGGCACTTACCGCAGGACCTGCAGTGTGCCTGAGCCACGCATCTCTCCTGGGAGTGACATGGTGGCTTGGGTGCCTGCAGGCTCCGCACTGCCTGAAACGGCAGTGTGGGACTTGCGTCTACCCACCGCCTCCTCCTCAGCTGCCCTACAGCTTTGAAAAGCCGTAAGTGACTTGAGTCTGCAGCACCTAATACTAACAACCTCATCCAATACCAACATGCCTGTTACCTAAGAGCTGAAGGGGCAGCTCTTCTCTGTGCTCTGATTATGGCCAAGGCAAAAGACTAGCAGGGACATGTGTTTGTGGGAATGTACAGGGTGGCAGGAGAGGATATATTGTTTGTTAATAACCTTCCTCAGTTGTGCTACCAAGTTCCTTTACTTAGCAGAGTTTACATTCCCCGTTTCAGATTGAATTGTACGTTCCTGGTAAGTTCCCTTGAATCCAAAGACACCACAATCTCATTCAAAGTCAATAAAAGAAGTTTACTCACATAGTTCACAGTTGGATTGCTGAAGGCAGACTTAGTTACAAATATGTACATGTGGATCTACTCCATATGGGAAAATAATCCCAGTGCTTCTGCTATCTGAGAGCTAGCAGAGCAGTCCTAGCAAACGAAGAAGGAAGTCAAAAAGAGGGAGATGTGCTGTGTGACTCGTCCTTTTGTTACCTGGGCAGGTTAGGTCACGCCCGCCTTCTGTCACATGCAAAAGGAAGGATGCTTCAACCAGGAGGAACAGGAAGTTTCGACTGGCTGGACCAAATATTCCCTCGCATGTCTTCTCTAGCATTACAAGGAATGTTATACTTAACTGCCTCTCATGGATCACATCCCACATAAAGATCCTTTTTGTATAGTTTCCCCTGGATTATGAAACTCTCTTCCTCTGGAAGTGTGCTTGGTTTCTCCCTCCCTCCCTCCCTGTCTTCCGCTGCCTAGTGAAGACTTTTAAAAAAAAAAAATAGCCTGCCTGGTTAGGAAAGCTTTAACCACTGGTCCTATTATTTTATCGATTGATAGCCTCCAACGTTCCTCAGATGAAAATAGGGGACTTTTCATAAACAAAATTTTAGACAGGAGCAAGAAATCGACGCAAATGCACAAAGCATTTTTCTTTTAAATCAAGACTCTGCTCCTCCTTTTCTCCCAGCCATGGGGGCCCTGCCATGTGTCTGCACCTCAGAGCTAGGCCTTTCCGAGGGCAGCCTCTCCTCCTCGCCTGCTCTCCAGCAGCCGCTAAGAGCTGCCAAAGGGAGGCGGCTGGCAGCAGCGGCCATGGAGAGGGAAATGGGGACATTCCAGGATCAAATCAGAAGCCAGGATGGCTTTCGTAGTTCCGGGACTGTCCCTGGAAAACAGGGACGCTTGGAGGGTATGTGATTGCGCCTCTCTTTTACTGTTATTGAAGCTGTTGTGACAGTGTGTTACATTTGTTTTCAGTGATATAAATCTCCCTGGGTGCTGTGTTTTGTTTTTTTTACAATGGAAGGGTGTGATATAAATGGTATAATCCAAAGCAATACAGGTCATTTGACGTGCTGTGGTTTATTGCTGTTAAGGAAGGCTACTTTGGCTGATCAGCTTGCATTTCTCACTCTCTCTTTTTTTTTGGTAATAATTTCTATGAACTTTTCAATTTTACATTTCCAAATAAACATTTTACAAACTTTAAAATATCCAGTGACTTCCCTTCTTCTCCTTCCATGGTTCATTATACATATCATACATCCCTACATATTTTACTATAACCATTCAAATCAGTTTTCTACTTCTATATCCATCAAAAATTATTTACTCTGTTGAATTTATCTTAGTGCTGCCAGCATTTTCAGCTGTATACAGTTATTTGCCATATATTTGCCATATATTCAATAAATGTTTTCTACTCTTTAAATGTATGTTCTACTTGCTCTCTTATTCTATGTGTTAAATCTGCAAGTTCTGCATATTCTGTCGACTTAAGTTGTCAATCCTCTTTAGTTGGGACATCTCTCATTTTCCATTTGGGGGCTAACAAAACATGGGCTGCAGTTGTTGCATACATAAATAGGTAAGGTAAAGTAAAGGACCCCTGGACAGTTAAGTCCAGTCAAAGGTGACTATGGGGTGCGGCACTCATCTTGCTTCTCAGGCCGAGGGGGCTGGCGTTTGTCAACACACAGCTTTCTGTGGCCAGCATGACTAAACCACTTCTGGCACAACGAGACATCGTGACGGAAGCCAGAGTGCATGGAAATGCCGTTTACCTTCACACCGCAGCGGTACCTATTTATCTATTTGCATTAGTGTGCTTTCAAACTGCTAGGTTGGCATACATAAATATCCTTTTTGGACACCTAGGAGTTTCTGTCTGGTTTATTCCCAACAAAAAGGACTCTGGTTGTTTTTTGGGGGGAAGTAATTTTAAACATTTTTTTTTCAATTCATTATAAATCATTCCCAATATACTTTTACCTTTTTACATGTCCACCACATGTGAAAAAAGTTCCCTCCGTTTCTTTACACTTGTATCTGATTCTGTTTTATAAATCTTAGCCAACCTACTCAGAGTTAAATACCATCTACCGGTATGAGCACTTCTCGCTTTTGGCCAGTAGTGGTGCAACAGCTAAATCCTTGCCTGAGATCTCTTAGCAGTCGCCACTTCATGCCTGGGGCTGAGCCCTGCTGAGAAGGAGAGGAGCTCTGTTACCATGTCACTGAAAACTGAGCACCAAATAAAGCAGAGGCAATCTCCTGCAGGCTGTTTCCACGTGCCTGGCGGATGGTGCAGTGTGCTGCCATTTCCTCCCAAACCATCATGTTAAAAGGGCAGGATAATTAGAACAATCCTGATGATCCCATCCTGGATACATTCTTGTGGCTTTAAGAGGAAGCTGGGAAGGAAATGAGCAGATTTGTGATGACCGCAAATTGCCCAAAGACTGCAGAGGCTTCCTTGTAAGACAGCCCGGGATTTGCTCATCATCCCACTATTTTTTTTCTGACCAAAAGAAAGAAAGAAGAGAAAGAGCTGCAACAATGAGGTGATATAAGCACCAGTTATTTATCTCACCAAAAACTTTAATTAAATCCAAAGAAAGTGTGTGGCTCTCCTGCATCAATCTCGGAAAGGCACAATAAAATCAGGCTCATTGATTTTTAATTAAAAGGCTATACCTTTGCAATTAGCAAGGCGCGTGCCTGCACTGCAATCAAAGTAGGGCTTCGTGGCTGCACTGAACTGCAGAAAATGGCTGGGGCAGCAGTGTGCAAGCCTTCAGGAGACCCGGAGGATGGCCGGATCCATGGTGAAGCCTTAAATGCAGAAGCCTTAAATGGAGTTCCAGGCAGGAACAAGACCAGGGGTTAGCAACCTTTTTCAGCCGTGGGCCAGTCCACCGTCCCTCAGACCATGTGGTGGGCCGGACTATATTTTGGGGGGGGAAATGAACGAATTCCTATGCCCCACAAATAACCCAGAGATGCATTTTAAATAAAAGGACACATTCTACTCATGTAAAAACATGCTGATTCCTGGACCGTCCGCGGGCCAGATTGAGAAGGCAATTGGGCCGCATCCGGCCCACGGTCCTTAGGTTGCCTACCCCTGAACAAGACTGTAGGGTAAGGAACTGGTTTGGTTAGTTTCCCCGGGAGACTGCTTCACAGTTGTATTCGTTTGGATTTGCATCCTTTGAATCTTTATCCTCTCCTTCCCCCAAGTTGCTCAGAGTAGCCAACATGCATGGTCGCCCTGCTGAATCATCACAACGACCCTGTGAGGTAGGTTAGGCTGAGAGGGAACGACAGGCCCAAGCTCATCCCAGGGCTCAGCAGGGATCTGAACTCAGATTTCCCTGGTCACCACATCACTTCTTTCTCAGCCTCAGTGTTAGGACAGCTAAAAGATCATCTTGCCCATTTAGATTCCAGCATTGCAGGGGTGTTTTGTTTTGCTTTGTTTACTGTTTGTGCATTTTGAACAGAAAATCAAAGAAAACAGAAAGGATTGGAATCTTGCCAAAGTGTCACAATTGGAATACGAGACTGAATCTGAGTTCATTATCCTGATCAACAGCACCAAGACTTCTTGTTCTCTGGAATTGCTCTCCCCCGAGAAACAAGAAAGAACGGAAAGAATGCCAGCGTGGCTGCAGGATCAGGCCAAAGGCCCATCTAGGCCAGCATCCTGCTCTCACAGTGGCCAACCAGCACCCTCCACACCAGCAACCAGCATTTAGAGGCATATTTCCTCGAAGAGTGGAGGCAGAAGTGTCCCTGTTTTCTAGGGACAGTCCCAGATTTACAGAAGTCATCCCAGTTTCTTATTTGACCCCGGAATGTCCCGCTTTCCCTTAGGATGTTCCTAGTTTCATCAGAGAATTGTTGGAGGGCATGGAGTTATGCAACCCCCGAGCCAAGGAGATCACTATACAACCTTTAGAAGACATCTGAAGGCAGCTCTGTAGAGGGATTTTTTTTATGTTTTATTATGTTTTTATATTTGTTGGAAGCTGCCCAGAGTGGGTGGGGTGTAAATCTTAAATTATTATTATTATTATTATTATTATTATTATTATTATTATTATATAGACAATGTGTGCAGTAGCCATATTGATCTGTGCTCAAGTGAAAGGCAAACCTTTCCCATCAGCTCCAGACAACCAGGCAGAAAAACTATAGTAGCAGAAGTTCCACTGTCTCTGCCCCTTGGACATCGCTTTCTCCGATTCCTGGTGTTCCCACACACACCAAAATCTGGCATAAAACAGGCTAAAAACAAGCCAATAAAGGCACTGGGATTCTATGCAAGAGATCAGGAAGTGCCTGGCTTCCCCCGCCCCTTCCCTACCCAATGAAGGGGGTATTCAAAGCTCCACTGCAGCAATGCGCAAAGCCAGCAAATAAACCGCCAGCATCATTATCAGGCCTGCACCGAACGGCAAGGAGATCAACTACGGGTGCAATATTGCTCTAATGATCTTCCCTTCCCTGCAATTGTATTGCTTATGAATAGGGTATCAGGCAACACCGAATTTATTGCAGGTTTTTAACAGGTCTTAAGGGCGAATATTACCCATCAGCAGCATTGATCTATTGAGCTGTTTCCGCAGCTTCCGAGGGGGGGAAGTCTTCTCCGTTGTCCACTTTTTCACAGGCGAGAGGAGGAGAAAGGTCAATACGGCAACCTGCAGCAACAGCTAATGGTGCCACCCTGTGGCTAGAAAACGCACATGGCCTCGCCGGCTGCCCAATTGTTCTCTACCTCGTGTCGTTATTGCACTGTAAACTGCAGAGCGCGTAAACCGAAAAATAAAATATCTAATCATACCCAGAGGTATAAGCCCCAAAATCAGCAGAAATAAGAGAACGGAAGCTATTAGGCTTCCATGTGGCTCATAAATTAATTGGCGCGGCAGAACGTCTTTTGCTGGGCCCAGCGAAGGAAGCCGCATAAAGGATGGAGACGTGGAAATAATATCAGCAGAGCATCCCTGGTTATGAACCATGAAGCCTCTTAAACAGTTTTCAATCTCTCTTTTTAATGTTATCACATCCATAAAATATTGTATTTTATTATTGCAACTGATGAATGCGTATGGCTGTTTATTGCTGGGCAAAGGGCTTAAGTTGTTGCAAGGCAAGTAGGCTGTGTGTTTTTAACAGTGGGAGTGGCGGGGGGGGCTTCAGTTCCCAGAAAATGTCATCGCTCCAGTGATCTACTCCTCTCGAAAGGAAAAGTTCCTCAGGTGCACAGTGGGAGGAGAGAACAGAGTTCGTGACCTGATTCCAAGAACTGCTGCATCAACCGGTGAGGCTGGGCTAGGCAGATCTGTGCAAAGCTGCCATCACGAAACCTGATGACAGGCCAGCTTACTCTGGGACAAGGACAAGGCTCTGTGTGAACGTTGAGATGAACTGTGGAATGATTATCCATTTAAGAGAGTGAGATAATATTCATAGTCATAGCATTCATATTCATAGCATTAGATCCAGGATAGGAAACCAGCAGTCTTCAAAGATGTTGGGATACAGCTCCTGTTATTTCCCAGCAGCCCATTGGCCACACTAGCACCGGCTGATGCCGGTCCAAGTTCAACAACTTCTGGGAGACCTTGGACTGTAAGAAGGCATCAATTTCCATTCTGACCTATGTTCACTGCATGCAGCAGTGTTTCCATTCCACTGCGGTTCAGCTTGCAACAGAACTGCACTCGCTGTCGGCTGTGGATGAATTTTACATAATTATATAATTACATAATTAATTATTCCACACCATTCATCGCAATGCAAAGGAAGCACAATGAAAGTGGGGAGGACTCATCATTTGTGCATCATGTGTAGAATGAACAACAACAACAACAACAACAACAACAACAACAACAACAACAACAACAACAACAAATCATATTTGTTGGGTTGATTTCTGTTCTGGACATGGGACCAACAAGTGAACAAAGGCAATTTCTGCTCAGAAGCAGGTTTGCCTCCTCATTGAGAACTAGGTTTTAATGTGCGGAGGGAAGATAAATATTCATTCCATCTTTCATCCAAGGAAATAAAGTTCATCTATGGGGGTGGGAGAGAGAGATATGACTTAGGACAGTACCAGATTTAGGGCGGTATGGGCTGTTCCCCTGCATAGGGCGCAGAGCTGAGATTGAGAAGATCCATAATTTAAAAGATTCACTTTGGGGTGCCAAATTTTGGCTTCACACAGGACGCCATATTACAAAAGAATACCAAAGTCCACCCCTGCTTACAGAAAGTGCTGTAGGTCAGTGGCAAAGCACCCCCAAAGTCCCGGGTTGAATCCCTGACATGTATCCTGCCCCTCCTTTGAAGACTTCCAGCAGTATGGATGTGAATCATCCCATTTTATCCTCGTCACAATCCTTTGAGGTGGGAGGGAGTAACAAGGCCACCAGCCACCGAACGGGTATCATAGCTAATCAAAGATTCAAACCCAGATTTCTTTGATTCCAAGGGCAGCTCTAACATACAGAATAACCCCCATAATCTATAGCAGGGATAGGAGGAACCTGTGGTCCTCTGGTTGACTGACCATATATGGTGGCCCAGCAGGGGATCAGTAAACATCCCTATTTAGCTTGCTTGGGATGGCAAAACCAAGGGGTTCCCAAGCCACAGTGCATCCCTGGAAGTCAGCAGTTACCTCCGGGCGGTCAGCGTTTCGTGGGAGAGCTTCAAGCAAAAGCCAGAAATTTAGGAAATTAATGTGGGTTAAAGTGCTCTGTGAACCTACAGAACTAATCCACTGAGGTAGGTTTGCCTTTAAATGCAAAGTATTTCTCCCCCATCCTTTGACGGCAATGCTGGTGACTTCTTTTATAATAAAAACTTCTACGTTGGTACAAGTCTATGTAAGAGCCCAGGTACATATTACTTCCCCTCTGGCAAAAAAATAAAATAATGAATGGCATTGACAGCTAATTCAGCCATTAGGTTTTAATGATTTAATTTTTATAATCACTCCCAATATACAACACCTTAGTCACAAACCCGTAAAAGGGAAATTTAAATGGCAATGCCCTGCGTGTATAGCATTGTGTTGTAACATTCACCCCTTTTTTGCAACCCACAGGATATTGTTGGATTCCAGTTTTCCCATCCACCCCAACCAACATGGCCACTCGTCAAATGTGGTGGGATCTGAAGACCCACAACTTCTAGAGGGCCATAGGTTTCCTACCTGTGAACTGTTGTATAGTCTTCTATCAAAGAGGATGACTTATTTCTGACCTTCACACTCATAAAGGCTGCAAAGCGCCACATGTTGTTGAATTTCAAGGTGCCCCATCTGTATTGGCCTTCTATCAACTTTTGAAAATGCGCACATGTGCACAGGGGGTGGCGCTGTGATCTAAACCACTGAGCCTCTTGATCAGAAGGTCAGCGGTTCGAATCTCCGTGACGGGGTGAGCTCCCATTGCTCTGTCCCAGCTTCTGCCAGCCTAGCAGTTCGAAAGCACGCCAGTGCAGGTAGATAAATAGGTACCGCTGTGGCAGGAAGATAAATGCCGTTTCCGTGCGCTCTGGTTTCCGTCATGGTGTTCCGTTGCACCAGAAGCGGTTGAGTCATGCTGGCCACATGACCCAGAAAGCTGTCTGTGGACAAACGAGATGAGTGCTGCAACCCCATAGTCGCCTTTGACTGGACTTAACCGTCCAGGGGTCCTTTACCTTTTCACCTGCTCTCTTTTTTAAAAAATAATTTTTTTATTAAAGATTTTCTTGAATTACAAAAGTACATACAGAGTCTCAGTTTTCCTTCCATAGAATCTTTTCTACTTGGTGTGGGATACTGAGGTCATAGCCCAACAAGATAACAAGAAGAACCCACCATCAGCATACAAATTGATATGGCTAAATTGACCCAGTGAGCCCCTCCCTGCTCTCACACACATGCTTACAAAACTCACTTCAGCCAACGGAAATCAACCAACCATGCCCTGGACTTGCCAACCTCTCTCACCACCAATGAAAACGTATAAATGAATAGAAAGAGAACTACCCACGTAACACTGACACAGAAACCTTGCAAACACACTGTGTAAAAAACGAAAGGATACTACCCCAACCTTCTCTCTCACAGGCACACTTTTGAACTCTAAACCTAAGTTCCCAGTTTTAATTGCTATGATATTTTACTGTGTATTTTCATTACGGGTATTCATATCTTAATGTCTGTTTAATCATCTGTAAACCACTTAGAAATCTCTTTTAGCATTTAGAAATTTAGAAATTAAGAAGTAGTAGTAGTAGTAGTAATTCCCAAATTCCTAGTCACTTGCATCAGAGGGCATGTTTGTTATCCAGCATGTCCAGTAGATTAAGAGCTGCCTTTTAAATGTGTGTTCATGTCATGTGCTGATATCCTGCGATATATAAATTCTCCCACCCAGCCATTATAGGATGCTATGTTCAGCATGGTGCAAATGCACCAATGGGAGTGCCAGGCTGGCTCCGCTGGCACATTTGCACCATGCCAACCTTTGTTGCCACCTGTCAGGAACTAGCTGGACGATGAGGAGTGGTGGGAGGTTCCCTAGGGAAGCTTCAGAAGAGGAAGGCTCAGGGCCAGGGGAGTGGTGGTGGGACACAGAAGACACGTCAGAGGATGAAGAGGGTGGGCAGACTGGTTGGATGCTGAACCAGCAACAGGCTTGAGTGAAAGAGAGGAAGAAGAGGCAGAAAGCACTGCAGATGCAGGACAGGCCGCTGAGAAGGAGGTGGGGGCTGAGGCTGCAACAGGTTCACAGGAGCCAGCTGGTCCTACTGTATTCAGCTGCCTTCCTCTCGTGTCTTCAAGGGCACAGAGCAAAGAGTACAGAAAGCTCCTCCCTGATGGAGTTTAAGACTGCTGGGTAAACAGCAGGCCGGGGAGGCCCAGATCATCAGTTCTGGCCACTGCTTCACCAGGGCCAGTCTTGCCCATAGCTTTCTCTGTTTGTATTCTGTTTCCTTGAATAAAAAAATCAACTTTACTGCTCCTCTCTGAGTCTCTGTGCTGGGCTGCAGTTGAACCAGCCCTGACACCACCTCATTTCTACCTCCCGGCACGTGGCGGCAGTGACGTGACTGATGGGAGGTCAAGGGAATGCAACCCCCCACACCATCCACTACTGGTTTAGTCACATGTTGTAGCTGACTTGTTGGAGTGGAAAACAAAATAAAGCTTCGCTTCTCTTATTTTCAGACATGGTCTATAGCAGGGGTCAGCAAGGTTTACCTCGCTTGGGCCGGTTCATTCCAGCGGAGATTCCTCCGTGGGTCAGATCACACACGCGCCCATGATTTCCGGCATCTGCGTCTGTGCAGATGTGATTTCCAGCTTCTGCGCAGGCGCAATTTCCGGCACCACGGAAGTGAGTCCCTGGTTTAGCGCAGCACGCAAGGATTCACTGAGCGGGAAGCTCAGTTTGGGGTGGCTCATGGGCCAGTTAAACGACCCCCGTGGGCCGCTTGTGGCCCATGGGCCTTAGGTTGCCGACCCCTGGTCTATAGCTTCCTATATGCAGCCACCTTTCAGTACAGTAGTACCTCGGGTTAAGAACTTAATTCGTTCTGGAGGTCCATTCTTAACCTGAAACTGTTCTTAACCTGAGGTACCACTTTAGATAATGGGGCCTCCCGCTGCCACCGCACAATTTCTGTTCTCATCCTGAGGTAAAGTTCTTAACCCGAGGTACTATTTCTGGGTTAGCGGAGTCTGTAACCTGAAGCGTTTGTAACCCGAAGCGTCTGTAACCCGAGGTACCACTGTAATGCAAACACTGGTTCTGATCACTCCAGAAATTAGAAACCAAAATGCAAAGGGAAATATTCCCAAACCCTACCAAAGCTGGGAAAGCTTTTGAACCCCATTCTCCTCAAGCGACATCCCCATGCATATGCCATTTGTTCTCCCTGATAGAACTCAGGATATACAAAATGGAAATATTTTCGTTTCCGCTTGTTACAAGCTGGAAATAAATAGTGCAGCGGGTCAGCCAACCCACTAAAGCAGAATAATAGCCGATTGAGCTCTATTAAAGTCAATGAGACTTAGACTGGTTTAAACCCAAGTACTTCAGCTTAATTGGGTTGCGAACTGGACTGATAGTTGTTCCTAGTGATGTGATATCATCACCGGCCTGTGAAATGTCGAAAAAGCGGCTGCTTCTGGGTTCGGACCCCTGTCTCATGGCCTGAAAGCAGGATATGGCGGAGATAGGGCAGGTGGGTACCAGAATGGGTCACAGAGAAATGATGCAGGATAGATTTCCCAGTCATTCAAGCCAGCACCACCACATGCTGAAAGCTGAATTTAAGTCAACAAGCACTTTTGCTCACATAAGGAATTAAAAGCAGGGTTTTTAAGGAATAGCTGCCTATTTTCCCCCTCAACATTTTTCTTTTGATGGCTGTTAGAGGAAGGGTTGTCATATTAAAAACGCATTAACTAAACCAGCTAAAACCATAAGGCTTTGTACTTGATGGGACTCCATAAGAATACACACACACACACACACACACACACACACACAATGAAAACTTATTAGGCATCAGATGAAATCTGTCAAGCCTTCCCCTCCTCCTGCACGGGGCCATGTACATCAGTTAAACGGCACATGTAAATTAATTCTAGTTCTATTACAGCTTTCGAAAAGGAAGGAAGACTCCGTTCACCCTTCTTGGCTTTCTAGCTCTGCATAACATTTCTTGCTTCTTAATGCAGGTTTTGCTGAAAAATACTGTGCCATCTTTACAGAGAGCGGGTGCTTTTTCAAATCCTATTTAACGTAACATTCAGTGCTCTTTTTCAGCTCAACAAGGTGGCAGAGAGGAGGAAACACTATTGTCCAACAAATTTGGGGTTTCCTTTTTTAAAAAAAATAAAAATGTACCAGGGCAATGTGGAATTCTGGGAGGGAACATGTGGTGTTCTCTCAGTTGAGACTTTGTTACCAATTTTGAAGCATCCATTGTATTACTACAGCAGTGTTATTGAGCTAGTTTTATTAAGGCAAATTTATAGCAATGTTAGAAATTAATACCACTCTTATTTCCACCACAGCCTGGCTTTATTGAATGCCATGGGGCATATTAATCAGTAAAGCCAAGCAGTGCATGAAATAAAAGTATAAATTAACCTGTAACATGAATGTAAAAATGGGGTTTAATAAAAGAGAAATAAATAACACTTTAATGATAATCAAGCAGCCTGGCCTAACCAAGCGTAGAGTGTAATAATGCTGAAAACAACCCACTGATACACATTTAAAAATGAAGTTTAAAGCCATGACACAAACAAAAAATAATAAGAATGAGATCCAAAGTTCAGAAAAAGGTTTGAATCATTTCATAGTCAACCTCTGAGGCATATAAAAGAAAATATGCCCTCCATGTTCAGGAGCAACATGTGTGGTAGTACTTCAGATTACGGATCTTCCCTCTATGAGTCAATAACATAATTGACCGGTCGTATTCTGAGCTATTCCCACAAAATAAAAGAACAATCATGGAATATTTCCTCATGGTTTTCTTAAGGCACCTCTATTCCGCTTTTCACCTGCAGCTCACAAAATATGTTTTTTTAAAACATCCTATACAAACCTGCCTGGAATGGTGCATTACGGATCTTTTTCGAAGGCCCTTTTACGTATTCTTCCACCTTTGGAAGTAAAACAAGACCAGGTGAGGGACTAGGGACATACCTTTCCCTGTAGCGGCATCTTAGCTATGGAACGCCATCCTCAGGAATGTTTACCTGGCACTAGGTTTGCGCACTAAGTAGAAGCACTTCTTTCCTCAGTTTTAGTGCTCCTGCTGCTTTTATGGTATTTCATTAATCTGCAGAGGTTTGTTTGTTTATTTATTTATTTAGAACTTTTATAATCCACCCTTCATCTGAAGGTCCCAGGGCGGAGAATACATACACATTAAAACTAATTATTTCACTGAAAAGGATATTTCACCGACAGTATAACCAGTGCTATTTTTCTAGGAAACGAGGTGCCAGAATTCACCATGACTGCCCTCCCTTGTTCTCTTAGAATGTCAAAGGTGCCCACCTGAAAGGCGCCGGAACCGAGTTCCGGTGAGTTCCGCCTGGGGGGGAAAAGCCCATCATAAAAATCACAAAATAT
The DNA here is from genome assembly GCA_034641385.1 of Darevskia mixta. NCBI lineage: Eukaryota > Metazoa > Chordata > Lepidosauria > Squamata > Lacertidae > Darevskia > Darevskia mixta. The sequence continues at coordinate 2,981,351 of JAWWNH010000133.1, read as the reverse complement.
ATTGTAAATGTTTACTTGAATCTGATTTTAGAGTACCTTAACTGTTTTCCAGATGGGTAGCCACCTTAGTCTGTTCTAGGAAAAAAAAAATGTTGTGGCACCTTAACTACTAAGAAATGCACTATGCCCTCCAGATGTTTTTGGCCTACAACTCCCATGATCCCTAGCTAGCAGGACCAGTGGTCAGGGATGATGGGAAATGTAGTCTCAAAACATCTGGAGGGCCGAGTTTGAGGAAGCCTGGCTGTGATCCACAAACTCCTATGCCATAGTTAATTTGGGCAATTCCAGAGATTGGGACTTAATGTTTCAAACAGGACGTTCGAGATAGTGCAAGAAAGTTGTTGGCAACAGTTTGCCTGGGTGTGAGATTTGGTTCATGAATAGGGTTGCCATATTTCAAGAAGTAAAAATCCAGACACCCCCAATTTTGGGGAAAGCCCAAAATTCTATGGACGTCTGACGTATATTGGTTTCTTCAGCGTTTTCACAATATGCACACAGTCGGAATATTCTGGACAAATTTAAAATAAGTTGGGGTGGGGCCGGGGGGGTGCTGAGTGACTGTCCATGTGTGCGCGCACACTTTATGCCCTGCAGAGATCTCTCCACCTGTCATATGGTGCTTGTGCAGAGAAGTATCACGCTCTACATTTTTAATGGCCTCAATCTGTTTCTTAAATTTATCAGGTGCAAAAACATATATGCCAAGCACACAGAATATAAAGGGGGGGTGTAGCAACAACTACGATCTCTTCAAAGCCATTTGTACCTATAATTGAGATACTTTTTTTTTAAAGCACATTTTGTTTGTTTGGATCAGCTCTTTTAGATAAATGCCTATTTATTTCTATGGCCCCGTTGAAACTAATTAAAGTATCACCTTCGTAATTCTTAATAAGGCAATCAGGGCCTAAATTTCAAGGCTTGCCTTTAGGTAAGGGTTGTAAAGTTGCTGCTCACAGGTATCTTAAGGCTTGTTTTTAAAATGCAGCCGTCATATATTCCAAGTCTGAACGCAAACAAAAGCCCAGCGCATGAACATTTGACCCAAACCTTCCGTTATAAAACAACATGTGAGCTCCCTCTTCTGGACTCCCAGGAGAAGTTGAGTGACAAAATCCCACCAAAACAATTTTCACTTGCCTGCTCATCACAAACAAAAAGTGTAGTGTAAAGATGGTGAGGAACCAGTACCTGCTGAATTCTGGCTGTATTAAAAAGCGCGAAGTCTTCTCTAAAAAAAAGAAGCTAAAATGCTACTTCGAAACAACTGTACAATAATTAATGGCACTATCATGAGGAATAAAGTATAGAAGCTTTTAAAAAGGGAATTAAAAGATAGTGCTGCAAGTTGTATTTCGGGCTTTTATAAAGGTAACGTATTCATGCTGTTTAAGTTTGCCGTGTCTGCTACTTGGATGGCGCAGGGTTACCTCATGACTGCCTTTTCAAAGTACGTCTTGGGTTCCGTAGAAGCCGTTAAGGATCTGACTCCAGAGAAAATGTAATGATACTAAACAGGAGGCAGCCTTCACATTTAGTCAAGTGAGGTCCCAGTACTCTTTGATGCTGTTCACTGGGAGTTCTGTCAGCTAATGAGTCAAGCCATCTGCAGCTATTTCCTGACAGATGTGGCAAACCATACCGAGTTGCATCTCTTAATGGGGAGCTCCGCAAAAAAAGCTCCAGCTCTTCCCTCCAGATTATAGGCCAGGCTATTTAACCATCAGATGAAGCAGTATTCCCTAGTGCACAGTTTATTAGGCTTTTTGTGTGTGTCACAAAGTCTTACCCACACAGAATTCCAGGTACCGTCACTGTGAGTGCCATCCACCGAGTGGCATAAGGATCAATGGATCGGAATGTGTGTTTTACCTGTGTGTGGCACCCTCCACCAACAACAGACAACATACTGGCCTGGGAAGTTGAAATATACTCAAAGTCGAGTAGTAATTTCATGTTCTTTATTTCAGCTCATAGGAATAGTGATTACATTTCCCCCCGAACCTCAGGCTTTATATACATTATTTACACAATGAGTACCGTCTGATTGGTTGATTATGTTTCCCTCCTGGAGCCTGATTGGGCTGCCAGTTGTTGAATCCTAGTATCCTACCGGCCTAATAGGCTGATTAACTTCCTCCTGGGATCTGATTGGGCTGCCTCTGCAGGCCAATCAGGTTGTTGCATTCTAGGATCCTACCTGCCTATTGTTCTAGGATCCAAGCTTAGTACATAACAGAAGTCCTCCTCAGCTGGGATCTGGATGAGCAAATTGCTACCTGCCATCCGCAGTCTGTGAAATGGGAATAATGCAGGTTTCGTTGTTGTTTGTGAAAATAAAAGCAACGCTGTCTGAAAAGTGCTTAAGCTGCCGTTCACATCTTCACGGAAGCCAATGTACAAATGCTGATTTTCATGGCTGCAAAATGAGTGCTTTGCACACCCAAGGAGTTGGGGCTATCATGAATGATAACCAGCATCAGTCATTCTCATAGCAGACCCACTGAAATCAATGGTCACACTATAATTATAGTAGGTGATGCTCTCTGGAACGTTGCTTAGGCAGTGTTCGTGTGACCATTGTTTGAACACATGGCAGTAGCCACAATCCATATCTATCCTGTAGTTTCTTGAGAGACACCACTGATCACTGTTTCTCCAACCAGCTTCCATCCGTTTGATAAACATCAGATACATTCACTTTGCTGTTAAACTGAGGGGTGTGCCTTTGAGGCGGCCATTGCGCATGCGCGGATGACAGCACATGCGCGGACGACAGCTTTGTGAATAGGAGTTGATAGGGTTGCAGATGCAGGGAAACCAAACAGGCAAGGTGCATTAGGTGAAGACATCCACACACCCTCTCCGGTGTGTACAATATGAGTTGAAACATTGGGGGGGGGAGGTGATACTGCTGCATTTTTAAGAAATGTGCCTCCTCCATGTGCGGTCCGGAGAGTGGGAACACAAGGGCCTTCTCTGTAGTGGCTGCCTGTTTGTGGAAAGAAGAAGAAGAAGAAGAAGAAGAAGAAGAAGAAGAAGAAGAAGAAGAAGAGGAGTTTGGATTTCATATCCCGCTTTATCACTACCCTAAGGAGTCTCAAAGCGGCTCACATTCTCCTTTCCCTTCCTCCGCCACAACAAACACTGTGTGAGGTGAGTGAGGCTGAGAGACTTCAGAGAAGTGTGCCTAGCCGAAGGCTGCATGTGGAGGAGCGGAGATGTGAACCAGGTTCACCAGATTACAAGTCCACCGCTCTTAACCACTACACCATGCTGGCTCTCCCCAGGAAGGTTCGGCCTGATGCCTTCACTCTTTGTTTTTAGGTGCCAGGCAAAAAAAGTTCCTCTTCAACCAGGCCTTGGGCTGATTAATATTCTACAGCCTTTTAAATGTGTCTGTGGGAAGGGGGGTATTTTTTTGCTGTTTTGTTTTACAGTGGTACCTTGGGTTACAGGCGCTTCATGTTACAGACTCTGCTAACCCAGAAATAGTACCTCGGGTTAAGAACTTTGCTTCAGCATGAGAACAGAAATTGCGCGGCAGCAGCGCGGTGGCAGTGGGAGGCCCCATTAGCTAAAGTGGTACCTCAGGTTAAGAACAGTTTCAGGTTAAGAATTGACCTCCAGAACAAATTAAGTTATTAACCCGAGGTACCACTGTACTTATTTACTTGCTTTTATCCTGTATTTTATTCAGTGAACTGCCCTGAGATCTTATGAGGAAGGGCAGTAGGGCAGTATATAAAACAAACAAACAAATAGATTGTAAATAGTCTTATCTTGCTTTACCAACCATAGCATGAATTTAAGCCAAGATGTTTAAAACATTTAAAAACATTGTGTGAAAACTCCAAACAATGGGATGTGCTTCGCGAAGTGTAAACGACCGGACTTCCCTCACCGCGAAGAATTTTATCCCTTACAAATATCTATCTCCTGGTATCAGCAATCTCATCAAGGGCCCTGGGGGTTCCAAGCCTTGCTCCTTATCCACCCCATCCCCACCCCCAAAAAAGAAACCCTCAACAACAACCATTGTTTTATTTTTATTTTTTTAATACCCCGGAATAATGGCACGCATCCTCGTGTGTTTTCTCTTCGTCTCATTGAACCAGCGAAAGGACTGCACCAGCTCTGCTTGCTGCTGGTAGCTGTCAGTAACACTCAATCTGTCTTCACAAAATGTTATTGCAAGTGCGTTCATCTGGGGTGTCCTTATTCGCGACAGCTGACCTTCATAGGTACATGTGACATTTAAAGAAAAGTTCTGCTTTACAGCCTTCCCTGTGCTTTTGGTTATAAATTATTTGTAGAGTATCAGTAATAATAATTGATTCCAGCCAGTAAGTAATAGAGTTATAAACAGCTCCCACTATTTAACGAAAGTAATGCCTCAGTCCCTGGCCTTATTTATTAGTATTCGAGAGCTCACCACAGCTCCTCTAAAATCAGTTATTGCTTAATTAAACTAGAAAAGATGACCTGCCGATGACTCTTTGTTCTTTCCACAAAATACCAGCAGTGTAATTTCAGTTTCCCTGCATGTTTTTTTTTCCCAAGCACGACCCAAATACAGTACTGAAGTGTAAACAAACATCAGGTAGATGAGGAAAGCACATATTTTCCCCCTTTGAAGCATTAGATCCTTATTCCACTCAATGTACTATCTGTTTTTTTTTATATATAAAAAAAATAGCCACTGCAGACATTTCCATTTTATTAGCTACTTTATAGCTCTCCTTATGTTCACAAGTGAATCAGTTCGAGAGATGGGATAGATACACTCTCAAAGAGGAAATATTCTCAATGACTTTTTAAAAAGCACCATGTTAAAACTTACTGCATTTCACCAGAAATGCAATATATCTCGTGAAGTGCTACAGTAGTTACATGTTTGGAATATACAGCAAGCAATGTCCACAGACATAAAAGCAGAAATGAAAAGACCTCACCAGTAAATGCTCTGATGTATGAGGCAATCTCTCCATCAAATAACGGCATGAAGATTTCAAATAAATAATCCCCAATTAAATCCTATCACAAGAAAAAAAGAAAAAGGATGGCAGACACCAGATTTCACTCTGCTCTCCCCCTCCCCACCCTCTGGTACAATGTAGTGATAACTGACAAATAAAACTTAACGCCACATTATCATGATGCAAATAAAAACGTACTGTATTCTTATATAAATGTCAAGGTTGTGATTGTAGCTCTGTATATCATTTCTCCGCCACTAGCTGGCACTATAGCTTTAAAAATGTCATACACTTCCTTGAAGCCGCATTTGGATTTTACTAATTAGGAAGCAAGACACTGTGTTTTGTGGAGGCAACAGACAGTCAAGAAAACATCTGGGTGAAACAAGCTGAAAGTTTATATTCGTGGGGTTGACTGCTAAGCAAAGGGGCCTAGTGTGTAATGGGCCGTGTTTATTAATCAGAACCCAAGTGTTCTGGAAAATATTAGGACTAAATCCTTGGTGGATCAGGAATCCGTGCATATAGCAACCAGGGAACATAGACAATACTGATATGGAATCAAATTATTACTATCACAAATTATACACAGACAGTGAATGCTTTATATTTACTGAAAGTGGAAAAATGTTCCAGTGTGCCAGCTGATTTAACTCTCTCTCTCTCTCTCTCTCTCTCTCTCTCTCTCTCTCTCTCTGTGTGTGTGTGTGTGTGTGTGTGTGTGTGTGTGTGTGTGTGTTAGATTTTGCTCTGCTAATTGCTACCTGGCTACCTTTGTTCCCTGAAGCCCAGGTGACAGCTGCCCCAAGAGGCTATTCTGTTGCTCTTCTTTCCCCCAGGCTACATTTTGTTGCCATCAACCGGCTCTGGTAGAATTGCACAGCTGTGCTTTCCAATGCTTGTTCCAGAACATTCTCTAAAGCACAACCCATGTAGGGTTCAGAGAAATCAGAGGACATCATTCGGCCATTCCCTTAAAAGGAGTCGTCGACAAAATATATCCAAATCGTGACAAATTGCATGTTGATCATGTTGGGACAATGGAAGCACAATAAATGACAACGACTGGCCCAAAATCCCACTGAAACGAAATTGCTGTGCATTTAAGGGCAAAATCACTCTGTCCCGTGTGGCAACGTCAATATTTCTGTATTGTGTTGTAAGGACAACAATACACCTTGAGATGCTCTTTTGGTACCTAGGAGTTATTTATTAATCTAAAAACTTCTTGTAGAATGTTCCAAAGCAGAATTTAAAACTCATATTGGTCATCATGCAATATAAACAACATACATTTAAATAATACTTGCTTTTTCTCATATTGCCTATGTCTACAGCCACTACCGGTAATTAGTGCATGAAGATACTGAGTTGGATCCAGACCTCCCGGGACTCAAATTTGGAAAAAGCTGCTTGCTTTCTTCTTCGTTTTTCAAGTTCGCTTTCTTCGCAGTTTGGCTTTGACGTGTCAGCTGCATAGAGAACTGCTGGCCCTAAAAGGGTTCCTTGAAATACAAGTGTGGGGCTCTCTGTTTTTCCTTTGCTTCAGTTCAGATTCTAGGCAACGTACCCATTTCGTTTCCAATACAAACTGCATTTTGCAATGCATTTTGCATTTTCATTTCCAATGCAAACTGCAATACAAACCATTTAATTGCACTGTGAGTTTTACAATATGTGCCCCAGGCAGCATTCTTTATAGGAAGTGCCTCCGTGTTTATATAGAGATGCAGGGTGTGCTCACACAAAGCAAAGCCAGAAAAATCTTCCTTGAAGAGAGATACTTTTTTTGCAGCTATATCATATCAGAAATGCTGATAGGCCAGAGGAGCAGAGGTGTTGTCATGTTTTTGTTTCAATCAAATTAATATAGTTTGATTGGTTAGAGTGTGGCACTGATAACGCCAAGGTTGCAGGTTTGATCCCCGTATGGGACGGTGGCATATTCCTGCATTGCAGGGGGTTGGACTAGATGATCCTCAGGGTCCCTTCCAATTCTATTATTCTAATGTCAACACAGGGGTTCTTTTTCTTTAGGCTCCTTGAGTTCCCCTTCCCTCCTTTCGTACTACAAATGCTTACACAGTGCCAACTTAAAAGACTGGTGGATCGTTCTTCTACTCAATTTGGATCGAAGCTGGGGGCGGGGGGACATGCATCGAAACACAGTCTTTCATAATTGGCAGGGCAGATAGAGGATAGATATGGATTGTGTGGCTAACGTCATGTGGATGCCATTTCCCAAGCCAGTGGCAGGAGTGAACTAGATTCAGAGTAAATGGGAGACAGCCGCAGAACCCATGTTACCAGTAATGCTCATTCAGCAAGCGACAAATCCCAACTGTTATAAGAAAAACTGCTCCATTCCCTTAAGGGGTATTCCAGAGCCCATATAGAGTCCTTAAGTGGGTTCCCTATCTGTAGGACAGGTGTAGGCAACCTAAGGCCCAGGGGCCAGATGTGGCCCAATCGCCTTCTCAATCTGGCCCACGGACGGTCCGGGAATCAGCGTCTTTTTACCTGAGTAAAATGTGTCCTTTTATTTAAAATGCATCTCTGGGTTATTTGTGGGGCATAGGAATTCGTTCATTTTTTCCCTTCAAAATATAGTCCGGCCCACCACATGGTCTGAGGGACGGTGGACCGGCCCACGGCTGAAAAAGGTTGCTGACCCCTGCCGTAGGAGAAAACAGAGGCCAACCAGAGTATATTGAGAAGCAAAGCAGCTAGTAAGGCTGATCTTTATTCAAGGAACTGTTGCAACAGGGTCCCCACTCACCACACACAGGAGGGAAGAGAACCCTGAACAATGGTGCGCAAGCCCTTATATAGACTTTTGAAATTGACCACCCTGTAGCCCAAGACCCCCCCCCAAAAAAAACAACACATCATACATACATCGCAGAAGGAGACGCTCTACAGCAGAAATACATCACAGGAGGCAGTCTATAGCAGAAGTTCTGCCTGCCAGGATACCTGATAATGGTCACTGATTGCATTACCTGGGCAGTCTGGCCATTCTTTTGTGATGATTAATACCGGTACTTTAGTTCCTGAAACCAGGTCACAGACTCACCCTATTCATACATAAATACGCCCTTAAGACAAGATTTGCAAGCAAAAAGACAATGGGAAGACTTTCCCTATTTGCTTCCCTTCCTGCAGAGGAATATTTGAGGTCATTGGAAGAGTCAAAATGGCTTCAGGATTGCTCTCCCGTACTATTTCAGACACATGGTTCATATATTTAGATATGTGTGCATTTATGAATATTTATTTTATATTTGAGACCTTGTAATTCTTAAAACACAACTAACACAGTGTGGAGACTGGCTCATTACTGTGAATCCAAATCCCAATTCATAACTGAAGGCAATATACTTTTCTCTCTTTTTTAAGGTATTTTGTTGTACAAGCACGATCCACCATTGCATATCATAATAGTAATCTTCCCTGGTTACATGATGATTCCTGGAAATTATAGTTTGTAGAGGGTGCTGGGAGTTGTAGTTCTGTTAGAGGTAAACTACAGTTCCCAGGATTCTTTGGAAGTGTAGTTTAAATATATTGTGCATGCCTTATTGTGCATCTGGGTTTTACTTAATTGATTACAGGCACAAGAAGCAGCTGTTACCCAGAATTCAGCACACAGGGACACTCTTGGCCCAGATCAACACAAGAACCCCCCCCCCCAGGGCAATGTGACTCAGTGGTGGGAAGGACCGCAGGGCAGTGGTAGAAAATGCAAAAGGTCCCAGTTTCGAACCCCAGCATCTCCAGGTCGAGCTGAGAATGTTGCCTGCCTGAAACTCTGGAGAACTGAAATACTGAAGGACTACAAAAGGCTGTTTATGTGTGCAACGACAGTAGCATGGATGCTCCTAGCCCAGAGGTGGAAGGAAGGAAAAGTTCCCACCAGAAAGGAATGGCAGACCGAATTGATGGACTATGCGGAGATGGCGAAAACGTCTGGGAAAATCAGAAACCAGGAAGAACAGAATTTCAATAAAGAATGGGGGGGAATTATAAGTTACCTTGGAGACCACTGTAAACAGTTGAGCTCCTTAGTAGGATTTAAATAACACTTGTAATGTAACAAGAACTAGGAGTACATGGGATATTTTTTTTTTTAAAAATGGAGTGACTTAAAATATGCAGTGGAAAAGGGTTAGTGACGGAACCCGTGGAGAGGAGGGGGAAAGTCCAGAGATTCAATTGATTCTTTGTTTGTTTATCTTTTTTTATTATTGATGATTTTAAATGTCAATTTTAATTTGTAAAACTAAATAAATCAAAATATAAATAATAAATAAATAAAAACTCCGAAGAACTGCCGCTAGTCGCTATCAACAGGACTGGACTAAATTAGGGTTGCCATATTTCAAAAAGTGAAAATCCAGGCACAAAAGTTCTTGAGCTTCTCCATTTAAGGCAGCTGCCCTGTGTTCTTAGGCCTAAGAGGCTTTGGGAGAAGGAGTAGATTCAATATCAGGAAATACTGGTGGTGGTAGAGGTCTCCCTAATCTGAATTAAAGGACTGAGGGAGAGCCTAGGTAGGAGGAGCATGTTCCATCTGGACTTCATTCAGTGCTAAAGTCCCAGTGATGCTGATAAACCACAAGAAAGGGGTGAGAAGACAGGAGACTCCTGAGCACACAGGAGAGGATGGTGACGAGTTCTGGTCTGATGCCACATCTCACAGCAGCATCACAAATAGCTCCGAGGGAGCATCTGATTGGCCACTGTGTAAGAGCAGGATGCTGGATTAGCTGGGCCACTGGAGAGATCCAGCAGGCCTCTTCTGATGTTCTGGCGTTCTTGGCTTGCTCCAAACAAAGGTTGTGCAAGGCTGCACATGGAACAGTTGTGGTTTGTTTCTTCTGCCAAGGAACCCGGGCTGAACCTTTCAGGGCAACAGATAAGAACTCATTCATTAACTAGCTACTTGTTTGATCCTGCCTTTCTTCATCAAGTGGCCTTTACATGTCAGGTAAAAGGTAAAGGTAAAGGACCCTTGGGCGGTTTAGTCCAGTCAAAGGCGACTGTGGGGTTGTGGCGCTCATCTTGCTTTCAGGCCGAGGGAGCTGGCGTTTGTCCACAGACAGCATTCTGGGTCATGTGGTCAGCATGACTATGCCGCTTCTGGCGCGACGGAACACCGTGACGGAAACCAGAGTGCACGGAAACGGCGTTTACCTTCCCACCACTGCAGTACCCATTTATCTACTTGCATGGTGTGCTTTCAAACTGCTAGGTTGGCAGAAGCTGGGACAGAGCAATGGGAGCTCACCCCCTCACGTGCGCAGATTCGAACCGCCGACCTTTGGATCGGCAAGCCCAAGAGGCTCAGTGGTTTAGACCACAGTGCCATCCGCGTCAATGTCTCCTCTTAAGCACTAAGGCTCACGCAATATTCAGAGTTAAAACCACAGTGTATCAATTGCATTAGCCTTGCAGTTCAGCTCTCCTACAGCATGGTAAACAAAAAGGGAAATTAAAATGAACTTCCCAAAATGGAAAACAATTTTTAAATTCGGGGGGGGGGGCATATTTGTTTTGCTTCCTGCTTTGTGGCTCCCATTGGCAGTGTCGGACTTTGGGCTTTAAAATTTCAGTAGCGCCCTGTGTGACACCCAAACTCAGACCCCCACCCCGCCTCTCACCTTCATTGTTAGAGCACCCTCCGCAGCACCCTCTTGGCTTGATGCCCAGTGCAGGCAAACCAATCACGCTCCCCTAAGTCCACCTCTGTTGTTGATGGAGCAATGCCAGCAGTCAGAGTTCAACTTTATTCATAGGTGCAATTGGCAAACACAGTCCAGGATCAATTGGTTGAACTCATCGTTAATGAAGGGTTACGGCTCTGTTTGCTTGTAAAACAAGCAAGGCAAGTCCATTTTCCTGTGCCCAGCAACCGTCGGAGGCATTGACCTGCTGGGCAGGATAAAATGAGCTTCTGCTTTCCCACTCTGCCAAACCCGAATTATTGCATCAGTGACCTGAACTTCTTCTGCTCTCAACTCAGGGTCCCACTTGTTCTGTGCCTAGAAACATAGCTGTCAACCCTCCCTTTTTTGGCGGGAAACTCCCTTATTCCAATGCCATTTGCCGCTGCTATCCCAGATTGTTAATATCCCTTAAATTTCCCGGATTTCAAAGGAAGCAGCTCCTCTCCCTCCCTGCCGGCCAGGGAGGCTCCTCAGCTGCGTTGCTTGGCTGCCAATAAGGAGTCTGAGACTGACTGGGGGCGGAGCTTGCATGCCTTGGCAGCCAGACCCTCACGCCCAACCAGACAGACAGCCTGCCTGCCGTCTACGCGCTCGCTCTTTCGCTCACCCGTTCACGAGGCTACTTGGTGCCATTGCACCGCCCTCGCGGCATCCCTTATTTTCAAATCCGAAAGTTTGGGAAAAATCCCTTATTTTCAAATCCGAAAGTTGACAGCTATGCCTAGAAAGCACGGGGCTGAGTGGTTTTCCGCTTAAACTATGCCTTCTCGGCAAGTGTCAAAGTGGTTTTGCCCCTGCTCCACTGCTTTCTCCTGGAAAATGTGCTAAATCAGAGCAAACGTCAATCCAGAGAATACCCAGCAGACATTTGCTCTGATTCAGCAGTCAATGGGGGGGGGGGTTCTCCAGGGGAAAGCAGAAGTGTGGATGAGCCCTCAAGCAGCCTGATGCTCATTGGAACTGATAGGGTGGGAGGCAGGGAGCCCAACAGTAGGTGGCGCCAGAGCCAACGCTAGGCAGAGCTACCAGTAACTACGGTAATTCTAGCTTTGTCTGCAACCTACTCCCAGACAGTGGTACAATACTGAGACTGAGGAGGAGGAAGCTGACAGGCTGTGCTGTCCCACGAACTGTTTGTAAGAAATGGAGCAGGCAGGTGGGAAGGGGCTGGGTGAGGGCAGACTGGGGTTGCGGGGCAGTGTCCCATTTGCCCCAATGCACCAGGCCCCATTTACTCCAACTGATGTAGCTGGAGGGAGACAATACTTTTAAAGAGAGCTGGAGGAAGTTTGAGAGGGACTTCACTTTGCATGGGGGACCCCACAGGTTTATTTTGCCCCACAGTTACTTCTAGCCTTTTCCTGAAATACCAAGGAAAACATCCAAGAAACTTTAGCAGAAGGGAACGTAGGGTGAATGTACACACTGTGCATGACAATCCTTCATTCAAACCGCTTTCAAGACACAGGGTGAGGGGGAAATGGGTTGGATCCACAGGTGGAAGTGGTTTTTATCCAGCAGAAGCACCTATGAAGGTGAGAAAGGAGGAGAGACCATTTCCACCAATTCCCCATACTCCTCCTCTGCTGTTGCAGCGAGATCTCCAACCTTTTGGAGTAGATTTTCAGGGGATGCAGGAGTCTGCAGTAGGAGGGAAGAATTAGCAAAATAAATAAATACCGTACATCCTTTCCAGAGTGCACGGAAACGCCGTTTACCTTCCCGCTGCAGCGATACCTATTTATCTACTTGCACTGGTGTGCTTTCGAACTGCTAAGAGCTGGGACAGAACGACGGAAGCTCACTAACGTCAAGCGGATTCAAACTGCTGACCTTCTGATCAGCAAGCCCAAGAGACTCAGTGGTTTAGACCACAGTGCCACCCGCATCCCCATGTATACCTAAGTGGACTTGTGCTGGTATGCATCAGCCCCTGGCTGACCACCAAAGTGACTCTCGGAGCCCAAAAGGCTAGCCTTCAACAAAGGATCAACCTTCATTACAGATCTGTAGTTTGAATCAAGCAAAGCTTCCCTTGAACCTCAACTTTTCAGGGCTAATGTCACTTTCTCCAAGATCCCTTCCAACTCAAACACTATGTGATTGCAATGGAACCCTTTATCCTGGGTTTCCCCATGTTCTGCAGACACTTTTGAGAGGTTTCATTTGGTATGGTAACCACTACGTTTGACAGTACTTCAACAAGGATTGTCATGCCAGTCATGGTTTCAGTTCCATCTAAAACAGCCAATGCTTTTAGTTCCATTTATTTCAGTGGGAGAGTTCAAGGTTGGCCAGGTCATCATGACCCATATTGAAATACATACAGTATTTGATATTCAGTGTGTTTTCTACACTTAAAAACTCTCATCACTGCATGGCACCTGAATTACAATCGCATTTTGATTGTTTTGCTTAACTTCTTATGCTTAAGAACACATAGAAAACTATTCCACAGCTTCAGTAACTCAACCTTTTCCTTCCCAAACAAAAGAATCTATTTTATCTATTTCTTCTAGCTAAAGTTGAAATGCACTTGTTTACCTCAAAAGGTGAATGTTACCTCTATAAAGTAGCACCAATCTGAAGGCTATTTCAGCTCCATGAAAGCACATCTAAAAATTAATCATTCAGGTATTATTCCATTTTGTGTGTTATACAGTTGACCTTAACTTAGATGTTTGTTTGTGTAAACTGCTTATATTACTATCCTCCTTATTAGTGTAAGAATATGATTAATCATACGGTCTATGAAAGCAGGAGAACTCAAATCATGTGTGCCCTGAAGGCAGGAAATGTCATCAGGTTATATATTGCCATAAATATGTGTAGTACTCAGCAGTTTCCAACTGTGCCTGTTGCAATGTGACCTACGATATTAAGCACTCGGGTGTGCGTTACTGAGCAGAAACATGAATGTATCAATGACACACCAGTGAATATCCCTTTTAACATGCACATCACTGATCAGACTACCGTCAGTGTCTGTATTTAATGAATTCAGCTCATGATAGAAGTGCTCATTTACTCCTACAAAGATATTATGTTTTATGCTTAAATTCTCACTTCACATTTGACACAATCTCAAGTAGAACTCAGCTATTTGGGGTGGGGGGGGTGTGAGGCATGTCACACATTAGCGGCAAATGGGCCATTAATTTGAGTATTATATTTTTACCCCTGGAGGATTATTGAGGCCTTTTTATGTATTTATAATTTTGTGCTATCGCACCTCATTTTACCTGATTTAATATTTGATTATTTGATTTGTGTTGGGCATCCCTTAGAGGACTAGGTTAACAGGAAACTAATCCATGTAAATAATAATCGCAATGCTTTCAGTTAAACAGTGGTGAGAACAAATTGTTTGTCAGCACAGCAGTAAGTCCTCTTAATTCTCTTCCAGCCCCACCAGCGACAAGCAGTGATTGTTGAGACTCTGTGGCAGTATGGGGTGGTGGTTAGAACAGTCTTCTCCAGCTTAGTCCCCACCAGATATTTAGGACTACATCTTCCATCTGCCCCAACCAGCATGGTCAATGGTCAGGGATGATAGTTCAGTCCAAAACAGCTGGAGGTCACCAGACTGAGGAAGGCTAGATCTGAGTGTTGGACAGAAGAGACCTGGGTTCAGATCCCCACCCAGTCATGAAGTCCACTGGGTGTCCTTAGACCAGTCACCATCTTTCTCAGTCTAGCTAACTTTGTAGGTTGCTGTGAGGATGGGAGAGAGAATCACTGATATCACCTGAAGTTCTTTGGAGGAATAGCTGTGTGTGTGTGTGTGTGTGTGTGTGTGTGTGTGTGTGAGATCATGGAGGAAGATATGGTGCACGAAATATATCTGAACATGACTTTTCAGTTATGCTCCCTACATCTAACAGGCTTACTGACTCTCTTATTTGATTTAGAACTGTATATCTATCATACAAGTCATGCTGGATGTAGATATGAACAGGTTTTCCCCAACATCTAGGTGTATAATATATTGACCAGGTACTGGATAATGTAGTTCTATATTTTTAGTTTGCTTTTCCAGCAAGGCAGGCTGAACATCTCTTAACTTCTTCCAATCTTTTTCTGCAAGTATATTTTTGAAGTGGTTGCAATGAGTCTCGTTGTGTCCTCAAAATATAGGTGGATTAATTGGGCTACATTTTGAACTGAATATGCACAATTTTGTCATTGAATACCAGTTTATGTTCAAGGGAGATATAGCATGCTAACATAAACCCATTCCATGGGCGATGAAGAGTTTGTGTCACCAGCACTCGGAATGGTAGGGCAAATGCCTTGGAGGCATCAATCAAAGTTGATGCCAGGATTGCGGTCTTCAAATTTTAAGGGTCCATGTTTTTAAGGGCCAGCACTGCAACTACCATTGCCTCCTCTGAAATGCCTAGCTATATCGGGGTGCGGTGCTGGCTTGGTTATGGTATCTGAGCTGGCTCCCCCCTTCAAAAAAAGGGGTGCAGAGCTGAGAGACCCACCAAGCTAAGAGGCTATAGCAGACATTTCCCCTGCTGCCACCCACCCCATCACAGAGCAAGCTCATGGACGTGGGGTACTGTGTTGGAGAGAGCAGCTTGCCTGAGGCTCCCTCAAACCTGCCCTGTAGGGATTATCATCATTGTAGTCATGGACCAAAATTTCTGAAGGCTCTCACAGTGCTCTTGCACACTTCAGCATTTCATATAGTGCAGGGTGCTGTGATGTCAGTATCTGGTAGGATGTGCAGTGGGTTGATGTGATGTGATGTTTTCTTGTCCCTGTGTACAGATTAACTCAGTCTATACATTGTTAACATGGGGAAGCATCGTCTTCTCGGTGATTCATGTGTGCCGATGGTATTGCCATGGATACTCAGGAAGCAGCTGTTAGGGCTGCTACGCTCTCTTGTTTTGTGTTTCTGTCGTTTTCTTCTCCTCCGCTTTCCTGCTCGGTGAAAGCCAGCCATCACCATGGCAGAACTCGAAAGCTGCCTGTCTAGTCCTACTGGACTGGCATAAATCATAGTACTCCGGTTTAAAGGGGCTATATAGCTTGCAATTGTATAATTTGACCAAAGAATTAGCAGTGTTTACAATTAATCATTGCTGGTTGTTCGAAGAATGCCTGCCAGCGTGCTTAAGAAATTGCTGGGGCTAATAGAAAAAGTGATATTTGTTCTGTTTAGAAGCCAGAAAATGGCAACTCAGACCAACAACATATATTTAAATTCAGCCTGAGAGAGTTGGCTGTTATTGGCTGAACACTGACCCCATGGTGTTTGCTAGCAACCACTCCCACAACCAGATCTGCATTGCAGTCATGGAAGGAATACGATCTATTTTTTTTCCTACCTTGCTCATCAGGGGTTCTAAGAAGCAAGTCAGAAAGGACACATTCACATCTCTCTAGTTTTGATCTTCAGAGCAAATATTTTAAAAATTAAATATGCATCAAATAATGCAGCTATGTCTCATTAAAATTATCAAATTAATAATCACAGGAAACCTTACATTCACATTGCAGATTTATTCATCAAACAAAGGGACTTCAAAGGGAAAGAGTGACAAGTCATTATCACAAAGAGCAACAAACTGAATTAGTTATCCTTAAATAAAATATGGAAACATCTCAACTCCTTCCATTCTCTGCTTTCTCTGGCCAAACATAGATGGATATTTTATGGTCCAGTCCTAAAATTTCTTCCGTCTGTAACTGAGTGCACAGGATGGGTTGAACCAAATCACAACAGCAAAACAAACAAAACAGAAAACAAAATAAACACACCATCTTGCATACTGATGTTGTGGTTATGTTTTGACAGCTCAAATGTTTGGAATTTAATGTCTTGTATCTTTGCCTTCACTTATATATATCTGAAAATTGAAAAACAGTTATGAGAAAAGAGAAGCAATCTCATTTATATTTGCTAATCTTGCATATTATTGAAGAATTACAAGCAACCACACCAGGTTTTTTGCAGGCACACATGTCATGTGTGAAACTACTGCAATGTACCTGCATGTGCAGCAATCATTTATTAGTTTGCTTTTTAAGATATTTACATACTGCCCTTCACTATATTTACAAACAAGATAAAATAAAAACTACATAATAAACAAAAGCATTAACATCATTCTCACAAGTTACATAAACAGCATAACTTAAAAACATCATTAGAATTGCTTAACCCAATAGCCACTAAAAGCCTAGTGGAAAAGGTGGGTTTTCAACAGGCATATGAAAGAACAGAGTTGTGGGAAGTTACTGTAATTCCAAAGATGCAAAACCACTACTGAAAAGGACCTTCCACAGGTCGCTGCACTCGACAGGTCCTTTAATACAAGAATCACTAGGAAAGTCTCTTCCACTGATTTTAGTATGTGGGCAGGTTGATATAGGAGAAAGCGTTTTCTTGGGATCCAGTCCATTCAGGGCTTTAGATATAAACTTAAGTCCTTCAGTTAGGCCCAGAAGATAGCTGACAACCAGTTGCTTCTGTCTGAGAATGGGTGTTATATACACAACAATCCTGCTACTCGTATCAATATTCTTGCCACCGCATTCTGCATTGGTTGCAAATTCTGGAGAGCCTTCAAGAGTTGGAAGACCCATATAAAGTGTATTATAAAAGTCCATCCTGGAGGTTATCAGGGTGTGGATAACTGTAGTCAGGCTATTCCTGCCCAGAAAAAGCTGTAGCTCATGCACCAACCTAAGCAGCTGCTGAGGTCACCTTAGCTTCAAGTGACAATGAAAGCTCTAGATTGAACTCCCAAACCACACCCTTGCTCTTCAATAAGTGCAATACCATCAAGAACATGTTGTCTGACCAAATCCCAGACATGGTAACCCCCGAAGCACAGAGCTTCTATCTTGGTTGGATTCAACTTCAATTTCTTGATCCACATCCAGTTCAATACCACTTCCAGGCACTGATGCAGGACCTTCACTTTGGCAGGGTTGGTGAGCAACCCAAGTAGGGGCAGCAGCCCCTACCATAATTATACATGTGTTTTATATGCCAACTACTTCCTTAGTCCATTTCTTTCAGAGATTGCTGCCAATGAAAATTTGTGCGCAAAAGGCTGTTATTTTGCAAAGAAGGAAGCTCCACCCAAATCATTTTTTAAAATTAATTATCATATTTGCATATTGTCCTTTACCTGAAGATCACAGGGTGGTTCACCACATAAAAATACGCTGAATTGGGCTAGATGAAGCACATTTGAGCCTTTTTTTTTTTTTTTGCTTTTGCCATTTTTGCCATGTCAATACAGATGAGAATTCAAATGGAAATGTTAATGTGCATGAAAGCCAATGCAGATTTAGGAAGGTTCCACTCACAAGGTGTCACCAGGGCCATCTTACCCATAGGCATTAGGGGTGCGGGGCACCCGGGCGCCGGGCTTTCAGGGGCACCAGGCTGAGAGTCTGGGGCCCGAGAGTTGAGTCCAGGGAAGAGCCCGCCAGTCGGACGGGCTCTTCTGCTGCAGGCGGCTCTGCGCCGCGGGTTTGGGGGCGACCGAGCCAGCGAGATGCTGAGGCGGCCGGTCAGCTCCGCCCTCCTGCGCGCCTGGGGCTGGGCAACCCGGGATCTTTGCACCCCGGCACCGCATATGCTTAAGACAGCCCTGGGTGTCACAAAACCTTTGGGTCAACCATGCTTATTTAGCTATGGGATTTGAAGTGTTTGTGTCCCTACCTCTCCACTCTAACAACCCTTAAGGAGAATTAGATCAAAGCTACAAAGTATTAAGCATGGAGATAGGGGGGGGGAATTATCTATTTTGAGAGACTATGAATTGGCCATGCAATTTTGTACATGAGCATAACCAGGATTTTTGGTGGGGGGAGCAAGCTATTGTTAAGGGAAGACAGAACCTCAGATTTGTATTGATTTAGGGGAGGCAGCTGCACCCCCACAGCTACGGTCGTGATTTTGTACACATTGAAATTGTGTTTTTTGGTATAAAGTTTACAGGTTTCTAGTCCAAACAGGCGTTAGCATTGCAGAGGAACCAGCCAGGCCCAGCTACTCAGGAGACCACCCACCCCCGGGCCAGCTGCTGCACCCCAAGGAGATGGTAGCATCTCTTGGGTGGTGGGGAGACCCTCCTCCGCGCTGCAACACCTGCTCCCGCCTGCTTTCTCCTCAAGACTCCTCCGGGGCAAAAGCGGCGCAACAAAGCAGCTGCTGATGCTCGCGTGCCCACGAAAAACAGGCAAGTTAGCGGCTGCAAAGCACATGCAAGTAAACTGCTGCCGCTGCTTCGAATTGTTACTCTGGGAGGCGCAATGGCTGGGTCTCCAGCGCTGCCCAGAGGAAGAGCGCGGGAGAAATGGAAGCAGCGGCGGCCTCTCGCTCAGCTGCGCTTATTATATTATGATGTTATTTGTGGGGAGGCATCAGGGACGCGCGAAGCGGCAGCTCCAACTCGGTTGAGCAAGCTTCCTCTCCTATCTCTTTAAAGGTGTGTGGGTTTTTTGTTACAAAAGCGCACCCATCGTCTCTATTTTCAGACCTTTCTGGCGGGAATGGGCGAGTTCAACAACAACTGGCGCCCCCACCGCCAGGCTCCTCCGTCCCTGAGGTAAAGAGGCCTCTCGGCCATGCGGGAGCGTGCGCGCACCCGCGCGCTCCCGTGCCCGCCTACGCGCTTTCCCTTGCAGCCACGTCAGCTGTCACTCCCCCCCACACACACGTCAGCCGTCGCTTCCTCCCCCCACTCGCCCCCCCGCGCGCGCGATCCCGCCCGCGTGCCTGCGCGCTCTTTGTCTTGGCGGCGGCGTCGTCGTGGGGAGGACTGGGCTGAGGCAAAGGGAAGGTGGGTGGCGGTAGTGGGGAGGGATCGTCCCTCCTTCCCTCTCATAACCCGGAACCGGCCCTCACTCGTGGTCAGGCACGAGCACGAAACGCGGCTCCCACCCTGCCCTCCCCCCTCGCGCTCGTGCACGCCTCCCCCCTCCCGCTAAACGCCCGTTTATTTGCTGTTCTCCCTCCCTCCCCGCGAGCCCGCCTTCCTCTCACGTGCCCCGCTTTTCCTCTGACCCGCCCCGCCCACCCTCTTCCTCTCGGCTCCATATTGAGGCTGAAGGAGGCTAAATCCAGTCACAAAATGGAGGTAACGTTTGTCGGCGCCGCCGCGCGGGAAGGCAGGCAGGGAGAGGGCCCAAGCAACGGCGGTTGCGGAGCGGGCGTGAGGGAGGGTTGCAGAGGGAGCGGGCGCGCGGCGCGGCGCATGAGGGGCTCGCGGGAGGGAGAGTGATTGGCTGGCTCGGCTCCTGGCCTTCTCCCCATCCACCCCCCCTCCTTCTTCCAACCACCTCGGTTCTTGCTTTATCCAGCTGCAAACAGCTAATTATCCGAAATGGCGCGAGAGGGCGGCGGCGGCGGCAGTTGGGCGGGAGAGGCTTCTGTTGGGCGCCATTGTAACCCTATAGAGAAAGAGGCTCGAGTTTGAGCGGGAGCAGCCGTAGGAGGCCCTTTCCTAAGTTGAACCCAAACCAAAATCCTTCCCTCAATTGTGTATTAGGTGTGTGTGTGTGTGTGTGTGTGTGTAAGTGTAAGCGAATTACAACCCGTGACTTGATCCAAGTGCCTATCACTCGACTTCCCGAGCTACTTGTGCAGCTTTTGCCTTTTTAAAGTTCAAAAGCTGTATAACCTTTCGAGTAAAATCCCACTGACTTGAGCGCGACGACGAAACACATCCTGAGAACCTGGCTGAGGACACCCCCCCCAAAAAAAAGTTATTAGAATTTGCTATATCTTTTAGCTGCATAACCTGTTTGGGTTTTTTTTTAATGAAAATAAAATAATTAACAAAAGCACCCAGTTCCTCCTACACAGCAGCAGCAGAGCTAAAGTTAACTGCCCCCCATAATCAATTCATCGGGTGCTTTCAGTAATAATATTATGGGATATCTTGCACTTGTCCACGTGTCTCAATGGTGCTTGAGATGAACACGTTCTCTCTCCCCTCCCCCCCCCCAAATAGTTCTGAATAACTGGTGGTTTGACGTTGATTTTGAATCGTAGCTGTTCGTAATTCTGTCTGTCTTGCTGGGTATTTTGGTGGCTGTCACTAAAGCCAGTGACACTGGAGTTTTCTGGTACATGCAAACAAGCAGGCCTTCAAATGCCTCTTTAATAACATTAGCTATTACCTTTCTCTGGCAGTATGATCAAAAGCCTGGCAGCTGAATTCTGAATGAAAACAATGGATTCAATGCCTCATTGAGTGATTACAGTTTTGTAGATGAGTCCCCTTTATAAATTCATCCTATCCTATGCTTTTTGATAGAATTACTTGGGAGTAAGTTCCATAAGGTTCCAATTTAATTTTTATTATATCCATTCTGTAACCAAAAAATCAACATAAGGATGTGAATAAAATATTTTTTTAAGATTGGATGTGAGAAGACTTTCCAGACCTTGAAATCTTAAATTAGATTTAATTAAAATTGAACCTGATTGTGTAGCTTCAATGAAATTCCCCCTCAAACCAATGCTGAACTACAGTATAACAAGCATTTTTGTATGATGACATGCCAAATAATATTTTGCAAGTCTGGGGACAACTATCCATGATTAAAACCTGTGCACATCTAGACTGAAATGTGTAAAACACATGTTGCTTCAAAAAAACCTATAACTTAATGTTGTACTCTACATTGCATTCTGGTTTTTATTTTTTTAAATTCCTAACTGACATACAGATTTTATCTGTTATCCTATTAAGCTTCAGAAACATTTGACGGTATAACCTCAACACTTGCTGTTTTGTATGTGAAAATTAGAAATGACCTTCTGAAATATCTAAGTATTATTTATGTGACTAAGCAGTCTTGCCTAATCCTGTTTACCTGTAGCAGGAAAAGGGCTTTGTACTGTACCTGTAACAAAAACTATATGCTGTTCATGATACTAATGTTCTTGACCTTCTTGCTGAAACCAGCTATGCAGGGTGTATTGGGGCTTGCTTTTTTGCACTGTTTCAGGATTTGCATTCTCTCTATAGCTTTGCTTATCTAAGCTGAGTGTTAAGGACCTGGGTCATAGAATTGTAGAGTTGGAAGGGACCCCAAGTGTGAGGTGTTGAACCCCTTCAGCAGAAGCTACTGTCTGTCTTGAGTTATAAAAGGATTCAGAGAAGGCCTCTTGAATTTCTTGTTTTAATTGGCCATTTCTTTCTTCCAATATTTTAATGTAACTGGTTTGGCAACAGCTGTCCCCTACAAAAAAGCAAAATTTAGAAGTAAGGATAAATGTCCCTGCTCAGCATAACAGGTGGGGCTGATATTTTTGACCAAAACTACACCCCCTCTGCATACAAATAAATGGGAGTAAGAATCTTCAGGACATAATTGCTAGATTTGACCTAATAGCACAGCCCCTCAACTTGCAATAGTAGCATAATTGCAATGAACTACATTGCAGGGTTGTTGTAAGCCACTTCTTCTGTCCAACTTGGGCTGTATCCACCACCCATACCTACCCTGTTTTGCAACACCACCAGACCACACTGCAGGGTTGTTGAAAACAATGCAGCCTGCAATTATGAGGAATGAAACACTGGATGGTTATCCTAAATCACTCTCCCAGCCAGCCCCTCTCCAACCTGAATTATGGGGAGAATTGCATTGGCAGGGCTATTTATTTAAATGTGTTTCACAGGAAATAGGACATGAGGCTAGAAAGATAAGCAGTGCCTCTTTTTGCTGGCACTTTGTAAGGCAATGCACATGCTAGTGCCCGAAACTGGGGGCTTCTCTGTTGAGTTATGGACACCTTTATCCTGCTGAGGGATTTTAAATTATTGCTTCTCAGTGGGAAGCAGGAAATGGCGCATCTAGGCAACAACATGGCCATCGCTATGAGATAGATATCTGAATCTATATCGAGGATCAGAACTGCTGGTTCAGTGATACCCCAGCTGTAAGCAGGGCAGCAAGGACGTCAATCCCCACCCCTTTCTTTAAGCCGCTGGCCTAGTAAGAGAGGTGGCGGGGCCTCTGCTTCAAGGACCCGGATGTCTCGCAGGAACAAGAGGCGCCAGGTTTGAAGGCAAAGTAGCTGTGACGTAAGCCTTTCCTTGGAGGCGAGGCAGATTTGGTGGACTCTGAGGGAGAGAGGCGGAAGAGCTGAGGCCCTGGCATAGGGGTGAGAGAAAGGGCGCTGGCTGTTAAAGGGAGACTGGGCTTTGATTCCTTCCCACTCCTCCATCGGGCCTTCAGTCAGTGGAATATAGGGGTTGAAGCACAGAGACCTGCCTTTAAACTAATCTTGGGTACTCAGTCTAAAGCATGTTTACACATATCTGAACAGTGTCTGATTGGCTTGCTATTCACAATAAATAAAGATACTGTCTTTTTTTTAAATAATAAGATATTTCCAGTGATACTGTCAGGTTATATGCCTGGCTGATCTATTCAGACATTTGTTCCCCTTTCTTGCTAGCTACTGCTTTGCAATTTAGTGTGTAAACAGATGAGTTCCATATTTCAGGATAAATGGCTTGAGATTAAAGACACCTCCTCTCTTTGTTTCATTCTCTCATACAGTACCATCCCTTAAACTAAAGTGGCTCCCATATGCTTGCTCCACTAAAATAAGCCATTTATTTGTATGAGAGTAAGAAAGTAAAAACTTTTAGGAACGGGTAAATTACTCGTGCTACTTGTTATCTAGGTTAAAAGGAGCAACTGAGTCAGAACGCTCTCCAAAAATGGCGTGTAAAGAGGAGAGAGAGGCTGAAGATTACAAGAGGAGGGGAAGAAGATCTTCACAGGTGGACTTTATTTTTTCCTAGTTCTGTTACATGGGTAAACAGAGAATTCTTGCTTTCTGCTGCTTTGGTAACACTGTGTTTGCTCAGATGCTACATTGCACTCTTCTCTTCTGCTTGGCTCTTACGCATGTATTACGTTTTTCATTCTCCACACTAGTTGGTGATTTCTATAATAGCTTCTAACTTAATACTTATGCATATTGAGAGTTACTATGAAGTATTGAACTTGAAAACCAGCAGTGCTATTTCTGTAATGGTATAAAAGTGATCAAATTCTATGAACAGGCATTCTACTAAAGAGGCGGCTTTTAATGGTTCTCCAGAAATACAATATACAGAAACGAGCGAAAATATTGCCTGTTGATTAGAATCTAGATAGCACTAATGTGCTAATAATAATAATGTGCTATGATATTTCAGACTGCATCCATTGTTGGATACGCCTTCATAAAAAGATACTCAGTATAGAAAACTAGTGTGTTTGGGGGTAAGATGTTCAATAGTCTTCAAAGTAGAGGAGCATTACATCATAGAAGGTCCTGTCTGCAAAAGGTGTGTCAGACCAAACATAGGTTTACCATATGACTGAGAACAAGGCCAGATGCTGCCAGGAGTGGGGATGATCAATTTCTGAACCAGTTGTAGTGGGCAATATTGTAGAGATCTTTAGCAATAAAGCTGTTTTTGAGAACCCATTTATTTCCCTTCTCCAATGGCCCCCATGACTTCTTACAAGCTCTGAATTGTGGCTTGTAATGTATGGTGTTATGGTTTTAGTTTTATGCTGTAGAATTGTAGAGTTCCAAGGAACCACAAGATCTTACTGTGAGGCAACACCATCCACCAACTGCCCACAGATGAATGGAATGCATAAGATCTAAAGACATCCTGTTTGTGGAAGGCAGGAGGAACAAGGGAAAGCTAGCTGCCATTTTGCAATGAGTCCATCATGACAAAGGTGCTGCTTTATGGGAACTTACAAAAAGGGACACGGGTGGCGCTGTGGGTTAAACCACAGAGCCTAGGGCTTGCCGATCAGAAAGTCGGCGGTTCTAATCCCTGCGACGGGGTGAGCTCCCGTTGCTCGGTCCCTGCTCCTGCCAACCTAGCAGTTCAAAAGCATGTCAAAGTGCAAGTAGATAAATAGCTACCGCTCTGGCGGGAAGGTAAATGGCGTTTCCATGCGCTGCTCTGGTTCGCCAGAAGTGGCTTAGTCATGCTGGCCACATGACCCGGAAGCTGTACGCCGGCTCCCTCGGCCAATAAAGCGAGATAAGCGCCGCAACCCCAGAGTCGTCCACGACTGGACCTAATGGTCAGGGTTCCCTTTACCTTACCAAAAGTTTAGGTTTTGCTCTCTAGCTTGGATCTGGGGTGGGTATCATGCCCATAAGAGTTCTGAACATAAGAATAAGGAAGATCCCAACCTCACTCTCCAACTCCAAGCATAAATGCTTGGCTGTTTTGGCAGTGGGTGACTTAGATGTAAGGAAAACCTTGGATGCTTGCTGTCAAAGCAGCTCTGAAGAGAAATGTTGGGCTGGGACACTTCAATTGTAAAAATCAAGAGCTGCAAAGAGAGCCTGAAGACCCCACTCAAGTGAGGAGGTTGAGGTTGGCCATTTTGTCAAATCTTCCATCTGGAGGGCCAGCAGGAGATCAGAGACTAAGGCTGTAGTCAATTTAAGCCCCACTTAATACACTGGGATTTGCTTAATACACTGGGACTTGCTTCCTGGTAAACATGCATGTTTCACTGGAGAGGAGAGATGGGATGACCACAAAGCTTCAGCTTGGCTACTAAAGACAACCAAAATTTGTGACCTTCTGTCTTCCGGTTTGGACCAATTCATACATTGTCCATTTGGCAACCACCTTCCATAATTCAGGTTTTGCCTAGAAGCCCCCTAGTATTCCAGAATAGTCGCCATAAAAACCATGATGGGAAAGATTCAAGTCTTGTAGAATTGGTGATGTGAGCTATGCTTTTCTGCTCAACTGTGTTAGCTAGGCATATATTTCTCCACTAATAATTAGGAATGCTGTGGGCGTCTGCTAATAAGGCTGTTGCAGAACATTGTACTTGTTTCTCTGAAAACATGTGGCTGTTAAGCCTCTTGTGTAGGGACAAAATAAAAATGATAATTTAGGGAAATCTGTTACTTAGTTTGGAGTCTCCCCAGAAGAATCAGTAGATTAATTCAGAGAAATGTACTACTTTCAAGGAGCAATGGTTAAAAATACTGTTGATATTGGGGAGTTCCTGCAGCATCTAATCTGCTTCTGAGGGGGAAAGTAAACACATTGTGAAGTGAGAGTGTAGTATATAAAAAAAGAAAGAAAACATTTATATTTTTCTGTTCCTGGGAATTATAGCCCCTCTGTTTGAAGGCTTTAACATTAGACTTTTAATTTAGTCTCTCATATACATCACCTGTAATAAAACTAGTAATTTCTACGTGCAAACTAAGGCACCTGAGATTGCCGCTTAAAAGAGGAACCATAGGCAAATGAACCACCATTACCAGTGCCCTGCTGGGATTCTACAAGCAGGGGAGAAGTGAGGGCAGAGCAGCATTCTTGTGCTTCTTCATCCTTCCCTGAGGTTTTATTTTCCTGCCCCATAAAATTCATTACACCAGTTCCAGGGCTGTCAGTCACCTTCCTTGTTTGGGTGTGTAGAGGAACTGGGAAGGGGGTGGATCTGTTGGATCTATAGCCTTCCCCCAGCAGGGACATAATTTTATAAATAATAGCTCTCAACACTATGCAACCTTAATGCGAACAGATAACAATTAACTATAAAATGCTCCATACTGTTGACACCAGACCATATCTCCTTTTGGGGCCAGTGAGCAGAAAGAACAAAGAGTCTCTCAGGCATTGTGGATTTTTTAGAGGATGTTTCTTGAGACCTTTTGCGGGTGCCATTGGAAATACTGGAAAGACACCCTAGGCTCCATTAAGATAAGTTAATTTATTGTCATTGCACAAGTACAAGCACGACACTATACAAGTGCAACGAAATTGCATGCCACCCCGTAAAAAACAGAAAGAAAGAAAAAACAAAACAAAAAACAGCACAAAAAACACCAAAAAAAGCCACACATACACCCATCACAGCTCTCCAAGGTCATATTATCTGGTTACAGCATTTAAGATGGTTATAGCTCTTGGGTAAAATGAATACCACATTGGTGGTCCCTGCCTTAGTACATGAAGTGTAAATGAGAAAGTGGTATCATAAAATGGGTAAGAACATATTCCTTATGTTTCTTGGAACTGAAATACTTCATCTATATGGGGACAAATCCTGTGTCTCCTGAAACTTTTTCAGTTATGCCAGGCACAGAAGACACCTTTGTTTTGTAGTGCAATGGTGTGTTTCTGAGCTGTAAGCAATGCAGTTGGCTATTTAAAAAATGCAGCAGCATTCTTGTTGCGTTGTGTGCAGATTATTCTGAACTTCACAAAGTTAAGTAGGACTGGATGCTGCTCTCCCGTGTTGTGTAGCCTAAAGTTTTGTTCTTCCTGCAAAAAATAAATAAATCTGGGGGTTGAGATGTTAGGCATGGTAAGTAGAAGATTATACGTACCCTTAGTCGATTTGTTTAGTGATTACCCAGCTTTTGCTAGAGTTGTCTATCTGAAGTTCACAACATGGCATTAAAGGTTTTTTGTTTGTTATTCCTTTTAACTTAACTTGAAATAGTCAACATTTCTTTATATGCACAGACGAAAGACATCAGTTGATGAAGGTGTTAGACTCTTAATTGAAGTTTATGTCCTTATCCTAGCTGCCTCTAGCACACTAACAGCACAGACCTTTGCATGCCTGCTCCAAAATCCCATTGAGTCTAGTGGGACTTTCATGTAAATGTGTAGAGGGTTGTACTTAAGACAGACTTGAGGGTAAGCACTGTTGATCATACAGTGGACCCTCGACTTACGAAGGTAATCCGTTCCGACGGGACCGTCGGATGTTGAAAAAATCGTAAGTCAAGTCCCCATAGGAATGCATTGGGGAGAAAAAATTCGTAGGTCGAAAAAAGCCCCATCTAAACTTCGTAAGTCGAGGAAATCCTATCAAAAACGGCTGCAACTTCCTTTCGGAAGTCGGAAAAATTCGTAGCCGCGCGGCCACTTTGATCCCTCATAACTCGAAAAATACAGAAGTCAGGTTACTCGTAAGTCGAGGGATCACTGTAATGGGATTTCCTTTTCCATAAACTTGCCTAGGACACATTGGATGGCTACTTTACTGAGTAAACATGCACTGAATGAGGCTGTAAGAACTGTTTATACACTATGTAACAAAATCCTGGATTTGCACCCAATCTGCTTTGCACCCTTTAAACTTGTCTGTGTAGAAGTAAGTGTACCGAGAGAGGAACTGTGAGCCAATTGAGTTTATTACCGTGTTTCCCCTATTTTAAGACACAGTCTTATATTTTTTTTTCCTCAAGAAAACGCACTATGGCTTATTTTGAGGGGGTGTCTTATTTTTATTACGTAAGCCCAGCCTAGCCTTTTCCTTGGCGCCCTCCAGAACTGCGCCTATCACTATGGCTTATTTTCGGGCTACGGCTTATACTTCGCAAATGCGAAAAAATCCTGCTATGGCTTATTTTATGACTACGTCTTAAAATAGGGGAAACGGTATTTATTTAAATATTTACAGATCTCACTTTTCATTAAAAAATACAGCAAAGCAGTATGATAGTACCTAATCGTAGTGAAGTGTGATAAGACAGTAAGTTACTGTGAATTGTGTGGGTGGACTTCGCTGCAATAACACAAATCTCGTACAGCATATTGAAACTTATCTTCTTTCAGGGCTACGATCCTAAAGAACCCGAACAGTTGAGAAAACTGTTTATTGGTGGCCTGAGCTTTGAAACTACAGATGATAGTTTAAGAGAACATTTTGAAAAATGGGGCACACTCACAGATTGTGTGGTAAGTGATCATAACATTCAGTTTACTTTTAACAATGTTATGTGTGCTTACTTGGAAGAAAGTCTCACTGTTTTCAGTGGGGCTTTCTCCTAGGTAAGTGTGCACAGGTTTGCAGCACTCACAAAAGTCAGTGTCTAAATTATTGTTATATGCTTTAACTTTCTTGAAGGTGATGAGAGACCCACAGACGAAACGTTCCCGAGGTTTTGGCTTTGTGACCTATTCTTGTGTGGAAGAAGTAGATGCTGCTATGGCAGCCCGACCACATAAGGTTGATGGGCGTGTGGTGGAACCAAAGAGAGCCGTTTCTAGAGAAGTAAGTGAATATTTAAGTATATATACTGAAATTTGTCAAACCTTAATTGTAGGAACTTTTAATCATTTGCAAATCTTTTTGTAAGACATTTGTAAGTATTTAGGCATGGCACCATCTTGGAAGGTTGAGATACTAAATGTAACTTGTGATTTTATAGGATTCTGTGAAACCTGGTGCTCATTTAACAGTGAAAAAAATATTTGTGGGAGGAATTAAAGAAGACACAGAAGACTATAATTTAAGAGATTACTTTGAAAAATACGGCAAAATCGAAACCATAGAAGTAATGGAAGACAGACAAAGTGGAAAGAAAAGAGGGTTTGCCTTTGTAACGTTTGATGATCATGATACAGTCGACAAAATTGTTGGTATGTAATGCTTTCCGTTTGTGCAGGCTTTTTATATTTCTTTCAAGCTACTGATGCATGGAACCTTTTACTAGTGAACAAAAAATTTACTATAAGAACTACCCTTTTAAATCTGAATATAGGTCTGGGGGGCGCACACTTTTCTCTCCTGAACTTTTTTGTGTGTGATGGCTTTCCTACAATTTTAGACTATGATGACCATAATTTGCTCCCATCCTCTCTTCAATCCCCCTCCCCTGCCTGAATCTTTCTAACATGTCTTTGTAGTTATGTGCCTAGCTGAGAAGGACAGTTCAGTTTCCAGCCTGTACTGGTGTTTTTTTTAATTGTTTTTGTTTTTTTACTCCATCAATCCAGTTTCTTTGCTGGGCCCCCTTGTCAGGATCTAGCTGTCTGTCTGCCTGTCCCTATTCCTCCCCCCTTCCCCCCCCCCCACTTGGTTTGGTCATATGCTCTCTCTCCTGCAAGTAAGAATTTCATGCTACACCCCAAGGTTTCAAGCATCCTTCACACTAATTGAGTATACTTATGAGCCAGGTACAACAGACTTGCTAACTGCTTTAAAATATAGCCTGGACAATGCTAGGATCCTAAAGAACCTTGGGTCCAAAGCAAGCACATTCTTGGAAATCCAGCAGGAAAATGAGCACACTTGGGTTGAGTGGGAAGAGTCCAACGCAAATCACCATCAGGTACCACACAATAGAGGGCTATGGAGGACATGATCAGCTAAAATCAGAAAGGGGAAGCTTTTTTATTTCATTATGGTCTTTCCTACTGTTTCCCTATCATTCAAGCACTGCTTGGATTCCATGAGTCATTTGTTCTTTGAGGAGCTCTTTTCCCCATGAATTTTTCCTTCTCCCACTCCCCCCAAATAATTTCTAGGCTCCAGAGATGTTCCTTCCTTATGAAGAGGTGAGATGAGAGGGATGCTGAGCATCCATTTTATGGTATATTCTGCCCACAAAGATCTAGGAAACAAACTTCATTGCCCACTGTTTTCCTGACTTCCTTTCTTTGGCTCTTTGTGCTATGTGTCTTTTGGTTTATGGTATTTTTAGAGTTTCCTTTACTGATTATAAGGAGGAAATAAAACTAAATAATACTGCTGCTCCTGTGAAAATATCTTCTGAATAATATGGCATAAGTGGTTATTCAATTTTGTGTATTTTTATAATATGGATCATTTCATAACTTCTTTTAGTTCAGAAATACCACACTATAAATGGACATAACTGTGAAGTGAAGAAAGCTCTCTCCAAGCAAGAAATGCAGACGGCAACTGCACAGAGAAGTGAGTTTGTTACATAATAGCACAGCCTGTGGCAATAATTGCCTACAAGCATTGTAATAATTCACTCTTTTAATTTTTATTCTTTAGGTCGTGGAAGCAGTTCAGGCAACTTCATGGGTCGTGGGAACTTTGGAGGCAGTGGTGGCAGTTATGGCAGAGGAGGAAGTTTTGGTGGCAGAGGTAAACATCTGTTCTTGCTTCTCCACACCCTTCCAAAAATACTACCCTGAATTATGGTGTATCACTGTATCTTACACTTTTTGTTCTGATTTTAGGTGGTTACGGTGGCGGAAGTGGTGGAGGTGGTGGCAGCAGAGGAAGTTACGGGAGTGGTGATGGATACAATGGCTTTGGTGATGGTAAGAATAACATTGCTAATACCAGTTCAGTTATACTGGGGTGGGGGGTCAGTCCCTCCTTAGATCTGCCTGATGTATCTTAATATGAGGAATGTGAAAGGGAAGCTGACAACTTGTGGAAAATCTAGGTATTACAATAAATTGGGTTCTCTTAAGTTTAAGTCACAATTATCTTATCCCATGGGACTAAGGCATGACTAACTTACAGAGCAATTTAAAACAAAAACAAAAAAAAACCCTTATGTCAGACTGGGTGATCACCAAACTTGTCCAGGGCAGCTGATGGCAGGCTGTCCATCATTTAGATTCAGGTAGGTAGCCGTGTTTGTCTGATGCAGTTGAAATAAATAAATAAATTGTCCAGTAGCACCTTAGAGACCAACTAAGTTTGTTCTGGGTATAAGCTTTTGTATACATGCATACTTCTAAAGATACATCATTTAATTAGCCAGTGGTAAGTCTTGGAATGGGGCATTCTAATGAAGGCGATAGGACTGAGACAAGCCAGGATCCGCTGGATCACAAACTAGTCTCACTGCTGCATGTGATGCCATCAGCCCCAATTGCCTTTCCAGCCTGGAATGTCTCCCCACCCCACCTTCCACTTTGGCCACAAAGAACGGCAGGGCTACAGATGCATTTTCCCTGTCACTCCACAAAGCCCTGCCATCTGGAAGGACAGTTGATTATGCCCCAGTCTGGATCCAATAAGTTCCTGTGAACAAAATTCTACTCAGGGAATGCCACTACCCAGGGGGCAGGGAAGGAAGTCCCCTAAACAAGTGCTCCAGGTAGTTGGGGAATCTCCAATAAAAGTTGCCTAGGGGCGGCACAGAGGGCTACTGGTGAAATTGGCAAACACTTCCCCCTCCTGCTCGAGCTTCCGCTGGATCAGATTCCTTTCTGTACATGGACAGGCAACTCAGGATCTAAACATTATTTTTAGATTTGTGAACTGTATGTAACCTATTAAGAGACTTTGGGATTGCTTTATTGACTGCAGCCAAAATATAGTTGGGTATGCACAAAGCCTTCTCAGAGCAGAATAAATAACCAAAATATGGGTGATCCTCAAGCTGCTTGAATCACCCATGACAGATAGAGCCTCTGGTTGTCGCACATGGAATACTTGGCAGTTTCCAGTAATCAAGTGATAAATCATGCTCAGTGGCAACCAGTCTTCAGCTATGGACATGAAATGGTTTCCATTAATTGTAAACTGCAAATTGTTACTACAAATCCTTAGACAGTCGTGGCTAGGTCATTGATTTTATTTGGACTTCTCCATTGGGATGACTTGATTGGTAGCTATTACGTCGTAATATATGCCTTTCGTAGTAGTTTGTCTCCATGCAGTATTGGTGATTTTTTAGATACTGCTTTACAGTTCCCAGTTACTTTTGTGTTTAGATCATGTCATTTCATAACAAAACATTCACATTTCTGTCAATTTTACTGATCTTTCTCAAGGTGGGAACTATGGAGGTAGTCCTGGGTACGGCGGCAGAGGAGGTTACGGTGGAAGCCCGACCTATGGAACCCCAGGTGGTGGATATGGCGGAGGAGGTGGAGGCTATGATGGTTACAATGAAGGGGGGAGCTTCGGTGGTAAGAATCCTGAAGTACATTGTGTTGATTCATCTGTTCTGCTCATGTTGGATAACAAGCTTGAGGTCTTTAGCCTGTCACCGTTTTTAAAATGTGCAGTGTAAACTTCAGCTGAAAATGAAAACCACTTCCAAGTCCTAACCCCTTTAAATCAGTGGTATGAAAGATATATGGGAAAGCTTCATGGTCCCGTCCCCCCCGTCCCCCGGCCAGGTTTATAGGATGTCTTCTTTAAGCTATAGAGTTGTACTGGTAACAAGACTCCAGAGCAGGGGATCTATAGAAAGAGGGCTTGCTTTCCCACCTGAGCAACCTTCCAGTGGCCACATGTCAGTGGTGGACAGAGCCCAAGGCAAAAGTGTACGAAGGAAAGTAGTTTTCTGCACATGCCCTTCTCTATCCCACAGCCAGGGACAAAGAGCTCATTGACACATTCCAGCCAGGCAGAACCCTCAAGAAAGGTAGAAAGGAGGGCTAGTGAGCAGTGTGGCCTGGGCTGAGTCCCAAGGGCTGGATAGAGAGACCTGAAGGGCTGCATTTTGTGCCTAGGTCTGAGGTTCCCCACCATTGCTTCATACAAACATTCATTAAGCCTTAAAACCTGATAAGGGAACAACTACAACTTTCTAGCCAGCTAGTTCCATTGCCCAGCATTTATTTAAGAATCTACGTTAATGTAATCTACAAACTTTCCCTCTCTTACCTGAAACTTTTTGTGAATCATTTACTGTTTGTTTTTTCCTTCCTCTGCATTTTGTGCTGGCATTGGAGTGTAGAGGAAAGAGTCCAATCTATCTGTTCACTGCTCAGATCTGGGGAACTTTGGATCTGTGCTAGTGGATTGGAATACTAGTCTCATTTTCTGGGACTGGACTACTGTCCGATAATCATTTTTTGAAAAAGAATAATAATCTTGTTCATACTTCTCTCAAGAAACTTTGAACTTGGTTAAGTTGACACAGCAGAATTTTAAGTAGAGTTATTAATGCGGTTAATTAAAAGAACAGGAACCCTTAATGATTTAGCAAAGGAGTGAGCATTTTTTATTTCTCCAATATAACAAAGGTTAGCAAGAAGTGAACAGGAAATAAATTTTTACATGTGTATTTTGAATGTTCTTAGGAACAATTGCAGTTACTCAGCCTAGCCATGATTATGTCCAGTTAGCTGAAATCCCATTATGTGCATACAGTAAATCTGGAGTTATGAAACGTGTTGTATACTAAAGTTAATGTGAATGAATTGTAGTGCACTTGAAATGTACTTCTCAAATAATTCTTGATCTGATAAACACAAACCTTACATTTTATTTTTCTCAGGCAACTACGGTGGAAGTGGAAACTATAATGACTTTGGCAATTATAGTGGACAACAGGCCTCAAGCTATGGACCCATGAAAGGAGGTAGCAGTTTCAGTGGCAGAAGCTCAGGCAGTCCCTATGGTGGTAAGTACAACTTACTAAAGTACATATGTGTCTGTTACGCCCCTAAAGAATATTTATTTCAACAGTCCATGTTCCCATTTTTAGGTGGCTATGGATCAGGAGGAGGAGGTGGTGGTGGCTATGGTGGAAGAAGATTCTAAAAATTGTAGCAGAATAAGGGTAGGTATGCTACAAATACTTGTTGTATATGAAGACTATACAACGTTTCACTGAGAGTAATCCTTTTCTTATCCTGTATTCAACAGGCTACACAGTTCTTAGGAGAGAGCGAGGAGTTGTCAGGAAAGCTGCAGGTTACTTTGAGACAGTCGTCCCAAATGCATTAGAGGAACTGTAAAATCTGCCACAGAAGGAGCGATGAACCATAGTCAGAAAAAGTTACTGCAGCTTAAACAGGAAACCCTTCTTAAGGACTGTCATAGCCACAGTTTGCAAAGAGTGCAGCTATTGATTTAATGCAATGTAGTGTTTAGATGTACATTCCTGACTTTTTTTTAATTTGTTGTTTGTAGCTTTGTCTTTTCTTCATAAATCAGGTATATTGCCCTGTAAATTTGTGGTAGTGGTGGTAGTGGTACCAGGAATTAAAAATAATTAAGGAACTTTTAATTTTTTCCAATATTTGTGTAGTTCAGTTTTTTCTTACTGAAACTTCTTTAAATAAAGAAATGTAGTTTTAGGGTATATTCTTGCTAGGAAAAAAAATCAGTGCATTATAATCTGTATTAATTTAAACTATAGAAATGCTGAATCGCTTAAGAACCTTAGTTTTCTGCATATGTAACTGAACGAAATGAGTTGCACATGCAAAGGGAGAGGAGATGTTTGCATTAAAGCTTGTTTAGCTGTAACTAGGAGTGAGTCATTTAAACTAGTGCTTGTGAATGATAAAAAGCTTTACTTTCAAATGAAAATTCCAGATACTTCTGGCTTGTGCATATCTTAATTTGTAGCCTTTGTTTCTTAGCCTAAGACTTATAAGTAAATAAGCATTGAAAGAGATATTTTAAAGCTTTATTCAGTTTGCCTCCCATTTCATTGGTATATACAGGAACTACATTAAGCATTGGCAGAACAGGTTTATTACTGTTGAGGCTTAACACCCCACCCCCAACCTCAAACAGATTTAAGTGTGTGTGCACACACTCTTTTGAATTAAAACTTTGAAACCAATGACCTGGGTCTGTTACTTAGCTTAATTGTATAACTTCATTTGTATATATTTCTTCCCTCAAAACATGGGTTCATCTGTAATGGTCAATACTTCCTACTTTGTGTATTTCTGCATGCCCTCTCTTATATGAAACAAACTTACAGCACAGGCACAATCACTTCAAGTTCCTTGCAATTGGGTATAAATATTCTGACCTATGAACAAACCCAACACATTTCACACACTTTTTAATGCCTTGATTGTAGGCCTTGAAGGTGATGTGAAAACCAAATGGTTCACAATCTAGCAACAGGAAATATCTGGGCTGAACATGATACATATTTGTCACTAACAGGAGTATTGTGGGCTATAAATCCATACTTTTATGCATCAGAATCGTGTGGTCAAAACTTGATAAAATTCATAAGCAGGGGTGTGTGGTCTACTTCACTTATCCAAATTTGTGTACAGCCATGTTCCCAGGCTATCCTTCTCAACCTGATCAGACTTCTCTTTTAACTATTGCCAGAGCAGTGCTTTCTGTCAGTACACATCCAGAAGAGTAGGGCACAGTGAGTAGAAGAAACTCAGACACTTGCCAGTATGATGCTGGATTTTTTTCTTCTGTTACTACTTCTCTAGGCCAATGAACAGTATCAGGTAAACAATTCCAGTATAGGAATGGATTATCAGACACTATAAAACGTTGCTCTAAAATTGTAGGTTCAACTAAATGTGTATATTGGGCTTGTACAAGGCATACAGTGGTGGTGATGGTTGTATAGAATTCTATGGGTAAATCTCAAAAAGTACAAGTGTGCTTAAACAAGGGTCAAGCACTGATACAGCCCCAGAGTGCTATAATATCATAATAGTATATATTAAGGTGGGAGTTGGGGAGTTGGCCAAACAAGTGTTCTATAATCCAATAGGCAAAACGTGTAGAAGGGCATCATTTTGGTATTGTGAAATGGAATCCTCCCATTACTAAGCTGCATATGCAGATTTCTTCTTAGAAGAGTAGAGTAGATGTAAATCACCCCTTTTAGGCCTACTGTTGATTGTAGGGGCAGAACCTAGAGGATGAGTTTTTCTGTTCTTGTTGGAGTGGGAGAGGGTGGGACCTTGATGGCACACGGGGTGGGGGGAACCGATTTTATAGTGTGTTAATCTGTTCTGCTATTCTTAATCATGCAATCTGTAAGTTGCCAGTTGTTGGTGCCAGTGACTTAGACCTAGTTCTCTGATGTGGAGAAGTGTAAGCAGAGGACAGCAATTAACCAGCTCTAAAGACTTTAGGATGTACCTCTTAGCCAAAGTGTGGATCAAAGGAGACTCAGACAGGACTTCCAGCAGCCTATTGTGTATGTGGACCAGTCAGCATATTTAAAGAATGACAAGGCAGCGACAGCACCAGCTTCAACTTCCAGAAAAGTGAAAGCATAAAATACTATGCTGATAGTGAGCAGCTTTCCAAAAGCTAGTTAAAACTGCCTATCACTGCTGAAATATCGAAGAAAGTCTAGCAAGAGTTCTTCACCAGTTGGAACCTCCTTGAGTCATAGCTACTTGAGTTCACCCAGTCATAGGTCTAGCATTTAGACCTGAAAGGAAGGGGAATGAGAATAGGTAAGGTTTGTCTCTAACACTTTTAACGAATTAAAAGAGCTACTCTTTCCTGAACAAGGTAAGAAAAATCTCTTTGACTTGCAGATTGTTGAAGAAACTTCTGCTTGACCAGATGTGGATTTCTTGCCTGCTGGAAAACCTGTGGCTTGGTAAGACACTAGTACAATATAAAACATTGATGTGCCCATGACTGTATTCTTGGCTTTGAAAATCCAGCTTCTGTGATAAGGAATCATGCAAAAACAAGGTGAGTGCCAGTACTTAATCATTGTACTTCCATACTATGAAATGTGAGCAATGCAGCATTAAAATTTGAATTCTCATTTGGCTGATGTATAGGGAAGCTATAACTGGTGACTTTTAGCACTGATACAGCTTTAGAAGATGTTTCATGTTATTTTAGTAACGCAAGAATCCTAAAAGGTAGGTCAGTGTTATCCAGATTGCTTAAAGGTGGCTGAAGTGTAGTAGCTTGTCTGATGAACTGCTTGCTGAAGCAAGATTTTATCTGGGATTTAGCCTTGCACATACCGGTAGTGAAATTGTTTCTACTAGATTACATCTTTTGGTAATAATTTCCCACAACTTAAATGATAAGTAGATTTTTAAAATAAAAAATGTATTTCATGTTCATTAGTATACAGGTAACTCCGTTTCTGCAGGGGTTGCGTTCTGGGTCAAAGCACACATCAGAGTGTGTATAAGCCTGCCCCCAGCCCTCCTTTTTCCAGGTCCAAAAGGACTTGTGCATCAGTTGGATGTGCCTAAAATGATCACTGCCTGCAATTGGATTTGGGCAAATCCAGTGCATAAAGTCAACCTGAATTCTGACCACCTTTGAACACCTGTTGGAACTGCAGATTTTCTGTTGGTAATATTATTAATTACTGGATTTCAGACAAGAAAATAATTTCCTCTGGAAGTTGAGTACCTGATGTCCCTATCAAATAATTGGTTTTCAGGTAACCTAAATCTTTAAGAATGGGCTTCTTAGTACTGTATCTTGGTTGGGTTTTTCCTGCATAATGTCCCATTAGTCTTGAATTTGACATATCTCGATAAATACTTAGAATTCTGTCTTGCCTTATTCTCCATCTGTGCTAGGTCTGCATGCTAATGGATATAGGATCATGGTTCCATATCTTCTTCCCCTGTTGGGCACCTAGGTTTTGTCAGCATCACATTCTCACTCCTATTCAACCATTTGGCAGGGAACATTTATAATGGTTGACTTTTCCCATCTTCAGACACGTGTCAAATGTAGTGCAAATGTTTAATGGGAGAGCACACAGTGCTACAAGGTCATGTCTCTTAATTTGCCCCTTATCTAAAACTAGACATTGCCGTTTGCTGCTGCCGTTGCCCGGCACCGGAGTGGCAAACAGCAGCTCTGCTCATTTTCTCTTTTCTAAAATAGGGACTCAGCCAAGCTGCTTGTGTGCTCATTTTGCACCTTTCTGCCCTACACACAACAGAACGTAGATTTGGGGTGAGTGTATGTGCTTCGGTTTTCTTCCTCTAGTAGGAGGGTGCCGGCTCTGCCTAGGAAAGGAAGTCCTGAAACCTAGGTGAACTTGCTTACGTACTGTCCCAAGGCAGTCTCAGCTGCATGTTTGGTGAGGTGTTTAGAAGATTTGGGGAGAGAAGTGCTAGCAGAGCAGTGGTCTTCAACAGCTAGTTGGCGAAGCTGGGATACTCCTTAGCTTAACGTTCTTAATGTGCTAAACTTTTCTCTTCTACTCTGCAGGGTAGAACAAAGACAGCCATCTCCACAAGTTGAAAGATGATGTGAAATACGCCGATAGCCTATGATAGGTGAAAGTGATTGAAGTGTGTCATCCCCCACTCACCTTGTTCAAACACTTACAATAAAGTGTCATAAACTATGAGTTGACCAATCTTTCCAATTGTATGTGACTATTAGGCCTTCATTTCTACATCACTAAAGATTTGCTTCCACAATGTTAAAATCGAAGCGTTTTGAATTACTCAAGTGAATATTGGTAACCTTCCTTTAGTTGTATGGACTACACATCCCTGAATACGTTACAGCAGATTTGGCTAGCCTGATTTAACTCTAAATAAATCTCAGCCTTTGAAAGAGGAAAAAAAAAATCCCTAACAAAATTTTATGAAATCTTTTTTCACATAATAAGGGAACTCAGGGCTCAGCAAGGCAGTGTCCTGATGGGGGTTGCTGTAGAGAGACCTACATCTATTATCTTGTGTAGTTGGAGATGTTCTGGAATACAATATTGCATGTTTATAATAATATGAATGACATGCATTTGTGTCACTCATGCCTTCCCCTGCAAAAATGTGTGTAGCAACCGGGAAATACTTTGTGTAGGGTGAGTAGGCAATACTATGAACAGCCTTCATAACTAATGATACATACTGTTTTCAAATTAGTAACAGGTTCCTGAATACAAAATGGCCCTAAAGCTAAAGAAATTACAGCACTACTTTTAAAGGTTTAAAAGGGTGCTTGAAATCCATGAAACTGAAGTACACCATTGCCTTGCATTTAAATAATAATAATCATCATTAGCTATAGCTGTAATTTGAAGTTTGAATGCTTATAAAGTCATCCCACGTGTACTTAATTTGGCATCTTCAAAACTACTTTGGTCTTCAGTTTGTGTTTTTTATTCTAATACAGTATAAAACCAGAGGTAATAGCTGGATATCAGGTAAGGAATGCTATTTCAGGTGAGATTAATTAACTACTGCCATTGCAAATGATAGTTTGAGCTGCTGCACTGTTTGTTCTTCCTAATAAAAGCTGTATCCTGTACTCCATAACATAATGGGTGACCTCTAACAGGGTCATCGAGCCCAACTTTCAGTGTAGGGATATTGCCCAACATGGCAAAACCCACGACTTTTGAGATTAAGAGTCTTGTGCCATACCAACAGAACTGTTTGACATTTTCTTCTTGCTAGTTAGACTCATTGTAGCAGTGGTCTCTTCCAACTCTATAACCGTGTAAGTAATAATAATAATTTATTATTTGTACCCCGTCCATCTGGCCGGGTCCCCCCAGCCACTCTGGGCTTCCCTTTCCTAAAAACTGCTCCAAAGGGTTGATGGAGCCTCTGGAACAGATTTTGGGGGCATGCAGTAGCCAATAAGGGCAAGAAAGAAACACTCCACTAAGTAAAAAATTGTTGCGCGGCGAGACATGTTGGATGTCTCACCCATTAGCTTTCCAGCAGGGATGTCCAACAGGTCGATTGCGATCTACTGGTAGATTCCCCACAAGGTTTTGATAGATCTCCTAAAAAAGGTTCAGCAACTTTGACCTGAACCCCCCAAAACAGGGCTTTTCTCCCTAAAAAAAGCTCAACAACTGAACCCCCCAGTTCAGGAGGTAGATCATTGGCCACCCCTGCTCTACTTGTATATTAGCCCAAGTTGAAACCCTTGTAGTAAGGCCACATTCTAATGAAACAATCTAGGCCAAGAGTATATGCAGTTTATTTTTTAATGTACAAAATCTAAAAATTAGCATTACTTAGAGCATACATTTGTATGCAAAGCAAAATTTCAGTTTTAAGGACACAATCCAGCCCCAAATTAAGCATATTGATGCTCCATTTCAATGAAAGAACAGTTTTAATTCTTGTAATGAGCCTTCAGTAATTTTGGCTGGGCTGAGCCCTAACAATACTCCTTTAGTATGGGTGTTTACTAACACTACATTCAATCTCTTATACTAAAGCAAAGCAAGTAAAAATTTTCAAGGAACTGCAAACATTCCATTCATATTTTATCAAACAATGTTCATGAAAACAAGATTGGTCTTGTAAGTAATTAGGATTGAAAGTCTTAAATCACCCTTGATATAGTTAGGTAAAACAAATTATAGGAACAGTATATAAATAAGATATTTTGAAATATTTACACTAGAACAGGAACTAGTCAAGTTGCTGCTATATAAAAAAAGTTACTAGTGTCTTATAAAAGTACTACCCATTGTGCATACACTTGCCTTACACCGATTTTAAGTGTATTCATATAGTTAACTCTAAAGATACATTTGTGTAAAGTCACTTGGGGGGTATTTTGCATCCTAGGAAGTCCTAGGAGTAGAAAATACAAATTGAAAAAATAAGTTGTTGAGAGAACATTAGTATCCCTGAGCTTCATATTTTAGTCTCTGGCTTCTTGCTCTTAGGAATAAGAAAGATGGTGCCATCTCTTGTTTGCTGCAGTGAGTAATCATTAAGTGAATAAGGCTTGCCATCTTCATCCCGAAGCATGCGGAAGACCTCGACGTACAGGGTGCTCAGCTGCTTTTTCAGCAGTTGCAAGCTCTTGTCGTTCTCTGCTTTCTCTTTGAGGAGCTTCTCTTTCTCATCCTTGAGATAACCTAAGTCATGCTCCAGCTCAGTTATGTTTTCCAGTTTCCTTTTGCGGCAGTTCTGAGCAGCCACTTTGTTCTTGCCTCGCCTTCGTATGTCACGAATCAGAGTAAGCTGTGCCTCATTGAACTGCTCCTTGGACATCATTTCGTTGAAGTCATCCACAGGGAGATTGATTATTTTTTCAACAGGGAAAGGGATACACAGAGCTTTTGCCCTAAGCTCATCTCTGCTGAAATGAGCATCGAGTTGGCTGGAGGACTTGTCCTTCACAAACGGAGCTTCAGCATGGCCAGGGTTTTCAGGCAATTCTTTTTTGGGTATACTTGTAAGCTGCGATTCAGGATTTGAGACGCTCTGTTCTGGGGATGGAGACAGCGGAGCATAGAACTGAAATGAATGCATTTTAGCATTGCTCTGTGGCACGCTTCCAGGAGCACTATCCATCTCTTCCATTTCAGAATCACTGTATCCAAATCCTGTATCTCTAGAGATGGAAGATGACCCAACAGAATGAGTGGGAGATGATGTGCTGGGACTCTCATTCAGCGAAATGCCAGAATCTGACTCGTTGCATTCCAGGGCATTTCCTGAAAGGTCACGGTTAAAAGCTTTGCACTGAGCAAACTCTGAAAGATCAATAGGTTCGTTTAAAAAGCCAGTAATTGCCTGGTCCACAAAATTTGGCGGTGGGGGAGACGTGTTCATATTCACACCAACAAAGGAAGAGTAGAAATCCTCAGAAAAATCAGTGCTTGTGCATGATGTGCTGTTTTGGCTAAGATCTTCCGGCAGTAGCATGCTGGAAAAGGAAGCTTCCAGAGGGCTCAGGTACTCTGGACTGCAGTTAGCAACTTCTTTCTCCATAGCAGGTAATGAATCATAAAAGCTAAAGTTCATATCAGCATCTGCTGATGCGTTTTCCAAGCATGCGTTTGGGGTTACTTCAACCAGGTTATCATTCTGAATGTTAAGGCACTATAAGGAAATAGGAGAGAGAAGTTCAGCAATGATATACATGATGACGTTTTACCATGTGACAGTTAACATTGTGCACCTAGCAAACTCTATCCAGTTGATGCATTTCTTGTGCGTTGGAGCTGATACATTTGGTTGTCGTCCCTTTTTTCGATTGCTTCTGTATACCCAACGGGGCCAGAAAAGCTGGCCATACAAAGCAGGAATTAGGGGAGAAATGCAAGCAACTGCAAACACTCCCTTTTAGCCTGTGTAAACTTCTACAATGTGAATAATTGGGATAAGGGGAAAGGGAGGGGCATCTGAGACTTCGGAAATTATAGCTTGCAGCATTTTGCTTTTTCAGTCACCTGTTGCCTTTCACTATACAGAAGTTGTGTTCTACAAAGATGCCTGCTATATATTTAAAAGGGGGAGAATGTGCCTATTCCCTTGGCTGGTTTGGATGCAATTATATCTGATGAGTCCTACAAATAAATTGTTGCAGGCAATCTTTCCTCAAGTAAACACTTCTGTACTGTACTGTATTAGGAATTTACATCTTCCCGGCATTCACACTTAAGTTTTTTGCCTTTGGTAAAATGCTGCAATTGCCCGCCCGCCCGCTACCATGCATAGGATACCTTTGAAATATAACTGTTCATGTGTCTTGGATAGTTAAAAGACCTGCTGAGCAGCAATAATCCCCCAGCCTCTGTGCCATTTACATTCCTGCCCCCACCTTTAAAAAAGTTGCTTTAATTTCCTTAGTAGTGGAAGTCACTTGCTTTGGAGTACACTCGACACAGTTTTTTAAAAGCTGCATGCTTTCTCTTCCATGTCTACTGTCTTAACATTCCATGGGCCTGGATAAAGCTGAGAAAGGGCTTCAGAGAAGTCTTCAGCTGTTTATCCAAAGAGGTAAATGGAAACGGAAGCGTAGCTATACCTTGGCAGAAATGCTAATCCATTCAATGTGCAAATTGCATGTTCCGTAGAGAAAAGTGCTACATATTGAACTGGGGTTTCTGTTCAGCTTTTGGAAGTGCAAAACAAACGCTATTCCCCCCTTGCTGTACAGACCCTAGGAAAACCAGTAAAGCAAGCCTTACTAGGGGAGAGTAAGCCCAAAGCTCAGTGGAGCTAAATTTACATGAACTCACTAGGTTCTATTCACCGTTCTCCCTGCCAGGCTCCCAGGTGCTTTTCAGCAGTGGGCAGCAGTGCTGCTTTTAATCAGTCACCAGCTTTCCATCAGGCAGAAGTTGCCCACCATCTTGGTTACACAAAATGTAGGGCCCCAGCCTGTAAGCTATAAAATTTAGATCTATTGGCCAGGGCATTGCATTTTGGGTAACACAAGATGGTGGCCTGCTAGAATGGATCAGTCAAGCCTAGGCACAATTCAAAAAAGTAGTGCAACCCCATGGAAGCATGTTTCGGAGGCCTGCCAGAACCACTACTTGGTCCTGGTTAGTTGGGTTGAGGGCATCAGCATACCGAGAAAAGACCCCACCAGCCCTGAGACTCAAGATTACAATTTGTATTGTAAGGCTAGAAACTCAACACAAACATCTCGAGCAGAGCACGCGTGCAAAGCACGCAAAGGTTTGGATTGAAAGGGAAACTGCCGATACAGGCAAACATTTCGCTGTTCTTCTAAAAAATACTGATTGATGAGTAAACGTAACTGAACCTTTCAAGCCGCTACCTTCAATCTCATAAACCCAAAATTTAATTTTGTAAATACACAGTAGTTGCAAGACAACAGGAGGACCTACCGTCCAAGGGCAAAAATGTCAAAAGTTTGGATTTGCCTTTTTTAGTATAAATATTTGCCCCCAGTATCTGGCTACTTATTGAAGTGTTATTTAATAGTAATAATAAATTTGATTATTTAGTAATTCGTTCCAAGCACTGACTGCTGCTGTTACCTGCAGCTCCGGAATAGACAGCAGTTCTTCCCAAACTTGTTCTATATCGTGTGTGGCCTCAACATCTGCCGCTGTCGTCTCTGGAATGGTAGACTGAAGGAGAGACGGGTCAAGTGGGATCATCCGATCAGATTCAACAAAGACCTGGTTGCTGTCCATCTCAGAAGGTGCCGCTGGCAGAAATTCAGCAGAGGAAACCTGGAATACCAGGCAACAGATATTTATTTATTTATTTATTTATTTATTTATTTATTTATTTATTTGTCGGTTATGCTTGAAACCCGCTGGTTCTTAGGTTGGCTGTTGGCAATGAAAGAGGTATTTCGTAGTAGGGACATAGGCAGCAGCTTTCCAGGGTTTCAGACTAGAGATTTGCATAGGCCAACCTGGAGGTGCCAGGGATGGAACCAGAGACCTACCTGCAAAGCAGTATGACAATCTGTACATTCAAATGTGTTTGTTGAGTAATGCATGCCATTAACCAGGACACTGCAATCACAGGATCACAGAATTGTAGAGTTGGAAGCTCCCTCAAGGATCACCTAGCCCCAACCCCCTGCAATGCAGGAACCTTTTTGCCCAGGGTGGGGGCTGAACCCACGACCCTGAGATTAAGAGTCTTGTGCTCCACCAACTGAGCTATCCCAGCACCCGATAAATAGACAGAAAAGGGATTTTAATTGTTGTAAAGGAGAGGCCAGATTAAAAACATCAGACTTGCGAGATTTACCTGGTCATCGGCAAACAAGAAAGTTTCTGCCAAAAGCTGCATACAGTCATCATAGAACAGGTCACCTGCATCTTGTTTGGAGATGTGAACGCTCTGTAGATTGAAGATAAAAAAAATAGCAGATATGTAAAACTAAGTTCAGACAACCTGTTCCTTTATATATTTAGAGAGAGAGAGAGAGAGAGAGATCTCCATGGAATTTTACTTTGAAATAAAAAAGGCACAAAAAAAGCACACCACAATGCAACAAGATCATTAAAGAAACAAACTTGCTGGATGCAATCATTAATATCTCGTGGGTGTGCTTGCAGGAGGATTAGAATAAAGGACAATGTAATCGTAAGAAGAATCTCATTAAGTATTGAAAGACTGGCTATACA
The DNA here is from genome assembly GCA_034641385.1 of Darevskia mixta. Taxonomy (NCBI): domain Eukaryota; kingdom Metazoa; phylum Chordata; class Lepidosauria; order Squamata; family Lacertidae; genus Darevskia; species Darevskia mixta. Next base: position 2,936,352 of record JAWWNH010000133.1, on the reverse strand, counting down.
AGTTCTATATTGGACAGATAGTAATCAGAAAATATATAAGGCATCTGTACTTTCTGGAATTTCATCAGAAGTTTCAAGAGAACCCATGGAGCAATAAATGGAAACCGTAGCACTAGGATTAAAAAACAAAACAAAATGGGATTCCTTACTTCCTGAATAAGTTTGTATATAACCATAGTCTCACAAATTGTATCAATCCCCTGCTGTTGAGATACCAGTAGTTGCTCTGGAGACTTGCAGTAACATTCTTTAGGAAAGGGGGAGGGACCCAAAATGTAGATCACATGACAAAAAGTTGGGGAGGTTTTTTTACCTGTGAATAATTATTGGCTGTGATGGTATTTCCTGATTCAATGGCTTGAGCAGGCTGAATAGGAACAAATTCTCCTGTTTCCTCATCCAGCTGCAGCTGGTCTAGGAAGGCTTTTTCTTGCTCTTTCTGAAGCTGCTCTTGTCTCTCCCTCTCAAGCTTCTTCTGTTTTTCATACTCGTATTCCTTCCGTCTTTGGCTAAAATCAAAAACTTCACGCCTTGCTCCGAGATCTATATCTTGCCTCCAGAGAATGTCGATCAGGTTCATATCCTGTATGTGTAAAAAAACCCAGTATAGATAAAAATATTGGATCTTCAGACTTTTTTTTTTCTTTAGTTTTCAAAACAGGTGCCGTCCCATCTAAGTTGATTTAAATCGGGGTTTTCCAATCTTGGTTCTCCAGCTGTTTTTGGACTACAACTCCCATCGTCCCTAGCTAGCAGGACCAGTGGTCAGGGATGGTAGGAACTGTAGTCTAAAAACAGCTGGAGAAACCCAAGTTTGGGAAACTCTGCTTTAAATGGAATCAAAGGGCTGTAAACTGGTGGTCTGAGACCTCAAACTGTATTCTCCATTGCATGCTGGTACAAAATTCATGATATATTTGACTTCCTCCCCACCCCCCAAAAAGATTAAGATGTGACTTAGTGGCATCATAATAGAGTTTCAGTCCTGAGCACTAGCTTCAGATTAATGTAGCAGTCACCACATCAATAGGATTTATTTGTGAGTAAACATGCACAGTAGCAACTTCATGGCTGTAAGCACTAGCGATTGTCCCATTAAACCTAATGGGACTTCCCTGTAAGTGAAACCCAGGTTGCCTGCGTTGTAAATATGTATTACAAATTCGAAGTAATGGACCGGTGGCATGCATTAATTAGCAATGACATACAGTTTCCAAAGCGCAATTGCAGGATTCTGTTACAGATGAAGAATATTACAGAATGCTTTTAATAAAATGTAAACATCTTAATGTGTCATGTTTCTCTCCCTCCCCCCCCCAAAATACCCTCATTCTGTTATAGCTGCTGTTCATTCAAAATTGCAATGGGAAAACTGTCTTTGAAACATGGTATTTTCTGAGTGCTTTCAGGGGGACCTGTTTATTGAGCTTTGATCGGCGGATTTGTTCGTAAGGGGGGGGTAGACAACATTGACTATTTAAATGAGCATTCATCCTTATTTGTTGGGAACCAAGATGGTAAAGGTAAAAAGGTAAAGGACCCCTGGACGGTTAAGTCCACTCAAAGGCGACGGGTTGCGGCGCTCATCTCCTTGCATCAACGCACATTCCAGTGTATGGTCCTGCAAAAGTCTGGTCTTTTGGAAACACATGTTCATTGCACAAGACCTCTTAATCAACTATAGTGGCACAAGCTGAATTGGTCAGTAAGCGACTGAAACCCACCCAGAAATAGCAACAATCTGGAAACACCCTTGGCCTTAACAGGTTTTTTTAAAAAGCAGGAAAACAGGAAGATCCTTTATATCATACCATTTGGTCCATCTAGCTCAGTATTGGCCATGCTGACTGGCAAGTGGCTGTCTAGAGCAGGGGTCAGCAAACTTTTTCAGCAGGGGGCCAGTCCACTGTCCCTCAGACCTTGTGGGAGGCCAGACTATTTGGGGGGGGGGATGAACGAATTCCTATGCCCCACAAATAACCCAGAGATGCATTTTAAATAAAAGGACGCATTGTACTCATGTAAAAACACGCTTTAGAAGGCGATTGGGCCGGATCCTGCCCCCGGGCCTTAGTTTGCCTACCCATGTTCTAGACGAGTTTCACTGACAAGTCATTATCCCCATACTGCAAGTTGCAAGGGGTTATGGCTGGGAAGCAGCCACCTTGAAGTTTTCATACTGCAGATCAGGTTCTGAGTGGGATACAACAACTCTGCAATGTTGTCTGGGTAAACTAGACCCCCTGTTGCAGTTTGAAAGCTGGGCTGAAGTTGAGATTAACAACGAACCTGCATTGTTGTTCACTGCTTTTACTGCATGGTGGGCAAAGACAGTAGTGCACGACAGCCCTGCAGTGTAGTGTTCTACTCTTATTGCTTAATCCCCAGTCCAGTGAAGCTTGCTCCCTATTCTGTAACACTGGTTGACCCTAACAAAAGTCTTTGTTAAACTGAGTTTTCCCCGATTTGTGAATGGTCTGACACAACTTACTTTTCTTGTATGACTTGGAGAACATTTAAACAGGGTGTAAGGGTGAGCTTAGGGCAAATTACCTTGTCATAAAAGTAAGCCATAAAATTCTCTTAATGTGCATAAGACCAGCAGGATCAAAGCAGTAACTGCAGCAATATATTGCTCCCCGTACTAGCAGTTAAAGCTTCAAACACGAAGTCCATGTTGTAGGCACAAGGCAACAATGGAGTGAGGGGAAAGAGATAAGCAATTTTAACTTATTCCCCCTGCAATCTGCTGTGCACCCCCCTGCCTAAAAAAAAACAACCCAGCTGTTCCAGAAAGTCAGGGGACCCTCTTGCAGAACACAGGAGGTAGCACTGGGGGCTGCAGGGGGAATTGGCAAAAATCACCTGCACTGCATCTTGGTCGTCCATTTCACAAACAAAAGCCTTTCCATCTGCAGAAGGGCAAGTCTGGACCTGACCCACTGAATCTACATTTTCAGATAATGTATTTGCTAAATAACATCTGGACTGGGTTTCACATGAAGAAGAAATTAGGTGGAGAAAAGTTTCTCACAAGTAAGAATAGAGTTCAGGGTTGCCCAAGGAAAAGCAGGAGCCCCACTAGGTTCGAGACACAAAAGGAAAGACTTGTGGGCAACACAGCACGAACCTCTGCAATTCACCGTTGCACAATATGGCAATGAATGCTGGCTTACGATGGCTACAGCCACAATAGCTAGATGGGACGTTCACATTCAGAGGCAACATTCCTTTGGATACCTGACGCTGGGGACAAACAGGGAAGGGTTATTGCTTTCCTGTCCTGCGTTTGGATGGATACTACAGGAAACAGAATTCTGGACCAGATGGGCCATTGATCTGCTTCAACAAGGTGATTGTAATGTTCCTGCGTGCCCATGGCTATATTCACCAAATTCCAGGCTTTCCCTCTAACGTCTATCTATCTAATTAAAGTATATTTTAAACCTCTTCCACGGAGATGCCAAATTTCACTAGGAAAGGGGTAAAAACGAAGAGAAGCTGAAAGAGTTATTATGGCTGTCCACAGTAAGGGTTTGGTCCCTCCAGACTGCCATGGTAGAACGAACTAATTAAGTCTGGCAATAATGGAGGAGGATGCAATATGGCAGGGCTTCATTAAAGGCCAGTAGTTTACCAGCTGCTCACCCTCTTCTCTCATGGCAGATTTGAAATGGCTCCTTCATCTCTGAGCATTTGCAATATGTTCTGGATGAAAACGGCAGGATCTGGATTTTAGATTACATTTCTAAGTTGCTCATCGTTTTCAGAGTGCCATTGTCTGGGCTGCTGTCTCTACCAAAGCGAGATGCACAGATCAAGTGTCTATCCGCGGTCCTCAGCATGTCAGATTAACTACATGTCTTTCCCAAGTTTGCTTTGAGCTGCAACCAGAGCCGTCTTTCCCATAGGGCTTAGTAGTGTGTCGCGCCAGGGTGCCGGCCTCTCAGGGGGCGCCCCAGCAAGTGGGCGAGCTGCGCAGCTTTGCCGGCAGCCTCCCCTTTCCCTGCACGCCCGCTAGCTGCGCCCCGCCAACCATAAGGCTGGTGGGCGCATAGCTTCCCTCCCAAGCCTCTGCAGGGATCGCTCTCCTCCCGAGGAGGCTTGGGAGGGAAGATGCGCTCTCCTCAAGTGGAGGCTTGGGAGGGGTGCAACTTCACTCCCAAGCCTCTGCGGGGATCACTCTCTTCCTGCAGCGGCATGGGGGAGAGTTGCGCCCCCCGGATGGCTGGCCGTGCGCAGCTATGGCCACCCCAATACTATCCGTGGTGATTTGGGGGCGCTGAGCGGATATTTGCACCCCGGCGCCGCATCTGCTAAAGACGGCCCTGGCTGCGATAGTAGAAATTAATAGAAAACAATCGTACAGAAAATGGCATTCGAGAAGCAGCGTGGCTTATAAGCCGTAGCCACGACGACAGCTGCTTTTGAAATACAGGGGACTTGCTGGCATGAAAGTTATTGCACAGCCTGTTCAGAGTAGTTGGGAGGGCGGAGGAATAAGCCAAATCTATGCAAAATGAGATGAGAGCAACTCCCTTTTAAATGCTTTATATCTTACATGGCAGGGAGTTGGACTAGGTGACTCTCGGGGTCCCTTCCAACTGGACAATTCTACGATTCTGATTTTACGATGCAATGACTTTTTCATTAACTGGAATATGCTTAATATGATAATTTGCAGGCGCTCTGTTTCATTAATTTAAAATAAAGCTTCCACCCACCCACCCCCATCAAAAAAGTATTTGAGGTAAGGCTACGTTCCAATTAGATTGATTTCTACAAATTTTATGTTCATAAATATTTCTTAAGGTTCCTGTAAATGCTTGCATCGACTGCCAAGTTCAGATGAATGTCAAAATGAGGCTGAATGTGTTGATAATTCTACACAAGATTAATAATCAGTACATAACACATAACACATGTCTTGCTAACCACATCCTTCAGAAGAATTTACTGCTAATAAAGAACAACGCGATGGTCTATCATGTGACTTGTTCCATAAGAAGACTTTTGTTCTCTTTTTTTCGTTGTGCAAGTTCCCACATTATGTCAGAGGAAATAGCTGTTTGGGCAGATCCAAGAAAGGGGAATGCCCAAGGAAAAGGACTAGGCTTTCAACACCTGTGAAAGCAAGTGTTTTGGACAAGAAGGGTTTTCAACTAAAACCTGCTTTCCCCCCATAACTCGGCAACACCCCTTATGCGAGACATTCACTACTGTCCAACCAACACTGGTAATCAAAATGTACGTTCTTTTTAATCGTGATGGGAACCAACTAACACTTGCATTGAACAATAATTTGGTTATTAAGTAGTTTAACTATAGTCTCAGCAGGGCTTGATTAATAAGTATTACTATTTTACATTTTTATCCTGCCCTTGTTCCTAGGAGCTCAGGGTGGTGACTGCGGGTGGTATTCACCTAAACAATGGTGCAAGCAAAACAATTTCTGCTTGCACAATGAGTCTTTCCTCCCAACCTACTCTGCCACCCCAAATCTGCACCAAAAGGGTTAGGGGAAGCACAACTATTTGACATTTAGAAGACATCTGAAGGCAGCCCTGTTTAGGGAAGTTTTTAATGACTGATGTTTAAATGTATTTTTAATCTTTTGTTGGAAGCCACCCAGGGTGGCTGGGGAGGCCCAGCCAGATGGGCGGGGTATAAATGATAAAATTTATTATTATTATTATTATTATTATTATTATTATTATTATTATTATTATTATTATTATTATGGGGGGGAAGAGGGGAGTCCCACTGTGCATGCAGAAATCAGTTTGCTAACACAGTTATTCAGTTGAATACCACCCCGTGGTCCCTTTCTTCTTTTGCACTTACAACAACCATGTTGAGGTACCAGTAGGTTTAAAGATAAAGGCTGGCCTAAGGTTTCCCAGTAAACTTGATGACTGACTGGAGATTTGAGCGTCCGCAACTGCAATCCAACCGTCTAACTCAGTGTTTCCCAAACTTGGGTTCCCAGCAGTTTTTGGACAACTCCCATCATCCCTAGCTAGCAAGACCAGTGGTTGGGGATGATGGGAACTGTAGTCCATTAAAAAAAAAAAAACAGCTGCAGACCAAAGTCTGGGAAACATTGGTCTAACCATTATACCACTCCATAATGGCCTGTGCAGGACTGGGAAATGGTGGGCTCAGGTGTTTATTTCTCAGAGCACAGATATTAATGTGCTTAAAACAACTACAGTGGAATCTCGGTTCTCGAACGCAATCCGTTCCAGAAGACTGTCTGAGTTCTGAAACATTCGAGAACCGAAAACTCACCATGGAAGCCTCAATTCAATGGAGAAAATTGAAAAACACGCAGCAGAAGCCGCTTGACTTCCGAGGCGCGCTCAAAAACGGAAGCATTTGCTTCCGATTTTTCGGCGTTCGGCTTCCGAAACGTTCGGCTTCTGAGTCGTTTGAAAACCAAGGTACCACTGTATAAGGTCCGTTCAAGTACAGGTAGGAAACACAGGCTTTTCTGCTAGTATCAGGGGCTAGCTTGTCTGAGTGCTCAGGCTTGGAAGCTGTTCTCGGCACCAGCCTGAGCGCAGGAATCTTTGAAACAGCAAGAAATAAAATTGCCCCATGGCATGCACAGAGTGTCTTTGCCTCACCACTGAGTAATCGCTACCTCTCCCCACACACTCATGCTTACAAGATCAGAGCTACCTAGGCAAATGATATGGCTTCCCAGCAGGCTTAGGGACGAACCCCTCTCTTTTTCGAAATCAAATGCTGACAGACATTTGGTGTTTTTACTCATTTACTGATACGCTTTCCCAGAGCCTGTTCCGAGCCACATTGCTAAGCTTAGTCTGGACTTATAAAAGGCAGTTTTAATAAGATAAACATAAATGTTAAACAATTCACATTAAGCAGCCATCTGGACTCCAACGGAAAATTTCATGTTTTAGGTTTACATATCAGCATTTGCCATCTGGGTAGTCAGTTATAGATTTTATGTGAAACTCTCCGTGTGCGTTGTAAAGTTTGGCTATTAACTCTTATTGCGCTTTAGCAAACATATTTGCATCAGGATAAACAAAAGGAGCAAGGCAAGGGCCCCATATATAGAATTTTATATTAGGTGTATATAACAAAAGCATTCTGTGGTCCAAATATGTTTTAAATCCTTGCCAGGAGGCCTTAAAAATAAATTAATTATAAAAGATCTTTACAGGAAAGTGTGTAATGAAATTTGGGGGGCAAAAGGAAAACAGGGTTTTTCAACCAACCAACTCTCTGGCTCAAATGAGTTTATCTTAATAATAGAGGTGATGGCGATGGCGCTCTACTGCATTGTGACCCTAATGAAACCCAACTGACCAAAGTGAGGCAGAAGCAGCTCCTTCAAATTTAAAACAAAAATGAAGCAAGCATATTTATCTCATGGCTATGAAGGAAGGCATGTAAGATCTTGAGGTGAGTGGAAGAATACCTCAGGATCATATGTCTTAAAACAGCCTCAAAACCGATCACACCATTTACCTCAGAAAGAAGGTAACTGAGCCTAGTCAGAAGGGTTCCTCACTTTTAAAAAAAAAAAAAAATAGCAGGTCTTGTTTTAGTGGCACTGGATGAGCTGTATGGCTCTGGCAATAAGTGATGCTGTCACTACCCATGATTTGGACTGTCATTATGCCTCAGTTTTATTTAAGAGTAAAGCCAATGGCTTCTTTCCCCCTCGTTCTCTTTCTAATTCTTTCTCACCTTGCTAGCCAGAACCCAGAGGCATCTGCCCATGCAGCCATTTCGAAACTATCCAAACAAAAGGCTTCAGGGAAAAGCGGTAACTGAAGAATATATGCTTTTATACCATTGTGGGATGAAGTTTGCTTTTCACCAGATTGAATACCGTCCCCCGTCCCCCGGCATGTTTTTAATTCCACGTGACCCTACTTTCCTTATAATAAACACATTTTTTAATAACTGCCTATGGTTTTCATTCTGCTGCACTTGAACACTTATTTTTGCTACATCTGCTAGGAAATGGCATATTTCTGGTTGCAAACTGACGCCCTCGAGCTTAAAATCAGTGAGTCCGTGCATATCTAACATTCTGTTTATATGCAAAAATGGAAATGGAAGTATCCCAGCATTCACATCTAAACATTGTGAGAGTAGGAAGTGTACATGCATGCAAGGAACCTACGGTATAAATGCAAATTACTCAGTTGTGAGTAAAAGCTCAAAACTACAAGGATTTGGAAGGGGCAGTCTAGAGCTACTTGCAGCAGCTTTGCATCTCGATAAAAATCATTTTGATTGTGTTATTTTATTCATCAAAACAAGTTTACATGGCTGGCTTGGCCCTTGCTATCATATTCCTTGAGTGGTTTTTAGCTCGTAATGCTCAATAGGCCTCATCACAAATTATATATGCAATGTTCTCAATTGGAAGTTATGTATCACGACCAGCTCTGGATTACCCAACAATTCTGAGTGCTTCAATTTAAAAAAAAAGGGGGGAGCATAAGACACATGCTCCAATGGTTTTATCTCAAGTATTTTCTGAGAATTCAAGAGGTACGAAACAAAATTATAACTAGGTGGTTAAGATAATTTTCATCTGGTGGGAATGCTTCCATAAAACATTCATGAAAGAAAGAGCCTTTCTCACTAAAACACCAGCTTTTTTCAAAAGGCCAATTTTTAACTGTACCTGGTGTAAGTGTTCCATTAAAAAGCTATCACTCAATTCAGAATGGGAAGCTTGAAAACCTAAACATTTTATCAGAAGAGAATCAGTTTAATACCAAACTACTGGCATTTTTCCAAGTTGTTCTGTGTTTTATAAAAACAAAGAATTTTTGAAGCACTTATTTTTTCCATCATCATTGCTGCTGCTGCTTAAGACAACCATGAGCTGTAGCAGGAAAGCCACATTTCCATCACTGTTGGTCTTTCCCTGAAAGACCTTTAACTTACAGGAGCAAAAGGGAGAGGTCAAATCTCTCAAGCTGCAATGAAGAATTGTTTTGCATGGCAATTCTTCTATTTACCACAATTTTGTACTAAACTGTCATAACGGTCTGATGCAACGATACCTTTAAACGCGTGAGCATGCTAATGGAAAGGTGGGACAATTCAACCAATGTCTACATGCGTACATCTATTCAACCAGTGATACATACATTCTGGGTTACTGTAACATCATCAGGATGTGGAAAAATATTTAGAAATATTTATTTATGGTGATACAGTTTACCTTTCGAAAAGTAGTATATGATATGTGTGATATTTAGACTGACTGTACTTGGGTGTAATGCTAAACTCTGACAAGCTTGTGATCACATTTGGGTATCACCACACTGTAGTTTAGCATGACATGAATGAGACCAAGGCAAACCTTGGACACACTTGGATGATGGGAGCTGTAGTCCATCGGTGGGACCCAAGGTTGCAGAACATTGGTACCGAGGACTGCAAAAGATTGGGGACTTGGTGAAAGTTGGGTGCTCCACCATACGCAAATGCAAGGCCCCCACTGGATACAACCCCATGTTCTTTCTCATTTCAGATGTTTGCAATGTCTGTCATTGGCACAACCCCAGTATTTGCTGTTCAGCCATGGTCTTCCACATGGTCTTCCTCCCTTGTATATGACCCATTTCCTTCCTGCGCACCTTAAAATGAGCTTCAGAAACCTGCAGAGCTAGCCTGACCAGAGGCAATAAATCAAAAGAAGTGTTTTCTTCACAGGCAATAATGGGTCTATCATCTCGTCTTTAACTGTATTTAAAACTGCATTTATTGACTGGGTCCAGACAGCAGCTTCCCCTATACTGGAGTGTTCCAAACTTTTCACATGTGTCACACACTTTTTAGACTAATAATAATAATAATTTATTATTTATACCCTGCCCATCTGGCTGGGTTTCCCCAGCCACTCTGGGCAGCTTCCAACCAAATATTAAAACCAATACAGCATCAAACATTAAAAACTTCCCTAAACAGGGCTGCCTTCAGTTGTCTTTTAAAAGTAAAATAGTTGCTTATTGCCTTGACATCTGCTGGGAGGGCGTTCCACAGGGCGGGTGCCACTACCGAGAAGGCCCTGTGCCTGGTTCCCTGTAAACTCACTTTCCACAGTGAGGGAACTGCCCACAGCAGGCCCTCGGAGCTGGACCTCAGTGTCCGGGCTGAACGATGGGGGTGGAGATGCTCCTTCAGGTATACAGTGGTACCTCGGGTTAAGAACGTAATTCGTTCTGGAGGTCCGTTCTTAACCTGAAACTGTTCTTAACCTGAGGTACCACTTTAGCTAATGGGGCCTCCCGCTGCCGCTGCGCCGCTGCTGTGCCATTTCTGTTCTCATCCTGAGGTAAAGTTCTAAACACGAGGTACTATTTCTGGGTTAGCAGAGTCTGTAACCTGAAGCGTCTGTAACCCGAGGTACCACTGTACAGGGCTGAGGCCATTTAGGGTTTAAAGGCCGGCACTTGAATTGTGCTCGGAAACGTAGTACTGGGAGCCAATGAAGATCTTTCAGGACCGGTGTTATATGGTCTCGGCAGCCACTCCCAGTCACCAGTCTAGCTGCCGCATTCTGGATTAATTGCAGTTTCCAAGTCACCTTCAAAGGTAACCCCATGCCTGATTTCACGACACAGCAAACCAGAAGTTACACTAACCCCTTTCCAGCCCCAGGAGGGGCACACCTACACACTGCAGCCAACACACTAACGTGTCGCGACACACCGTTTGGAAAGCTCTGCCATATACCAATTTACAGCGAGAAGTGTTAGTAAGGAAGAAGTACCAAGCTGCACAATGTTCTCCCACAACAGCCACGTTTGGGGACAGCGATCCTGCAAGACCCCAGGTTCATTTGGACCAGCAGCAAACACCTGACTAGGGATTTGCACACACAAACCCCATGTAGCTTGTCAATGTCAAGCATACGGAACAAGCCTGTTCAACACTGAGAAACCCTAGTTTCAGTCAACAAAGCAGATCTGCGGAAACAAAGGAAAGTGTGTTTGAATTAGCTGTCTGTATTTAAACTAAACAGGGGGGCGAGACCCATATCAGAGGTGGCTGCGATATGATAGTCCAAATGTGGTAATTTGCGTCAGGTGTTGCCTAAGCATCCTTTGGGTTTCTGGCTTGATTTTTAGCACATTTTCAAACTTTCTTCCATTTTAGAAAATTGAGATGCTGTAATCGGGCTCTGTATACTCAAGGATCAAGGTACACTACAATTGCCTTAAAATTATGAACTGTGTCGGAGTGAAATTTCATAACATTATGGATTTTTCTCTATTATTATACTACTTAAGGTTCTATTTTCTTTCTTATAAGAAATTCAATTGCTTATCTTATTAAAATAAGCATGTAATAAAACTATTAAGCTGAGCAATTCTGTTTTCAAGGCTATCTGGACTCCAAAGTCTGGGTTTCTAGGTCCTGCTAGCAATTTTTTTCTACGTGCAGGCAATAAAACCAGTCAGTTGCATAAACAGTACAGAAAATGTTTCCAAGAGACTGTTAATCTTGCTGTACTTTTAGTGCTCCTAACTACAATTCAAACATTTCAGTATACTTTCTCGTGCAAAAATGAAAAATTATTATGCAGTCATTCCAAGTTTTCAAAGGGCCTTCTAAACTCAAGAAAATAGGCTGCTTTGGGATGGAATGCAATAACTGGGGCCAAAACAAAGTTTAACTAGGCTGTTAATCTGTGGTCTACTTTTTCATTTTGGCTGAAGTGCAAAACACGCCTACAGAAGATTAATGTCTAATCAGTGCCAACAGACTGTTGCTCAGGCCTGTATATCACTAAGGTCCTGCATATAAATTGCATGGCCATTTTCTTTATGGCAAAGCAGTATGGAGAGGAAGAGATTTCAAAAAGAGAAACAGCAATGGCTACTTTAACCTTTATCTCTCCCCTGCTTCTCCTGCAGGACTACAAACATTGCAAACCCATGTCTGGAACCCGGGGATAAGAGGGGCAATTGAGAACGGATGGAAAATGGGCTGAAAGACAGGTAATCTTTATCCCAAATCATTCTCTGCCCCATATTGCTTTGGGGAAGTTCATCTGGCTCTGTCTGCTACAGTACTTCAAACTTTGTTCTGAAGGCTGTAATCATATATATATATATTTAATTTTATTTATTTATTAAATTTGTATACCACCCTTCATCCAAAGATCTCAAAGCGGTTCACAGCACAAAAATACAAAGCAGTAACACAAAATAACCCTCATACTATTCTCCTGGTAACTGAGGTGCCCCATTGAAATCCTTATGCTATATAGAAAGCAAAAAGAGTTTTTCCACAAGGTCAATATGGGAAATATCCAAAACAGGAAATGCCTAACGAGTGAACAGCAATACTTTAAGTTTATTTCCTCATTGCACAAGCTGCTGAAAGAGCTGTATATTTCTGTGTCTTGGGGGGAGAAACTTCCTACAAGGAGAATTGCTGGTAATATTTACAGTTACACTGTTAGAAGAGGCAAAAATTAACAGCAAAATCAATTTTTTGAAATAAGTAAATTTTAAACAGTTACACACACACCCAGTCCCTTACCCTTGGTACCCAGTGGATCCTGACTTCAAGAAAAGTCTCATTCCAAAACCAAAGCAGCTGCCTTGAGGGGAAATAAATGATTGCACAACTTCTTTCTGGCTTTCAGAGCAATGAAGTTTGCACGCTAAAGAACAGAAAGGGCCCTTTCAGGGAAACTATGACAGGCAACGGCCACCTTTCGTTAAGTCCAAAAGGAGAATACAGACAGTATCCTTCACAGATAAGTAGTTCCATGTTGCAGACACCCGACAAATTATTCACATTTGCAATTTGATCAGGTGTTGTCAAAACCGTAATGAATATGAACACAAGTTTTCTAAATCTATTCAAGTATTTCATTTCCTCGGTCAAGATCTCCAAAGCTGCAGTAGGCATGCCATTTCTACATGTGCCTTAGAAACGGGGGGGAAAATAATATACTCTTCTTCTTTTTTTGCACAGAGCACCAAATGATCTAATTTAATGTGTTACACCTCCTCCATATACCACCTTAAACTATTACAAACAAAAGGTTTGAGCTTTCAATCATACCCTGCAACGTCTCTTATTTCCCACACCCCATATTTTACTAGGCTGATTAAGAGTTTTGCTGAAAGAATGCTCATTTCTTTATGATTTTTTTTTAGTTAAATCAAAAATAGTAATGGTATGATGCCACAGTTGCTTTTGGATTCTGTCCCCCCCCCACCCAAAAAAAAGAAGAAGTTTCTAGGCCAACACTGATACCTGCACTTCTGCTTAGGAAAAAAATTAGACTGGTTTTGAAATTAGACATGCCTTACCAAGTTTGCTTTTGGCATTATATCGATTGTCTTATGAGTGTTGGGGACGGGAATTAAAGGGGTTAGATAAAGTAAATGTGACTTGTTCCTCAGGATGAAATCATTTTCCTTATTGTGCCCACAAAACAGGGTTGCAACATTAACACAGCAATCCTATGTTTCTACTCAGGAGGAAGCCACAGTGAGTTCAATGGGACTTAAAGATAAAGGTACCTCTGACTGTTAGGTCCAGTCGCGGACGACTCTGGGGTTGCGGCGCTCATCTCGTTTTACTGGCCGAGGGAGCCGGCGTACAGCTTCCAGGTCATGTGGCCAGCATGACCTGGAAACCAGAGCAGCGCATGGAAACACCGTTTACCTTCCCGCCGGAGCGGTACCTATTTATCTACTTGCAATTTGACGTGCTTTCGAACTGCTAGGTGGGCAGGAGCTGGGACCAAACAATGGGAGCTCACCCCGTCATGGGGATTCAAACCGCCGACCTTCCGATCAGCAAGCCCTAGGCTCTGTAGTTTAACCCACAGTGCCACCCATATCCCTGCTCAATGGGACTTACTCCCAGGTAAATAGGTATACGATTGCTCCCTTAATCAGTGAATTGGTTAATTTCAGAACTTTTACTCAAATACCGTACAGAGACACCCCAAATAATCAGGGAGCAGATTTAATTATTTTCTTTTTGACTAAAAGTAATATTTTTTAATATAAACGTTTACAAAATCTTAAGATGGTTGCTTCCCATCTGCAAAGAGCCATTCTCTCTGCTTTCCTACTACACTGAGCAAGTGCATTACCTAAAAAAAAATACAGAAAATATACTTCTTGCTTTACCCATCCACTGATTGAGAGAGGAAAAACCAGGAGGATCAATCAATTAAAATCGACTTTAATCAGGTTGCAGCTCTCATCACTGACTTACAACATTTCAGATTTGAGTGCTGAGCCAAGGTAACTAACCTTCCCAACATCACCCTGCTATAGTAAGGCTTAAAGCTGAATCTCAGAGATAGTGCTGCTGCTGCTGCTGCTGAATGTTCTTGTCTTTTTCTCCCCACCACAGCAGTTGGCATGCTTTCATGCTTCCCGGATCCTCTGTTATGTATCTCCCTTTGAAACCACTTGTAACAGCACTGTGCCTCCAGCAGCCCAATACCAGATTTTGCGAGGTTAAACTAGTGCGGTAGTAGTTGCCTGAAGCTTACAGAGGTTGTGTTGAGTATGTTGATGTAGCAAACACTACATACATAAAAATAAACATTAAAAAAACACACACACACACACACAAAACAGATTTCATTTATTTCCAATAAAGCTAGAACGACCAAAAGCAAAGAAGAACAGGACTCCTGAACCTTCATCAATATTTTTGTTGCAGTGGCATGCAAAATTGCAAAGGGGGAGAGGGGGCCTTCAAAACAAAGTAGCCTGACAAGTTGTTTTGCTTGGTGCAGCCACCGCAGAAACACCTTTTCTGAAGTGGCCCCCTTCAGCAGGGAATCATGTACACTGGCCCTCAATCTTTTTTTTTGCAAGAGGCACTTGAGAGCAAGTACAGTACAGTACTGGGCATTTACATCTCTGAGGACCTCTCATGGACTGCAAACATTAATATGGTTGTGAGGAAGGTGCAGGGGAGGTTGTATTTCCTGAGAATGCTCAGGGGATTGAATCTATCTCAGCACCTACTTCTGTCCTATTATCACAGTACCATTGAGAGTGTCCTAACCTATAGTATATTATCGTGGTATGGGAGCAGCTCTGTAATGGACAAAAAAGCTTTACAGAGAATAATTAAAATTGCCCAGAATGTTATTGGGCTCCAACTACCAACCCTGGATGAGATCTTCATGTCTCGCTGCTTGAAGAAGTCACACAATATCCTGAGAGATCCCACCCACCCTGCTCACAACCTCTTTGCACTGTTGCCTTCGGGCAGAAGATACAGGACGATGAAAACTCGAACCACACGCCTTCTGAATAGTTTCTATTCAAGAGCTTTGATTGCACTAAATAATGATCTCAGGGCCAGTAGTAAGAAATAGCAAGCAGTGAGTAGTAAGGAATGAGATAGGTTTTAGGTTATGTTATGCTTTTAATAGGTTATGTTACATTCTGGATTATGTTATGTTTTAATAGATTATGTCTTAATAGGATGAGAGTGTTGGAGATATGTGCAAATGTGTACGGTAAATCCGGTCTTTGGGTGTTTGATTTTCGTTGTTGTGTATACTGTGTATATACGGACAATGACAATAAATTTATCTTATCTTACTGACATTTAAGTTTGAACTTAATGGAAATTAAAGGCTGGAGGTGCCCACATAAAGCCTCACACACCTTTGCCACAGACCCCGTTCTGGAGCCTTCCAAAAGGACGCTTGTTTTCTTGTAGTTGTGATACCTGCATGCCATATCCTCCATTCTGCCCGGAGCACTGGCTTTCAAAATGCCTTAAAAATACTTAGATGGCGATATAGATCCATTTGTGCCTGTACAGTGCCCCACAGCCACAGAACCCTACACAAAGCGTTGCAACCTTTGCACTTGTAGATATGCAGATAATTAACAGTCCTGTAAAATGTAACGCAGGTAAGGCCGACCCCTGACACACCAGAAGAAGGCGGGGGAAGAGGGCGATTATGAAAGAGATGCCGAGAGATGCCAAGGGAATTTTTTTTTAAAACAAAAATGCTCTCGTCTTTCGCCCTCTCCTGCTTGCGGTGCCAATCGAAGGCACATCAACCAGAGCCACGCATATACCATGCCCTGAGCTCCAGGAGTCCACACACAGCAAAACACTTTCATACCACGGCACCATTTGTTTCCACCCTGGGGAAACAAGAGGACAGTTGCTTCCTCCCTGCTCCCCCTTTAAAAAAGCAAATACAGTCTGTAAAGGCACAGAAGAGGTGCTACCCAAACATCAGGTGTTAGTCTGACGTCATCTGCTCCTGGAAACAGTTAAGTTGCATCAGTAACCATACATTTCAAGCTTTCTTGCACCGCTTTAAAGTCCTGGAGAATGCTGGAACTGTATTTTGTGGAGGGTGATGGGAATTGTAGCTCCATGAGGCCAACCCCCTTGACAGTTCCCAGGATTCTTTGGGCGGAATCCATGATTGTTAAAAGTGGTGCAAGAGTGCTTTTAAATGTATGGTGTGGATGTGGCCTGGGGGGGGAGGGACACAGTGCAAACCTATACATATCTACTCAGAAGCCAGTCCTACTGAGTTCATCGAGGCTTACTCCCAAGGCCTAGTGATATCGGTATTATACAAGTCCAAACCTGCCACAACTTTCACTTCACGAATGAAGAATTATATAACATAATGCATTGTGTGTATGGAAACCAGGGAGAGGTATGCATGCACTTTTCCTTTTGTTACCGTCAACAGGAGAGTCTCAAAAATAGAAATAAATTTCCAAGACTCGGGACAGCTTTGAAAGTGTGTAAAAAAAAACCAAGAAACTACTATTTTGGGTGTGGTGCAGTGCTTGCAAAATGCACAGCGCACCTAAGTTGCATACGTACCGTTACATTTAAAAGTATGTTACTTCCCCACCCACCCCCACCCAATGATTCACGGGAATGGTAGTTTCTTGGGGGCTCTACAGATTGTAGTTCTGTAAACTACAGTTCCCTTGATGATTGGAGTGGGAGTGCTTTTAATTTATGGTGCATATGCAGCCAGTCTGAGGTCTCATCCAGGAATCTATTATCAGCAGAAGTGAAGTGGTGGGTTTTAACTAGGGAGAGGCGCTTTTCAGAGATGGTACTCATGCATCCCAGAGGAAAGAGTCGCCAACACTTTCCTCATTTCGATGGCAGATTAAAACATTTTCATTCCCCAAGGCTTTATGCTGTTAGACTGTATTGCTTGTTTGCATGGCACTCTGCTGTTCAAATATTTCTTTTACAATAAGTTTTTTTTAATAATTAAAAAAAAAATTTCTAGATGACCCTCGTGGTCCCTTCCAACTCTACAATTCCAAACTTAACTTGTTTTTCTGTGATTTTTGTGTGCACGCGCAAAATTGTTTTTTTGTTTATTTGTTGTAAGTGGATTTTGGTATTTTAACAGTTAAGTAGCACTGAAGTATGTGAAATAAATGCCCAAAGCATTTGCTAACGGTTATTTTGAGTACTAGCACTGGTAACTCTGGTATGGGCTACAATCCCGTAACCAGTGTGCAAGTCCCATGGAACAGTGAGGCTTACTTTTGAATAAACAAGCATAGGATTGTGCTGCTAAGTTAATTTGCCACTGAAAAGCAGCTTACAGCTTCCTTTTTTAGTGGCACAATGTTAAGTCTAAGCATGTTCCTAGAAACTACCAGAAACACACACTTCATGTTTGCACACATACACTATGGCCAAACACCACACAAAGAACCAGATCCCAAGATGGGAAGCCATGTTTTAATAGAAAACATCCAAAAACACCACAGCACATGCCTCCTTCCAGACCCATGTCATCACAGCAAAATAAACAAGTCAGTTGTATTCGTAGGTGACAATTTACACATTCCCCTTCCACATTGAAAAAATCCTTATAACTAGTTATACCATCAGCAACAGTCCACTTTGAAATGGCTCAGGACTGCAGTATCTCAAGGACCGCCTCTCCCCATATGAATCAACCCGGACCGTGATCAGCATCTGAGGCCCTTCTTCATGTGCCCCCTCCATGAGAGATCAAAAAGGCAGCAACACAACGGGCCTTTTCTGCATTGGCTCCCCGCTTGTGGAATGCTCACCCCTGGGAAACTCGCCTGGCACCTTCATTATATATCTTTAGGTGCGAGGCAAAAACATTCCTCTTCTCCTAGGCCTTTGCCTCATTAAATAATCTATGGTGCTTTAAATTGGAAGGGGGGGCAGTAACGTTTTTTACTATGGTATATATTTTGGAGGGTTTTATATTGTAAATCGCCTTGTGATCCTCAGATGAAGGGAGGTATAACAATTTTAACAATACTGTAATGAAAAATAGTAATAATGGGTAGGTAAATGGGACCAAGATGATCATGAACACCAGAGTAGGGGGGCCTACAGTCAACTCAAGGGTTTCCTCCTCTCCTCCCTTCTTCTCCATGGATCTCCTTCAAATAATTTAGGAATCAAAGCATTCAGCCCAAGCCTCCAAAAGTGTTATTGTTTTCAAGATTCCAGGACTCAAGCCGTTTCAGAACCCATCCGGGGTGCTCTATCTCCTAATCCCAAATTCGCAGGGCCCATGGTGCGCATGCACACACCCACCTCCGACGAGAGCAGCACTCTGCACATGCCCATAAGCACTCCTTTCTTTTTACAAATTTGCACTCTGCCCCAAGTGGGGGGGTGCAGGTTTCATTTTTGATTTTTGGACGGGTTCCAGGCTCAGGGGGAGAAGAAACAAAGCCCCCGGCGGGTGAGTCCCGCGGGTCTTTCCAACTTAAAGCACCCGAATGCCCGCAAGCAGCCGCCCCTGCCTCGGCCCCGGCCTCGCCGTCGAGGCTGGCGGCGCCCGCCGGTGAGTCAGCGCGCTCGTGTGCGTTGCGTCACGGAGGACGGGGCGGGCCGGGGCCGAAGCGAAGCCGGCAGCTGACAGCCGCCCTCGCAAGCGGGGAAGTGGGTGGCGCCTGCTGCCCTCGCCCCGCCCCAAGCCGACCGGAGGAGAACGCGCAACGAGGCCTGGGTCGCCCCTCCCACGCCCCTTAGGGACCTGCGGTGAGGAAGGGGCTCCCCCTTAGGGACCCTCTCCTTGCTCAGCCCGGTGCCGTCGCAAGGAAGGCGCGCGGAGGGGGAGGGGTGCTGCGGGTCTCACCTGCGGCGCCTCCACCTCCATAGTGCCGAGAAGGAGGCTGGCGCTGCGGGACAGGCTCGCGGGGCGGCTGGGTTGGGCAGCGCTCGGCTTCTTCCCCGACGGACAGGCGCGCTGGGAAGCTTCTGCAGGCTCGGCCGTCCGCTCCGTCGCGCTTCCCCGCTGTCCCCTTCTCTGCCCGCCCCGCGCTGCCGGGAAAGTCTCCGCCGCCTGCCCTGCTCCGCCCCGCCTTCTCCGAGCCACTCACGGGACCCGGGAGGAGCAGGAGGAAGGAGGGCGGAGAGGACGGCCCCTTCTCCTCCGTGGAGCGCAGCCAGGCTTGGGGGAAGGCAGGCGGGCTCCGGTGGCGAGATAAGCTCAGCAGGCGCTGCGGGAGGAAAACAAACCCCAGTCCGGTCGGTTTCCAGGAGAGAAAAGGTCCTTCCTTGCTCTCCAGGGCCGGATTTACGTATATGCTAAACAAGCTATAGTTTAGGGCCCCACACACACTCTTGGGGCCCCCCCAAAAAAAATTAAAGGGGAAAAAACACCTGGATGTACATTTCCAAAATATAAGATAAAAAACAAATAAAATAAAACCTACATACAGTGTTTTGTGTTGTGTAGTCTACTATGATGTAATGGGCCCCGCCTGCTAGCCTGCTCCCTAAAATATCACTGCTTTGCTCATTTCTATACCGGTATATAGGGTGCCTACATTCTGCATTTGTAAATGGCTTAAGATACCTGTTAGGTCCATAAATTACCATATAGCATATATTCAACACAAAAAACAGCGACAATTTGTTGTTGGCAAAGGACAGCTGGACATATAAAGGGCCCCATTACCTTCAGTAGCTTAGGGCCTCATCAAACCTAAATCTGGCCCTGTTCTTGACGGCTGGGCTGCCGCCCAGTCCCTCCCCGCTTTTGTTTCCTTCAGAGTCGCGGAGGGGGATGTTCTTGCCTTGGCAAGTTCAGGGGTGGGCAGGAAACGCTACTAATTAGATGGATAAATAATGGTGAATTAGTATATTGGTAGAATGCCAAACCAGAGGATGACATGCGCAAAATATCTAGGGTGTCTTTTTATTTCATCATGGCACAAATAGCGTTCTTAATATGAATCCCATGATTTTGACATCCTACAAGGGTTCGCATCCCCGCTCGTCCACATGCAGCTGCTAGGTGACCTTGGTCTAGTCACACTTCTCTGAAGTCTCTCAGCCTCACTCACCTCACAGAGTGTTTGTTGTGGGGGAGGAAGGGAAAGGAGATTGTTAGCCGCTTTGAGACTCCTTCGGGTAGTGATAAAGCGGGATATCAAATCCAAACTCCTCCTCCTCTTCCTCTTCCTCTTCTTCTTCTTCTTCTACAAGTTTACTACTTTCACATCCCACTATGACTTGCGAGACCATGGTTCAAAGCCCGGGTGACATTGGGCCAGTCTCTGCGCCTCGGCCTAACCCAACTTCACAGGAGGCATGGTGCATGCCACCTTGGACTTCTGGCAGAAAAAGGTGGGATGTTGTTGTTGTTCAGTCGTTCAGTCGTGTCCGACTCTTCGTGACCCCATGGACCAGAGCACGCCAGGCACGCCTATCCTTCACTGCCTCTCGCAGTTTGGCCAAACTCATGTTAGTAGCTTCGAGAACACTGTCCAACCATCTCATCCTCTGTCGTCCCCTTCTCCTTGTGCCCTCAATCTTTCCCAACATCAGGGTCTTTTCTAGGGAGTCTTCTCTTCTCATGAGGTGGCCAAAGTACTGGAGCCTCAACTTCAGGATCTGTCCTTCTAATGAGGTGGGATACAAATCCAATAATTTATATTAGGGTCTGCCACCCCTACTTGGCAGCTCCACCTTTCCCCTTGCCGCCACCCCTTCATATCCCCACAGATCCCCTTTGTGTCTCCACCCCTGCTTTATTCAAACTTCTACTGTTGTTTAAAAAAACACTTAAAAACCTGTCTTTAGCAATATAAAGCCCTTAACTTATTTGGAACCAGTTTACTTGGAGAATCGGATTACCCAATGTGTGCCTCCTCAACTGCTTTGATTTGCTGAACTGGCCCTGTTACAAGTGCAGCACGATACTCGTTCTGCAATTGTAATAAATCAAATTTTTAGTGTGGCAGCACCCCACTTTGGAACTCACTGCCTATTGATATCAGCCTTTCCTGTGCTTTTTTCAGCACCAACTGCAAACATTTTTCTTCCATCGTGCCTATTCAGAAATGTAGGCATCAACATAAGTTTTTAAAAAGGAACTTTGGATTAATGTTTGCTTTGTTTCTGTGAACTGCTTATAGATCCTGTTTTCAATCACACGGTATATCCATTTTCTTAAATATGAGTAGCTAATCCTTGCAGGACAGCTGGAGAGGTGGCAAGAAGTAACTGGCCCTGCCTCTGCAAGCTTGTTCTCTCTCACTTGCCAGTGTGGGGCTTGTTGGGACTGAGCTGCTGCACTTCCCAAGCGGAAACAAGTGAGTTGGGGCAGTGGCTGTGACTAACCACTTCCCTCAATACACCTCCTTCCAAGCCACTCCCCTTTTTGCAGGCCCCGCCCTTAAGCAGCCCTGTCCCCGCCACCTTGAGTACCTTTGCCCGGCTGGAATGTGCCCTTGTGCTCTTGATAATGCCAGTTGGTTGCCTGTATAGAGAGGGGTGTGCAGGAAACCAGCCTACCCAAAAAAGGTAACATTTACATTTATTGTTCTGTCCACTTTGGCCCTGCCCACCTGTGGCATTTGCCCCCCCAATCCCACCCAATATTCCCCAGATGGAAATTCAGTCCTCAGTCTGGATAAAGGCTCTCCATACGGTTTTCGAGGGAGTTCTCACTGTTGTAAACAAATTTATCTGTAGACTGTTGAGCAGCCCTCATTCTGCTTGACCCATTAACTCAGAAGAACTGGATTTGCAGCTTAGAAGTCAATGTGAAGAGCACTTTCTATATCTGTGAAGGGCAAAGTCTCTTAATTTCGGTATTTAGTAACACAATTTGCACACCACTTAATACTGTATATTCCTGCGTATAAGACTACTTTTTAACCCAGGAAATTCTTCTCAAAAGTCGGGGGTCATCTTATACACCGGGTCATATTTCTTATACGGCGAGTATATCCCAAACTCTATTATTTTAACTGGAAAAGTTGGGGGTCGTCTTATACGCCCAGTCGTCTTATACGCCGGAATATACGCTATATGAAATATTTCTATGGCAGCTAGTATAGTTTTGGTATAACTCGTGATCATAGGAATTGTAGACTGGAAGTCCAAACCCCTGCAATGCAGCTGTCCCATATGGGGATCGAACCTGCAACCTAGTGCCACCTCAGCTGCAACACAAACTTAGGAAACAACCATATGTGATGTGTGCTGCGTGATTGGGGAAAGGGCTTGTTTAAAAACAACAACAACACCAATTTGATTATTGACATCTATGACTGGTTGGTTAAAAGGAGTTAATTTTTTGTTAATCTGAGTTACTTCTGGGGGGCTTACAAGGTCCCTGAAATTCCTCTTAGTATGAATTAGTACTCTTTCAGCCAGCCTGTTTTATCCTCTGGATGCACACCTGGGATTTTAATTTGCCATTAAATGCATGAACCAATGTGCTCTTTTTGTATACATGGTGGTGTAAAACACAGGCTTATAGCACTATTATATCACTTTTAACACCTTCAGTTCCTGGTCTCCTCATCCTGCCCGGAACATCCTCAGTGAGGCATGCCACCAGACTCGACGCAAGTAAAGCATATCCAACAGAGTGTTTAAACTGGGTAATTGTTCTTTGATATTGCCACATGTCGTCGTCAATCACTTGACCAGCATGGACACCTGTATGACGTGGTCCTACTACGATGCTGGCAAGCACTTAGCCCCCCTGTCACACATGCCAATATGACAGAGTCGCTTCCCCCCTAATGCTTATTGCCACAGAGGGGATTTTCATTGGGATCACAGCTGAGGAGCCCAGGGTTAAACCTCCCCTCCCTGTGTGCTGTGATCCTGATAAGACACGGAAGACCCATACTGAGTGTTCATTAAAGAAAACAAAAACAGGCATGGTTGCTAATCATGCAGTAAAAATAGCTCCTGACTTAACTCCCTAACTAACTTACCAGTAGCTTACGCATAATTGGAATAGTGGGTTGCTTCTCTCAGTGCCACGTATTAATAAACAAGCTGATTCTCTTTACTCCCACAAAGTTGCATAAGAATAAACCTCATTTAATGTGGTGGTACTTGCTTCGGAGAAAAGGCACAAGTTTGGGCTGTAAAAGCAGCTGTGCGGCTTCTGCTGTGGTTGCCTTCCTCTCTTTTGACCCTCGCCTTGCCCTAGTACCTTCACCTCTCAGTACAGGTTGCCTGGATTTTCTGGTTCTTTAGAACCTCAGGCTAGGCAAGAGAGAGAGAGAGAACGTTTATTGCCCAGCCAGAGGCTCTAGAGAGACCTCGATAAGTTCCCGCTCTCCTCCGCAGATATCTTGCAGTTTTTCACAGAAGCTGAGGGGAGAGAGGGTGGGGAGGCAAGGCAGTTCACACTATCCCAGAGGGCTAGAGCAGTTGAATGTGTAGCAACAGATAATGGCACTTCCTGCTTTCTGGGAAATCTCCTTTCCTGGTCTGTTGCCCGGTTGTTAAAGCAAAATTGCACTAATTATATATATATATATATATATATATATATATATATATATATATATATATACCTCCAGAAGTGCCCCTGCCCTAATTCCCTTTAAAAGCAGGTATAAGCCACAGAGCCTAGGGCTTGCTGATCAGAAGGTCGGCGGTTCGAATCTCCGCGACGGGGTGAGCTCCCGTTGCTCAGTCCCTGCTCCTGCCAACCTAGCAGTTCGAAAGCACGTCAAAGTGCAAGTAGATAAATAGGTACCGCTGAAGTGGGAAGGTAAAGGGCGTTTCCATGCGCTGCTCTGGTTCGCCAGAAGCGGCTTAGTCATGCTGGCCACATGACCCGGAAGCTGTACGCCGGCTCCCTCGGCCAGTAAAGCGAGATGAGTGCCGCAACCCCAGAGTCGTCCAAGACTGGACCTAATGGTCAGGGGTCCCTTCACCTTTTAAGGGAAGAATAGCTTGCCTTTCTGTCTGTTGCCCCATGCTGGTTCAGGTAAGTTATGAGAGTCGGTCATGACTGGACCTAATGGTCAGGGGTCCCTTTACCTTTATATATGTTGGAAGCCGCCCAGAGTGGCTGGGGCAACCCAGTCAGATGGGTGAAGTATAAATAAAAAAATGATGATGATGATGATGACGGAATAGACAGTGATGGCTAACCTTGACACTCCAGATGTTTTGGGACTACAACTCCCATCATCCCTGACCACTGATCCTGTTAGCTAGGGATGATGGGAGTTGTAGTCCCAAAACATCTGGGGTGTCAAGGTTAGCCATCACTGGAATAGAACATCCCTATTTCCATCAGAGAAATGTTGGAGGGTATGCATCAGATTAATATTGGCAGAAGGGAGGAGAGCCACAATCAAATCCCTACTCAGCCAAAACCCTGGAGCAGTCACAAGCTCTCAGCCAAAACTACTCCATGGGGTGATGTTTGTAATCCGTGGGAGCAGAATTTGTGTGCCCTATGCTTTTTGGAGGAATTCCTAGGCTTGCTGGCATTCCAGGCATAGACCCCATCTTACAGGTCGAAGGAAAGAATTGCAGTACACTAACAAGTTCAGCATCTTATAAAGCAGAGATATCACTTTGCCGACAAAGGTCTGTATAGTTAAAACTATGGTTTTCCCAGTAGTGATGTATGGAAGTGAGAGCTGGACCATAAAGAAAGCTGATCGCCGAAGAATTGATGCTTTTGAATTATGGTGCTGGAGGAGACTCTTGAGAGTCCCATGGACTGCAAGAAGATCAAACCTATCCATTCTTAAGGAAATCAGCCCTGAGTGCTCACTGGAAGGACAGATCCAATACTTTGGCCACCTCATGAGAAGAGAAGACTTCCTGGAAAAGACCCTGATGTTGGGAAAGATTGATGGCACAAGGAGAAGGGGACGACAGAGGACGAGATGGTTGGACAGTGTTCTCGAAGCTACTAACATGAGTTTGACCAAACTGCGGGAGGCAGTGGAAGACAGGAGTGCCTGGCGTGCTCTGGTCCATGGGGTCACGAAGAGTCGGACACAACTAAACAACAACAACAAGTTCAGAATTCACTTTTGCTAGTACCAGCACTTTTGTAGGTAACAAATTGATTGCTAACATTAGAGGGAAATGGAGTGGGTGGGATCTGTGCAGTTCCTTTAGTATAGTTTCAAGCAGTTCCGCTGCAACCTCCAGGCTGCCTGCTTAACAACAGCATACAAACATCTGCCTAAAAATTATTTTTCATGTGCTTACGTGACTCAGCTGTGCAGTTTTTAGAATCAGCCGAATTGGTTATACGCTAAGATAGGCAACATAGCTCCCTTTATTTGTTTGTAGTTACATATACGGTGCAAAATTAATTAGAGCAATAAGCAAATCATGGGATGAAACGCTATTTTAACAACATTCCCATTACCTTCAGGAGGGCCTGTGGTTTTTAATCTGAAATTTGAAAATCCTGCTTGCTTCTGACAGGCTTGAGATTTTGCTTACATGTGAACAAACAGACCCCATTGATCCCAAATCAGAACATATCACTGCAAGACAGTCTTTGGCCCCTTACTTTGATAAGCAGTAATATAAGTGGTGCATCGTTTGATTTCTTTAACTTTTTTAGTAAGAGCTTGGAATACCAGAGCAATTAAATCTGTCAGAAAGTATTTCATTTTGGCCACTGCATGTTATCAGCGAAGAAATAGCTCCCACTTGGCGGGTAAAGGAATAAAAAACGGCAGGTTGGTCTATAGGAAAATATTCCCTGTTAGGTGCACGGTGGAACAAAATTGGTTCCCTGGTGCTCTGTTCCTTGATATTTTAGTCCCCTTTATGATGAAAGAAGCCTCATGATGTTTTTCCATATCCATACCTCTAGCTATACCAAAGCCATTTTATTTTCTGTAATCCTAAACTCTGGCAACCCCCATATCTTGTGTTGCCTGAGGAGAAAAGATGTGGCTGGGCTGAAAAAGGATAGATTAAAAATGTCTGTCTGTCTGTCTGTCTGTCTCCCATACTCAACATGAAGCCACATGAAGCTGCTTTTCAATATTAAAAGAAAGGCATGGGTAAAATAACCACAGAATTTAAAACAATTGCAGAACTACCCAGAATGTGTTGTTCGTTCTGCCCTAAGCAGAGTTCAACTGAGTACAATAAACTCAGGTACAATGTAAGCAAACAACCTGGCCTAGGTTATTTCACAGACATAGAAGATGAAGTATTGAGGCCATAAAGCATGTTTGTGTTGATTTTGAGGTGTGCTTTAAAAGGAGTCAAAGATTTATTTAAAATGGAGGTGGTATTGTGTAAGGGGGACCGGGGGACCCAGGTGGTGCTGTGGGTTAAACCACAGAGCCTAGGGCTTGCTGATCAGAAGGTCGGCGGTTCGAATCCCTGCGACGGGGTGAGCTCCCGTTGCTCGGTCCCAGCTCCTGCCCACCTAGCAGTTTGAAAGCACGTCAAAGTGCAAGTAGATAAGTAGGAACCGCTCTGGCGGGAAGGTAAACGGCATTTCCGTGTGCTGCTCTGGTTCGCCAGAAGCGGCTTTGTCATGCTGGCCACATGACCTGGAAGCTGTATGCCAGCTCTCGGCCAATAAAGCGAGATGAGCGCCGCAACCCTAGAGTCGGACACGACTGGACCTAATGGTCAGGGGTCCCTTTACCCTATTGTGTAAGGAAGATAGAATGAGAGAGAATGTGTGAGGGGGCACTGTGTGATGGGGAATGAGTTTCAGAATAATTTAGCATTGGATGAAAATACTTTATCGTTACGTTCATCTGATATGGAAAAAAATACAGAGAAACTAGTTGGCAGAAGCAAACACCAAGGCATTAGGTTAAGAAAACGTTAAGCATGGAAACCAAGGGACTTCTATAAAGGAAATTCAGGCTCTTGCAAAACTAAGAGGAAGTGTGAAAACTTGTGAAATAGGGAAGTCTGAAAATGAGGAAGGCTGAGGTAAAACCCACCCAAGTAGTGTTTTTAGTTGAACACAGAAACTACCACCGCTAATTACGTAAATATTACTGTACTTTTGTCCACTTCTTTTCCCCCTGACCTGTTTAGTTGTTGTTGTTTAGTAGTTTAGTCGTGTCCGGCTCTTCGTGACCCCATGAACCAGAGCACGCCAGGCACTCCTGTCTTCCACTGCCTCCCACAGTTTGGTCAGACTCATGTTTATAGTGCCCTCCCACTATATGTGTGCATACCTGAAAACTGAGGATCTCACTCCATGCAACTGAAAAGAGCAGCTCCAGACTGCAAGGGTTTTGCAGGAGTTCGGTTTGAGCATTTAAAGTGGATCAAAGCACTTGTGTCGCCCCGGTGCAACAATTCTAGTCTTAAAAAAAATGAAAAACAGTGGGCTTTTTGTGTTTTGGAAAATGATGGGGAAATGCATTTAAAAGCATGGTGTGAACAAATAACGGAAAGATAGGTGAACAGCAAACAAACTGGATTGAATGCAGGATGAATGCCCATTAAATAACTGCAATAAATTAGAACAAGTGCTTATTAAACACCCGATATAATCTAACCTCAGGGTAAGCTTTGTGCAAACAAATCAGGGTAGGTGTTCAATCAATTGGTGAACTGGAGGTCACCAAACTGAAGTGGACTGTACTCCAGGAAAGTTATGTCACAATAAATTTATGTATGCACACAACATATTTAAAGCACATTTCCCCCACCCCCAAAGGATCATGGGAGTTGTAGTTTACTCCTCCCAGAACTACATTTACCAGCACTCCTCCCAGAACTACATTTACCAGTAACTACGGTTCCTACTATACTTGGTGTTTGTGTGCTTTAAATGTATGGCGTGTATGCAGCCACCATCTGTAAGGTGCCACAAGGCCCTTTTGCATGATAACAAGTTTGTTTTCAGAGCATTGCGCTTCTAATACATGCTTCATGTATCTTACTGTAAAGGCTTCCTTGTGTTCCTTAAGCAGACTTAAGTACGATGGCCATATTTCAAACAGTAAAAAAGTTGTTGAGCTTTTTTTTTTTTTAAAAAAAAGGGACGTTTTTTAAGGGAAATCATTGGTTGCCAGATTTCCCAGACATTTAGACGGTTTCCACCCAGACACTGCTTCCGACTGCTGTATTCTGCATATGTCCAGGAAATTCCAGATGTATGGCAAATGTAATTCGAGACTACAGTACTGTTGTGTAATCACACAAGACAGGCAGTTTTGCTTTTCCAGAGCCCGCCATTGGATTTCTGATGGATATTGCCACCTCGTGGTAAACAAGAGCATGACCCGTCATCCCCAGCTTTGTTGCTGGCATCCGTCTGTCTCTAGAGACAATGGAGTGTGCTTCTGGGGGTGAAGTCAAACCGCTGCACCAAAGTGACCTCCCCAGGGTGGTAGAACACACACTTTGAGAACACACACTTTGCCTGGCACCTCTCATTATACAGTGGTACCTCTAGTTACGAACTTAATTCGTTCCGCAGGTCCGTTCTTAACCTGAAACTGTTCTTAACCAGAGGCATGCTTTCGCTAATGGGGCCTCTGGTTAAGAAGTCCTTAACCAAACGTGCTGATTTCAGGACAGATGTTGGAAGGAAGCTACAAAGGCTTCCTCACAGTGACAACGATTAAAAGATCAAACCCTGCTATCTAGAGTTCATTTTCAAATTATATTCTGAGCTTTTCCATTTACGTACTGATCAGGCCCACCCCAGGGCATTTTTCCCCCCAGCCGGAACTTGCCGGAACTCAGTTCCAGCACCTCTCAGGTGGGTGCCATTACCATTATAAGAGAACCAGGGAGGCGTTCGTGGTGAGTTCTGGCACCTCTTTTTCTAGAAAAATGGCACTGCCCACACCCAGCATCTTTTCAGCAATCATACAGCCTGTTTCCAGACCACTCACTGGGTCCTTTTAAGGAAGCTAAACACTAGTCATGGTTATTCCATCTTTGCTGTGTATATGGGGTGTTTAGTTCATGCATTAATTTTTTTCCTCCCATGTGACTTCCAGTTATGCGGTATGCACTGCAAAAATGTGTTCTTTCCATATCTGCTCGGAATAAGGCTGCAGTTCACCAACTGCACAAGCTGTGTACTTAGCGATGCCAAGGGACGAGTATAAATAAGTGGTTTGTGAACGGTGGCCCAGATAATTAACAGGATTTCAGCCAGTCCCTTGATGATTTGAAAGGGCTCCATGTATTCCTTTGTTAAACCATACACATGCAAATCAGAATCAACAAGGAAATGAATAACCCATCTGGCAGTACAATGTACAAACGGAATAGCATAATAAAGATGAAATTTTTAAAATTAATATTCAAATCATACAGTCATCCTTGATTTAACTTTCAATTATACAGAGGTAATTGTATTAAGGAATTACTTCATTTCACTGGTTGGTGGGGGGGAATAGCTTGAGAGTTTTAATATCCTAGTGTCTGTAGGTAATATATGACCTGGTCTGCAGTCCTGAGCTGACTAGAATCCTAATTCTTGTTGCGCTGAGCATATATGAGTGTGTGACTATAGCTAGCCTCTGAGCAAAACCCTCTGGACCTACATTCCACCGTCTATAGAAATTGCTGGAATATCTTTAACAGATTTCTCTGTACAAATGGTTCTTCATGCTAGAATGGAGCTCCATGTCTGGAAGGAAATACACAGCAGATTTAACAGCTAAAGGCTGAGTCTGTGTACAGGCTACAGTATTGTATAAAATATGGTAATGGAATTGTATGAAGGCTGTGTTCCTATGATCGAGTCACTTCCATAGATCTTTTAGAAATCTGAAGCTCTCAGGCCTCTGTCCGATCCACTTTATGTTCTTTTCTTCTCAAATGCAACCAGCTTAATCCACATTTAGGTGATGAGCATTCACTGGCAACCCGATTCTTTACTCCCCCCCTCTCTTTAGTAAAGAAAACCAGATTTGTTCTGAAAATCTGCTTACAGGAATGTTGTTTGTGTATCATGGGAACATTTTAACTCTAAACTGTGCCAAGTTCAAGTAAGTTTATGATGTAAGGGGAGTGTGGAGAGAGGAAAAGAAGAAAAAGTAAACTGAACTTAAGTTCGCTCTGATTAAAAGGGGTCAGGAATGCTGTGGTAAGGAAAGCAAAGGCATACAGAAACTGGAACAGCGCCCTGAATTAAATGAAACTGGACTAGCAGCCCTGTGACCCAATGTAAGTGTCAAACATATGCTATGGAGAAAGTATAATAATAATAATAATAATATAATAATAATAGCAATGAAAATATTTAAGAAAACTCCTCAATACTTTGATGAGAATGTTCTTCTTTACCATTAATGATCAGCCACTGGTTTGCATCTTGAGAGTTCATGTCTGTCCTGAATTTATGGAGTCCCATAAACAACTAAGTTTGTTCTTTATTGTAATTAATAAGTGTAAACTGTTGGATTATTATTTGTTGATGTTTAGCTTTGCTGTTTAGTATTGGATCCTAATGGATTGTTGAGTATTGCTTTGTTTGATGTAGGTTGTTTATTTTAGGGTGATTGTGACTATTTATATAGGATCTGATTGTTACTATTAATGCTTGATGTTTTATTATTATTTTTCTGTGTGTTGGAAGCCGCCCAGAGTGGTTGGGGCAACCCAGCCAGATGGGTGGGGTATAAATATAAATTATTATTATTATTATTATTATTATTATTATTATTATTATTATTAGATTCCCCTCCCTTGTTCGTGATGTAGATCATGGGTAGGCAAACTAAGGCCCAAGGGCCGGATCCAGCCCGATCACCTTCTAAATCCGGCCTGCGGACAGTCCGGGAATCAGCGTGTTTTTACAATAGTAGAATGTGTGCTTTTATTTAAAATGCATCTCTGGGTTATTTGTGGGGCATAGGAATTCATTCATCCCCCCCCCCCATATTGAAGCGGCAGTTACTTGAGACTCTGGAAATAAGTTTCAGACCAGTAGAAAAACTCTCAGGCAGCTTTTTAAAAGTAAAACTTCTTATTTATTGCAATAAAGGTACATTCAAGGGAATGCACACGTCTCTGCGTGTGAAGCATCTTCTTATACATTTTCATACAGCATAGCTTTGCATAAACAGCCTATCAGAAGCTCTCTTGCATTTTGCCACTATCTCTTCTAACCAATCCCAGCATTCCTTACTGTGTTCACCTTTGTATCTTTCAAGCTATTTGCGTAATTATGGCTCAGTTGGCCCCCCGTTTCCAGTAAGCCTGTTTTCAGGAAACCAGTCAGCTCTGTGGTTTCTGTGGCTAAGCTACTGTCTCACACCTCGCTGTCTTCACCTAGCCTTGTTTGTTCCAACGGATGCTCTGTGGTCAGATCTTTGCACCTGTCAGCAACTGACAGGATGTTCTCAGCCTGCGGTTAAGCCTGTTTTCGCACTTCTCAGCAACAGACAGGATGTCAGTAGCTCTGTGGTCTGGGGCCCTTGCATCCTGTTTTGCAAAGCTTTGTTACAGAAGCAGAAAAGAGCTGAAGCAAGACTTTTCTAAGTTTCAAGATTTTTCCATTCTTAAGCAGTCTCATGGGGCCTAGTTTGACCTGTGGCCTGGTGTCTGGCCTGTCCTTAGCCAGGCCCCAGCCTTGGGTACTTCATTCCCCCCTTTCAGCCAAGAGGATCAGCTTGTTCTGTATCCTCTTCTGGCTGACCTTCGAGTTCCCAATACAGAGTGAGTATCTGCGCTTGGGTTGCGGCCGTCAAAGAGCGAGAAATCATGCGGCGCACCATTTGGATAAGGCATGGCAATAGACAGGTAACAACAAGAAAAATTATAACAACAAGCAATCCTATTAATAAGATTTCTTTCAACCAACCCCATCCTGGGAACCAAGAGTTGAGCCAATTCCATAAGCTAGGGAGGCCAGAATTGACGTGGTCCAGGCTGACCTCGTGGAACAGCTCTGCCTCTCTCTTGATGTCTCTGACATTGGTCTTAACACGTTAACTCTGATTATACATATAACTCTCTGATCTGGTGGACAACTCTCTGATCACACATTGGTACTGGTCAATGTATACACAGCAGCAATCAGGACAACGGGATGGGGACCCACCAAGGCCAGGGCATGGGATCTTAGAAGTTTCCTCTTGCCCTCCTTTTAGGTGATCCCTGTTCTTGGTCAGATAGTTGCAATGCCCACTGTTCTTCCCAGTTCAGGATGTCCTGCGCCTCGGGGTTGGTTATATTCCAATGCCAACACTCGTGGTCTATCACTTTACACAGTCTTCCCACTCTCCCTCTGGGGTGGGTCCGACCTTTATGGCGCTTTTTCAGGACGTACCCTATGGGAAACTCTGTTGGCTCGTTTACTTCAGTGCACCCACAGGTGTAAATCCTTCCCTGTAGGGGCTGCGTGTGTGGTGTCACTATGGTTTCACTTCACCTCCCATCCACTCTAGATTTGTGAAGGTGTGGCTTGGGGCAATACCTTTGGTGAGGGGGATGGTTCAATTTTCTGTCTCAAGGCTACCCTCCGAGGAGTTATCCGTACCTGGGGCTTTCCTCCCGGGGCCTCGGCCATCCAATTTCCTCCTCCCCCCTTTTTCTCCTTTTCACACACACAAGAAAAAAGGAAAACAGTCCCGTTCCCCTTTGGGTCAACTTCAAGGGGTCAACAGGATTCTCCCTTACAATTATCCTCCCAATCTCACCATCCTAGACCAACATCGTTCGCACCTCAGGTGCTCTGTTGACACTACCTTCCTGTATCTCAGACCAATGTTCCTGATGCAGTTCTGATGGAGATGGTCTCTGTTGCATGGAATGGACGTTTCCGGTGGCTCGTGCGTTGAGTGACAGCGTCCGGGTGTGTCACAGCAGGAGCTTCTTGTAGCAGGGGAGGCTGATTGTAGCTCAGGCACAGTAGGGTGAGACTTCACCTCGGCCTTTTACCGCAGTGGGTGTGGATAGGAGAACTGTATACGGCGTGCCACACCGTCACGTACGTACTGACGGGCCATTTCCTGTGGCCAGGCTCTGTTTCCAAGTAGAGCCCGGTACAAAGTGAATTCTAAGTCAGAGTCACGGTCCTAAGCACACTCCTGGTGCATGCAGACCTCTGAGAAAATGGTGAATCCAAGGAGCAACCCCCAGCAATCGCAGTCCGTGGTCAGCAAGATGACAAACGGTCCTCTCCAGCACAGTCACCGCCAGGTAGTAGCTGAGGTGCTGATTCAGAGAGGCCGTCAAAGGGGTATGCCCAAGGACCCACCTATGTAGGAAACAAAACACGGGGAGGGAGAGAGACACTCCACATGGTGATGTAATGCACGTTCCCAACAACCACCAACTCACTGTTCTTCGCCGAAGTAAAATGGGTGGGCCTGCAGTCAGGGCATTAAGGAGAGATTCTGACTATTGCAGTACAGTATCACCCTTCAGATGTGCTTCTGCAACACGGGCACAGAAGACTGTGAAAGCACATAAAATCTGCTGATGATAAACATTTATTTCAATGTGTACACGTCCTCTTGTCCATCCCATTTTTTCATTCTGCAAACATCCAAATCTCTGTCACCTGTCTCCACATCAATTGCATCCACTCTCTTCCCTTCTTCTTTTGGGGTTCCAAGTTCCCCATATCCCACAATGCCGGGGCTTCCACACGTAGCCGCTGCCACCATCCCATTTTTCACTTGCCTCCCTTAGACCTTCGTCTGCATACATTTACTGTACTCTGTTCACATGTACACTGATCATTAGGAGCCAGACTCCCGGGGGTTGTGAGACCCCCCTTTTGTACAACTAAAACAAGCATCCAAAACAAAATACACAGTAAAAAAAGGGAAATTCCTTTAAAAAAACTTCTTAAAAAGTCATGAGAATTATAAGGTCATGAGAGAACAATCCTAAACCTTCCTTCTTCTGCCAGTTATTTCTTTAAATGACCTGAAATTATTCCCTTGTTCATAAATCCCACCCAAGGACAAATATGAATGAGCCTGTGACCTGGATTCAAGAACTAAGCATTTTTCCTCAAAACAATGCCCAGGTAATACAAGCAATGACCATTATCGGGTATCCTTGTGGATAGGAAAGAACATACACCCAAATTTCTGCTGTAAATTGCTCCTTCAGTGATGTGCTGGGAGGCAGTCTCCCTTTATGACACCATTATTCCATAGACATACTGAGCAACTCAGAATAAAACAAAAACAAAAACTTCTATACTTCCATACAGGGCAGACAAGACGGTCCTTAAGTCATTTTCTTCCTAACAGGTGACCTCTTATCCAGCCTTTTCCTCAGGCACCTGAGCCCCTCTGGCTCTCCTGGGTCACTGGTCCAAGGGTCACGCCTGCAGTAGCTACTCCCTGGTAGCTGACCTCTTCCTTAAATCTGGGAACATCTCTTCTAAATCTGTCCCTTCTGGGGGTGCTGACCCTTTTCCTTTTCATCTGGGCTGGGCAGCGGTGGCAGGACTTCCTATATCAGGGCTAGGGGTGCCAGCAAGCTGACCACTTGGCTAGGATTTAGGAAATCCTTTTGGAGCCGTGGCAGTTGCAGCTGAGGTTGTCTCTGGGAATGGTAAGGAAAACAACAGCAGCAGCAGCCCCTAGTTTTACTCTGATGTCCACTGCCCAACTAGGGCAGGACTGATTGCCTCAGGGCTATTTGAGAATCATAGGGAACGTTCTAGCATCTAGCAGCTCCCTTCATAATCCAAAACTGTAGCCGGAGTTTCTCTGTAGGTGAACAGTTTTTGCCCTTCAACTCTGGCTTTGGAAATGATGGGGGTAATTCCTGGTCTCTGAGGGCTAAATCTCTCCTGCGTCTGGCAGCTGTATCTGTTCTGCCTCAGACCCCTTGTAAATGGGCTTCTTGGGGTCCTGTCCCTTCTTTACTGTTCGGACCTATGCTCTGAGAGGCATAATTTTGCATTGCGTCTGTTTGCATTCTTGCAGCCAGGGGGGAATTATCCTAATGGCCCCCTGTTCTTCTTGGTGATGATGTTGGATCCCAATTTAATTGTTCTTTCTGGGAGGGGGGGTCTTCTGACTCCATGGGGGGGGCCCTCCCCCTCCAGTTTGTAGTCACCTTTTTTCCACTTACACACAATACAAGACACAAAAGGGTGGGGAGACAAGCTCAGGAGTAAGGGGTCTCCTGGCCCACAGGTTTGTTTCAGACAGACAACATACAACAACACGCCCGCCGTTTCTGACCTGTCCAGTCACCCGGAATCAGGAGATGCAGTACTAGGCAGTCTACTCTCAGACTCAGTCCGAGAGACACACTCATTTGTGGATTTCCGCTAAGGTCCTCCTTCTTACATACCAAGTTTCAAACACTCCACTCTGTCACACACACAATATTACCTCCCAATCCTATCCCTTTTCATTTTAATCAGGACTTCAACCTGATCCACCACCAGACCACTTTCTGGGGTGTCCTTTGCCTGGGATTAAGGTTTCCCTGTGGAACCTCTTTTCCTGGGCGTCCCACGCCCGCAGGGTATTAATCCCTTTACCTCCTACCTAGGCGTGTGTTTCAGTCAGAGGACCTCTTTTCCAGCTGACCAATAACAACCACGCTTGGAGAGTGATCAGGTCTCCACTTCCTCTCCGTAAAGAGGGTCACTACTTACCCAGCCGGCTGTCCCTTACTCTGCGTTGTGTCTTTTCTCGGTTCTTGTTGTCTTTTGCCTTGCCCTACAGCAGGGTGCAGGTTTCGAGAATGCCTTCCACTTCCCCCTGGAAAAAAAGAACTGCCAGTGCGCGCTGAGACGTGGGGGCTTGTCGACCACCTGCATCCTGTTCAGAGGCAAGGCAAGAGAGGGCTGCCTCTGGTCATCCGAGTCACGGCACCAGAAATGAAGCGGCAGTTACTTGAGACTCTGGAAATAAGTTTCAGACCAGTAGAAAAACTCTCAGGCAGCTTTTTAAAAGTAAAACTTCTTATTTATTGCAATAAAGGTACATTCAAGGGAATGCACACGTCTCTGCGTGTGAAGCATCTTCTTATACATTTTCATACAGCATAGCTTTGCATAAACAGCCTATCAGAAGCTCTCTTGCATTTTGCCACTATCTCTTCTAACCAATCCCAGCATTCCTTACTGTGTTCACCTTTGTATCTTTCAAGCTATTTGCGTAATTATGGCTCAGTTGGCCCCCCGTTTCCAGTAAGCCTGTTTTCAGGAAACCAGTCAGCTCTGTGGTTTCTGTGGCTAAGCTACTGTCTCACACCTCGCTGTCTTCACCTAGCCTTGTTTGTTCCAACGGATGCTCTGTGGTCAGATCTTTGCACCTGTCAGCAACTGACAGGATGTTCTCAGCCTGCGGTTAAGCCTGTTTTCGCACTTCTCAGCAACAGACAGGATGTCAGTAGCTCTGTGGTCTGGGGCCCTTGCATCCTGTTTTGCAAAGCTTTGTTACAGAAGCAGAAAAGAGCTGAAGCAAGACTTTTCTAAGTTTCAAGATTTTTCCATTCTTAAGCAGTCTCATGGGGCCTAGTTTGACCTGTGGCCTGGTGTCTGGCCTGTCCTTAGCCAGGCCCCAGCCTTGGGTACTTCAATATATATATATACAGTATATATTCCAGCTCCCCACAAGGTCTGAGGGACAGTGGACCGGCCCCCTGCTGAAAAAGTTTGCTGACCCCCGATGTAGATCTTCACTCACCCCGAGTTCTCAATGTAGATCTTTATTCCCTCCTTGTTCCTGATGTAGATCTTCACTGAATCCTTCTTCTCTGTCTGGGGAAGTGCCATTGTGTGTTTCACAAAAATGTCTTGGGCTAGCCCTGCACAAACCTCAGCCATTACTTAAAATCACAATTTTCCTCTCAGTTCCCTCCATCACTGATTTACTTAAACTTCTGTTACCATTTTAAACCATCACTTTTCCCCTTTCAGTGTCCTTCCCTTCTTGCTCCCATGTCATGGCCGCTGCTGTTGTGCAACCTGCCTTCCCTTTTGCTCCCCTAACCCAATCTTTACTTCATGCAAAATCCTCCTATGGGGCTTTGCAATGACATTCATATAATAATAATAATAATAATAATAATAATAATAATTTATTATTATTTGTACCCCGCCCATCTGGCTGGGTCCCCCCAGCCACTCTGGGCGGCTTCCAACAAACATTACAATACATCAAAATATAGCTCTTTCTCTCCGTCTCTCCCTCTCTGTGCATGTGTTAGGCTACATCATTGTACAGGGCAAGAGCCCCTGATCTAAAATCTTACTAAAAGTATATTTTATATTTTAAAATTTAAGTGAAGAGAACCAGAGGGAGATTGGGCTACAACCAAAGCACATTTCAACTTCAACCACAGTCTGCAATGCATTGTATCTAAACGAGTCCTCTCTTTTAGGAAAACAAGAATGAAATCTCCCCTGGGGAGGGGGAAGTACCGAAGAAATTAGTTTTTAAAATTCAAATTAGTGCTGTTTTGTAAACAAAGCTGTCTTTCCTATTAGTATTCCCATCTGTGGGGCTATAAACTGTTAGCAAGCAAGCTTCTGCTTATATTTTATTGTCTTGTTATCAGAAGTAAGTTGGCCTTCTGAATACATTAGAAAAAAAAAGAAAAAAAATGAAAGCACTGTGATTGTTCTCCCCCCCCCCCCCTGGAAAACTATTGGATGAGAAATGCTAATTCCTGTTCTTAACAAGCTGAAATATCTACAAAACGTTTTGGTCCACATTTGCTTTTCAGCAACCTTCCAGGGGCCACATAAAAAAGGTGGGTGAGGACAGAGACTAAAGTGGGCAGAGCAAAGAAATGTAAGGGTATGGCTTGGGGAGATGGGGGTGTCTTGAAGAGAGTTTGAGGGGCCGGATTGAGAGGCCTGAAGGCCACATTCATGTCCAGGGTCTGAGGGTCCCCACCCCTGGTCCACATGGGCCTACCAATTCTCCCACACAGTGGCGTAGTGTGGGGGGGGGCAAAGTGTCGGTTGCCCCGGATGCAAAATTGTTAGGGGGCACAAAATTTCAACCCCCCAGTGCTGCCTCGATACAGCTGCATGCTTCTGTCGCTGGGCTACACTGAAAGCAGCTTCTCCATGCGAACCAGGAAGTGGAATGACTCATATAATAATAATTTTATTATTTACACTTCGCCCATCTGGTTGGGTTGTCCCAGCCACTCATGTTTTCTTATCTCTGCAGCTGCGATCTTCTGGGTGACATGGACGCTATTAGGCAGTTGAATGCACATGCACACCCCATCCGTTTCTCCCCTCCTCTGTGTGGCCCTGGGGCACTGGCAACCCATGCCACGCTACTGCTCCCACAGAGCAGGAAGCACTTGCCTAAGTTAATGGGCAGTTTCATTTCTTGTTGCTTGAAATTTGGGCATGATGATATCTTATCAGCATTAAAGCATATAATCTTTTAGCATATGCGGAAGTGTTAACCTCATTTCAACACAAGTGGCACATGAGAAGGACGAAGAAGACCTGTCCTCTGGATTACTCACAGGTTTTGCTATATAGCTTCATCAGTTCAGGTTAAGCATTCTGATTAGCACAACATGCGAAATATTCCACAGGCACAGCTGTGGACAGGTCTTCTTCGTCCTTCTCATGTGCCACTTGTGTTGATTTCGGCTGGATGGTGATGTTGCAAGACTCATAGAAATATGCTTCATCTACTATTACATCCATGAGATTTTTGCTTTGAACTGTTGAAGAATTCTACTATCTACTCACCATCAACCAATTGTGAAAGTTTTGTTGGCACCAAGATTTTCTTGCTATACCCAACCTGTTGCTGAATGGTTCAGTCACGCAAACATTATACATTCTGTTATATCATGCATATATGGCTTTATTGAAAGACTATTAGTTTTTCAAAAGAGGATTTCAGTAAATCTTTTATTATAGTTTCAGCCATTGTGTGGTGGTTTTGGTTGTTTATGGTTCATATTATCACCACAGTGATACTTTATGCTGTTTGTGTTTACTGTATGTGTTGTCACGAAACACTCTTGTCTATCATAATGCTAATTTCTCGTTGTGATGAAGCAGATCGTTTTTCCCATTCAGAGCCCCTCCAGACTGATGTTTTTTTATGGGTTTATCATACATCATGGCATTGGCATGATAATAGTGCATTGCTGATGGGTTTATCCTGAACCGTCCGCTCACCATTCTATTTTATTAGGGGTTTTTTTGTGTGATACTTCCCCTACATTATTGCACAGTTGTTGTCTGGAGGGACACTCTTGTACTATACTATAATAAAAGCAGGTAAAGGGGAACTTCCAGAACATTTGTGATATTGAATGTTTCAGGATTTCAGCAGGAAGCAACAGGACATGCTGTTATGGGAAATGGGAAGCACGATGTCCACCTCAAAACCTTTGTGGATGGAAACAGTAGGTAGAGCATGAGACTCTTCATCTCAGGGTCATGGGTTTGAGCCCCACATTGGGCAAAGAGGAGGTTGGACTAGATGAGCCTTGTGGTCTCTTCCAGCTCTACAATTCTATGACTCTATTAGAAAATTGATGCTTTTGAATTATGGTGCTGGAGGAGACTCTTGAGAGTCCCATGGACTGCAAGAAGATCAAACCTATCCATTCTGAAGGAAATCAGCCCTGAGTGCTCACTGGAAGGACAGATCCTGAAGCTGAGGCTCCAATACTTTGGCCACCTCATGAGAAGAGAAGACTCCCTGGAAAAGACCCTGATGTTGGGAAAGATGGAGGGCACAAGGAGAAGGGGACAACAGAGGACGAGATGGTTGGACAGTGTTCTCAAAGCTACCAACATGAGTCTGACCAAACTGTGGAAGGCAGTGGAAGACAGGAGTACCTGGCGTGCTCTGGTCCATGGGGTCACGAAGAGTCGGACACGACTAAACAACAAAAATTAGAAAAAGAAAACATCATGAACACAAATCATAATGAATGCACAATAAAAATGATGTCTGGAAGCGCCCTCAGGTGGTTTTTGTATATTGCAGAATTTCCCCAACCCCTACACACACACACACACACACACACACACACACACACACACTCTTCTGTATTGGAATTAACATGCATAAATCAAAGCAAGGATATATCTGCACCGGGAAGTCACTTCCAGTTTTCATTATGTGGAAAACAGCCTTTAGGTTGGAAACATTATGATGCAGTTAATGGACAATGGCCTTGCAAACCTTTTGAATGTTCCTTTTTCAGAGCTGTAATGGCTTTTCCCCAGTAGCATCTGAAGCCTGGTACAGCCTCCCTCTATCTATTCATTTATTTTCAAGTGTTCTGTCTGTGTTTCTGATACTGCAGTGCCCAGCAGACAAAAGGAGCTGTCTTTCCCTTTTCTCTGCAGCCCACAAAAAGCAATAGTACTGCTGTCCAATGTCAGGGCTTCTGTTTTAACCCTTCCCCCTATCAACGCACAAGGGAGCCATATCGCTACATAACAAGGCACTGTAAATTAGCTTCCAAGTAAAATGATGGGATTGTCAGAGATGATGACCCACATTTTAATGAGCTATGCAGTCCTCCCCATTTGTGATCTGCATCCACCATGCCTTTTATTCTGCAATCCTGCGTACATTTCACTGGAAGTAAGTCCATTAAATGCAGTCAGTGTTATTTCCGAATAAACAGGCAGAGGAGTGTGCTAGAAAGCATTGGCCATCCCTTTTTAGGGCAGGGGTGTGGAACCTGTTGCATCTCCTGATGTTGGTTACAACTCCCATCTTCCTTGATCACTGTCCATGGTGGTAGAGCTATTGGGAGTTAGAGCCCAACAACATCTGGAGGATGAAAGTTTATCCACCCCTGGACCAGGGCTACCATAAATCTTGTTGCATTTGTCAGAAAGGAGCGACCATTGTCTAAGAAGTGGGATTGGTTAATGCAAAATGTGATCCCAATAAGGATAATGAGTCTTCAAGTTGAGGTCGATACGCCTCCTGGCCTCCCTGTTTTCCTGCTTCAGCTTGTCTTCCAAGCGGGACAGTTTCTGCTCCAGCGAGGATGCCGCCAGCTTCCCCTCCTCCCCCGGAGCCGCCGGCACTGCCGCCACCGCGCAGCCAGAATATACAAACACCACAGTGTGCACTCGCCGAAAGGACCAACCAGGCCACCATATTATCCTCCTCCCCCTCCTTCCACCGCAAAGGCTTGGCTCCACTTTTGCCCACTGTGCTTGTTTTGCCTTGCGGCTTTTCCTCACTTTGCGTATGTGCAAGGGCACTAAAGCACTGCTCGAGCTCAGTATCAACACGGCCGCGCCATCTGTAATATTTTGGGCGTTTTCCTCGCCAGTATTCGTGCATCTCGGGTGGGCCGGGTTTAGGAGGCTGGTAGGCCGGATTCGGCCCGCAGACTGTAGTTTGAGGACCCCTGGTGTACACTGTACAAACATCTCAAACCCCCCCCCAAAAACCCCCCAAACCCTTTCATTTTGAAATAATCACCCTTATGTTTAAAATGAGATTGAAAACCAAAAATGGACTGGAGTTTTTCAAAGTGTACCCAAGAACAAATGAAAACCTAATAATAATGTATAGGGTCATTACTAGATAGGCATATGAATATTTAAATAGCGATGTAGAGGAGAGGAAGGAGTGTTTGATAAATATTTCTGTTCTCATTTGGAAAGAGGGAGAATAATGCATTCATAATGCCATATAATGATGATTAACTACTTTGTGATCCAGCCGTAATTAGGGAGGGTACTTAATGGCGACCGCTAAGAAACATTTTCAGTCGGTATATCTCGCACTGAAGAGTTCTCAAAAGAACTTCCTTAGGAAGGATCTGGTCTACTGACATTAATCATGCAGTATGGAAGAAATTAGCTAGCAGGATGGACCCAAGTAATTATGCTCCAATTAGCACTTTATTGATCCAAGGGCAATTAGTTGAATGACTCAGGCTGCAATCCTAAACACTTTTACAAGGGAGTAAGCTTGTCCTCCTATAGGTGGAATAAGTAAAAATTACAGATATACAACTAAAATAATCAAGAGTTGCTTCGTCCTTAAGGTAAATTATGATCCCCAGGGTAGCAGTCATTCCTGCAGTGGATGGACTGGGAAGCTGGGTTCATTCTATCAGTTCCGCTGAAAGGCCAATTCCATCCAGCCTCCTCGATGGGATAACTCTGTTGGTAGAGCATGAGACTCTTGATCTCAGGCTTGTGGGTTTGAGCCCCACATTGGGAGAGGATTAATTGTCATCTGGTAGCTACAATTCAGGCTGCCTCTTGGGAAGGAGTCATTGCAACAAGACCAGCTCCATCAGGTACCTTCGCCTTCAGCTGATTCCATTTGAGATGGTCATTGTAAGAACTGTTCTTTCAGAAGAATACAGTGGTACCTTGGGTTAAGTACGCTTCAGGTTAAATATGCTTCATTGTCCCAAAGGGGACAATGACAATAAAATATATTCTATTCTATTCTATTCTATAATTAAGAACTCCGCTAAGAACAGAAATCGTGCTCTGGTGGCACAGCGGCAGGAGGTCCCATTAGCTAAAGTAGTGCTTCAGGTTAAGTACGCTTCAGGTTAAGAACGGACCTCCGGAACGAATTAAGTACTTAACCCGAGGTACCACTGTAGAAGCATAACTTACCATTCCCCCCTCCCCATCTTTCCCTCTTTTCTTCCTAACAATAAATAAATAAAAATAAATGCTTGATGAATTAAAAAAAAACCTCTGTTCTATCCTGTTTCCCCCTTTTTTTAAACCAGGGGTCAGCAAACTTTTTCAGCAGGGGGCCGGTCCACTGTCCCTCAGACCTTGTGGGGAGCCGGACTATATTTTTGGGGGGGAATGAACAAATTCCTATGCCCCACAAATAACCAGGAGATGCATTTTAAATAAAAGCACACATTCTACTCATGTAAAAGCATGCTGATTCCCAGACCATCCGCGGGCCAGATTTAGAAGGCGATTGGGCTGGATCTGGCCCCCGGGCCTTAGTTTGCCTACCCATGGTTTAAACCAATTCATGAACTAAGAACTTATACATTGACCACTAATAATAAACTATATGTTGTAGATATTACTCCACATTTATTATGCTATTTTTGTGATATACAAATGACATGAGAAAACTTGGTATACTTATTTGTATAACATTATTCTTGTGCATAAAACCCAATGAAAAGTTATTTTTTTAAAAACCTGTTCTTTAAGGATTGACACCCGAGTTTGCTTACCCCCCTTCCCTTCCCTTCCCTTCCCTTCCCTCCCCTTTTGTGCCCCCCCCTTTTTTTAGTTTGTAAAAGACATCTAATTCATTGTATGTAAGCTGCTCTTTGAGACTTTTGGCTGAAGAGTGGAGTAGAAATGCTTTTTAAAAATATTTGATTGACTTGAACTACACATACCTCTCTCTCTCTGTGTGGCAGTGAGGTAATGGACAATCAAAGACCCAGAACTATTTTTGCAGCGGTTCTATTTCATGCCCAATCGGCATGAAAGAGGGGCTTTTTTAGCCACTGCATTCTCCAAAGCTAGACTTTTAGGAACTCTGAAAACGCAAGGTGCTTCAATAGAGGAGTGTGCAAGTTGTTGCGTACAGTGGAACTTTGTGGAAAACACAGCGCAAGTCACTCGGAATGGAAACAATGGAGCGCTCCAAATCATTGGCCCATGGATGCTCACGGAAAATAACAGATCTAGCTGAAAGGCAACGTGTGGAGATTTGCAGTGATTGTTGCAATGCACCCCTAATTAGAAGTATTGTGCAATTATAAGATGGTTGTATAATCTAAGGTATAATTACGTATATGGTTGTTGCATAATCTAAGTTGTATAATC
Source organism: Darevskia mixta (assembly GCA_034641385.1). Classification (NCBI taxonomy): domain Eukaryota; kingdom Metazoa; phylum Chordata; class Lepidosauria; order Squamata; family Lacertidae; genus Darevskia; species Darevskia mixta. The sequence continues at coordinate 2,892,365 of JAWWNH010000133.1, read as the reverse complement.
TAAGAAGGGACATGGCTGTGAGGGATGTGGTCATGACTTTCATGAAAGGGGCCCTCACTTCTGAATTTGCCACTACACTAATGATGTGTGGGTGTGTTAATGTAGCTGTCTATAACAGTGCCACATAAAGGTGGGTATACACAAACCTATTGCGGGAGGCCCAGATTTAAGAAAAGGTTACAGTCTGGCACACTCCACACGTAGGATGGGCCTTAATTTCCTTGTGAAAGCAACTTCATACATTATAGCACCTGAAGGGACCAACTGCTGAAGGGACTTGTGTTGAGGTGAACAGGTGTAATAACTTACCTGAACCAGCATGGGGCAACAGACAGAAAGGCAAGCTATTCTTCCCTTAAAAGGTGAAGGGACCCCTGACCATTAGGTCCAGTCTCGGACGACTCTGGGGTTGCGGCACTCATCTCGCTTTATTGGCCGAGGGAGCCGGCATACAGCTTCCGGGTCATGTGGTCAGCATGACTAAGCCACTTATGGCGAACCAGAGCAGCGCACGGAAATGCCCTTTACCTTCCCGCCGGAGCGGTACCTATTTATCTACTTTCACTTTGACATGCTTTCCAACTGCTAGGTTGGCAGGAGCTGGGACTGAGCAACGGGAGCTCACCCCGTCACGGGGATTCGAACCGCCGACCTTCCGATTGGCAAGCCCTAGGCTCTGTGGTTTAACCCAATTCCTTATTGAGTAGCTGCCTGTAGATTGTCCTCTCTCAGGCTTTACTTCCTTCCTGCTTCTTCTCCAAGGCCCCCCTCCAGACAGCACTTTTATTGTGGGTGCATATAACAACAAAGAGTTTGACTTCAATGTACATTTCTAATGGCTTCGTTCTGGACCATCTGTTCCTCTTCCTCCTTGCAAGTGATGTAAAAAATTGGGGTTTGGCTTTTGCTGCCCAACTCCCCATGGGACTCTGAGCCCCCTAAGTCCATGATCGGTCAGAGAAGAATGGATGGGGGTAGGATGCAATGGGAAGCAAGGCAGGCATTTATTTTTCCTGTGGCAGCAGAGTTCCCTCCCCTCCTTCCAAGGAGAGAGAGACCCTGAACAAAAGTGTGCAGGAACCTTTAAAGACTTTTGACATTGCCCAACCCACTTCTGTACTCCTGATAACCAACAGCAGTGGTTACATATTCATATGACCACTGCTCCTTGAAAACTTCCATTGTATATTGAGGTATGCTATTATATTTCATTATTATATTAGTGTTATGTTTTATTGCATTATGTATATTTGCATTAGATGTATTGTTTTCATGGTTTTTGGTTGTTTATCTGTTTATCTATATTTTGCAGTTACATGCTGAAGAAGACGTACACGAAACAGTGTTAATACCGGATCACTGTCCGTTGTCTTACTGTTATTATACATGAAAAAAATATACTACTTTCATTGGCCGTCGTGTTGCTCGTTCTTGGTTTCTGTTTGAAGATTGCAACACAGAGGTTTATTTAGATTGCATTACCTGGGCTGTCTGGCCATTCTTTTGTGATGGTTAATACTTCAGTTCCTGAATCCAGGTCACAGGCTCACCCTACTAATACACAAATATGCCCTTAAGACAGGATTTGTAAGCGAAAAGACAATGGGAAGGCTTTCCCCATTTGCCTCCCTTACTGCAGAGGAATATTTGAGATCATTGGGAGAGTCAAAATGGCTTAAGGCAGGCTTCCTCAACCTCGGCCTTCCAGATGTTTTTGGCCTACAACTCTCATGACCCTTAGCTAGCAGGACCAGAGGTCAGGGATGCTGGGAATTGTAGTCTCAAAACATCTGGAGCAGTGGCGTAGCGTGGGGGGGTGCAGGGGGTGCCGGCTGCACCAGGCGCAACATCTGGGGGGCGCGCTCGCACTCGCAGCTCTCTGCCCCTGCCTGGCTCACTCACTCTCTTTGAGCGCGGGAGAGAACTGAGCGCGGGAGAGAACCGCGGCAGCGGCAAAAAGAAACAGCTGAAAGGGGGGGGGGAAACAAAGCAGGCACTTTAAAAGCGCCTGCTTTGTCTTCCTTTCACCCCCTTTCAGCTGTTTTTTTCACCCCGGCATGGAGGAGAGGGGCGGGCCAGTAGCATGGAGGAGTGTCACCCCTTCTGGCTCTGGTCTGCCCCTCTCCTCCATGCCAACGCCGTAGCTCCACCTGGGAGCGCAGCGGCGAAAAAAACCCGCTGAAAGGGGTTTTTTCAGTGGCTTTTTTGCCGCAGCATGGGGCAAAGGAGTCGCTCCGTGCGCATGCGCGTTTTGACGTCATGCGCACGGAGCGACGCCCCGCCCCCAGGGGTGCCGCTTGGCTTGCCGCCCCGGGTACCCAAGCGGCACGCTACGCCCCTGATCTGGAGGGCCGAGGTTGAGGAAGCCTGGCTTAAGGATTGCTCTCCTGTACTATTTCAGACACATGGTTTATATATTTAGATATGTGAGCATTTATGAATATTTATTCTATATTTGAGACCTTAGAATTATTATAACACAAGATGTTCTCCTATTCTCCAGCATTATTGACTGCACTCGTACCATTCCATTGTTTCCGTCACTGCTGTCTGCCTTCACTGTTTTGTTTTTTAAAAAAACAGCTGAAGTTTGTTTCATTGGGATTCCATGGGAGCCTACTATACAATTCTGCTTCAGTGTAAATGGGTTGTCTTTTTGAGGAAGGAAAAACAGACACAAATAAACCAAGTGGAGGTTCCAGAGGCATCCTGGCTTTTAGAGATGGAAAGAGAGAAATTGTGTGAGAGCGCAGGGATTGCAGTCAGGAATGGGGCCACTGACTCTCCTCTTAACTGCTGCTACCTTATTTCTTTTATGACCGAAACAGTTTGAGGAAGACTGCTGTGCTTTCCTGAGCAGCAACAGCCAGGCTGGAAACCTGAGAAGGAGCTTATCTCTGAAAGGATAAAAATGGATGACCAGAGGAGAGCAAATGAATGCTATATTGTGATTTATGGCAGCAGTATTTCTCACATAGTCTTTGAATGCCAAAGGCAGCCCCCTTGCATTGTATATGAGGAGTGACTATCTTGAAAACATTAAAATACCGGGAACTGTTATTGGAAACATCTAATGGTGCAATGGCTTGATATAATCTTTTTTTTATGATGAAATTAGGTGTTCCTTCAGGTTGCGGTAGATTGGAATCAATGCTCCGGTTTCAATTAATACCAGTGAAACTAGGTTGGTCACCCAGAGCTATTTGCTTGAGACATGATTCTTCAGCACACATGCTCTCTTTTTGAATTAGATGTGACTTGAGTGACTAGGTTAGCTTATGGCTTATGATAGGTGGGTGGAAGATCCCATTCTTGAAGCAGGATTTGATGCCTTTGGTTCCTCCCTGCACATTATGTCTCACTCGCTGGATCATCACCTTGTTGTGGTGAGTGGATTGCACATTCCTATGACCCTTGTGAGCGAAACCATCAGGAATCTCTTACTCCAAGCAGGGTCACCCAAGACGGTAAGGTCAAAGGGAAGAAGCTAGACAAAGAATGATCCAAGAAGTCCTCAACGGCAGAACAGGCAGATGATAACAAGCGGTATGTTACAACGGCTGTGAAGGCGGATGAAGGCTACTCATGCCATCGGATCAGAGCCTTATTGCAAAGACTGTGCGTTGGTCACCGTGCACTGATCTACACACATAAAACAAATTCACACACAGGCATCTTCCAAAAACGCATCCCAAACCCAAACCCCAAAAATCCCATGGCGATCGGCAAATGATAACGGGGGCAGGATCATGAAATCTGGAAGCCCCTAGTCATGAACCGGCACATGGGCAGCGGATACAGATTCAGTCATTCTGACTCAAGGAACGAAGCAGTTGAGCAGCTTGGCAGCTGTATCCATGACTGAGCAGCCCTTTTTAGGATCTACTCTGCTCACCCTGAAAAGGGGGAGGGGCAAGAAAAGGTGCCCTAAACATAGTCTGTCTCCCTTTTTCTCTGACTGGATTACCACGCCCAGTGGGGTCACCACCCAGTGGTCGTAAAAGACAACTGAACTTGTGGAACATGGATATACGGACTTTGTCAGATAACACAGATAACAAGTGTCCTGAATACAGAATTGCCATCATTACAAGAGAGCTGTGACGTTTTAACATCAATATTGCAGCGCTTCAAGAGACTCGAAGAGCAGGCGAGGGACAACGGAAGGAAGAAAAAAGAGGCTACACATTCTTCTGGAAAGGTCGAAAGCACGCCAGTGCAAGTAGATAAATAGGTACCGCTGTGGCAGGAAGGTAAACGGCATTTCCGTGCGCTCTGGTTTGCGTCACGGTGTTTCGTTGCACCAGAAGCAGTTTGGTCATGCTGGCCACATGACCCAGAAAGCTGTCTGTAGACAAACACCAGCTCCCTCGGCCTGAAAGCGAGGTGAGCGCCACAACCCCATAGTCGCCTTTGACTGGACTTAACTGTCCAGGTATCCTTTTCCTTTTACCTTTTTTACCTTTTACATTGTGTTCCAGTGAAAGCATGTTGTTGGTGATCCAGATTGTTAATCTCTGTTCCTCTCAAAATATTACTGTGTAGCCTTCTCCAAATTAGAAGTGTGAGAGAACAGCTTTTATCATACTAACAGCTTAGGTTTTAAAAATAAAACCTTTCAAAATGGAAGGACAGAACATGGTAAGGGAAAAATACAGTGATGCATAGCTCACTTGGTAGAGCATAAAACTCTTAATCTCAGGGTTGGGTTCGAGCCCCATGTTGAGCAAAAGATTCCTGCATTGCAGGGGGTTGGGCTAGATGAGCCTTGTGGTCCTTTCCAATTCTATGATTCTTTAAAATCATTATATGTAATAAGGAACGAATAAGCGTAAATGTCACAAACAAGCATTAACTTACTAGGTTGTGAAATACAGAAGTTTGTCTTTCATGCTTTTGCTTTATTAGGGATGTGTACTTACTAGAACCATTTTTAGATAATACTGTTTCATTGTGACCCCACTGTTGTAAGAATATCATAATTGTTCATAAGTGTGCCAAGCAAAACAAGGCCACATGTCTTAAGCAGCACAGGAAGACAGGCCTCACCATTTTTCACCTCCAAACTGACAAACTGTTTCTCTGCAAGGAAGGAGGGGATGATTGTCTCAGTGATAATTCCTGGCATCCTGATACCTGAGTGCCAGACAAAAGGGTGTGATTAACTTGGCTGGGAAACAGGGAAATGTAAATATCTCTTTTGTTTCACTTGATGGGTTTTTGGTGGAGGGCAAGAGGAGGCATGGGGAGGGTCAAAGATGCTCAGATTACTGCCACCAGACCTCTCCTTTCATGATGTAACTGTGATGTATCTGGGGGTTGGGCCTGGACTCCAGGAGGGATTTTTTGAAATGTCTTTATAAGAGCAGGCAGGCCTTTGTACTGGGTTCCTTCTTTTCCTCCTGCGTGAGAGGAAGGACCCTGTTGCAACAGAATAATAAAGTCTTTGCTTCTCAATCTTCTCTGGTTGGCCTCTGTAATTTACTCCTACCGATGGAGAACCTGAAAAAGGCTTGTGTATCCCATAAGGGAATAAGAGCAGATTTATGTTTATTTCACCACCCTTGAGCCAAGATTTGATGGCCTTTGTTTCCTCACTACATCCAGTGAAAACAAATGTTGTTGGTGATCCAGGTTGCTGATTCCTGTTCTCAAAATGTTCCCCAAGGCAAACGGTGAAGTTGGTAAACAAACTTAGATTATAACTTATTAGAATTCAGGATGGATTCCTGGTAGCATTCTGAACTCTTATTTGCAACATATTTCAAAAAGTGCGGGACGCGGGTGGCGCTGTGGTCTAAACCACAGAGCCTAGGGCTTGCCGATCAGAAGGGAAGGTAAACGGCGTTTCCATGCGCTGCTCTGGTTTGCCAGAAGCGGCTTAGTCATGCTGGCCACATGACCTGGAAGCTGTACGCCGGCTCCCTCGGCCAATAATGCAAGATGAGCGCCGCAACCCCAGAGTCGGTCATGACTGGACCTAATGGTCAGGGGTCCCTTTACCTTTTTATTTCAAAAAGGAGACTTCTGCTTTAAAACTATTATAAACTTTTTTTTAAAAAACGAGAGACTTCTAATAGCTTTGTGAGAAGTTTATATTGTGAGGAAATCTGCAGAAGACCAATGAATTCAAGACAACAAAAGAAAATCCCCAAGTAAATAAATAAGTGAAAGGCTTGAGAGAATGGATAGCCCTTGAGTCCTTTTTAGAAAAAGTTGTCTAAGAAACTAACAGTGCAATCCAACTACACGTACTCAGAAATATATCCTACTGGTAAATACTGATGAGTGTAGGATTGCAGCCTAACAAACCAGCCAACCATTATGAGACCAAGTAGTTATTCAAGGTAGTATATGCTCATCTGGATGAAAATACAATCTTTATCTTCATCCCAAGGTGTTGGCTGTACAATTTATTGCAATCCTCATACGCACTCTCCACCTAATTTCACCATAAGGATTATATTTACAACAAGTCATTGCATCACCATATAAATACTGTTTGTGGGTATTGTTTGTAGTACTTTATGTCCATTCTGACAATCCTGCTGTGGGTTTAAGAATGTTTTCATTCAGGAGGAGGGCAATGGTTTTAATTAAGGATGAACCAGGCAGAGGGCCTTCTCGGTAGTGGCACCCGCCCTGTGGAACGCCCTCCCTTCAGATGTCAAAGAGAACAACAATTACCAGACCTTTAGAAGACATCTGAAGGCAGCCCTGTTTAGGGAGGCTTTTAATGTTTTATAGATTATTGTATTTTAATGCTCTGTTGAAAGCCGCCCAGAGTGGCTGGGGAAACCCAGCCAGATGGGCGGGGTATAAATAATAAATTATTATTATTATTATTATTATTATTATTATTATTAACACATGAAAATTTCATAATACTTTGTTTAGCAAGGTAGTTAGAAGTGGAAATAAAATATTTTAATAATAATAATTGTGTGTGTGTGTGTGTTTACTTTAATTTCTCAAGAGAGCTAGGCACACAGGTCTAGCCAGAGCAAACAACGAGTGTGATACAGGCACAGCAATCCAAACTATATGGATCCAGTATGTTTAGTGGCTGCCAACAATAAGCTGGTGTAAAAAACTGCTGCATCCAAACCCAGCTCAGTGTTGACTGATAGGCAGCAGAAAGTGCCTGAGCTCAGCGGAGGACCAAATATTTGCAGCATCTGCAATGCCACCGGACACATTGCCCATCAACTGCTTCACCCCAACCCCCACATCTCATCAAGCCTGTAAAGGGACGCATCACAGAAGGTAACCTTGTTGGCCACTGTGCTCTGGAAATGCCTCCTGGCCCTCTCGGTGGCAGCTTCCTCTTCACACACACGTCACTGCCATCAGTGACCAAGTTTCAAGTCCAGGAAGAGCTGACTTCAACTCTTTAAAGTCCTCCTGCAAGTGGGACCGCAAGCTCAGCCGGGGGCTTCCGGCAATTGTGCCCAGCTGCACCACCGCAGGCATGCCTCCGCAGACACCTTTGCCTGCACAGCTTGGGAGATGCCCCTCCCAAGATATTCCTCGTCTAGACACCCATGACGCGCATGTGGTCGGCAAATCCGAGCCTGCGTCCAATCCAGACTCCGCTGCCCTCTTGCTGGCCCAGTGGACAATGCTGTGCCCGACTCTCCAGACTTGCAGGGCAATGGAACCTAGGAATGAACAAAACAGCATTAGCAACTGCACCTCAACGCTGCTTCCGAACATAACCCCGGTATGCTCCGGATTTCAAGCGGCCCGGATCCTAGATCCTGTCAACGGACAGGCCCAATGTGCAGCAATGGTACAGAATACAGAAGGAATGAGGTGTAACTCGCTGGCCGACAGGCCACATGCTGCCAGTGCCTTGCGCATTACTGCAGCAAATTGATGCCTCCTTAACAAGAACCCATCCTCGTGAACCAGGAAGGGACCAGGAAGGAACCATCCCAAGGCAGAGAATCTCTGCTTTGAATGTTTCTCTGGTCAGCCCGCAATGGAATGATATGATGCCGTTAATGTCTGCATTGCTAACTCTGATGCTCTGCTCTGTACTGACAAGTGAAGACTGCTTATTGTGTAAGGGCTGAGCAGAGTGCCTTTTAAATTTTATGGAGCCGACTTTTCTAATTGAGGAATGTGGGCGATGGGAGGACTGCTGGCAGCCTAGTGGTGCCTCACATGGCAGGAGTGCTGCTGTTGCAGCCTCGCTGGTTGATCTGCAATGGCAGGCGGTCAAATGTTAGCTTCTTGGGGCTGTAGCGTATTTGCACATTCACTGTGAGCTAGGGGTCAGAACTATGGCGTGGCCCTGGGTGGACAGGGTTGTGAGAAGGGCCAGAGCGGCAATTGGGTGGGGGATGTTGCCACCACCACCACCCTTCAGTGTGAGGGACAGGGGTTGCCTTGGGGTTTTCTCAGGAAATACCACCCTTCTTTCCTGCGCTGATCTTGTGGATGGGGTCCATGCCAGTTTTACCTGTGAGAATGTTTGGTGCTATTCTTTATAGCCATGCAGTCTGCTTCTGCGAGAGGCAGTGAAGTTTCTGCCAAACTGCGAGAGGCAGTGAAGGACAGGCGTGCCTGGCATGCTCTGGTCCATGGGGTCACGAAGAGTCGGACACGACTGAATGACTGAACAACAACAACAACAGTCTGCTTCTGGGTTCCTGTTTGGGAGTGAAATCTAAGGAAACGGTATCACTTCCTCACTGGTACGACAGCTGTTCCCCATAGTGCCCCACTTTGGAGGGCATAACCTGATTTGGATGCATTGCTCAAAAGAATTCGAAGAAACAAGTGCAAATACACCCCCCATCTTCTTAAAAAAAAGCAGTGGTTTTAAAAGCACTGTACTGTCTTCACTTGTTAGTACAGAGCGAAGCATCAGAGTTAGCAATGCAGACATTAATGGAGATGCAACAGTTTATCTTGAATTTATTGCTTCAATAAAAGATCGCTGCTTGAAAGTGAGTCTACACTGCAGTTATCCAGAGGTTATGTTCTTTAATCTTAAGATACCGCAATTGCAACACAGAATGCTGGCAGCCAGATGCTTTTGGAAGTCAAGTATAATGACTATATTACATCCATAGTGTTCCAGTTGCATTGGCAACTACCTATTACTTTCCCAGCTCAATTTAAATTGTTGCTTGTGACTGTTCCTCCCTTGCTTTGGATGCCAGGTTATTTAAAAGACCATGTGCACCCTTATGAGCTGGGCCCTGAAATGGGCTTGGGAGCATCTACTCTGTGGCCTGCCGTCAGGATTTTTCAGCTTGGCCAGAGCAAGGGGCCTTTTCAGTAGTGTTTGCACATCTTTGGAACCATGTCCTTTGTGCTTACCTTTAAACTGACCTTAACATGCTTTTCGATTAACCTAGGATTTTATAGACGTTAGCTGCCACCATTTTTAGGAAGTCAGTTTCAAATTATTTCAATGGTGATTTTGATTACTGTCACATGCTATTTTTACTCTAAACTTCTGCAAACCACCTTATTTTGTTTTATTAAAAATGATGTTTGAGAGGAAGTAAAATTAGAGAGGAAATGTGAACCCCCACTGCAAAAGCATTTTAAAAATACAAATAAAAACTCGCCAAACCATAGAGAGCACCTGACAAACTAAGACCCTAGTCCACCAAAAACCAACGCCTTACTTAACAGGGTCGACCCAAGATATGTTGGTGCCTGAGGCAAACTACAAAATTGCAGCCTCCGCCCACCCTCCCTGCCAGTGAAGAAGGGCTGGGTGAAACAGGAGCAAAGGGGAAATAATATCTGGCTGGTCTGCCTAAAATCATTTTGTGATAAATTTAGCTATTTCTTCTCTGGTTTTGTGTATCAAACAAAACAGATGTAATCTGAGATTTGGGGCTATAAGGAATATGAATCTTTTAAAATTCAATCTACATAGTGTTTATTGTTCTGAGGAAGGGGTTGGATAGTTTATACAGCAGTTTATTCTAGAAACTTAAAACATTTCTGTGTGCAGCAACTGTTCACTGCAAACGGCTGTGTCCTTGAGGAGCAGCCTCCGGCTGTGGAAACAAAAGACAGTTAAATCAAGAGAAGTTGCTTCACAAATAGTTTTTGTTGATTGTCGGCTGCAGCAATAAAACTGCTAGCACAACTTGCTGAAGCTCAGCAAGATGTGGTTTCAAACTGGATGTCGAGATTGCTGCGGGGTTGACTAGATGACACCGGGAGTTCCCCAACTCTACAATTCTATGTGATATACATCGGGACCTGCCACCCCCCATGGAGGCAGCCAACTCACTTTGCCTCATGGGTGGGCCGGCCCTGTGCCTTAATAAATTGTGCCAGCCCTAAATATTCCTGGATAGCTCTTTGGTTAGAGTGGGTGCTGATTTAACACCAAGGTAGCGGGTTCAATCCCTGTTTGTGCCAGCTGCATATTCCTGCATTGCAGGGGGCTAGACTAGATGACCCACAGGATCCCTTCCAACTTTACAGTCAGGGTGACACCTCTCACACAGGTGAGGACGGTTTGACCTGCCCAGGTGGCTGATGGGCCAGGCCCAGCGCCAAGATTCCAACCGCGACGCCGATGCGGCGGAGGCCACGCACACCCCCCGGGAGAAGCCGGAAACCGCCGCCGAGTCGGGAAGGGCGTTAGCGAGGCAACAAAAGCCTCTCACGCCTCCCGGACGCCGTCCCCTGCCTCCCGACACTGCAAGGAGGCCGCGCAGGCCGCGCTCTCCCTAGTAAGGAGCGCGGCCCCAACAAAAGGCGAAGCTGCGGGAACCGCGCTCGGCGCCCGGCGCGATCCTGCGGGGGTGGACGGTCAGAACGGGGAACCCAGGCAAGCTTGGGATCCGGCAGGGAAGGAGGCAGGCCCCGCACCGAGCCAGAAGGGGATGTGGGCGGAGCCACCGCTTGCGGGTTCCTATCGTATTGCCCGCTCTCCTAAACCGGCTCAGCGGATAATACAGGGGATAATTTGGGCAGCGGGGCGGGGCCGCGCAGGCGCGCCGCTCGCCGGGGCAGCCTATAACTGCCGCGGGCCGCCGCGTTCGACCTTTCACCCTGACGCTGACGGCTCAACGCGGAAGCGCGATGGCGGCGGCAGAAGGGCCGGCAGGCGGCAAGAGCGTTGCTTCCCCGTCGGCTGCGCACCGGAGGCTGCGGATCCTCTCGGGCCACCTGAGGAGCGGGCCGCCGGAGGCGCACCTGTCTGCTGCCCAGTGCCGAGGGCGGGCGGCGCCGGCGCCGGCTCGCCCTCAGCCGAGCACCTTCCCCAAGAGGCGGTAAGCGGGTGTGGCGGCGGGGGAAGCCTGGGCGAGGGCGGTTCCTCCTCCTCTTCGCGCTCCCCGGTGGGACGCCAGCTTCCCGGGACTGAGGGGCAAGGCCTCGCCCCGCCGCCCCTCGCGGAAAGGGCCCGAAGCCGGTGCTTTCCTTGCAAGAAGAAGGGGACGGAGAGGCAGGGAAAAGCCGTTGCCGCTTTCCGCTATTCCCCGCTCCCCCACCCTTTGGCCTCATTTAATTCGAAATGGGGCAGCTTTTGCAGCTCTTGTTTAGGGCTGCAGCTCCCTACGTCCTCAAGCACCGTAGGGGTCCTAGGGGCCGAGGACCCTTTGCCCCCCCATTAAATATTTGAGCGGGCCACACACACCCCAAAAAATGTTGATGGGCATTGCCGTTCAAGTGATGTGCATGTGCCACATCGGTTATGTAGACTAGAGTGAGGCTTACTTGCTCGTCCCTCCTGCTCCCCAATATTCTATTGAAGTTGGCACCCCTTGTCCAGCCCAATGGTTAGTGGCCCAAGATGATCGGATTTGGGAACCTAAAGCTGTTGGAGGATGCTAGGTTGGGGAAGGCTTCCCATGTGTGTTCTGGTGATATAAAAGGCAATGAAGAAAACAAACAAATAAAAGTAGCGTCTCATTTTCTGGGGGACTTGAAGACAGATGGGTTTGGTGTGAATGGGGAATAACTTTGGCAGATGGGTGTGTCCGACAGTAGCTTATTCATGTTTTACGTGTTCTGAAGTGAGGCTCATTGTATACAGCGAGGGAGTACTCTCATCAGAGCCCAAAGCAATAACTTCTTAAATTTGGCATCTTACCACTGATTTGGAACCTTTGCATTTGTTCACATAACCAGAAAGAATTGCTGCCCTTCTGCTCCTTGGTTACTTTTTGTGCTCTTCATGGACATCAGTTGCAGGATGTCTGACTGCTGGTTAGTTCCCAGAAACACACTTTTTGATAGCAAGTGAACCTGGTGCTTTGAATAGAAGAGAGCATGTGGTGCTTCATAACATGGTTGGACTAGATGACCCTTGGGATCCCTTCCAACTCGACAATTTTGATTCTGTTATTCTAAGTTAACACTTTCCAATAAGGAATTTCTTTCTACAACCTTAGTCTGCAATCCTACATGCTTATTTGGGAGTCAGCTGCATTTGATCCAGCAGGTCTCACTGGATCAGGCTGGTGCTATTGAGGTTATAAACTTGTAGCCCAACTGGTTCATGCCATTTAGTTTTAAAAAGTTTTTTTCTCTAACGCACATGGTTTTATATTTATATGAAGCTGCAATTATTAGGAGTTTGGGGGCACACTCAAGTCTCATTTCTCCATAACATCTGAATTAGGCGATCATATGTAGGCCCTGGACCAGTACCTGGGTGATTAAATCTAGCAGACAGGATCTGATTGGTTGGGTCCAGAGCATGGTTAATGCTTTATTACTTGAGGGGGATGGTCTCTGATGTCTTGAAAAAGGTGGTGTGTTGCTTCTCCTAAAGAAACTGACTTTGAACACCTTAGACTGGAACAACTGTTGACCAGTAACAAATACACCCTTTTGGAGAATGGTGGGGCAGCTGCAAGCATGTTTTGATAGCAGGTTATTTAGATCTATTCTAATCTGGGTTCAGGTCTGGCCATGGGACTGAGTTGCCCTTGGTCTTCCTAATGGATGATATTTGCAGGGAGTGGGACAGGGGGGATGTGAGCTTGATCCTGCTTCTTGATCTTTTTGGCTTTTGAGAAAATTGACTATGGTATCTTCCTTGACTGGCTCAAGAATGGGAATTTGGAGCACTGTGTTACAATGATTTTGGTTCTACTTCTTGGACTGAGAGTGGGACTGGGAAAGTACGGTACTTTTCAGGCTTCTGGAGATTACGTTATGAGGTGCTAATAGGCACTATCTTAACTCCATTGTTGTTCAACACCTATATGATGCTGCCAGGAGTGATCATTAGGAGTTTGGAAACAAAGTACCAGCAGCATGCTGATGAGTTAGTTCTATTTCTCCATAACATTTGACTTGGGAGAGAGCATTGGAATCTGCCTGAAAGCAGTGGTGAGATGGAAATACAAGCTGCATTTGAATCCGGGCAGGATAGAGGCAGTGTGGGCAAGTGGTTCCTGTGCCTGAGAAGTTGCTATGAGCTTCAGGTGCCATGTCCAAATAGAGAACTTGTACATCTGTCCCCACTAAGGTATGAACTCTATATAAGGATACAGCTTGTGCATTATACTGCAGGGAAGACACACCCACACACATTCCTGTGTTGGACAAGAAACAGAAAAGTTGAGTGCGCAAGTCAGTTGATGGTCATGTCCAAAATAGCTCAGATTCAGTTTCCCCCTTTTCTGTTACATGAAAGTCTTGAAAACCAAGTTAGTTAAATAGGAGTTATGTGGGGTTGGGGTGGGGTGTTTGCAGTGTATATATCTATGAACCTGTAGAGAATAAATCCATTTATGATAGCATTTATTTAACTTAACAGTGCATTTGGTATTTCATATTTCCATTATTGACGATTATACTAATATGCCACTACAGTAGTGACATCTTGATTAGTAGCTGCTGCTTGGTTAGACCCAGAGTTCCTTGTTTGAATGCTTGAAATTTAGTATTCCTAATTAATACCTGACAGACCACCATAGAACATGAACAGGATGGGGTAGAAAAGCCAGATAGTCAAATCTCCTCTCTATTTAAATTTTGGTGAACAAGCAGGGCAATGTGACTGAAACAGTTACAAGGTTGGGTCGTAACTCTCCTACACAATTTTCTTAATTAAAATTGCATACAGTATGCATAAGATTTCCCCCCAAGGAAATAGTGCATTTTTGTGGAGAGTTCATTGGAAAAGCAGTGCAAGGAGAGTGGTTTAACCTTCCCACAGTGCCATGGTCCAGATCTGGATTGGATTCTCCTTCAGCTGCTATTTGCTGAAATTCAAAGCAGTGGAACATCCACTTATGAATCTCAAGCATCTTGTCTTGTTTGGCTTTAAGAAACTTGTTGACTTTATCTAGATTTACTCTCGGTGCATAGTGCCAACAGCTCCCTCTCCCCCGATACCTTTTAAGAAATCAACCTTTTATTTAGGTAAGGATATTCAGACTGCGAGGCAAATGGTTACAAAACAAAATGTGAATTACTTTGCTTGTTAAGGGAGTTTCCTGGTGGGCAGTAGGAGTTCATGGAATGTGTCAAGAGAAGAGTAGGGTAGGTGCATTGTGAAAGGACTGGGATAAAGTGAACAGAAAAATCATACCTTAAATGACAGCAAAGTCTGGTATACAATGATGTGCATTATCATTAAGTATATTATGTGTCCTGCTAACATATTATCACATGATCTCTTTAAGCCCCGCTTTGCCCCTGGCAGGAGCAGACTTGCTGTCTAAAGTGCTACTGACTGTATCCTCAATCATGAGAAGCCAGTTGCCCAAGAGAGATTAGCCCATAGGCAAGGAGGTCATTAGCAGTTTTTGACTCCTACTTGTTCCTATGATTAAGTACCGGTAAGCTTTTGCATGACAGCATTGATGGGCTGAGGTTGTTCCTGAGGCTCCAGGTAGGGCAGAACGTGGTGACCCTATGCAGCTCAAGACCAGCTTAGTTGCCCTGCCTTAACCTTCATATACCCAGTAGGTCACTGCATCTTGCAGGAGCGTTTCTCCTTCAAGTTCTGAAGATCTCAAAAACTTGCTCTACAGTAACAGAGAGCCATGCCTCTTCTGTGGAGTGGCACTCCAGTTAAAATGTGACATGTTCCTTCTATATGCACTTTTTTTTTTTTTAAAACAAAGACACTCTTGTTCCGATAAGCTATTCCAACTGGATGAATAGGTTTCTGCGTAGGTGTCCATTCTGTATTTATTGTAAATTCATCTTTTGTTAGTTTTGTGCTGTTCTGTTACTGTTTTTAATGTATTTGGGACAACATCACCTTGGGCATATGTGAAAGTGAGAAATAAGAACAACAATGTCCTTAAACACACACACTTTTCTTTTTTCTGCAGCTGGAGGTTGCCTGGTGGAGAAGGAGAAACGATTGGCATTCCAAAGGGGTGGAGGGAAATTCTCAGCTGGTGGATCAGTTCCAAAACCAAGCCAACCTCTGTGGGCTGTTAGACTATACCTACGCTGTTGACAAGCCTATGCTGCTTCCTTTTACCATCCAAAGAGGAAGCAGAGGCATATCTCTGATCTCAGTGCTGTCGTTCATAGCACTAAGATCAATACGTCTGTTCTTAGTTAAGGAAAACCAGATCTCCATGTCTTATGTCTTATGGTGCTAGGCGACAGACAGGTGTGTGTGATTTGCTTTTCTTCTGCTTACTGCGAACAGGGACATAAAGCAGGAAATTTCAGCAGCACCAGGCATGGCATGCAAGAGGACTGGTATCTTCTATTGTTGTGTTTCTACATTCACATGCCTCTGTCAGGGGTCCTGCTTGCTGTAACTACTGAGGCCAGGAAAGTACCCCAGTCTCTCACTGAGACTTCATAGCTGCTGGCAAGAAATGTGTTGTTTTTTGGTCCCCCATTACACGTTTGGCAAATGAGTTGTTATGCTAAATCATACTCAAATCCATTGGAAGAAATGGTCCTAAGATAGTCACGACAGTTTTAAGTCCACTGATTTCAGTGCATCTACTCAGATTATCACATGGTTGGCAAGATCCATTCATTGACTCCCTTAATTTATACTACAAGTGAAACCTCAGATTGGGTGTTTGGTATTTTTGAAAGTATCTTACTTTCAAAGTCTCCCTTAAAGACTTTTTTAAAAAATGGCTGTAGATTCTGTTGCAGATCTTTAAAAAAGAAAAATGTTCTGCTGCATATATTTTGTTTGGGTGATATTAGAGGTCCACTAAGTTTGGATGGGCTTGGTACTTGATTATTGTTTCTAGTAGCCAAATTTTTGATGCTGTATGGAAGCATACTGTCTTAGCCATGTAGTTTCACATTTCAAGCAACACATTCATCAGTAAGACAGAGGATTAAAAATAGAAAACAATAAGATTAAAAATTTTCAGAGTTGGAGAATCTCTTAGCTGTTTGAAAAAACTTTATTCGGTATCAAGAGCACGTTTCTTTCTTCATTCATTATCAGCTCCTTAATGGCATCTCCTCTTAAGCCAACTGTCAGGTCATATTTCAAATGAACATTTTAACCAACAAGAGAGAGAGTCTCAGTAGTGATTTATAGGAGTTTCAAAAATAATTGAAGAAAGGAGGATTTGCTGGTCTTTGCCGTAGGGACTGACCTCCAGGGTTATTGTGGTGTTTGGGTAAGGTTATGTTTCTTCCGTTCCCCCGTCACTCGTCCATGTTCCTCAAAGATTTTTTGGGTGCACGGCACGGAGTACCGGTAATCCTTCCAGAACATTTGGAGGTTAATTCCTGTTATCTTTGTCCCTCAGATATAATAAGATACAGTAGCCATCACTAATCACCACTTAATTATCTCTGCCAAGAGTCTTGACAGAGATGACTAACCAGCCATGAGGTCTCCCTGGAAGTCCCGAAACCCACTAGTTTTCTGTGGTTGTAAGTTGTTTACAGTTCAAGTTTTTGATATTGTCTTAATTGTTGTAACCTGCCCTGGGACATTAGGGGAAAGAGTGAGATGATGGCAAAATTATTATTATTATAAGCTGCAACCCAATATAAGAGAAGGGCACACCTAGCTACTTTAAAAGAATTGAGATTCAAGGATGCTGTGATTGCTAAGAACCAGCATGGTTTCTCAAAAACAAGTCATGCAGGATAAAGCTCTTTCCTTCTGTCTCTGGATAAAGCTACAAGCTTGGAGGATCATGGGAATGCTGTGGATGTTGTGTACCTTGCTTTCAGTGATATTCTTGTAGAGAAGCTGGTAAAATGTGGGTTGGATGAGGTAACTCTTAGGTGGATTTGTAGCTGGTTGACCAAACCCAAAGAGTGCTCACTAATTGTTCCTTGTCATCCTGGGAAAAAGTGACAAGTGGAGTGCCGCAAGATTCTGTCCTAGGCTTGTTGTTGTTCAGCATCTTTATAAAGAACTTGGACAAAGGAATTGAGGGGATGCTCATCAGATTTGCAGATGACACCAAACTGGAGGTGCAGACAGAATCGGGATTCAAAATGACCATAACAGATTGGAGAACTGGGCCCAAATTAACAAAATGAAATTCAATAGGGACAAATGTAAGGCTCTATACTTAGGCAGGAAGAACCAGCTGCACAAATATAAGATGGGGGACACCTGGCTTACTAGCAGTACATGTGAAAAGGATCTAGGGGTCTTAGTAGACAGAAGCTTAACATGAGTCAAAAGTGTGATGCAGCAGCAAAACAAATAAAAAAAGCTAATGCTAAGCTGCATCAACAGAAGTCTAATGTTCAGATCAAGGGAAGTAATAGTACCACTCTTTTCTGCCTGGCGTGCTCTGGTCCATGGGGTCACGAAGAGTCGGACACGACTAAACAACTAAACAACAACAAATTCTGCCTTGGTCAGACTACATCTGGAGTGTCTAGTTCTGGACTCCACAATTTAAGAAGGACATTGACAAACTGGAATGTGTGCAGAGGAGAGTGACCAAGATGATCAAGACTCTGCAAACCAAGACTTATGAACACTATAAATTCTGATATATCAGTTAGGTGGCAAATGGCTTCTTAAACCATTTGGAAGTCGCCAAAATGGAATGTCTAGTTGCCGTTTTGGGGCTGGGTGGCTTAAAAGTTGTATTTTTCAGCACAACTTCTTAATTCTTGAAATTGTGCAGATAAAATATCACAAATAGAATTCTACAGGATGTGTTAGCATGTGAAAGTTCCAAGTATACCCAGGCATGCACCTCCACATGGTGGAGACATCAGGTGCCATTCTGGCACCTGGGCATCTTCACTTGGTCGCAAGTGGCCAATAGCCAGGTGCAAAATGCCTCCGGCGAATTTCAAATGCTGCTTATGAGGAATGGTTGATAGCCGTCTTCAAGCATCTAAAGGGCTGTCACATGGAAGATGGAGCAAGCTTGTTTTCTTCTGCTCCGGAGGGTAGGACCTGAACCGATAGCTGCAAGTTGCAAGAGAGGAGCTTCCAACTAAACATCAGGAATGACTTTCTGATAGTAAGGGCTGTTCAACAGCGGAATGGGCTCCCTCGGGAGGTTGTGAATCCCCTTCCTTGGAGGTTTTTAAGCAGAGGTTGGATGGCCATCTGTCATGGTTGCTTTAGTTCAGATTCCTGCATTGCAGGGCTTGGACTAGATGACCCTTGATGACCCTCTGATTCTTCTACTACTTCTTCTTCTTCTTCTACTACTACTACTACTACTACTACTACTACTAATTATATTTGGGCCTTTGGCCTGAGCCTCCAGCACTTTTTTTGCTAAAACTTTGAGAGATAGTGTCTTTTGCTTACGTATCTTAAGTACTCAGTGACAGGTGTGAGCTTCTTTTTCCGGGTAATCTCATTTATATTAGGTCTAATTTGTGACCAATGAACTGTTATCTCCTTATCAACATGATGAAGCCTTTCTCTTTTCTGATCTTCCATATTTGTAAATGTTTGTTCACAGCAATATGTCATTGAGAGCTGTAGAAGAATATCCAATGCTCTTCAAGAGAGTTGTGGATATTGTTTCTGGTTGTACAGTATATCCAAAAAGAGTTCAGTGACATATTTCTGTGTTTCATTTTCAAGTTGTGATCGCTCAAAATGTAGGCCTTTTTCTCCTCCTCATTCAGTGTCAGTCCTGTATAGCTGCAATTTGCAAAAGTGCCTCAATATTTGTTGACATTAACTATTCTTCCATGAATTCTATCACCAGACAAAGGAATTTCCATAACTTGTTATTCAGCATCATCATCAAACAAATTTTTCACAATCAAGCCGCAGACAGGCTTAATCAATTTTTCTGCTACTTATGTGGTTTTTGTCTGTTGAGCAATCAATTCAGCCAGTTGGTAAGATATAATTTTCATCTTACCTGAGACTTTACTCATTTTTTGAAATATGATTGTTGGCATTTCCGCTGTTCCAACTTTCAAAATATTGAAACATTGCATTTTTGTATGTTTGGGGGCCATATTGGAATTGGAAAGCTCACAGCAGATCAAACATAGGTTGAGGGACATTTTCATCTTCAGTCCATGTGAAACAGACTTGGATAGCTATCCACATATTGTTGACTTTCTTTTTTGGAGGTCTGCTTAGGCCTGCTACTGGTTAAATTAAACTAGTCTTCTCTGTTTGAATGGTGATTCTGGATCACAACTAGGATTGTTTTCAGTATCAATGCTCATGCTCTCATTTCAAAAAAATATCTATTCATATTCTGCAAATAAAAATTGATTTTGATGCTATACTATACACTGAAATGTTTAAATGTTTTTTTATTGTCCTTTAATCTTCCTCCTGCACATGTCATCCTCTCCTGCTACACCAATGGGGCGCACCACACCTTTTGAGAACCACTGTTAAGTTGTCTGTTAAGCTATGGTGTAACACCTGCATTTATGATAGTTATCAGATTCAAGTAATTAATGATGTGGGTGGTAGACACATCATGAAATTGTGTGTCTTTTTAAATAGAGGTGGCATCAGATTTGGAATCGTTTTTATAGGTAGATGTGTTTAGATATTTTAATTGTATGTTGTTTAATCAGTGACATGTTTCCCAACCTGGGCTCATTTAGAAGAATGAAAGGATATAAATAAATAAGATCGTAATGAATATGAATTGGATTGGCAAGGAGGAAGGAAGTTCATTCAGTCTACTGCTGTGGGTGTTTGGATTGTACACCATTTAAATTAAATAGTTTTTATGTGCTTTTAAATAACGTGTTTATGAGAATTGAGGTGTTAATTATTTTAAGCTGCCGCCATTGCGGTGTATGCATTGAATGGGTAGGGTAGAAATTCTCAGATTAATTAATGGGTGTCAGTATTTCTTGGTCCAGAAGGCCGTCTGTGATGGTTTGTTTTCGATTTAGCTGGAACTATACCACACATGGGACGCGGGTGGCGTTGTGGGTTAAACCACAGAGCCTAGGGCTTGCCGACCAGAGGGTCGGCGGTTCGAATCCCCGCTATGGGGTGAGCTCCCGTTGCTTGGTCCCTGCTCCTGCCCAACCTAGCATTTCGAAAGCACGTCAAAGTGCAAGTAGATCAATAGGTACTGCTCCAGCGGGAAGGTAAACGGTGTTTCCGTGCGCTGCTCTGGTTCGCCAGAAGTGGCTCTGTCATGCTGGCCACATGACCTGGAAGCTCTACGCCGGCTCCCTCGGCCAATAATGCGAGATGAGCGCCGCAACCCCAGAGTCGGGACACGACTGGACCTAATGGTCAGGGGTCCCTTTACCTTTACCTTATACCACACATATTCAATTGAGGGGTGGAAACTTTTAAAAGCTCTCCTTATTTTATTCTTGTATTTATTAATTAAAATCAAACAATTCCATAGTGTACACATCTGTCTGCCAGCGGGATGCGCTTCCGCTTAAACAACGGGACTTCCTCTTCATGTCCTTCCCCCTGCAGTTCCCTTGTGTGCCTGCCTAGTCAGCTGCAGAGAGTAGTAGGAAGTTCTGCATGACACTGGATTTTACCTATGATTTAGATTTTAAAGACAGGTGGGATATGAAGGTACTGAAAACTATTAACCTGCTCATTTTAGCATACCTGAAGAGCCTGGGGCATAAATATATGTGCTTTTTCTTGGGAATAATTATCCAAAAATATATGTATCTAAAATTACAGTTGTGGTAGTTAACTAGTATTGTATCTGTTCCAATTTCCATATTTGTTTTGTATTATTTCCATTGGCTAGGTTATTAATTCAGCCATGCATTTTTTGCCGAACAGACAGCTTCCCACTAACATCACCAGAGTTGAAGTCAATTGTCAATGTGTACCCTAAACTTTAGGGGACACCGGTCACATATTTTAATTTAGGAATGTGAGCTTCAATGGCATGATTAATAGAGTGGGGAAATGTCTGAAAAGGATAAGGTAATAAGAAAGGATGTCTTTAGATAGGATGGCTTCTTGGAGCAGTATTCATTCATTTATTTTCTTTTAGTATTCCTTTCAGTATTACCTTTATAGACCACCTTTCCTCCAAGGAGCTCAAGGTGGCCAATACATACCGGTATTTCTCCCCCTCTCCATTTTTATCCTCACAACCACCATGTGACGAAGCTTGGGCTGAGAGACTGTTCATCCAGTGGGTGTCCTAGCTGAGTGACTTTCGAATACTTGTCTGCCTGGTTCCAGCCCCACATTCTAACCGTTTCATCAGACCGGCTAGAGAGTATGAGATGTATTCGTGGTGACCCAAATCTCACTGCAAATTTTGACAAATGGGGGGGGCATTCTTGATGTCAGAATGAATGGCCCCATCATGCAAAAATGGCGCCTGACATTTCCACTATCTGGGGATCAATGGATCTGGACTGTTTTCACACACACACCAATACCCCATCCTGTAGAATTCTATCAGTTATGTTTTATCGGCACAATCAGAATGAATTTCTGGAACCGAATTGCTTTTTCTGTTTAGCCTCAGCAGGAGAAGTCATCATTAAGAAAAATAGGTTTGAATAGGCTAATTAATATATGTGTGGACTGTCCCTGAATCAAGTGACTTTTCTTCTTTTAAGTTCTCAAAGCTCTTAACGTAGCTCACAGTTGTCATCTGAACTAGCTAGATTTTTAACTGAGAATCAATCCCAGTCAGTCCATCATTTGAAAAATAAGATTTTAAAGCCATCGTGCCCAAAAATGGCAACTAGAAATTCTGTTTTGGCAATTGCAACCTTGGTTTAAGGAGCCATTTGACACCTAGTTTATATATGAGTTTCTAACACTCCTCCCTGACTTAAAGTAATCTGTATGAAGTGGTAGGGTCCAGAAATGAAATCCAAGTGACAATTGGCATGTAAGAAACACACATTTAATGTGGCTGAAAGACACTTTCTCAACTTTTGTGGATGAATGAAGTTGAACACTAGTTACTTGGCTTTTTTGTAATTATCTGCTTGTTTTGATATGAAGATCTTACAAAAGGATTGCCTGCCTCATTCAAATACATGGAAATATTGCCACCTTGTGGGCGGTGCTTTGTGTCCCATAGCTCCTCTTGATAACATCCGTTGTTGGATTGCGAACAGCTAATCTTCCCAGACCTTTTGATCATTCTTCCCAGAATGTCTCCCTTCTGAATTTGGGGTGAGGGATGCATATGTTGTAAGTTCTGTTGCTTTGTACAGAAATATGAGTAGTGCTCTTTTAAAATTGGCAGTGCAAATTATAAAGCTGTATGTTTTGGACGGAGGAGTGTTTTAGAATTACTTAACATTCTATTTTAATATGCTGTTCTCACAGTTTGAATTTTTCTAAGCATGGTTCTGTGGAAACATTTTGGGGGTACTTTTCTTAACACCGTAGAGGAATACATCGAAGGAGCAAGCTGTCACTTTTAACTGTCACACCAGATGTGTAGTGCACTTGAGTTTTGCTTTATTCTTATCAAAATTAAACCACCAGACACAGTTGTGAATCTAGTTTATTTTAGCTAGGTTAGGATTGCCTTTACATATTGAGCATTTGCTCTAGAAAATTCTCACAACAGGTCTTTCTGCACACCGAAGGGGTGGGAAATCTCAGGCTCTGGGGGCAGATGTGGCCCTCAGGGCCTTTGTCTGGCCCTTGAGACTTTTCTTGCCATATCTTCCATCAGCCTTGCTTCACATCCTCCTAGAGTGATTTTTCCCTGGCTGGAATGAGTCTGTGCACTTCAATAATGCATCTTGGTTTCCTGGATGGCAGGTGAGAGAGGGTTGTGTGAATTTGTGCAGAAGCTAGTCTACTGTACATAGGTAAAGTTTATACCCACGTGTGCCTGCGGTTTTGCCTGCCCAGAAGGAAATGTAGTCTTCAAACTAAAAGATTCCTCATCCCTGGCATACCCAGCACTCTGTTGCAAAGTTAGCCTCAATTCAGGATGCCAATGTTGCATCTACAAGTTTCATTCTAGCTTCACCTGTCCCCTTCTTAAGACTCTTCCGAATTTGTGGGAACAAGTTGCTAACAAACAAAAAGCTTCCCTGCATTTACAACGATAGCATGTGGTGCTTCAGTTTCTGCTGTCACATGTCAACATACCGTCATACCCATAGCTGTCAACTTTCGGATTTGAAAATAAAGGATTTTTTCTAAGTTTCGGATTTGAAAATAAGGGATGTCGCGAGGGCGGTACAATGGCACCATGTAGCCTCGCCACCCTGCGCTCCAGAGGCTGCGCTCGAATGGGTGAGCGAAAGAGCGAGCGCATAGACGGCAGGCAGGCTGTCTGTCTGGTTGGGCGTGTGAGGGTTTGTCTGCACTAGGCATGTAAGCTCCGCCCCCAGTTGGTCTCAGACTCCTTATTGGCAGCCGAGCAACGCAGCTGAGGAGCCTCCCTGGCCGGCAGGGAGGGAGAGGAGCTGCTTCCTTTGAAATTTGGGAAATTTAAGGGATATCAACAATCCGGGATAGCAGCGGGAAACGGCATTGGAATAAGGGAGTTTCCCACCAAAAAAAGGGAGGGTTGACAGCTATGGTTATACCTCCGCAAACGTCCGCCCCCTCGATCGTCCATTTCGGCGGACATCCGCGGCAAACCCGGAAGTACCAGAATGGGTTACTTCTGGGTTTGCCACTTCGCGCATGCGCAGAAGCGCAAAACCGTTCCAAGCACAGAGCGATGCTCTGTCGAGCGTCTCTTTCGTCAAGCGCCCGGGGCTCCGGAACGGATCCCAGACGCTCGACGAGGTACCACTGTACCTACACACCTGTGTTGTGACTGGGTATTTCGTTAAATCAGATTCTGGATAATGTCCATCTTCAGAATGACATTAACATAAGAACATAACGAGCCTCCTGGATTAAGCATCCTATTCTCACTGTGGCATCAGAAACCTTCAAGCACAAGAGCGCTGTCTCTCTCCGTCAGCTTCCAGCAACTGGTGTTCAGAAGCATTGCTGTCATTTTTGGTATACAGAAGCATTAATGTAACAAAAAATTATAAGCAGCTAAGGGGCTACATACAGCTTTGTACATCGGTTATACAGTGGTACCTCTGGTTACGTACTTAATTCGTTCTGGAGGTCCGTTCTTAACCTGAAAGCATTCTTAACCTGAAGCACCACTTTAGCTAATGGGGCCTCTTGCTGCTGGTGCGCCGCCACTGCCCGATTTCTGTTCTCATCCTGAAGCAAAGTTCTTAACCCGAGGTAATATTTCTGGGTTAGCAGAGTCTGTAACCTGAAGCCTCTGTAACCTGAAGCGTATGTAACCCGAGGTACCACTGTATAATCATTCAAGCTGATGTAATGTTTCATCAGAATGGACAGTATCTTAGAATTAGAACGTTGACGAAAATGAGCAAACAACATAGTGAACTAACGAGTCATATTCTTTTTATCCTTTTAGGCAAGAAGTTTTTAAGTGGAACGGATGGGGTTACAATGACTCAAAATTCATCGTCAATAAGAAGGGACAAGCAGAATTCACAGGGAAAAGGTAACATCCTTGCAGATACATAATATTTCTAAGGGGTGGGTGGGAGGGATTTAAAAGTGCAGAATGGATATTAAATAGGTGAAGTAATATCATTGGCTTTGGGGTGGGTTGCCCCTGTCAAGTATGTGGTCTGTTGGTTACCTTTATGTGAATAGTTCATCGGTGGCAGACTAAAGCCAAAGCTGTTACCCTGATTGTTGCGTGGATTTGTAGAAAGGGGGGGGGGGGTTGGAGTAAGTGTCAGGCCACTTCTACTAGTCTGTGGTTTTTTGAGGCTTGGCTTTGTCACCCAGACTCAGGTACTTGGGACATTGTCTTACCCCTGTCCCAGCATAACTCCAATCCCATAGGTTATCCATTCCCTTATGCACGTCTGTTGCTTCATCCTGCATGAGCCAAGATGCAAGTTGCTGCTGGACTTCCAGCTCCCATCAACCCCAGCCACCATGGCCAAAAGTCATGGATGATGGGAGTTGTGCTCCAGTAATGTCTTTAGAGCCACAGGTTAGTTAACTACAAGCACCAGAGGATTTGTCGGAATCCTACCCTTATTATGTATGGAGATGAGTTAATTATTCTTTATGTGAACGTAAGAGGGACCCTACTGAATCAAACCAAGAGCTCATTGCTTCCAACATCCCATTTCCTATAACGGCTGTATAGATGCTTCCAAAATCCCTGTAAGAAAGGCAAGAAGGCAATAACTTTGCCATACTGGTTGCCCTACTTGGCAAGGATGATCACTGAACGTGGAGATGCTTTATTGACATCAGTTCTCATACCTTTTTTATGAGAGGAGGCTTCTCCATGAATTTGTCTAATCATCCTCTATAAAACTATTTAAGGCACTGGCTGTTGCCACATTGCACGATGGTGACTTTCATCAGCTATTTATGTTGCGTAAAGGTGTGCTTCATTTTGCTAACCCTGAATTCATTTGCCTAATAGTTTGCTAAAACCATTTAAGCCACTTGCTGTTGCCAGATCATGCAACAGCATTTTGTGAATCCTGACGCTATCGCCCAATTAATTTCGTTGGGTAAACCAAAGGTCTAGTATTATTAGAGAGGGCCAAACTTATTTCTATTCACTTGCTTCACAGTCTGCATAACTTTTATCTTTCAAAAATACATCTATGTCTTTTTTTCTGAACTAAAAAGCCACAAATGCTGCAGCTCTTCCATATAGGAAAGATGCTCTAACTCCTGTTCGTCTTGGCTTCTCTTCCCCAGCTGTAGTCTCCTAGTCATATTTTCTTTAAAAGAACCTCATGCCATATTCAAAATTTAGTATATTTTTTTCATGTATAATAACAGTAAGACAACGGACAGTGATCCGGTATTAACACTGTTTCGTGTACGTCTTCTTCAGCATGTAACTGCAAAATATAAACAAATAAACAACCAAAAACCTACATGGACATATATCACAGTAATTCATGAAATCAATACATCTAATGCATTCAAAATTTAGCCACACCACTTATATTAAAGCACCGTAGCGCTTGGATTCTTCTTTTCTGGAAATACAGTATTTGTAATTCCTCCTGTAGTAAACTTGATTGTCAGTTAATATGATTTCTAGTTTTTGAAGGAATACCTTCTCTTCAGCTACTGTTTAATTTTTCAATCTAATTTAGGTGCCTTCCCCTGCAGATTAATCCCTGAAAACTTGAAGGAAATAGGCTTCAACTTCTGATCCTTTGTATTTGTTCTGTATTTACCATTGGCAGCTCTGTGCTAATTCTCTTTGGATGTTGTCTTTGGGGCATCCTGAACTGTACACAATATTCTAAATGTGAGCATGCCCATGAACGAATGCAATTGTGGCTTTTTATTTCAGCCCCATTCAGCCATTTTGTTGTTTATTTACCCAGACCAGAGAAATATATGGGAACTCTTCAGTATGCTTCAGACTTTGCTCTGTTAACTACCTTTCCAGGCAACAAGTTCTTTATGTCGCAAATCACCAGATAATTTATGAATAAGTTAAATAGCACTGTTCCCAATGCCAAACTTTGTGTTACTACCAAAAACAGTAACCCTAGTTCTTTGCTCATGATTTTAATTAACTACTATCTGTAATAGGGTTCTTGTCACCTCACTACTATGTTTTCTTCATCTTTGATGGGCTTTCAAAAAGCATTTGGACAATTCAAAAGTATATAACTGTACAAAACTGGGTGTTTATTTGACTCGGGATTATGAAAGGTTGGGACGCAGGTGGCGCTGTGGGTTAAACCACGGAGCCTAGGGCTTGCCGATCAGAAGGTCGGCGGTTCGAATCTCCGCAACGGGGTGAGCTCCCGTTGCTTGGTCCCTGCTCCTGCCAACCTAGCAGTTCGAAAGCACGTCAAAGTGCAAGTAGATAAATAGGTACCGCTCCGGCGGGAAGGTAAACGGCGTTTCCGTGCGCTGCTCTGGTTCGCCAGAAGCGGCTTAGTCATGCTGGCCACATGACCTGGAAGCTGTACGCTGGCTACCCTCGGCCAATAATGCGAGATGAGCGCCGCAACCCTAGAGTCGGTCACGACTGGACCTAATGGTCAGGGGTCCCTTTACCTATAAAAGGTTGTTGAGCAGTACTTTCCTTTGCAGAAGCTGTTCTGGCACTTCACCCACAAGGCTGATTCTTCTTTCTGCTTAAGAATGGCTCATATTAAAACTCTTTGCAACTTACCTGGATAGGCGAGACTGACACATCTATAATTTCCTGGATCCTCAGTCCCATCCTTCCAGAAATTACATACTCTTTATGTGTATATTTGAACAAATAAAATTCTAGATTTGTACTAGCTTCAGGCTAGAAAGAACTGACTAAAATACTTTCGAATTCAGGTACCGGCTAGGTGGTACGGTGTTGCCTTTTTTAGTAGACTGGATGGAGAAACATATGAGCGGAAATCTGGAGCATAAAAGTACTTCTAGAGTAAGTATATAAACAAACATCTAATTTGGTGTAACTCAGTGCGACTTCTAAGATTTCCTTGCATGCAGCTGGAATAAGGTTTAACCTCTGATCCATCGCCGTTGTCCTTTTTGTACTATCTGATATCCGAGAACTTGGGCCGAGGCCTTTCCCAACCTTGCTACCAGTGCCCTGTGGTTCCTTACTATATGGTTCAGTGTGAATCTGTGTCTAAAAATGAAGTACCTTATTTAATCTGATTTGATTAGGTTTCTTTCCTCTGTAACCTTTCTTAGTAATGTTACATTGCTTCCTTTTTGACACAGGTTGAAAATCCTTTTCTTTCGACAGACTTTTAGTGTTTTGCTTCTGTGTTTTATATATATATATATTTAATCTGTTTTTTATAATGTTATGATTTGCTAGTTCTCAGTTGCTCTGTGGATAAAAAAAGCTGGGATAAATATCAAATAGCTAACATACTAATACTATGTTTCTGGAAGGTTTCTTGGTCATTTGATCAGTACCTTTACACCTGCCCTCCAGATACCTGGCAAATTAAATGATCAAATATAGATGGGCAGGTACACTTTTAAGTTAATTAAATTCCAGCACAGGGACCTGCTAATTCCAGATGCCCTAGTTAGCTGTGAAGCATTGAAATTGTTCCCTGTACCACTGGTTGCCATCGTTTTTAGCAAGTGTGCCACAAGTCAAGTCCAAAATGTATGTGCCAGTGTCCTTTTACTTTGGGACAGTTTGACTTGAAGCTACTGAGACAAGGCAGCACACCAGCGTGGAGGAGGCAGGGAAGTCCCCTGCATGCCATAGCTGGGATATAGGAGTTCTTGGTAGAATAATGCAGGAAAAGAAGCGAAAAGGACACCATATTGTTATAACTCTTTTTGTAATCTCAAACTGTACCACTGCTGCTTTAATTCTTTAGCAGACCACACCTTATCTTTCTTTTAAATTTCACAAACGCTTGTTGAGTCACTTAACTCGAAATAATTGGTACACTTTGACCTGAAAACTCTTAAGACACTAGTAGGTAAGATTAACTTTCCTTGGATATTTCTTTGTATATTTCACATATGCGTTTGTAAATCTGTAGATAACTAAATCTGTAGACATTTTCAGACTATCGATGTGATAATTAACATAGGGTCTCTCAATTTTCCAGCTGAGGAAGAATACCGAAACAATGCCTTGTCCTGGCGTTTTCATCTCATTTGTATTACAAACCGCAAGGAATAAAACCTACAAGAGACATATAATTTATATCTATCAACCGTTATCTTGGCCTGAGTCCTTGGTGTCCTTTTCGCTGCTTTTCCTGCATAGCTGGGATATAGGCACCACCTACTCTTGTCCACAAGTGCCACAAACCATGCATGCAACGGGTTAGCAATTTGATTACCAAAGTTGAGGACGTAGTTATTTTTAGCTAGTAACATTGGCATAAATATAAATGCATATTAAATCTCCTACAGGAGATTGGATTGTAAAGCATGCTTTTAAATCCAGGGGAAAGTGTGTCCTGCCTGTCAGTTGGAAGCTTTGGAAGCAAGCTGGCATGATATAGTTGTTGCTGTTGGTTGCTGTTGAGGTATAATCCTGCCCCACTGCTTTGCCTGCATTCTTACGCTAAACTGCATTTCTAAGTTTTGCAGTAGAACTTGTTGAGAACAATTGCTTTGCCAGTGCAATTGTTAAAGCGTTTGGGGCAGACCTAAATGGAGAAGTAGATGTCTTTTCCAAGAAGGAGAATGTAATGAAATATAGCCTGAGCTCAGGATCCTCCTAAAAAGGACTTGCATTTCTACTAGAGTTAAATGGAAGTGGGTTGGATAAATACAATTCAGACTTTCAGTTCTTAGAGCCTTTACCTTCCATTCATTAAGTGTAATCTACTTCAGACCAATATTTTAGAGGTCAGTGATACTTGATGGCTAGAGTAGACGCACCAGGCAGTGGAATATCCCTTTTTCAGTAGAAATCTGTCTGATGCTAGTGCCTCTCAGCTGGGTGTAGCTCAGGCAGGCAGAAATGAAGCAGGGAGAAAGCAAGTGAGATAGACATGGTACCCTCGTTTTCTTTTAGCACCATTAGTTCAGGCAACCCAGGTGTTGACACAGGGAGCAGAAAATAAAAGTCCTTCGAAATATAACAGTGATGTTGAATGAGCTGAACGTTGACCACAAGAAAGGTGAAGGGTTTTTACCCAATTTCAACACCAGTAAATGGGGTTGAGTGAATGCTGTTCTAGCCTTGAAGGAATGCTTTTAGGCTCTTCTTATGTGATACGAAGCCTAAGAGAAACCTGTGTGATGTGAGGGAAGGCAGCATCAAGGAAGCCCATGCTAGGGAGCGCATACTTTACCATTGGCTTCTGGTAAGAACCACCAATGGTGTGTCCCTCCCGCACCTTCCCTAGGACTATTTGAAACCTTTGTGACCCAAGGAAAGGCTGAAACAAGGAAGGCTAGGCCAGGAAGCTATTTCCATCAGCTTCCAGTGAGCCTAAGAAGACTTTGCATTCTCTAGCACTTTTTGGTGTTAGTATTTCAAAATTGTGTGTCGCCCTGGCTGCCTTGTTAGAAAGGTGCTATATAAGTGCAATAATACATAGAAATCAATAATTTGAAAGGGGACAACACAAAAATGAATTGGTTCCACAAGAGCTTGGCATTTCTCTTCTTGTAGAACTACCTTGCCTCTCTGCGGAAGTTTATTCTTCTGAACATGTGCACTGAGCATAGCTGTGTTTTTCTTTTACATTGAAGGCATCCTTGAATCTTAGTGATGTGCCTCCTTCTATTGCAAATGAAGAATTTATCAAAGACCTCCAAGCTGCTAAAATATCATATACCCAAGAAGCAGAAGCTAGAATATTCAGAGCTCATGGTAAGATCTCTCTCTCTCTCTCTCTCTCTCTCTCTCTCTCTCTCTCTCTCTCACACACACACACACACACACACACACACACACACTGTATTTTAACTGTATGTTTATTTTTTAACTTGACATCTTTGTGAACATCGCCCCCCCCCCTTTGTATTTTAGGTCATTGCTTACATGAACTATATGAGCTCAGGGAAGGAATGTTTCAACGAGTTCCTGATATAGTTGTATGGCCAGGTAAGCTCTTTAGAATGTTTTTCTCATTCTTCAAAGGCTTCCCCCCACCCTGAAGTCCAATATAGCAAAATACAAATTGGGGGGGGGGGGGATGAACTTGATATTGGAAAGTACTTGCAGATGTTGTCAGAATACAGAATCTCATCCAGTACTTGGTCCAGGAATGTTGTTTGGAAGTCTGCCAAGAATGCTGCTTATGCAGCCTGGTGAAAAGGCCTTTGCAAAACACAGGCTCTGCTTTAGTTTGGTCACTTTCCTCCGACTTGAAAGAAAACAGTGTCAACATTTGAAAGGTAGATATAACATGGGCACAGGATCAAAACATACGAACGCATGAAAGACTTGGAAGCTTTTTTCAGTGTTTGGAAACCTTTAATTTTCTGAAGATTGAATTAAAGTTCTGATGATGTAACTTTTCAACCAGATTTTCACAGGCAACGGGTTCTTGCTAAAGAAAGAAACCTGAGCCATGCTAGCAATTTCAAGAACAAGTAATTTGCTGTTCAGAATGCATTACATTGGTTCTTGTTTACAGTTTCTGTGATTTACTGGCCTTTACCCAGCTGGCTCCTTCCAGCTGTGCAACTTAGATGCTGGGAAAACTTGGCTCGGTAGCCTTTATTTTTATTTCTAGTTGTTAATACCAGAACACTTGCTGGGGTGCTTTCTGAGCATTTTCCAGAGAAACCAAAGCTGCTTCATTTATGCAAGATAATGTTGAATGTAAATGCTAAGCCTGATGCAGTCAAACTTAATAATGACTATGCTCCATTGAAACCAACATAGCAAGTTAGTCGCACCCAACTGGAGAGTTTCATGACTAGCTTTGGATGGACTGAGGCCACTGCTCTAAATCCAGATATGGACACCTTTCCTATTGACTGTTCTTGCTAGTTCATTTTCAACTTTTTTTCAAACTAGCAGAAATATACAGGGAGGAATGTAGCGCCATGTAAGCTTTTCAGATTTCCAGGCAAAATAATCCCCTCTCTCCTTGCCCCCTCGTTCTGGGGGTTCTCATGACCTCCCCAGAGCCAGTGGAGTCCTTGTGCAAGCTTCTGCTCCTGGGATTCATTGGTTGAATCTAGCCCATACTTTGTTGTCTGTAGGATATACCATATTTTTCCGTGTATTGGACAAGGTTTTTTGACTCAAAAATCACATCAAAAAACTGGGGTCGTCCAATACATGGATAGTGGCATAGCCGGGGGGGGGGGGGGAGAGCGGCGTGCCGCCAGCCAGCTCGTTGGCGGGAGTGCGGCTTACCCCGATGCCACAGCGAGCAGGGAGCAATCTGGGGGGTGTTTCTGTTGGCAAACGTTCCTGGGGGGGGGGACGGCAAACCCCAGTACCTCTGAGCGTCTCCCAGTAGGCACATCTCTGGCATGGCATGTCCCTTCACTCCAGAGTGCCTCTCTGCGACACTTCTCTTATGAAAAGTGCACACAAGTTTTCTGGCATCACACAGCAAGAAGGAAACATCCGTAGATCTAAACTACGTTTTATTCATATTCTATACAGAGAATCCATAATCACGTCTGTGTTCTCCAAGCTCTGGCAGAACAAGCAGTTGCATACTGCAAAAGTGAAAGTACAGTACAATAACACGCTCAGACGGAAGAGACAAGACAGTCTTACGTTCCCACACTCTTCTCAGACATCTCATGTGATTTATATTAATCGTACTAGCCAGCACCAACTATGTAAAATGCCAACAGTTTACTGCCCACAGCTGCATGGGGTGGGGGGGGGGGGAGAAGCTGCGCACAGCCAGGCAGCCCGTTGGGAGCGCAACTTCCCCCGATGCCGCTGCGTGCGGGAAACAATCTAGGGAGTGTTTCCTGCGTGCAGGGAGAGGCTCAACAACTTTGGGCCATCTCCCCTCATTTTCCTAAAAATGAGTCCCCCCAAAATGGGGGGGGGGGAGTCTTATACATGGGAGCGTCTTATAGATGGAAAAGTACGGTACTTATTTGCACCTC
This sequence comes from Darevskia mixta, assembly GCA_034641385.1. Taxonomy (NCBI): domain Eukaryota; kingdom Metazoa; phylum Chordata; class Lepidosauria; order Squamata; family Lacertidae; genus Darevskia; species Darevskia mixta. The sequence goes on along the minus strand of JAWWNH010000133.1, from coordinate 2,859,505 downwards.
CATCTCATAACACTTGGTACATCCATAACTACTTCAAGCAGTAGAGTTTTTACCAGCTTGGGCTGGTGCACCAACAATGTCCCTTCCTCCAGAAGTTGAATCTGACCAGGGTTGCTTTTCAGTAACCTCCAGACCTGAGTACTATAAAGCACTTAACACCGGCCGGCCTTGAAAAGCTTTTGGAAGCTTCATCAACAGGTAGTGCAGACTCCTGCCACCAGATGGACTAACACCCACCAACAATCCGATCCTATTACAGACTGGGACCAGACCTGTTGCCTATTGATTTCTGGGCTTGAATGCTGGTTCTTGCTGCTGGAATGCCCTGTTTGGGCCTGGAATATCTTATAGAATGTCTTTCCTTTGTGCCCTCTGTCCGAGGTCCTGCCTTGCAATCCCTAACCAAAGTTCATTCAGTGTTTGCTAGAAGCAGGCGTTTTTCAGTTGTGGCATCAACCTTTATGGAATGACCTTTCCAGAAGAACCCATTATGCACCATTATCTTGGCTCTTCAGGTGCCAAGTTGAAGCCTGACTTTGTAGAAAGGCTTTTGGCTGGCTGTTGGTTTTACTTTCCTCCTGTGTTACTTCTATTTTCACTGCCTTGCTTTTTTGAGCATCTGCTAAATCTGTAATTTGCTATTACTTGAATTGTAATTTTGTTGCGAGGTTCTTTTTGATAATTTTAGCTTTCTGTGTTTTGTCTTTTTTTTAAAAAAGGAAAAGTGTAAGCAACTTTGGTTCAATGTTTAAGAGGAACATGTGAAAAATTCAGAACCAAATAGATGATCTGGGCTCAATCCATTTTTGCCAGCCAGTATTGCATATAGTTCTTCCCTGAGCCCCAATATTGGTGGTGCAGACACTGCTTTTCATCTCATGGTGAAAGTGTCCAAAACATTGAGACTTCACTTCCTTAACTCTATAGTTGTGGCCTGACATCTCTGTAACAGCAAGCCACTGTGAAATACTTTTAATACATTTAAATTTTAACAGAAATCACTGTCTTAATATATGTTGTTAATTCTCTGTTTATACAGAGAATATAATTCTTCTCTGTTAATTAACTCTGTTAATTCTTTTGTTTATAGAATGCCATGATGACGTGGTTAAAATTGTGGAATTAGCTTGCAAGCATAACGTTTGTATTATACCGTATGGTGGTAAGTTATATAGCAATTTTATGCCTTGAGGAGAATAATTGTCTTGTTTTCAGTTGCTAGAATCCAAAGCTATTAGACATAGCTAATGGCTTTTGTATGCCCAGTGGGATTTATTTTTATTTTTATTTTGAAGAGCAGACTCCCTTGCTATGTTGCCTTTTGCTTGAGGAAGCCTCCTCCTAAGTTCAAATGTAGCACTGTTTATTATTTTAAAAATGATTTGAGCCCCATAGTTAAGTATCAGAGAACAGGAAGGCACATGAATGAAAAATAACGTCAATGCGTTTCTTGTATTTGCAGGAGGAACAAATGTTTCTAATGCTCTTCAGTGTCCTGCTGATGAGAAAAGAACGATTGTTTCATTGGACACCTCACAAATGGTATGTGGAAAAAGCATTTTCAGGCAAAACTATGTAGAATGTCAGATTGTAAAAAGTATTTCAAATACCAAAAACATAACTTAAGCTGACTTCCCTTACATGGTAACAAAGACTGTGGGGAAGGTGACAATGGACATCTTTATAAGGCCTTGACTATTTTTGGTTCCTATCAAAAAAGTTAAGTATTTTGTAGGATCAGCATGCTTGGTAGCAGAGTGAAGATTTTGAGCCTGGCTTTCTCATGTCCCAAGCCCAGCACTCTAACCATTATGTCACATTAGCTGTCTGTTGGGAGCATAAATACTGCCACTAGGTTAGATAGCTAATTGATTTCATAAAGCATGGAAGTAGAGCAGGGGTCCCCAGACTTACCTCGCCTGGGGCCGGTTCCTCCGGTGCCAATCGCGCGGAGGGAGCGCGCTCCCATACGCGCGCACACTCGCTTTTTCCGGCATGCCGCGGCACCGGAAATAGCTTTTGCACATGCGCAAACGTCATTTCTGGCGCGGCACTGGAAATAGCTTGCGTGCGTGCGCACAGCCCTCCGCAGCCCCGGAAGTGCACCGGAAATTACGTTTGCGCATGTGCAAAAGCTATTTCTGGTGTTGCACCGTTCCAGAAGTGTGCCGGAAATGATGTTTGCGCATGCGCAAAAGCCATTTCCGGTGCTGCGCCGACCCGGAGATGGGCAGCCGCACCGCGCCAGTAAGAGCGGGCGGTGGGGGGCGGATAATTGGCTCGCTCGGGCCTTAGTCTGGGGACCCTGAGGTAGAGCTTTCAGCTTTCGAATAACTTAACAGGTAAGTTTGGAGGGGGTGGGAAGAAACACTGTGGTCCTTTGTGCAATGCAAGGTCAACCATCTTTATTTCAGTGAATTCGTGCAGCATGAAGATGTCATTACTGAACATCAGTTTGTCCAGAATCCTTTCTCTTAAAACTTCTGTATAAAATCCCTTTCTGGTTTGCACATAGGGTGGAGCACTGCATGTCATGCTGTTTGCCATACTTGCCCAATCCCAGTTCACAGTGCAACACTCATGTAACTAGGGCGAGGTGTCCCAGCAGAAAACAGGATAAAGTTCAGCCATTAATATCTGAAGTACATCTTGTTCCATTTTTTTAAATCTAGCCTCTAGCAGGATTGAGTAAGAAAAAAAAATCACCTGTTAATCTTTTTGTATCCTTTACTAATCTGAGTACTTCATCTGCAAACAATTTGCTAAGACTATATTGATAGCATTGGTAAATTGATGCATAGTTCTTATATGAATCCATGGGCCTCAATTCCCTGTGGATATTTTTGCTTTAGGCTATTGGGCCTACATCATTACAATTTTTGTTCCTGTCTGAAACAGTAATAGTTCAGACAGGCAAAAAATATGTATGTTTACACCTTCCCATTTCCAGCCCCTGAAGGCAAAATCCTATACACGTCTGCTTGGAAGTTAGCCCAATTGTGTTTAATGGGGCTTACTTTCAGGTAAGCTGGCTTAAACGCTGTTGATTTTGTCAACTATCAAATTGTTTCACAAGTCTTACTTTGGTTTCTTTGTAATAGAACAGGATTCACTGGATAGATGAGAAAAATTTAACCGTTCATGTTGAAGCTGGCATTGTTGGACAAGACTTGGAAAGACAGGTATCTTACTCCTTTGAGAATTACTTTCAGTTTTTACATTTGCCAAATGTACTGTGTATATTTTCAAGGTTATTGAGTCAGCTCTGTCTTAATCATTATACCAGTTCGTGTCCTGTGGACATGACCGCGCCAGGGTAGATGTTGCTGAGACAGCAGTGTGAACATGCCGGGAGAATGAGCTTGGGAGAACGCGTCTTTGTTGGAGACTTGGTCCTGCCACGTGATGCCTCAAATCTTCCTGATGCAGCGCATGTGGAAGGCATTGAGGCATCGCTCCTGACAGGTGTAAGTTTCCCTTGGTTCACTACCATAAAGCAGCATGCCCAACACACAAGCCTGGTGGGACTTCATCTTGGGATTGGATGTTAGCATCACATTCTCCCAGATGCTTTTGGAGAGGCGAGCCACTGCTGTAGCTGCCTTGCCAATACACCTATCCAGCTTGGTGTTGATGGAGAGGTTGCTGGTTATGGTAGACAAAACCGCCTACCACCTCAAGTATGTGGTAGTGCAATGGAGTGCAGGCGACGTCCTGATCTAGGATGTTGGCCGTCATCAGGCTGGTGGTAAGGCTGAACTCCATGCATGCTGGGACAAAATGGTTGATGAGACGCCATAGAGCTTCCTGAGAGTGTGTTGCCAAGGCTGTTACTTCTGCAAAAAACAAATCTCATAGATAAGAACCAGCCACACTTTCGTTTTGGTGTTGCCAGGTTGAATAGACCCCTGTCGCTCCTTTAATAGATGTACGTGCTGTCTTCAGTTGAGCTGAAGGCATATGAGAGCAACGGGGAGAAGAATATGTCAAAGAGAGTTGGGGCAAGAATACAGCCCTGTTTCACATCGCTCTTAAAGGGAAGGTGTCAAAGGATTGCTATAGGTCAGGGTTTCCCAAACTTGGTTCTCCAGCGGTTTTTGGACTACAACTCCCATCATCCCCAGCTAGCAGGACCAGTGGTCAGGGATGATGGGAATTGTAGTCCAAAAACCGCTGGAGAACCGAGTTTGGGAAACCCTGAGCTATAGTAATCCTTTGACATTTGGGGAGCACTGCTGTGGAACTTGTCTAAAAGCATTCTCAAGTCCTACATACTTTAAAATATGTTTGAATCATTAACTCCTTGTGATACTTAGTGCTGTAATAGACTTTCTGTAGATGTGTGGTCCTCCTTTAAAAGGGCTCTGTAGCTTTTTCCAAAGAAATGATTTTTGTTGCAAACTATGAACACAGCACTTTCTGATGAGATGGCCTTTCATACTTTTTATTTTTATATCCTCTTACTGTTTGATGTAGTATTTTAACCTTTCCAGAGCTGTAGCTTTTTTTAAAAAAGGTTAGAATTAAAATGCACAGAGCATATTCTCTTAATTTAAATGACATTTTCCCAGGCTAGTAACTTCGGATGTTTCACTAACTGTTCCATTCTTGAAATGCCACAGACTCTTGTCCCACTAGAATAAGGCATAATAGCTTCTTTTGCTGCAGCTTCTTTTCTTTAAAACTAAAGCAATTCCTGTCATTTATCTTTGGGGGGGCTTCTTCTGGATCAGAAAAATTGGTACTCAGTGTATATTTTTATATACCGGTAATCGGAACATATTCATAGCACTTTGGTCAACATATGAAGCATGTTCAAGAGTACATACTTAAGTATTGTGAGCAGGTCATGTGGTCCTGTAGGTGTTCCTCTGCAGAAATATGTGATCGTATTCAAAAGAATTTGCATAGCAAGGGACTTTGACATTTGACAGTGTTTATTTTATTTTTTAAAGCTTAAGTTTCATATTTCTAATAATAAATTCATATACCCTGCTAGTGATTTAAACATGACCCTCATATAATGTGGCTGTTTGGGGGGGGGGCATCCTTCTTTCTTGATGTTTTATGAGAGGGCAGTATATAGTGTACATTTATAAGTAAAACGGTCTTTTTGCTAACACACAGTCTTGCGGTTTACATTTTAAGAGCTCAAGACTTGCTGTATTATCAGATCTTTAAGATAGGGAATGCCAGTCCCTGCATCATTGAAATGTCGTGGTGACCATACTGTAGCATGTAATAAAGCAGATGAAACTGGCAGATATATATAGTGTTTAAGCAATTCCAGACGCAGAGCAGCAACACTGCATGTGTGTTCCTTCCTCTCCTCACTCCTGCACCCTGAAAATCTGCTCCATACTGTCCCCCCAATACTCCAGAGCAGATATTGGGGGTACATTGTGTGATGCAATTTAACCAATGGTGTGTTCTGGTGGATGGACACAGTTGCATTTTACCCTTATTATTATTTTACCAATAGAAGTTGTACCAGAAAACACTTGGGAGCTATTCCACCCTATAGGGCATTCTTGAATAATCCATCTCTCAAATGTTTTCAGCACATAATGTGGTTTCAAGCGCAAGCCCACGTGACCAGTTCCTGTGCCAGTTGACATAAAAGACTGCTCTGCTGAGCAGTTTCATTGGGAGAGCTTTGGGGGTCAATGTATAAAGGCGTTTCATTCCATCTTTGAGGCAGTGCAGATGGCAAAGCCCAACTAATAAAGAAAAATGAAACCAGTGACAAATGTGTAGAAATTCCTCATCTGCATAGCAAATATACCATAGTATTGCACATAGAAATCCCAGCCAGATGGTTGTATATTAAGTTGCCTCTTCATGAACGAATGAAATAAAATTGGCTGCTCAGGATTTCTACGGACCCAGCTGCATATTACCGGAATCATAACTAAGTGCTTGCTGTATTGGCCTTTAAGTGAATTCTTTTGAGCTGTAGTCTTCAAGCTAAAATTGTGTCATGTCGAATGTTCTTAATAAGGTATCAGATTTAGGTTTTTTGAACCGTGGGGATAAATAAGGCAAAGCTAACAGCTACGTTTAATACATGCTACTGAGACCTGGGTCCAGTTCATACAATAATCTTTGGCTATTTTTCACCCTCTTCCGATTGTGTATTCATGGGCATAGTACAACATCAGCTTGAGGTACGTGGCCTTGCAACTGTTTTTGCAATAAGGGTGGTGTTAAAAGTACTGCCATGATAGAATCATAGAGCTGTAGAGTTGGAAGGAACTCAGAACGGTGATCTAGTCCAGCCCCCTCCCCCAAATGATGCAGCAATCATTTAATGCTAACGAATTGTCTCATGGGTGAATTGTCTGTGTACTTCTGCGTGATTGTAGGCCCCTGTGATTATGTGGAGAAAACTTGGTAGCAGAAAGTACGGTTCTGTTTGGAGTAACCATGTTAATGAAAGCAGATTTTATTTTATTGGTGCAAGACAGCAGGTTTTCCTGCCCGTCTCTGGAAAGACACGCATCTACAAAGCCAAGTTCTGGAGTTCAAGTTTCATATCCTTAGAAAGCTGTCCGTTACATGAATGCTGTCTTCTTTTCACGTGTTTAGCTTGGTGAAAGCGGTTACTGTATGGGCCACGAACCAGATTCAATAGAATTCAGTACACTCGGAGGCTGGGTGGCAACGCGAGCATCAGGCATGAAGAAAAACATTTACGGAAACATTGAAGACCTGGTAATAATTCTCTCTTCTCCCCCCCCCCCAAGCAAATGATCTCATTACTGTGCATCCGAGTTTTATGCTTGTTCTAGTTCTAATTTTTTTGTCAGTTAGTGGAAACATGGGTCGTTCTGAAATTCCAAAGATAGTTTTTTTTAAAACCCAGTCTCGTCTTACAGAGAGGCAAAGGTGAATATTAATAATAATAATAATTTATTATTTGTACCCCGCCCATCTGGCTGGGTCTCCCCAGCCACTCTGGGCAGCTTCCAGCAATATTAAAAACAAAACAAAACAATACATTAACATATTACAGATTAAAAACTTCCCTAAACATATTAAATGTTTTGATCAATGGTGGTATATTTTGGTTTAGGCTAATGATGGTTTTGAGGCTTTGATATGCTGACATACTTTGGTATGTTTCAATTTGTATGTAATTTTTAGGCAAATATCTTTTATTATACAGGTGGTTCATATAAAAATGGTAACCCCGAAAGGTGTGATACAAAAAAGCTGTCAAGGACCACGTATGTCAACAGGACCTGACATCCATCATTTCATTTTAGGATCTGAAGGTATGCATCAAAATAGAATTGCGGGTTTTGTGTGCAGTTGTTTTGAGCCACAACTCCTCTCATCCCTGACCGTTGGCCATGCAGGCTGCAGCCAATGGAAGGAGTCCAAAACAACTGGAAGCCATTGGATTTGAAAAGGCTTATTCCTTTTGCCATAAAGAATAAGATTTCCACAGTTGATGCAGTTAGATACGGTGCAATTTTAACACAGTACATTTAGCTGTAGACCTATTTTGGTGTGATGTAATAATTTGTACTGCTAAGGAAGAGGCTGGTGCCTTTTTCTTGGAGCAGTGCCAGATTAGTAATGCCTCTTGCTTAACCCTAACTTTCCTGCATCTTAGACTGCATTTCTAAAAACACTATTGAGTAAGCCCCACTAAGCACAGTGGAACTTTGAGTAAGCATATCTAGGGTGCTTTTTGCTTTAGCCACTCCTCTTAAAAGTCATTATAGCTTGGATTTTCTGATCATAGAAACTCTGGGTTGTATGTAAGGTGAAAAAAACTCTCATTGGGAGAGCTTTGGGGGTCAATGTATAAAGGCGTTTCATTCCATCTTTGAGGCAGTGCAGATGGCAAAGGCCAACTAATAAAGAAAAATGAAACCAGTGACAAATGTGTAGAAATTCCTCATCTAAACAAATGGAGCATCACAGCATTTTGTAACAAGGTAGCCAGTCAAATTTGACCATGGTGTCCGGCGGTCATCTCTGCTTTCAGGCTGATGGAGCTGGCATTTGTCCACAGACAGCTTTTCTGGGTCACGTGGCCAGCATGACTCAATCACTTCTGGAGCAGTACCTATTTATCTACGTGTGCTGGTTTGCTTTTGAACTGCTAGGTTGGCAGGAGCCTGGGACAGAGCAACGGGAGCTCACCCCATTGCAGGGATTCCAACTGCCAACCTTCCGATCAGCAACCCCAAGAGGCACAGTGGCTTAGACCACAGTGCCATCACGTCCCTGTTATTCAAAAGGGCACTACTAGTGCAGCTGCATGTGTTTGGCTCTCTGCCCACAGTATAGCGTGCCTAGTTTCCTAGAGGTGCTTCATTTGCAATGGACATCCAGCTAAATGCTGGATCACAAGAGTACAGAGATGGAAATTCTCTGTCGGGATTAAGTAGGGACAGCATAACTCTGGTGCACTGTGTTTGCAAACACTTCTCTGCTGAAGCATTAAACTAATTTATTAAAACCGTTTTATTTAGAGTTCTCATTTGGAATAAGGGGGGAAAGAAGTGATGGACACGTGACAGATAATGTTTTATGTGAAATTGCTCTTCTTTTAGTCTACATTGTCCTTTTACAAATCTGTGCAAGCGTATCAGGTTGCTGGACAGAACAATTCCCTCTCCCCACTCTCCTGCATGCTGTTCTATGGGTTCTCCTGACCTCCCCAGAAGCCATTGCACTGGGCTTCAATTGATGCTGACACACAATGATGCATAATACATTTCTATGAAGGAATTCTGAGGCACTCTGTGTTGACCCATTTTATTTACTACATATAGTAGCTCGGGCATTGTGCCAAACCATGGATTGAGTTAGTTGTAGATTAGAACCCAGACTATTTTGACTACCAAACATACAAGGCAGCCATAGTTATAGAGCTGCTGGTTTGCTTGCAGTTTCTTTCTGTATACTTCCATTTGTTGGCTGGGCACACACTGCCTTGTTTCCCAGTACTTTTCTGTTCGGTTAAATGACTGGCAGGTGCTGTCAAAATATGAGAAAGCCTCTTTTGATGCTCTGCTTGATACTAAACAGTGCAAAACAATTTCTTTCTATATTGGTCCTTTTGGAAGAAAAACACCTAGCACAATAGTTATAACTTGCCCCTGGTGCTTATATCCAGTGCTTTTTTTTTTACTAAAAAAAAAAAGTTTAGGGGTACTTTAATTTTCCTACTCATACTGAAATACTGCCCCTCAATGAGGCCAAACTTAGATTCACAAAATGTTTAGGGGTATGCGTCCCCCCCCCCCAGAAAAAAGCACTGCTTATATCATACGGTAGTTTTAACTACACTACGTTGAAAGAGCAAAGCTTTCTTCACATTATGATGGAACTTTAAAATTATATCAATATTTAATCTTACGAATTCTACAATTAGAAACCTAATCCTCACAGTTTGATAAATACTGCATTAGCTGAACACTACTGCGCTAACTGAACACTGCCATTTGGAGGTTCTGGAATAGGAAATATTTGTTAAAGAATTGGGCATGGTTTGCAAAATAAACAAAGATGGGATTCTTAATTTTAAATTCTTAATTAAAGCACAAAATGATTTTTGTAAATCTTTCACTGACAATAGCAAAATGACCATTTCCCTCTTTTTATAAAGGAACCCTTGGAGTGGTAACAGAAGTTACAATAAAAATTCGACCAATCCCTGAATACCAAAAGTATGGGTCTATAGTATTTCCAAACTTTGAGAAAGGGGTGGCCTGTTTAAGAGAAATAGCAAAGCAGGTAAAGTAACCTTATCTTCAAGTTGTGTTTTATTGCACTTTTTATTTATTTATTTAAAAAAAGAGTAGTATCAAAATGCTTTCACTAGATGGCATGCTAATGCTCTGCTCTGCTACCTTTTTCTTGAGGCTGGGCAATATGCTTAAAGGGGAAATCTCCCACTAAGCTTCTTGGAGATTGCTAAATCGAATGTTAAGATTTTATATTTCTCTGGTTTGCTTCCCTGGATTTAGTATCCCCCCCCCCCGCTGTAATTAGGCAGCAGCTATTGCTTTGAACTTGAAAACGTTTACAAATTAGCATAAAAGGGCTTGGGAAATTGTATTGCTAGCATACTGAGTTCAGGGCGAGAGATCTGGGCCAGTTAAAGTATTCAGTGTCATTATTTAACAAATAACTCATTGTAAAAATGTTGCCATTTACATCCTACTCCCTCTTCTTTATTTTATTCCCCAGTCATTCCAATAAATAAGTAATTCACTTATTCTGTACCTTTTCCATAGGTCAGTCTTTCTGCTTGTTTCCCCCTCCTTTGTTAGCATACCTAGTTTCTTGAGTATACACAAAATGTGTGTGCATCTCTGTCTGCACATGGTTATCTTTTGCACTGCATATAAGTTCTGTTCCGTCTTTTTCAGTTGATGATTGTATCCAGCTAAGTTCTACTCGGAGTATAGTCATTTCCATTAATTTCAGTGGGTATCCTCTTAGTAGGACTAGCATTGTCAACAACCCAACATATATATATATATATATATAAAACAATTATTGACATGGGGAACACACTTTTTTTTAAGAATGACAGGGCATTATTAGTAGGTACTAGAAGGTTCGTCAACTATCTCCCCACTAAACCTGAATTTTTTCCCCATTGTTCCAAGTAGTTTCTAAAACCTTACATAGGTTTTAGAAATCCATAGAGAGTTGGTTCTGTATCTTAAATGTATGTCTTTGAGGCTGGACAGACTACAAATCGGGGTATGCTATCAAAGGCCAGATGTTGACCTAATGTAATGCAATGCAAATTTTGAAAACCACGTTAATCAGTCTGGGCCTCTGTGTTAAGATGACCAAATGTGCTTTTTTACAGCATGATGTAACTCCTTTATAGAGGTTCAGTATTTGACTGTACAGGTGAAACTCGAAAAATTAGAATATCGTGGAAAGGTTCATTTCTTTCAGTAATTCAACTTAAAAGGTGAAACTAATATATGAGATAGACTCACGACATGCAGAGCGAGATATGTCAAGCCTTTATTTGTTATAATTGTGATGATTATGGCGTACAACCAATGAAAACCCCAAAGTTGAAATTGTTAATTTGGGGTTCTCATCAGCTGTACGCCATAATCATCACAATTATAACAAACAAAGGCTTGACATATCTCGCTTTGCATGTTGTCATGAGTCTATCTCATATATTGTACTCCAGTAGCTAATGAAAACAATTGCTTACATAAATGGACTTTTCCACGATATTCTAATTTTTTGAGTTTCACCTGTATTTCATCCCATGCCAGATTTTTCTTAGTAAAATTTACACAATTGCTTTACTTTCCATCGATGTTCTTTATTCACATGCAACTTGTCTCTTTATAGCGATGTGCCCCTGCATCCATTCGCCTTATGGACAATAATCAATTTCAATTTGGTAAGTTTTTACTAATTCTGTTCATGATTTGCTTTCGTAAACTTGCGCCAAACATTGTGGTCTGATAGTGGGCATTCTGTGACCTTGGCAGTAGGGGATTGAAAATTAGAAATGTGCCTCTTTCCCATCCTCCCTTGCCATTCTCCAATTTTTGCCTCTCCCAGCTTTGGTGCCAGTAGCCATGGTTCATTGTAATGACCAAGATCTAGAGAACTGCTCAACTAGTTCTGCATGGCTAGGGCAGTTTTGGACTTGTGGTTCTTGGGCATCCCCTGCTGCCTAGCAAACCATTTTTGAAAATAAGTTGGCTTGTCAGCTGTCAAAGAAAAAAGTCAAAGAGCTTGGCCTCTTTGAATCTAGACTTGGTTAATTCTAACCCAACATTTGAAATCAGAATTTAAAGGGACGAGGGCACGATCTGCAGTGGGTTACTAACCCCATTGTTTTATCAGTTCATTCCTTTGTCTCATTCATCACTGACGTCAGATGGAGTTGATTATGCAGTATGGATACTTTGATTATTTGCTACCTTTCTGCTGACTGCACTGGGCTCTCAGTGACTCGCATAAAATCCAAATGCAGTCAAAACCATTCTTCAAAATTAAGATTGTAGTGTCTTAATTTATTGATTCCCACCCCCTTTAATTAAAAACCTCTTGATCAACTGATCAGGGGCACCTTAATTAGACAACGCATTTTTAAGTGATTTAAAACATATATAGTCTCATTTATCTTAGAGGCATTCCTACCTTTTCTCGCACAAGAAGAAATGTTTCTCCACACATGCTTCATCTGAAAACAGAGCATACTTAAGTTTTTCAACTCTATTTATTAGTATGCATATTTTTGTAGGTTTAATCAATTAAAACTCACATTATTTTTCAGCTTCTTTGATTGGATGGTGTCCCTAAAGAGAGAGAGCTTAAAAGCAAGACAAAAAATAGACCCCCATAAAGTGCAGCAGCCGTCATTGTACTAGCCGTCTCCTCCAAAAGCTTGTTGAAATAATAAAAGGAACCGTCTTGTGATTCTTACATCTCTTTCCTTCTACCACTACTTTGTTGGTTCATTCTCTTTAAGAAAATTAGAACATTTTTGGGCAGACAGAGCTTGACTGAGGAAGTTGACTTAGGTGCTGCAGTTAATGAAGAAGAGCATTTGATTGTTCTAGAGTTGTGGGAGCAGCCTTAGTGAACAATGGTTCTTTGTTGGATTGGGGGTGTGAAATACCATCTCCCACCCCATTCTGATTTGTTGGCAAAAGCTAGATAATGTAGGCGAAAATAATCTGAGACTAGGTAAATATCTCCTAGCACTTCTACTGTAGATAGCATTGAGTCAAAGTGTAAGATTGTTACAGAACTAGTTGTGAAAAATCTACTCTCCTTCTCTTATGTGAATAAGATGAAAAGCTGATCCACAAACAGAACTTCAGCACTAGATTTCACCCATCGGTGTGTGTGTTTGTAATCTGTAAAATGAACAGCCAAATTAACTTTTGAATGCATGAATATACAAGTGGCTTCTAAACAATCAAAAATAGAGAGTCTACCTGACTTTATGGACAGGGGACTGGGGAGTACTTTTGTAAGCAGGCAAAGAATTAGACTTTACAGATTTCACCGAGTTTTCAGATTTCTTGCATTTATGCCTAAACATGTGCAGGGTTCCCATAAATCCCTTGCAACAGTGTTAGTGGTAAGTTTATTTTGCTAAGAAATGGAGCACTTACTTATGAAAAACTTTCTTAAGCTCCAGCTTTTCAGTCGCGTTTCCAAATAAAATTCTGAACTCCATTAATATAGTTGTCTTACATTTTTTTCCTTTTTTTCTTTTTCCTAACTCTTGCCAAGGACATGCTCTTAAACCACAGGTTTCTTCAATTTTTACATCGCTTCTGGATGGGTTGAAAAAATTCTACATCACAAAGGTATTTCATTTTTGTCCTCTGCCTCTAATTAATTCAGATTCTAAAAGCTTTGGACACACATGCCTGCAAAAGCACACTGTATAAAATTGCATGTTAGGTCTTCTCTTCTTCCCCCACACCAAATCTTAACCTGGATTTTTTTTTTTTTAAGTGTGCTGAATGTCTACACTAGTGCAGAGTCTAAGGGTGGAAATGGCAGAACAGCATCTGCCAGCTGTTTTAGTTGAGTGTAGTAGCACAGCACAGGTGGGGAAGAGAGAGTCAGGATGTCCTACACACGAGTAGAACCTTGGCAGAGACACATGCCCGACTGGCATGTTCCCTCCCTCCTGGGCGATCGTTCGGGAGCTTCAAAAGCATTCCTCAGCCCAAACATCACAGCGACTGATGCCAGAAGACATCAGCACACTTAGGGATCCGCAGAGGTTTGCACAGTTGCGTAACAGAACTCAGCATTTAGGCTAATCTACCTTATTTACATATAAATACACACGGAGCACTTCAACATGGCTCCCTCTCTCTAGCATCAGACAGCAAAGAGAAAGGACAAAGGACAAAACTCGCACTTCAAGGAACACAGCAAGACAAACATCCTGTCTTCGTCACATCCCATTCCTGTGGAATCAAAACACATACCCAGTCACACAGGGAATGAATCTCCAACAGAGAGGTGGGAACTTCTGATGTCAGAGTTCCTGCATTTATCTGAATGAGAAATATCTTTGAGTGTGCAAGACATCTCTTCGTTGACTTGTTGGGCTCTACCATTAGTGGTGGGGTAGGAAAAAAGCGAAACCATGCATGCCAATAGGCTGTTCCTGCTAATCTTGATGCCGACATGTTAATTCTGTATCCTCCATAATTTTAGCAGGAGAAGCTTGTTGAACTTGGAAAGTTTCAAAATGAAATTTCATGTTCAGAGAATAAAGATTCACTTATCAGAAACATCCACACGGCAGTAGTTGTAAATGGTTACGGAATAGAGAATAATGGATGCTTTACAACACTTCAGTTGCACTTTCCCCCCCTGCTTGCATTTGTAAAAGTGAATTTTCAGATTGGTTCTCTTGACGGCATCCTCTTGAGCGTTTCTTTTAAATATGTGCCATGTTACCTTGAAATATGCCTCTTGTTTATGCTAAAATGCTTGTGAATCTGCTTTAGAAGAGTTGTACCGTGTTCAAAATAAGTTATGAAAATGAATATATTGTAAACGACTTAAAATGGTAGACCAATATGAATAATAGTATTTTGCTGTACTACCTTCATATAATGGAGATGCCTGTCTTTCCACAGTTCAAAGGATTTGATCCCAATGTGCTATGTGTTGCTACCTTGCTTTTTGAGGGAGACAGAGAGAAGGTTCTTCAGCATGAAAAGCAAGTTTACGATATTGCTGCAAAATTTGGGTATGAAACCTTCATATCTTAATAGTTAAGCAATGTGTTGAAAAGTCCAAACCTATGTAGAGCTGAAAACCAGAGGCCTTTTATGAAATTTTATGGAAATCATGAGGTATCATGCATTTTTCAATAGTACAAAACCATTTTGGAAAGTGAGAATGAAATTGTGGACATTAACTAAGAGGTTAGTGCATAAAAATGTACCTGAAAAAAACAAGAGTCATTTGAATTTGCTTGAGCACAAATGTTTGTAGGGACTTAACTGTGTGATACGAAATTGGATACATTTTGCCATAGTCCAGTTGAGGTCACGGCTGTTTCCTTTTCTCTGTAGCACACGAAAGGGACTTTTGTGACACTAAACAAACAAATCTTAACGCACTGAAGGAGAGCATTGTTTTGAGCATTATACCTTAATACTGTGCTGCATTATTGACTAAAGCCGTGACTCAGGCCAGCCTGTTTTAAAAAGGAAATTGTTTTTAATCAACAGAACTTGATTAATTATATGTATCCCACCTCCTGTCACTGATTGCTCTGTGCTGTTACAAAGGAACAGAAAACATTTCACTTTAATAACAAGCTGAGTAATGATAGGGTGGTTTGTGTCCATCTGGTTTGATTGATTACAGGACTAATCAATGAAACCACGGTGAAGATATTTGTCTGGGCCACAACTTTATTTCCCATTTAAGCAAATTATTACTTAGATCACTGTGTTTAATAGGGAAAAACAGACACTTTGCAAATGTTCTGCATTACAGGTTCACTAACCTAATATCTGAGTGACATGTTACAACGCTCAACCTCCCATTCTCACCAAAATGTCCTTTCAAGAAGCCGTGAATTTAAGGGGCAGGCTGATAGGGGACAGAAGTAAAACACCTTCTGAAATATAGACACTTTGTGAACATTAAGCAATTACAGGATAGCCTGGCAGCTTAAAAAGTAGGAGCTGTCCTGCATTCTTGGTCAAACATCTCTGCCCCATCATCCTTTTCTTCTGTTTGCTAGCCTTGGAGCTGGAAGACGAGAACTGGAACACACAGCCACTATTAGCTGTTGTGGCTACCAACCCCAAAACTCAGCTTGTTCCACCTAGAGGGTGTTTTCCTCGTACTTGCTGCCTCCTTGCTCTTCTACCAGAAGAACAAGGGGATAAAGCTTACCCAAGAATATCCCACCAAGTTGCCCCGGCTGTCAGCTGTTGCCCATGGCTAGCTAGAATACTGCCGGGCTGGGTTTCAGAGTTTTCTCTGCCTCAAATGTGCCAGTGAAACTTAAAGTGCAAAAGTCAGCTTACAGGTGAAGTGCCTATATAGCCAGCAGCACAGCTGGGCTAAGCTGCCATTTTGGTTTTCACTGAGGGAGCCCTCGCTTGATGGAAACAGGCATGTAACAAACACCATGCTTACATGCTGTTTGCATAGATGTGTTCTCCTTGGCCCCTGAGGTCTCTGAGTTGAAGCTGCATGCTGTTTTTCATTCATTACCATTTGGTATTTGAGAAAAGCTCTTAAATAAAAGAAAATACTGCTGAAAATAGAGGACATTTCTCTCACATTTCTATCACACGCTGCTATATCTGAGCAGGCTGAAAGCAAAGAGTAAGGTTACCGTAACTTCCGTCATAGAGCTTCAGTATGCTGATGACAACGTAGTGTGTGCACACTCAGAGGATGACCTCCAAACCATACTAAATATATTTGCAGAAACTTATGAAAATCTTGGTCTAACACTCAGTATCCCCAAAACCAAAGTGCTGCACCAACAAGTACAAAATAACCTCTCTGCAGCGCCACAAATCCAACTCTAGTGATGTAATGTTGGAAAATGTCGATCACTTCTCCTACCTGGGCAGTTATCTTTCCACAAGGGCCAACATTGATGCTGAAATCCAGCATCGCCTGAGCTCTGCGAGTGCGGCTTTCTCCCGATTGAAGTGCAGAGTGTTTGAGGACCGGGACATTCGCAGGGAAACCAAAATGCTTGTTTACAAAGCTATTGTACTACCAACTTTACTGTGTGCTTGTGAAACATGGACCACTTATAAACGCCATCTCCAACTCCTTGAAAGATTCCATCAACGGTGTCTCCAAAAAATGTTACACATCACTTGGGAAGACAGGCGAACTAATACCAGTGTACTGGAAGAAGCAAAGTCACCAGTGTTGAAGCAATGATTCTTCAACATCAACTTCGTTGGACTGGTCATGTGCCGGATGCCTGATTATTGTCTTCCAAAGCAACTACTCTATTCCGAACTTAAAAATGGAAAGTGTAGTGCTGGTGGTCAACAAAAGAGGTTTAAAGACTGTCTCAAGGCAAAAAAAATTAAGATGTAGTATAAACACCAACAATTGGGAAACACTTGCCTGCGAGCGCTCCAATTAGAGAACAGCCTTTACCAAAGGTGTCATGGGCTTTGAAGACACTCGAACTCAGGACGCAAGGGAGAAAGGAAGGCACTCGAACTCAGGACGCAAGAGGAGGGCATGCTTGGCAAATCCACACCGTGATCAACTCCCGCCCGGAAACCAATGTCCCCACTGTGGAAGGACGTGTGGATCCAGAATTGGCCTCTACAGTCACTTAGACGCATTGTTAAAACCATGTTTATGGAAGACAATCTTACTCAGCTACGAGTGATCGCCAAAGAAAGAAAGAAGATAGGTAGCCTTATTTCAAACTGCCAGGTAGCAAAAATCTCTCCCTCTTGTGTGTCTCGGATCTCCAGAAGGCCTGAGCTCTAGTTTTAAAACTAAATTAGGATTATGAAGGGAAGCTGGACAAAATCTAGATTAGATTTGCCCATTCTTTAAACCTAGCAAACTAGCAAGAATCAGATGGGTAGAGGTGACTGTTGCTACTTGAATGTTAAAATAATAAAAGTAAATGAGATATGACTGCCTGTCACTTTGATATGTTGTTCCTACACGCCTTGTATTTTACTTTTTCTTCAGAGAAAATGAGTTAAGGCTGTCCTGCCACTGTTATTTTTGGGGGTCAGTTTCTCAAATACACACACATTTAAATTTAATATGTATTTATTTAGGGCATTTGTACCCCAATCTTCAGCCAAAATGGCTCCCAGAGCAGCTTCCATAAAATCAATTAAAACAGGGCATTTTAAATGGAACTTAATTTACCTGCCTAAATTCTTGATTGGAAACCACCTTGCTGTAAACCATTTCATGCCATAGGAATAACTGATGTATTGTGATATTTTACTGTCCTTAAATTATAGTGGTCTGGCAGCTGGAGAAGACAATGGACAGAGAGGATACATGTTAACGTTTGTCATTGCTTACCTTCGGGTAGGTCTTATTTATTTATTTTTAAACTCAGTTTCCCATTATGTACTGTGCTGTTGTGTATAGGAGACAAGGAAGGGGGGGCGGGGAAAGGTGTTGCATATTTTAATGGTTCAGAGTTTTTTCATATACAAAACAACAACGTGTATTGGGCAACTCTGCTTTCTTGCTACACTTCCTAAAAATTTGTGTAGTTGCAGAGTTTTGCCTACAGGATGCACATCGACCCCATGACAAATGAATCGGTCAGCTTTAGTTGTTTGGGAAGGATTAGATGGGGAGGAAGTTTGAATCCAGGTCTATCCATATTCTCTCCCCCCACCCCAAAACAGCTTGAACAAAGATCTCTCAGCTACCTAGCCCTGATCATCTCATAAGGTCAGTAGGCACTGTTCAGGAACAGGCCAGCAATGAGGTGAGGTGAGGCCATTTGCTTTTGGCAGCAGATCTGACCCCACCATTGCGCTGTTATCGAGGAGAGGTGAGGGGAAGACAGGGTCCTAGAGTCGTCCCTCCTCCTTCCCAAGACGCAGTTAGTGCTTTTCCAGTTTGGGGAAGGAGGTAGGAGGGCTCTAGGACTCTGGCAGAGCCTTACGTCTCCTTATCAAAGCCCAGTGCATCACTTAGTCTGCTTTGGGGGCTGTGGTACTGCCTACTAAATACTCAGTGGCAAATCGCTTCCTGATTAAAAAAACACGACTTGACCTGATAACATGTCAGCTGTGTTCCTGATGTCTAAAGGCTGAAAAGACTAGAACAATTTGAAGTAGTTGGTAGAATAAACAAATTTACGCAGTATGTCCTGGGAGTGTGCTAGGTCTCTTTGACAAATTAATATTCTCAGAATATTAATATTCTCAGAATATTCTCAGAATATTAATACACTTGAATGTTTTGGGTTCTGTAATTATACAAAGTAGCAGGTTCGAGACCTATAGATATATAACTTTAGGAGTTCTAATCTGCAAATTATCTCCTCTATAGGACCTGGGCATGGATCATTATATAATAGGAGAATCGTTTGAAACGTCTGTTCCCTGGGACAGGTAAAATCAGTGCATTTTCTGTTTTTGCATTGTCTGAAGTTGTAAAAGCTGTGCACCATACGAAAAGGGTCACTAAGGTTTTCCAAAATTAGTAAGGTGAGATTATACATTTGTCACGCCATGTGTGACATAGCAGTAGAATTTCTAATGAGGGTTCTTTGTTGAATTAAACAAGCCACTGATTTTTATCCAAGAATATATTGAGAAAACAACTGATTTCTCTCAGCTGATAAGCAAGTGAATGGCTTCCTGTATACAGAACTGTTTTCTGAAGACCATTCAAATCTAGTCCTATTGTTCTACAATTCTAGGAGGCCGTTGGGCTCACAGATACCGGTAGTATCTAGATGAGCTTTGTCATGTTCTACATGCATAATTATTCTTAAACGTTACCATTTTCCAAATACAGTCCTACATGCATAAACACAATGTTCTGGATTAGGCCTCCCATTTGTAATTTTGACTTTCTTCAGGATCATTGCAGTTTTGAAACAACAGATGTAGTTTAGTTCACATGAAATACTTGCATCCCATGCAAGCAGTTTTCAAGCCATGCCCATCGACATCTTATATAGGAGCATTTACAGAGTAAGTGTGGGCCATGTTATCTGTTGCAGGATTAATGTTAGGAGGAACTTGGCAGAAATATACAGTATCTGCTTTGTCAGATTATGCAGTAGATACACCTAATTGGAAGAGGAAACCTAAGTGGTGAGCTGTTGGACAAAATATTGCAATAGATGCCACAGCTGTAACAAAGAAGGAAATGTTTTTGAGAAACAAGGAAATATAGCAAAGAAAAATCAGCACTGTGTTCAAAACTCTTCCTCTACCAGGAGCAGCCCATTAGTCCTAGAGAGCTATGTGACTTTTTACATTTTTTTTATCTGTAAACTCAGCCATTTTCTTTTTGTATTGCAAACGTTAGTATGTCTAAACATTGCATTTAGAATCCTACTAAACTTTATTCTTTTCTGGCATCCAGTGTTTTAAAGCAAACAAGCTGAATTTAACCTTGGCTCCCTAACACTTATAAACTTCCAGTTCTGACAGATAAAATTGCACAACAAACTTAAACTTAGAATCATTTCTTTCAGCGAAACAAAATGTGCTCCAATTTAACATAAATTGTAAAAAAAACCAACTCTACTTAAATGCAATATAAATCTCACACAAATCTCATAATAAATATGTGCACAAAATAAGTAGACATTTCTTTTAACTTCTGTTATATTTTGTTTCAGGGTTCTAGACCTTTGCCGAAATGTGAAGGAAAGAATAGTAAGAGAATGCAAAGAAAGAGGCGTTCAATTCGCACCTTTCGTTTCCTGTCGGTAAGACACATTAAATTTCAGCTGCCTATGGAATTGAATGAAATCAGTCTAAATTAGGGGCAGTAGCAGTCTTGATATTCTTTTGATTTGAGGTGGTTGGGGGAAAGGGCCAGATCTTGGTTTCGGGACACCACGACCATACTGCCTGGTAGATCCACCCTCTCCCACTACCCAGTGCCAGGATTGGTGGCTTCATCTTATCATTTTTTTCTGTACATATGCAAATACCAAAGTGTAACAGTGTGTACATTATGGCATTGATGGAGCATAAGTTTACCACTTCAGTTCTTGTTCCTAGGTCAAAAAAAATCAGAATTGTATTTCTCATTGCATTGCTACTTTTCCCCCTTTTGGCCCCATTAATGGTGCCAAATGGTGATAGCCATTTTTACCTAGTAAAGCTATCTCGTATTTATTTCCCATTGTCCATAGTGGTCTTCATCAGGAGTGTACAATTAAACTTCAAGCATAGTCCTTCTTCTTCTTCTTCTTTTTGTGGTATACTCCCCCACCCCGTAATTGCACCTCAAGTATTTTAATGTGTTAAAATGAAATTGTGGGTTCAGTTTTTTTTTAAGAGGCAGCTTTTGTGCCTTTCTGGTCACTGCACCTCAAAAAGTATATTGTAGAGTTGGAAAAGGTTCAGACAAGGGCAAAACGGTCCTGGGGGATTGCAGTTCATAACATGATACGTGGCACAGAGAAAGCGGATATAGAAAGCTGAATGTTGGAAGATAAAAGCAAGTGCATAGTTAAATCATGGCGCTTGCTCCTACAGGTGATGGGCACCCAATTAGATACCTTGGAAAGAGGATTCAGCAAAGGTTATCAGCAGCTGCTAGCCACAATGGCTATGTTGTGCCTCCATAGCAGGAGACGATGGGCCTCTGAATACCAGTTGCCAGGAATCGCAGATGGACAGGGTGCCCTTGTGCTGATGTCCACCTTGCAGGCTTTGCCCCCCCCCCCCGGCATCTTGTCAGCCACGGCGAGAACAGGATGCTGAACTCAATGGGCCTAATCCAGCAGGCTCAGCTTATGTTATTATGTGTAGAAGAGTGTGGCACTTGATCTAACAAGTACCTTTTGTACCACAGGGTGACGCAGACCTACGATGCTGGCGCCTGTGTCTATTTCTATTTGGGCTTTAACTACAGAGGATTAAGCGACCCTGTTCACGTTTATGAAGAAATAGAGGTAATTGTAACTATTTATCGCTTTATGTAATACTTGGCTGTAGTAACTCATTCACTATAAGAAGTAAAACTGCAAGTTAGAGGCAGACTCCTTGTGGTCAGAAGTTCCGCTCATGAGATCCTCCCACCAGGAAAAAGGTGGGGGACAGTTTCTGCCGATTGCTCTCCCCCCCCCCCCCGAGAAGCTGCTCCAGAGAGCTGGGGAAACCTACAGAACAAGGTCGGCAAGGAGAAGTGTGGAATTGTTGCCCCCCACCCCACCCCCTTCCTCAATCCCACGAAGAGAAGGAGCCCTTTTTGTAGATGGCTCCAACCCTGTATATGTCAATATTCCAAGCTGAGATGCTTCCTATCTTTGCCAGCCTGAGAGGAGTTGTACCTCCTTCATTTATGTGGACTTCTAGTAACGTGTGGTGGAAACCTATCCCCCAATAGGAGGGTGGAATACAACTATTTTGCAATATGCAAGCCAATTCCAAACTTGGCAGAATGTGTAAATAATCTCAATTGCATTGTATTGTTTGTTTGCTAGCATTTAAAACGAATGAAAGGTGTGTAATTGTCCGGACCTTGCTACATCAACATTGAGCTTAGTGAATAATTGAGCTATTTGCATTCTTTAGATGTCAGCTAGAGAAGAAATCCTTGCTAATGGAGGAAGCCTGTCACATCATCATGGAGGTAATGTTTCTAGTTACTTACATAGCAGTGTTTGATACCCGTTTTTGTATAACGCGGTTAAACCTAGCTTTGTGGTGCTACTCGTGTTATGCAGGAGAGCTTTGGGAGGCTTCTTATTATGAACACGACTTTCAAGGTTTTGACATGGTTAACTTCTGCGACGATGCTGAGCTTGGTTCAGTCCATGTTTTAAAGCAAACAGATCTGATTTGCATTTCATGCGCTAATACCCAGATACATAACACATAGCTATCCTTCAGATTGCACACTTCTCCAAATGTTGCGACGCAGATAAGTAGTAGAAAACAGGATGGAGCAGACATATGACTGAACACATATGTGAAACTAACAGTGATTAGAAATAGTCCGATACTTCCAACCCTAGGCAACGCCTATTTTAAATGGTTGTCAGAAGAAATATTCTCCTGCGCCCCAGCCATGGGGCTGCCGATGAAAACCTTTTTGCATCAGGAAGGTGGCTTAGGAGCACATTAAGCCAGTGCTTCTGGATCTGCACGGACTCCCTAATGGTTTCTTTGCACAAGTGGATATGGTAGCATTGGTAGCTAGTTGGCACTAGTCTCCTTCCTTTCCTATATGCCATCATTATAACTATAATATGCTAAAACCAGTGGTCTGACAGTTCTCTATCAACCCTGTGCTGTCCGTATGACTGGTGAGTGTGTAGTGGGAGATTTTGCCATACATCTGGAACGGCTTTTTGGAAGGAAGACAGTAGGATACCCTGAGCTGCCTAAGCCGTCACTGACTGTTCCAAGGCTGCAGTATTCAGTTTGGGGTTAGGCCGTGCAGGTGTCTTGGCCCTGCTGTCTCATTGGTTCCTCTGGCCCTTCAAGGGTACAGCCTGACCACTACAGCAGAGAGCACCAGACACCAGAAACATGATGAGACCCAACAGGCTGAGTCTAGAGCATTTCTGTATACATGTCTGAGAACAGTATAGCTCAGTCGGTAGAGCGTGAGACTCCTAATCTCAGGGTCGTGGGTTCGAGTCCCATGTTGGGTGAAAGATTCGTGCATTGTAG
Organism: Darevskia mixta; assembly: GCA_034641385.1. Classification (NCBI taxonomy): domain Eukaryota; kingdom Metazoa; phylum Chordata; class Lepidosauria; order Squamata; family Lacertidae; genus Darevskia; species Darevskia mixta. The sequence goes on along the minus strand of JAWWNH010000133.1, from coordinate 2,836,148 downwards.
GGGGTTAGACTAGATGATCCATGTGGTCCCTTCCAACTCTACAATCCTATGATTCTATGAATCAGGATAAATATATAAGTATATGCAAAATGTCTTACTGTTGCCTGTCCTGATCCTAGAGATAGAAATATGGCATGCAATACTGTTGCAAAAACTGAGTGTGGGAGAATTTACTAGAATGGTATACAGTGGTACCTCGGTTATTGGACGTCTCCATTGCCAAACGTTTTAGTTTTCGAACGCCGAAAACCCAGAAGTAAATGCTTCCGTTTTCGAACCTGCCTCGGAAGTCGAACGACTTCCGCTGCGTTTCTGTTGTTTTCCACACTTTTCTCTATTGAATTGGCAGACCTCCCTTTGCGCCTCAGTTTTCGAATGTTTTGGAAGTTGAACAGTCTTCCAGAAGGGATTACCACTGTACAAGGAATTATGAAGTCAATGGCTATAATCCCGGCATATTGGGTCCTTTCCCCCTCCATCTTGTAAATTGCCTTGCGATGGTTGTTTAGAAGACGATTAATAAATCGATGGTGGCAATCGTCTTCTATGGTATATAGCACATGACGAAACAAGCTTGAAACTCACACACACACACACACACACACACACACCACACACCCTGCTTTGCCAATAGCGTTTCTGTGGTGATCTGATCTACTATTGTGTGTTAAATTCCTCTTGTGTATCTTAATCTTCCTGGAGTTTACTGCTTAGGAATAAACTGGTTGTATCCTCTCTTTTTTAATTATTATTATTTACTGACCTTCAGGCCTTCCCATGACATTCCCAGCATTGTTTTTTAGTTCCTCTGTGAGGAAGAATATTGATGCAATTCCTCTTCAGTGTTTGCCCTATAATTGTGATTAATAACAGTTGCTTTCACTATCTGGAAACAGACAGCCTGGTTAGTCTGCCTACAATCATGTTGTGATAAATGGAGCTATTTTAACTCCGGTTTTGTGTATCAAACAAAACAGATGTAGTCTGAGACTTGGGGCTATAAGGAATATAAAGCCTGTTTAATTCAATCTTCATGGTGTTTGTTGTTTTAAGGAAGGGACTGGATAGTTTATACAGCAGAGTTTATTCTAGAAACTTAAATAGTTACCATTTCCGCATGCAGCAACTGTTCACTCTACAGGACGTGTTCCTGAGGAGCAGCCACCTGCTGTGGAAACAAAACTTGAGACACTTAAGAGAAGTTGCTTAAAAAAACAAAAACTTCACAAATAAACCAACGAAGAACAATAAAAAGGTTAAGTATATAGGTAGCTCGTTTAACCTAAAACTCATTGAATGCCAACCTTCAACAAGAACTAATGATAGGGAGAACATGGCATAATGAATATGCAAAGTCAGCTAAGGACTTGAAGCAAAATGTTCAGCGAAATTCTCCTTACCTTTTCCCATCCAATGGTCCAGGCGCTGATAGGTTCTCCTCTCCATCAAGTGGGAGCATATTTTCAACGATTGGGGCGACTAGGATGTACTTTCCACACTCCCATGTAGAACCAGTCTGGACTTTTTCTTCTTCCCTTCCATGCCCTCTTCACTATTCTCCAAAATGCCAGAAAAACAGGGGCGTGTGGATTGCGGACCTTTCCATGTCCAAGACTTGCATTAGCAAGTCTTATTTCTAGCCACAGGCTGTTCAGTGTTGCCAGTCGCTGGCACCAGTCTACAGATATGTGGTGGGGATTCACCTAAGCCAGGCTTCCTCAACCTCGGCCCTCCGAATGTTTTGAGACTACAATTCCCATCATCCCTGACCAGTGGTCCTGCTAGCTGGAGATCATGGGAGTTGTAGGCCAAAACATCTGGAGGACCCGAGGTTGACAAAGCCTGACCTAAGCAGTCCCATCGGTGGAAGCCCTGAGCAAGGACATCTGCTTCTGCAATAGTCCTCTCTTCCCTGCCCCTTCCCAAAATTGGCTCGGGGAAGGGGTTGGGACAACGCCTAGAACAGTGTGTGTGTGTGTGTGTGTGTGTGTGTGTGTGTGTGTTGTAACATCTGGCAAGCTGCACTGCTTGCACAAGTTTGATGTTGAATTGCACCCCTCAGATTATGCTAAGTATAGCAGAATGTTATACCACATTTTCATTGATGATCCTGGATTATTACGAGTATAAGTGCCCAGAAGGAAAACACCATGTGGTGAAAGGGCTCTCAAAAATCTACCAAAAGTTCTAGGTTCTTAAATACTGTTAGTGATTAAAATGTCTTGGGCTTCATCATCTTTGTGCCTGTTTCCATTGAACAGATTGCTCAGCTGATTTGTGCACACAAGGTTGTGGTTAAAAGCCCTCCATTTAGGTGATATTTATGGGTTAATTGAACAAATGGTGGTCGTGCATTTTCAACCCGCAATTGTAGTTTAGAGTCTCAAGTCACCTAACTATGACACCAGAGCAGACCAGCTAATGATATTAAGAGGCAGGGAAGGCAGGTGAAAGCAAGTATTGCATAAATGCAGCCTGTCAGTCATGATAGGCTCTACACTAATTATTGCAAAAAATACCCAATAACTATGCTACAGGTTGACCTGCAGGCAAAAAGCCTACAAGACAGAAGCAGATCTAGATTAAAGGCACACATCATGAATCCTTCATGCTGGTTGACACTTACGTATGTCAATCACTCAGTGACTGCTGCGTGAACAGATACTTTGGATCTGTGAAATAGCCATCACATATCAGATATCCCAGAATGGTCCGAGGGAGTTCGCTAGTAGAAAGTATTCACTGAGAAGTCATGGATTTATGCAGCCAGGTGGACAGGAAGTTTGTATATCTCTAGCTCAGTGGTAGAGCACATGCTGTGCATGCAAGAATCCTTGGCATGGTCAGGTAGGAATGAGAAAAGTCTCCCTGCAGGCCGGAAACACCGGATAGCCATCTGATTCGAAGAGTCTTCCTTTGTTCCTCAAGGAAGACAAAATGGGTGTTGCTCCTTTTTTAAACGAAACCTTGGTTCGCCATAGTTGCGGTAAGCACTAAGGACATGCAGCTTGTAACTTCATGCAAAAAAGGGGTTAATTTTTTTTATCAAATGCGTTCATAAAGGACCACCAGTGTCCGCTGTATGGCTCTCCCCCCTCCCCCCCCTTGGCTTTCCGGTTCGCTAATCAAATGTATGTTAGATTTATTATTGCAAAAGTATAAAGCATAGAAAATGTGACAAGATAGATGTGTAAATTATCACTCTGACAGAACTAATGATGCACTCCGAGCACCTTCTGTTTTCAAGCACTTGGTGAGCGACTTCATTAAATATGCAATGGCTGTTTGGTGCAGCGGCTGAGACTATCAGTTCAGTCCCTCGTGGAATTGCATTATTACTGGAGGTGGGGGAAAGACAGGCATGCTAGCTGTCGGACATCCTGCTGTGGCTTTAATGTGCTCCATCTTGTTGGACCAGTTGTTTTCAGTCTTCTTGAGACAATTACATCCATAACCACAGGATACATTCGCCGAAACAATATTACGGATAATAGCGGATAATAGCATAGACTATTCATTGTCTCTTTAGCTCTAACTGGAACGTGGGTGGTTGGACTTGAGAGATCTCTGCCGTCCTTGGAATAGAGAATAGGGATATGGTCACAGGAAAATGCCCATCTTTTTCTAACCAAACGTGCATTTTCCATACTCTCTCCAAACCACGCTGGTTGTACGTTGGAGGTTGCCATATGAATTTGATGCCAATAATTGGCTTGTGCTTTTGCCAGATACTTAGAAAACAGATCAGGCTTTTTTTTCCTCCTAGCCTACGCTGTTCAGTCAGCTCTGCAACACAGTTTGTATTCCTTGGAGAGAAGAAACAAAAATGCTCTGCTCTCCTTTGGTAATCCCCATCATTAATTATTTGAACGACACTTTAGGTAGAATGGGCCATGCAAGATGGGTTGAATTTAGTTGCAAATACGTGGAAGAGGCAGGGGCTGTGGCATATTGCCTTATACAAATGGATCATGCCCTTTGTTTGTTTGTTTGTTTGTTTGTTACATTTATATCATGGCCTTCCTCCCAAAGGAGCCCTGATTGAAGCTAGCAAATACAAATGGCCTTGACTTATTCAGTCAATAATTAAAATACTTAAAATCTGTACCTTTATGTTTGAATGTTGAACATCCACAACTGCATTCGAATTGTTTTTATTGTTTCATCACTTGGTATTAGTCGCCCTTGGGTTCTTTGGGGAGAAAGGGTGGGATATAATTTTAATTAATAAAATAAATAGATTATAATTGAAGTCAGAAAACTGAGTTATTATATCCTAGGCAATATGAGTACTAAGTCGCACAAAAGTCATGGCGATCTTCGTTGTACACATAGTTAACAGCACAATCGTATATATGTTTACTCAGGTGTAAGTTCCATTGAGCTCAGTGGGGACATCCTTCCAGGTAAATGGGTATAGGATTGCAGCCTTAAGTTCAACCATCCACTTTTGTGAGAAACATGCTTCCTGGCTTGTTAGCCTGATTTATTTATTTATTTTTTTAGTAACTTCCTGCAGCTGCATCCACTTTGTGTATGTTTAAGAGCTCAACATTAAAAGCCTCTTTGTATGAAAACCTACATATTTTTGTATGTATAAAAAAGAGTAAGCCTTAGGATTGGTGTCTCCTTTGCAGTATCTCAATATATCCTGCTCACAGCATTCAAAATATATGCAGCTTTAATTTAATTTTTTAATGTGACGCACCATCTTGGCCTAAACTTTATCTAAATTTCATACTTTGTAAAGAGAGTAGGCAGTGTGGAACACAGGCTTCCTCTGGGAGTACATCGGGCTTAATGAGCTTGATAGTCTGGTGGGCTCAATAAATCAAATAAAGCAAAACATTTCTCATTTTTGAATAAAAGCATTTATCACCCAGTGTTTGTTCATTCATGGTCACAAGATTGATTGGCTCCTGCTATTATGGTGAATATTAAAGACTTTTTCCCCCCCCCCTTCCCTTTTTCTTTCCAGTGGGCAAGTTACGGAAGCAGTGGCTGAAAGAGAGCGTCTCAGATGTTGGCTATGGGATGCTGAAATCTGTCAAACAATTTGTGGACCCCGATAACATCTTTGGAAACAGGAACCTTTTATAAGCCTGGTTACTATCCAAACTGAAATTACAAAAAAAAAAAAAAGCGCGATCGTTTATGAGTCTCATGGCTATCCCAGTATCCAGATATAGCATGGACCCAGTTTGAAAGCTGTTTACTCCTTACATCTTTAATTTTCTTCAGTTAAATGTGATCATACAATTTACTCATAGCACACTTCCCACAGAGTACTCCAAAACGTTTCTCACACACAACCAGCCCAAAGTATACTAATGTCAATCTAACTGATAACCTGTTTGGATGGCTTCCCCTGCTATAGTGCAAGAATAGCTGAGGCGGATACTAAATGTTTCTGTCATAGGAGACGTTCTTGACAAAGCAGCACTTCTGAGAAGCAGATGAAAAATGGGTTTATATTTATATAAAACAGCTTTTCTATTGAAATTTTAAACAAACAGGCAATGAAATTTATGCCATGCTGCAATTTTTTAAAAAAAAAATAAAATCAAAACCCGAAAATAATTTTGGATTGCTAGTTCCCCCTATCTGGTATTATTGAAAGCATTAGTTCACAAAGTGTAGTCTCAATAGCATTTATAACTTAATGTTCTGAACAATACTTACTGACTCCAAAAAGCAAACATTTATTTTTAAATGCAGAAAAACACACTTTATCTTTGTTAAACAAAGTGCAGTGCTTTCATAATTTTGCCTTGCTGATTCTTTTACAGGGCAAAATTTCCCAAGTAGTCAAATGGTCCTGTTAATTCTGTTTCTCCAGAAGTGTAATTTGGAGTTTCGGCCATTTCAATTCTGAAACAGCCTATTTTAAATTTTGACTGCTAGCTATGAGTGTAATCATTTAGTCCACAAAAATAAAATGCCATGCTTTTCTAAACAGTATCAGAAAGCATTAGAATGAAACCTACCTTAGAATGGTTAAAATAATTTAATTCTGCCTATAAATACCTACATTTTTAGGCACCAGTTCTTAAATATTCTATATATATCTGAAAAAACTTTAAACATAAATATCTGCAATTGTGACATTGCCCCCCCCCCAAATAATGTTCATGTTAATGTCTGCTAGCAATTGGTAACAAATGTGAAGTTTGAATACATCAGTTAAACATCCTGTCCTAATCTGACCACTAAATTTTTGCTATTTAATCTTAACCCAGCATGTCAACTCAAAGCAGTGTATGGTCAAATCATAGCTACTGCATTCATGCCCTAAAGCACCTTCAAAACAGACCCAGTGCATAATATCTCATCATGACGATTGTCAGTTTGCTATTGGTCTTACCAAAACTCATGAATGCAATCCAGATAGTCCTTTTAAAAATTCCATCCACAAGTTTTTTTTTTTTAAAAAAATTGCAGCGTGATAGGCCTGAACAATTACTCTCTACTAAAGTCTGTACCTATAGTAAACATTAAGACTGAGCACAACATTAAGATTTTTGTTTCTTAACCATGTACAAGGTATCCTTATTGGCATCAATCTGGTTACACCAGGGTACTCAGTTTTGTTTTTGATAGGAAAAAAAGAGTGTTTTCATGTGCCTAATGAGCACCATATCTAGAATCAGATGTTTGTTTCAGGGAATAAAATTGCCTTTTTGATAGCAAAAGTTTAATTTCCTGATTATTTTTGCTTGCTCTGACCAAGTTTATTCTATTTCCAAATGTGTAGTTTCACTTATGGTGCTTAATTGATTTACTTAATTATAGGTTTCCTAACCCTTTGTTACTGGAAATTGCACAGGGAAATGCCCTATGGGGATATTTTTCATAAGTTTATAGATAAATAGGTGACAAGGAGTGTTCAAATCATGAAGTATAAACTTGTGTCTTGTTCACACTGTCCTATCTAACGAAGTAACGGGGGGGAGCTGCAAAAAGTGGATAGGTTTTTTGGGGGAAAGATACAATGCAGATTACTGTGAACATATTGTAAATTGCTTTACTTACGTCTATTTTGCTAGACCTTATTTCGTTTCCTTCCTTGTTGAAATGGTTAAATTGTTTGGAGCGTTAGCAAGAGCACCTGTAAAACATATGCAAGTGTGTGAGTGCTAATTCAAAAGACTGAGATGCTCATTAAAAAGTGAAAATTTTCAAATGGAAAGCTATTTACAGTGTATTCATGACACACCAACAGGGCCAAAAGTATTGAAGGATTCGCGAGAACATTCATTTAGCTTTCTCTAATGGTGAGTTGCAACATCCTAGCATCTTTTCACTGTAAGTTGTAAGGCTTGAATCACTCACTCTTGACTAGGCTTCCAAAGGACCATATATGTGCAACCATACTCACGCCAGCATTCTTCTGGCCTTCAGGAGTGACATCTGGGAAGAGATGGCAGGGAACCCACCAGATCAGCACCCAGTATGGTGCTAAAGGTTGACCAAAACTGGGAGGCCAGGTATAAAGCTATTTTAGGGGCACACACTTGGCTTTGGGACTCCTGGCCATAATCTGAACCCTCCTGACCATTCATTTTGCCGAAGGTTCAATATACCGGTATCTGCAGTATTGCAGTGCCTCATGGTAGGGAGGAGCTGGCATGCACTGCTTTCCATGCCCCCCTTTCCATCTGACCAGAAGCAAACGAGAGGGGTGACCTAGAAATTCTGTGTTCTTTCTAAAGAACACATTTCTGTGTTCTTGCTAAAACCTTTGGAACCTCATTGAATGCTGAGCTGGTGAAGCAGAGCCTTCCACGATTGCTTTAAGTAGGGAATGTGTAAAGAAAACAACCCACTGCATGCTGATTGGCAAATCTTTGAGAATTCCCAGCACAATGCTGTGAGTATCTTCAGTTCAAAGAAGGAGCGACTCAAATCCTACATAATGCAACTCTTTGGATTCCTAGGATTTTTTAATATTCTGTTTAAAATTAGAGCGTTGTAGCTGAACTATCAGCGTGATACCTGGGCAGAGCATAATTCCGTTTGAAATATGGCACAGTTGGCCATATTTCCATTTACTGTTTTACTCCAATGCCACAGTAACGGGCAGGATCCAAAGAACCAGGAAACTTATTCCACACACCTGAGGCCTTGAGTGGTGCTTGCATGCATGGAGAACTGCAATCTGCATAAATCTGTTAGGAGTTTCAATAGCAGTTTGTGGTGTTGTGAAGGGGAAGAGAATCTAGAATCCCATGGGTAATATGTGAGCTGTGTGTGTGTGCTTAAAATAAGCTCTTTAGGTCCTGGCTAAAAACCATTTTCTATTTTGGCAGAGTTCAAGCCTGTAAAGCATGTTACTGACTGTTACATCTCTTTGCAATGGGGTGTATATTTGTGTTCTTTTCCAGAAGGTTAGATGCAAGGTTCTTACCGGCCCATAGGTTTTTTGGTTCAGAAATCTCTGGGAAAGTTGGGTTTCCTCCTTAGGAATTGTTTTACATTGAGGGTGCTTCTTATTCTAAGGACCAAACCAGGTTATGTTAAGTGTGTCTATGCACTAGTATCATAGTGGTGGTTTTTAATAGCAGTGGAGTGGGCAATGTGGGTCTGGACTGCAGCACAGTAGAGAGCTAACCCCTTCGGCTACCACTGCAATCTCAGTCCAAATTGGAGTCTGCCACACTGCATTTTTGTTGTTATTGCACATGCGAAGACTTATGTAACACAACATCTTTTGGGCCCTAGATGAAATTAACCAGTCTTGTCCACTGGAATACTATCCAACTAAAAAGAATACAATTGAGCTTTTGGCTCATAGCGTGAAACCATGTTTATCATATATTGAACAGGTAATTGTACAACTACAGTTATAATGTTGAGATTATAAAAGCTTATTAATTAAACAAAATGTTCCTGAAATTTCTCCTTAAGCTGATTAAATTAATACTTTTTCAAATGGCTGGTTGTTTTTGATTCATTGCCAAGTAACCGGAGAGACTAAAGCAGCACCTGAAGCTTTGGGCATCTTATGGAAATAAAAAAGCTTAAGGATGTGGTTCTGTAACTAGGTGGATATAAGCTCAGCTTTGGGTTAGGAGAGGAGGAGGTTAGACCAGGCATAACCATGAAAGAAGACAGCTGTTCTCAAGTTTGCCCTGTCAAGACTTTATTGGACAGGCTGAACTAGCTAGGACTTCTGCTGAACATGCTTTCCAAGATCAAGACTCTTAAGAGTGACCAGCAACTGGTGGTCACTAAATATTTTGGTTGATGAGGCAGCCTCGGAGTGGTTGGGTTTCTCAGATTTTCTTTTTTGCCTACCCTATAGCAGCCTCAGGGATCTATATTAGCCTGGTACATTTCGGTGCAGCAATGGAATACATCCTATGAACTATGCTTGTTTTTGGAATTAAACTTGATTTTTGTGTGTGAGATGGATGGGCACATATGATCTGGGGTGGTTTGGCTTAGCAGTGCAGGCTCGCCAAACAATCCTGCAGTTGTTTGGGGTGGACACAAAAGGGGAACAGTGTGTGATCTGCACAGTCAAACCTCGGTTGTCGAACTTAATCCGTTCCGGAATCCCGTTCGGCTTCTGAAATGTTCGACAACCGAGGCATAGCTTCCGATTGGCTGCAGGAGCTTCCTGCACTCAAGTGGAAGCCGCGTTGGACGTTCAGTTTCTGAAAAAACATTTGAAAACCGGAATACTTCCGGGTTTTTGGTGTGAGGGAGCCGAAACGTACGGTAACGGAGGCATTCAGGAGCCAAGGTTTGACTGTATCAGCCTCTCTAATATCTTCCTCCTAGTTCAGGCAGGCCAGCACTTATATGCAGCCCGTGTGATTATTATGCCCCTGCACTTTTTTTACCTTTGCTGCTCAGTAGCAGGACAGACAATGGAGGTGGTTGTGTAGTGGACAAGGGTCTCAAAACCAGCAGAAGCTCCACCCCACTAACATTTCCATTTCACACAGAATATCCTAGAGGATTAGATGCCTTTAAAGCGAGATGAGCGCCGCAATCCCAGAGTCATTCACGACTGGACTTAATTGTCAGGGGTCCCTTTACCTTTAAGAGTATACATGGCATACCTCTTCCAGATTTTTTTGGGAGGGGCAAGATCCTGGAGGCAGCACTGCTCAGTACTATATTACTGAAGCTGCTAAGATGTTCAGGATCAATCCATCCCAATATGTATGGGTGCTGTCTCGCTCCATTTGTGCCTATTAGCTGATAGAATATAAACTCCTGAATATATCAGTTTAAACTTCAAACCTCACCAAATAACTACATTGGGAAATGACTGGCGAGATCCAGAACAGACAATTGGATAATTGTAATATGTTTGTCCGGAAGCGGCAACACAGGAATGGGTGAAGGAAAACAGACACTTGATGTTGACATGGAACACGATGTGAGTGCAATTCATCAATCCTGAACAGATGGAGCCCTAGGGAGCCAGAGGCAACAACATGGGCCAAATACAGCAATTGACCTTTCCCAAAGGCAAGAACGATGAGGGTTTCATGCCGCAAACTTCATTAGGACAGGGAGATCCAGGGAAACCAGACTCCCCCAGCAGCAATAGCTTTCAAAGTGTGGTTAGTACATTCTCCACCCCACCCCCCTCATTTTTATTTTTATTTTAGTTTTGATACAGAAAACACCCAAATAGCACACAATAAGCATGGCAACCTTTCAATTACAACACTTGCAAATGTAAAAAGTCCATAAACCGTGTCTCTCTGATCAGGCCATTTGTCTTCTGCTATCTTCCGACAACAGTGCCGCTGGTATAACTGATGCATGTTTATGAGAGACTGAAAGGAGGGGGTGCCCACACAAACAAGGGGAAAGAAGAACCAAAAAGAACAGGAGAGAGAACTCTGGGGACTGAGTACGTCAGGGATAGGGGACCTATATGTTGGAACGGTGCATCCAAAATACTATGCAAAGGGTTAATGCTGTACCCTGTTTCTCCTAAAATAAGACGTAGCCATAAAATAAGACGTAGCAGGATTTCTACGCATTTGTGAAATATAAGCCATACCCTGAAAATAAGACATAGTGATTAAGCCTCTCCCTTAAGACGGCCTGGATAGGCATGGCTATGCAGTGTACCAACGCGGAGCGGTTAAAATAAGACATCCCCCGAAAAGCCATATTGTGTTTTTTTGAGGGGGAAAAAATACAAGACGGTGTCTTATTTTACGAGAAACACGGTAGTATAGAATTTTGTGATGTCACACACACTGAGGCATTTTTTTCAGTTCAGTTATCAACTGTGTGAGTTTCTAACTGTGAGAGCAGCAAGTGTATTGTGCTATGCTGCTGGCTGCCTCAGAAGCAATCTGTAAATATCAGTCCGTCCCAGATACAAATTCATGTAAATACCGTGTTTCCCCTATTTTAAGACACCGTCTTATATTTTTTCCCCCTCAAGAAAACGCACTATGGCTTATTTTGAGGGGATGTCTTATTTTTATTACGTAAGCCCAGCCCCGCGTTTTCCTTGGTGCCCTCCAGAACTGCGCCTATAACTATGGCTTATTTTCGGGGTACGGCTTATATTTCGCAAATGCGAAAAAATCCTGCTATGGCTTATTTTATGACTACGTCTTAAAATAGGGGAAACAGGGTATGTTTCAGTAACCTAAGTATCACCTGCCTCTCTTCTACATTCAACCTGACAAGAGCAAGTACAGCAAGTAAAAGTCACATGTCACTTTTAAACTTTGAAAGCAAGTATTGCATGGTGGTTGTTTTTCTGGGAGAAAAGAGAACTATAGCTATTAAAAAGAGTCAAATGACCTGGGGCAACTTCCGCACAACTCTGTAAAGTATCATTACAACCCTATAGCAGCCAACAGATGAGAGCTGGGGGTGGGGCAGGTCCCCCATTAAGAACTACCTTTGAGAGAGGACTCTGCACTTTCTCTCGTTTTTGTTTAGATAGTTTTTTTATCTTGCTGTATTATGAAAAAGCTTTAATAAAATCTTTTTTTAAAAAAATAGGCCTATTGCTTTATCTTTGACCATAGCCCGTGATTAACACAGGAGTAAAAAAAAAGACCAGGGAGGATAAAAGTGGCTGTTGGCATCTCTCCGGGAGCCTGCACATTCATGTAGGTCCCTGTACACTAGGGGTGGAAAACCTTTCTTTCAGCCCATCATGGGCCACATTCTCTTCTGGGCAACTTCCCAAGTGCTGGGTGGCAGGAGTACCAGCTTGGCCCCGCGACCATGGGTACCATGCAGCGTGCATGGCCCTGGCAACAAAATTTGTGGGTGCCCATCCCCTTTATGGTAAGGTTACCAGACGTCCCCGTTTCCCGGGGACAGTCCCTGGATTTACAAATCAGTCCCTGGACAAAATCCATCTATTTAGTAGGAAGTTGAAAAGTGTCCCCGGATTCATTGAAAAAAATCTGGTAACCTTACTTTATGGGGCATTCCGTGGGACCAGGGAGTTGGCACCTATAGCTGGGTGGGTCAGAGGCAAAAATGGTCAGAGGAATGAATCTTATCTTGTATTGTTGTTGTTATGTAAATTTTCATACTGCCCTTCGTCCAAGGATCACAGGGCAGTTTACAATATAAAACCGGAAAAATGCACATACCTTTTACGCTAGACTAGTTTCTACACATGCTCCCACACTTACATATCTGTCCTCCATTAAGGACAGCAAGAGGCATTGCCAGGGTCCAAGGACAGATTCCAGCCGGGCAAAAACACAAGGGTGCAAAGCAGAGCTAGTGAGGGGTGTGGCCTGGGGAAATGGGTGTGGCTGTGGAGGAGGTGTGGCCTAAGGGCCAAGTAGGGAGGCTTGGAGGGCTGCATTTAGCCCTGGGCCTGAGGCTACCCAACCCTGCAGTATGCCATAGTTTGGCTTATTTTGATGTGCAAACCAAAGAACCCCCTGAAAAGAGAGTTGCAAGGGCTTTGAAGTTGCCCATCAACAGCTGACTCACAGGTCACCTGGTTGCAGTTTTCTATTTAAATTATAGTAGCTATTTCCAAATCATGTAGCTTATGCACATTTTATTTTTTGTAAATGCATTTTGTTATGATGATACATTTGCTCTTTTTTTGGTGAGGCAAAAGAAATTGAAATAAAAGAAGAAAAGTTGCTACTGATATATATTGGAAATGCTGAGCCTTCTCGTGTGCTTTTCAAGTATTTAAAATTTGACTAGCACTAAATTACTGATAACGGGATGCGGGTAGCGCTGTGGGTTAAACCACAGAGCCTAGCGCTTGTCGATCAGAAGGTCGGCGGTTCGAATCCCCACGACGGGGTGAGCTCCCGTTGCTCAGTCCCTGCTCCTGCCAACCTAGCAGTTCGAAAACACGTCAAAGTGCAAGTAGATAAATAGGTACCGCTCTGGCGGGAAGGTAAACGGTGTTTCCGTGCGCTGCTCTGGTTCACCAGAATCGGCTTAGTCATGCTGGCCACATGACCCGGAAGCTGTACGCCGGCTCCCTCGGCCAATAAAGCAAGATGAGCGCCGCAACCCCAGAGTCGTCCACGACTGGACCTAATGGTCAGGGGTCCCTTTACCTTTACCTTTAAATTACTGATTGAGCACCATCATTGTATATGTGGAATCCTTTCTTGAAGGCTCTCTCAACAAAAGCCTGCTTCCTTCCTTTTAGAAGCTTAAGATGGTGGTGTCTGAAAGCTTTGGAAACCTCAATTTTTAAAAATAGTTGCTGGTTTTCCAAAACCCTTTCACTTATGCTGTTTCCCCCCATTTATTTCATTCTCTGCACTTCAAGAGTTTTTCTCCATTCATGCTGACTCTTTAACAGCTGTGGGCTTCACATCCCAAGCGTGGGGCCCTGCCTAGCCTGGTCTATATTTTACCTTCACCTACTTTTCTGGAAGCAGTAATTCTTTTTTGTTTTTCTTCTCTTTTTCTATGTTTCCTGAAAACGGACATTAGAATTTAATTTATTTTCAGACCACTGTATCACATCAGTCTGAGCATGAACTGGCAGTAAACATTTCCAGCTGTAACAGGGGACTCATCCCCTTCCTTTGTTCCTCCTTTGCTCCCACTTTAGGAAGGCAGGCAAGCTGGCTGAGTATAGAATAAATTAAGAGGAACAGCACACTGAAAGATTTATGAATAAAAGTGAATTGGGATCCAATGTGTGATGGCTTGGCTTTTTCTAGTGGGCCAATTGCAGGAAATAAACGTATGTGTTTTTAAAACTGTATGCTTCACTTTTTATTAAATTTGTTATACAAATGTGCGTGTGTTCCTTTGACGATACCAGCAATGAGGACTATTTTTTAAAAGGCCAGTAGGAGACATAACAGCTTTAAGGTGAGGGGTAATGGTTTTCACCTTCTTGGGTTCCATGATCACTTCAGATGGTAACAGCAGTCACGAAATTAAAAGACGCCTGCTTCTTGGGAGAAAAGCAATGACAAACCTAGACAGCATCTTAAAAAGCAAAGACATCACCTTGCCGACAAAGGTCCGTATAGTTAAAGCTATGGTTTTCCCAGTAGTAATGTACGGAAGTGAGAGCTGGACCATAAAGAAGGCTGATCGCCGAAGAATTGATGCTTTTGAATTATGGTGCTGGAGGAGACCTATCCATTCTTAAAGAAATCAGCCCTGGGTGCTCACTAGAAGGACAGATCCTGAAGTTGAGGCTCCAGTACTTTGGCCACTTCATGAGAAGAGAAGACTCCCTAGAAAAGACCCTGATGTTGGGAAAGGTTGAGGGCACAAGGAGAAGGGGACGACAGAGGATGAGATGGTTGGACAGTGTTCTCGAAGCTACTAACATGAGTTTGGCCAAACTGCGAGAGGCAGTGAAGGATAGGCGTGCCTGGCGTGCTCTGGTCCATGGGGTCACGAAGAGTCGGACACGACTGAACGACTACAACAACAACAACAATGGTTTTCTGGGCAAAAGTGTCCAGCTGTGTCAAGGGTGGTAATCTTTCCTGATACAGCGCCAGGCCAAAATTTGGCACCACCAGAAGGATCTTCTCTGTGATTGTGTGTTTGGGGGCTCCATGCTGAGAGCATCCTGCCCGAAACTGGGGTGCCCCAGTTTTATTGGAGCAGTTGACAGGCATCACAACCGATGACAGTCATTTTAAATTCTTTGTCATATGCCCCTACAACTGCTTTACAGTAGAGATTCCATGCCTTAATTATTTCAATAAGAGTGACAAAGATTAGTCCTTTTTAAACAAAGAAAAAGTGTGCTTTTTATGAAGTTGTGTGTTGATGCAGATCTGCCTTTTTGTCTATAACAGGGGTGGCCAACTTCCAAGAGACTGCAATCTACTAATGGAGTTAAAAACTGGCAGTGATCTACCCCCATTTGGGGGGGGGGGTCAGGTCAAAGTTGTAGTTTTTTAGGAAGGAAAGCCCTGTTTTGGGGGGTTCACGTAAAAGTTGTTGAGCTTCTTTAGGGAAGAGGAAAGCAACATTGAGCTTTTTTTTAGGAAGGAAAGTCCTATTTTTGATGGTTCAGGTCATTTTAGGGGTGCAGGGCAAAGATGTTGAGTTTTTTTTAGGGGAGCCAAAGTTTTTTAGCTTCTTTGGGGGGAGCCACTGATCTACCGGTGATCTACCACAGACGTCCAGTGATCTACTGGTAGATCATGATCTACCTGTTGGACATGCCTGGTCTATAATATGTAGAATGACTTTTCATATTAAGCAAGAATGACAGTAGGAGTTTGACAGTTAGCCTTTTGGTATGAAGACATTAGAGACATACTTTTTTCCTAGTACTGTACTTACTTAGTCGCACAAACTGTTAAGCCTGGGTTGTTGTTTTTTAGATAAAGGCTTTTCATATTTTCCCCTAGTGGGGCAGTGGCGCTTGCAGGCCTGCCTAAAAGAAAAGCCAGGGAGTGTTTCTGAAAGCAATGGTTTTGCGGCTAGAGTATGTGTTTTCTCATATTTTGCTTAAATGTGATTTTTCGAGCCATTTTGATGCATGTGTTTTCTAGAAGGAGTGCAATGTGCCATGTACGCAGTTTAGAGGTGTTGGGGCAGTGTTAGGGGTAGCTGAGGAGGGGTACCCCCCCTTCTTGCCGTCTTTCCCCTCCGCTTGCCGCAGAGACAGCGGCAGCCAGTGCGGGACCCTCTTTCGCCCGGGTCTCACCCCCCTTTTCTCTAGTTTCCCCTTTACCCCCACAGGTTGTAATACAAGCACACACACAAACCCTCGTGAAACTCAGTTTCAAGTGGTTATTAATACTATTTGGATATATTGTATCAATATATCCTGAGCATGTGCAGAGCCTTTAAACCTTTGGAAATTCATTTAAAATCACAGCCTCCATGGATTTTCTCCCTGTTTGTGCCCTTCTACTCCTGCTGGCCTTGCCCCCCAGGTCACCCCTGGTCCGCCATAATCCCCTAAGCAGAACATCACATACGCACACCCAAGGTGCTCCAGGAAATGCCACACCTGGGCAATCCTCTCAAGCACCCATCATCAGGTTTCCAAGACGACAGACAGTCTCCTGGATGCTTCTCATTGTTCTTCCCCGGTTGCCACTCAAAATGTATATTTGACCCACCCAAGTGTCCTTTACCTGTTCCTGTAACCTTTCACCCATATGTTAAATCTTGTTTACCCATATGTTAATCATGTACCCTCCTACTCTCCACCCCTTCTTGACGTTTTGCTTATGTATTAGTGATGTAGTTGTGATGTATGGTGAACTGTATTCTGGGTTGTAGCGGGAAGTTTTAAAAGTTTCTGTCGCCCTTTGTTCTGGGTCCAGTCTCATGGCTGTAACCTGTTGCGCAATAAACTCCTTTGCCTTTGCTCCAACTACTGGCTGTTCTCCTTTGATCTCCGCTGCGAACCACGGGCTTCTCTCGTAGGGCTGGGTGCTGAGCAACCTCTAACCCAGGAATTTCCTCTAACAGTTGGTGCCGAAACCCGGGAACTGCGGTTCTCCCGTGTTGGCCAGGGACCCAAGAAGCCTTCAGCCGGCACCAGGACTCTTTCTCCTGGGAAGGCAGATCGGACCTCTGGCCATCCTCCGGGCGGTAATTGCAGGTCTCAGGGGGAGCCAACCAGGGAGCAAAGGCAAAGTCCAGCCGGCTTCGTCTTCAACGATCCAGGGGATCGCGGTAGAAGACGCGTGAGTATAAAGGGAAAATCCAGTGCACTGGTGATTGTGGGGTGGCGGGTGGTTAACCTGGCAACCGTTCTCTGCTCTTACCTATCGTTCTTCCAACCTTTCTCTCGGTCTGTCCCGTAGACCACTGCTCAACTCGCAAGGGGAGTTCTGAGCCCTATCTCTTTCCTTAAAAAACTCCGATCAGCCGCCCTGGGAGCTGGTCTAACAAACGCAAGGGGTCGGAGCTCTTTTTCGTACGCCTGCTACAGTAGGCGGACTTTCTGCACTGTCTTGACCTCAGCCGCACTGGTCGGTCATGTATACACGCTAGTCGTGCATGAACTCGCTTCCAAACGCAAGGGAGGTTTTCCGGATCGAAGGTCTATCAAGGGTTCACCCGATCTGGCACCGCTTGTCGCGGGCGTCCAGTAGGGCCCCTCTTCTTATAGCTATTGACGTTAGGTAGGAGGTTGCCAGGGAGGGGAACTTGACTGGGGTGGGTGAAGGGAACGGATTAAGGAAAGGAAAGGAAAGGAAAGGAAAGGAAAGGAAAGGAACAGAGCTCTGAAAAATAAGGCAGTGAGAGGAAAAGGGAGTCTGGGGAAGGACCAGACTGTAGAATAGTTGCCCTTGATCAGCCGCAACTCTAGCCGATCTAGTGAACGCAAGGGACAAGGGCTTTAGGTAGTTAGGGAACACTGCTCTTGATCAGCCACAACTCTAGCCGATCTAGAGAACGCAAGGGACAAGAGCCTAGTTAGATAGGGACATCGTATAGGTATTTTGATAAGGACCCCTCTTTTATTTTCCCTCCTGTGTGTACTGAAACCCCTCTTCCTGTCCTCTCTCTTAAAACCCAGGTTCCTCTAACATCAAAGGAACAATGGGATCCAAAGCTTCGAAGCTTGGTCGGGCTCCATCTGGGAAGAAGGCTTCACGGAAGCCTTCTCTAGCCCAGCCGGACCCCGATTCCCCCCCTCGAATTTGTATTAGCACATTGGAAGAAAATTCCAGGACACTAGTCACTGTCCAGGCAGAAATTGCAAGATCTCTGTAGGAATTCCTGGCCATCAGTTACTGCTAATGTAACATCTGAACTCCGCTGGCCACCGGATGGATCCTTAATGTGGATCACCAAAATTAATTGAGAAAGCACTTAATGGAAGGAAGACCCCGCCAATTAGAGATTTGGGACCTTCCTACTAACTTCAATTAATAATAAAAAAAAAAAAGAGAGAAAAAAAAGGAGGAAGTGAGCCAACTTCTTACAATAACCAACTAAAGGATGGAAAAATATGTTTACATGTGACGTGTTGTCTGTTATGTGTGTGTGAGTCTGTTCCTTGTGTCTGTCATTTGTTGTCCTTGTGTAACTTCAGTGAGCTTAAAAGAGGCCTGAGAGAAATCCAGTCTGAGAGCTTGTGTTAAATTAGCTAAAACACCCACAGACTGCCTTTCTTAAGTGCGCATAGTTTAAAGCTGCTAGCTTGCATCAATTTTTTTAATTTAAATAAACCATGTTGGACCTGATCAATCTTAAACATGGCAAATGTAAAAATGAGGTGCACAAATGTTTTGTTATTTGAGAGAGGTTCCAAAAAATAGTTTTCCTCCAAAGGGTAGAAAGAAAGAAAAAGAATTCCTGTGTTTACCTATGTTCTGAGAAGGGGATTGACCCCAAGAAACGTTTTTTCAAAAACAAAATTTATGTGTGTGAGCCATGCTTGCAGTCTAATCAACTCAACATGGCAAATATTGAGGAATGTGTATAAAAGAAAGAGTTGTAACTTTAAAAGGGTTTGCTTGAAACTTCGAAATTGTTTTACTTCTTAAACTCCAAAAAAGTTCTGAAGAGACTGAATCCAGTCTCTTGGAATTAATTTTTCCTACTGCAAAGTTTTTTCGTTAAGCACTAGATGCTTTTCAATAAAAATGCAGTATCTGGCTTTACTTAAAGTAAAGGGTCTTTTGAGGAATCTTAAAAAAAAACTGCCTTAAAATGCCCCTTCCCATCTTCTATGCTTAAACAGGTAAATTTACTCCCAAATAAGCTTCCTTTCATGAGGCAACTGCAAAGGGGGCAGTGTTTCCTAGGAACTCCCATTTGTTGTGAAAGGTACTCACCCTGTCTCACTTTCTGTGTGTATTTACTATTTTAACCCTCAAATTACTCCTTTCCTAGGCTTACCATGCAATTCCAGGAAAGTGTTCACTCTTTATCATGATCTTATAATTCTTCTCTAGAAACTTTGCCCAATCAGGGTATCTTTGTGTGTGTTACAAGCACCCCTTAGGCTCTTTAGTTTAAAGGGGGGGGAGTTCCACCTTGAGATCTACAAAATGGTTCTGTGTAAAGTTGGTACTTTTCTTTTGCTCTTAGTACACGTATGTGCTTCCATGATAGTCTGTGTGCATAAGTATGTGTCTCTCTCTGGAAGTACATATCTTGTGAACCCTATATTTCAGGGGTTGGACTAGGTGACCTCTGGATCCCTTCCAACTCCCAATTTATGGCTATGTGAAAGGTGCAAGCATTTGGAGAGGTGATTTTAAAAATCCTGGTGTGATGCTAGGTTAACATTCAGCCAAGTTTTGCTTTTTGGTACAGAGAGATAGAAAGATTGGTTTCAGAGTTTAGAACAGAGTGTGTGTGTGGTTTTTTTTTTTTCCCTTTAAGGAGTAATTATCAAGGTTTTACCATTTAAAGTTTTATCTAAGTCTATCATTTAAAGTTTAAGCACATAAAAATTAATCAATCAGAAATGGTAAAACTTTAATGAACAATAAAATATGAATTCTGACCCGCTAGCCATTTATTTGACTCTCTGGACCAATTGTTATCCACTAACGGCCAGAGAAAAAAAAAAAAAAAAAAAGATAGCCCACATTTTAATAGAAATCTGTACCCCAAATCCTGTAGATAAAGGAGGAGAGGCATTGGTCCCAATTTCTTTGCCTGGGGTGCAGGTATGTTCAAACTTATATCTATGGTTTTGGTGGAAGGGTGGCCTGCATGTTGAAGTCCTATATAAAGTTTTAAGATTTTATAAGCCTACTTCGTAAGCAACAAGAAACAGGAAATAATATGTATTAGAAATGTCTTAGGACACAAAACTAGGAAATTGGATTTAAACTGACCAAAAGCTACTTTTGATAAAAGCATAAATTGCTGGGTTTCTGTCTAACCCTGTTCTTTAAATTCTACTCCTCAAACTTCCCTTTTTTTCATTCAAATGGTAATTTAACCAACAGATGCAATTCTTTCAAATGGTACAATAGATTTCTGAGTCATGAACTCTGTACATGCACAGAGGCGATGTCAACTTTATTAAAAAAAAAAAAAAAGAGAGAGAGAGAGAGGGAGGTTTTAACTAAGAGGTGATAAAGTCATGTTCTCAACTCGAAACTTAAATTCAACTTTATGTAAAACTTGGAACCATTGAGAAATTGTTAAATTGTTGATGTTGCAAAGTTCCAAATTTACTCCTGACAGAGATTTCCACATGAAGCAATTTTCCTTTCAACAGGATATGCGGAGAAGGACTTTGCTGTTCTTTCAAACCTTTCATGCAAATTCTATCTCCGAAGGGGGGGAGGAAGAGGAATGGGGGGATTGTTCTCTCCAGGTGACAGACTATGCAAAACCAAGATTCCATTGTTCTATCTCAGTGGGTACTCAAGATGTATTATCTCACATTTGCATTGCAAGATTTCCCCCCACAACTTTTAACAGGATACTTGAGAAGTCTCAAAACGACTTCCCTCTATGACTTTTATGTCTATTTTGTGTGTGACTTTTATGCTTCTCTGTTGGTTACAAATAATTTGCTTTGTTCGCTCTAATATTTCCTATTAACATTCTAGCTGATCTTGCCACATAAAGAAACATTTCCCCCCTATTCTTTTATGTGAGATATTTAAATTTTGTGTGTTTTAGTATTTATTTTTTGGTTCCTCAGGCCATGTTTTATATTTTGAGGACATGTGCATCACATGGAAAATTAATAAATAATAATAATAATAATAAACTTTCCCCTTTCAAACAGGATAGGTGGACCTCTAAGAATACTCTAACCCACATAAAGAAAATATTTAATAACGTGCCAATTGTGTCCAAATTAACAAAATCTTTGTCCCATCTTTCTTCCACAGCCAAACTAAGTGAAAATATATATATTAGACTGAGCAGAAAATAACAGTAGTGATTAAATGTAAAGGATAATAATATTTAAATGAATGAATTGCTTAACTATGATTTTGTATTATTTACAGCTTCCCAAGAAGAAATTTCTAGAATATTCTCCCCTTTCTTGACTATTTATTATCTTCCTCCTTTTCCTTTTTAACTAATTATGTCTTCAGACCCCAAACCCCCCTGCAGGCCTATTTTCACAGGAGACCAAATGATAAGACCGTCTCCTCACCAGCTAAACACGCCTGCCAATGCATCAATGGCCACAACAATTTCTTCCCATAAAGGACTTGAGGAACTGAATAACTGAATTATGAAGGACATTTTATCTTCTTGACCACAACCTAAGAAGGAAAACACACACACACACACACACACACACACACACACACACACACACAAAACTATAACTTTTCAGCAAGGTTTGGAAATGCTGCTATCTTCCTCCCAGTGATTCAAAGGCAGGCAAGAAATGCCCTTGTGCCCAAGGTTGGAAATTCATTTAAGAGTAGCAAGAATCACAGATCACAGGATTGCCTCAAGATATGCAATTGGTGTAGAGTTAATAATTTGTATGTTTTGTGTATTATATGTTAGTATGTATGAATGCTGAAACGTGTCTGATACTGTGATATTTCAAAAGGGGGGGGGCAATTTATGTGAGCAATGGTTTCTGTATAATATAGAGTGCCTAACTATGAACAACAGAAGGGTTTGGCCTACACCCCAAGTTTTCCCATGGAAGATTCTCATATACTACATGATTTCCTTGTCCCACCTGGCACTCTGTACCAACCTTCTCTATCCATTTTATTATATTTATTTTATTTTAGTTTTGTTTTATTTGTGCTACTTCTTTATTTCTTTGCAGTCACTTTATTTCTGTCCCAGAAAACTATTTGAATCCCTTCTATGACTTCTCTATCTCTTGCGGTTTCAATACTGTCCTTAAGTAGCAATTGTTCTGTGTTATTTATTAATCTCAGTTTTCTTGTATATCTGTGAAATTAGCCTAAACACACCCAAGTATTATTTTAGAATCATATTTTATCAGGTAGTTTTGAACCAATCCCACCCTCTTTTATCGTGTGAATGCCAAGTAGGAATGCTTCAGGTTTCTTTATGAATACGTGTTAACATTTGTTTGCTTGTTTTTTTAGTTCCTCATAGATCATGTCCCAAGTTTTATTTATTTGGGGACACGTCCACCACACATGGAATAAGGTTCTTTTTCCCCCAGATAGTATGCAGTGAATTTTAAGGTTTCCCCATACTTTCTCTCATTCTTCCCCTCATTTTCCATCTAAATTGGACAACCAAAAAAATTGTGTGCCCACTCTTCTCTACCCAATTTAATTTTACCAAGGAGAAGCTTAGGGATCCATGAGAGCCCAGACAACAGGAAAGTGAATATGCTTTGATTTAGCAGGAATGACCCCTTATAGAATTAAATTACCAATTTGCACAAACTGCCCTTTTTAGAGAATGGTTTTAACAGATTGGTTTGGAAAGAACCATGGGCCTATATAAATCCTGATTGGACTCAGTTTGAATTTGGCAAGTGTATCCAAGGTACCATTGGCTTTCGTCCCTTTAAACAGCAAAGAACACTGGCACACCCCTTTGTGAGCCCAGGACCAAAGCCGAAGAGGCCCCAAAAGGTGGGCAGGTGGGGCATTTTCTCTCCAGGGAGTGTCACACCTAACCACATGGAGTACTGCTTTAGGTCAATCAATGCAAGCCCGTATACCAGGGATGCATGTCGATGGGTGTTGCTGTGGTATGCTGAAGGTCAAGGGACCCCAGAGGACTGCTAGCTATGGAACCTGGGAACACACGGAAAAGGACAGAGACAAAGCTAACGCATTTTTCAGTCACATTCCTGCTGAATGTAAAGCATAGACCACTATTGAAAAATCTTTCTCCCAAAGTCTTAAACTGCCACTAGTAATTTAGTAATTCTATGTCCACCTATGTGACATGCAAGTCCCTTTCAGAAGTTTAGGGTGCGGAGAAAAGGATTTGTGGTTCTTCGAACCTGATACAAATCTTATCTCCGAGTGCGGGACTGTTAGGGGTAGCTGAGGAGGGGTACCCCCCCTTCTTGCCGTCTTTCCCCTCCGCTTGCCGCAGAGACAGCGGCAGCCAGTGCGGGACCCTCTTTCGCCCGGGTCTCACCCCCCTTTTCTCTAGTTTCCCCTTTACCCCCACAGGTTGTAATACAAGCACACACACAAACCCTCGTGAAACTCAGTTTCAAGTGGTTATTAATACTATTTGGATATATTGTATCAATATATCCTGAGCATGTGCAGAGCCTTTAAACCTTTGGAAATTCATTTAAAATCACAGCCTCCATGGATTTTCTCCCTGTTTGTGCCCTTCTACTCCTGCTGGCCTTGCCCCCCAGGTCACCCCTGGTCCGCCATAATCCCCTAAGCAGAACATCACATACGCACACCCAAGGTGCTCCAGGAAATGCCACACCTGGGCAATCCTCTCAAGCACCCATCATCAGGTTTCCAAGACGACAGACAGTCTCCTGGATGCTTCTCATTGTTCTTCCCCGGTTGCCACTCAAAATGTATATTTGACCCACCCAAGTGTCCTTTACCTGTTCCTGTAACCTTTCACCCATATGTTAAATCTTGTTTACCCATATGTTAATCATGTACCCTCCTACTCTCCACCCCTTCTTGACGTTTTGCTTATGTATTAGTGATGTAGTTGTGATGTATGGTGAACTGTATTCTGGGTTGTAGCGGGAAGTTTTAAAAGTTTCTGTCGCCCTTTGTTCTGGGTCCAGTCTCATGGCTGTAACCTGTTGCGCAATAAACTCCTTTGCCTTTGCTCCAACTACTGGCTGTTCTCCTTTGATCTCCGCTGCGAACCACGGGCTTCTCTCGTAGGGCTGGGTGCTGAGCAACCTCTAACCCAGGAATTTCCTCTAACAGGCAGGAAATCACTTGGGAGTGTGGAATGTTAAAAGCGAGTGGAAAATGAGGACTGCAAGGAATGAAAGCTGGACGGGTTGGCTGATGGTTGACAGTTGGGAGGTGGAAGAGCATGGAAAGGGATTAGCTGTCTGGGAGTGGTTTTAGGAGATGATTAGTTCTAAGCGTGGGTTCTAAGGGACGCAGGTGGCGCTGTGGTCTAAACCACTGAAAGCAGCTTTCTCACAGCTTTGCTCCCAAAGCAGACTGTCAGCGTTGGTGTAGTTTGACTGCTTACAGGGATGAAAACTTAACAGGGCTGTTGAAAGACTTTTAGGGAGGAGTACGCGCATTACACAGTCCATAATACACTACACCGAGCCTTGTGGAATTTGAAGAGAAATGTTGAAAGATGGAATATGTCATAACCTGAGATAAGTCTTTTAACTGCAACAAACAACCTTTCCACACCTTCATTTTTAGAGTTAGAGCAAGTTGAAAGGGAGTTGACAGCTGCTTTTCATTCAGCTGTGGAGAAAAGAATTATACAAATTGCCTTGAAGGCGACAAATGGCTTACAAATCACCATTTTATTCTAACACTGTCCACTGTCTCCTCACCAAACCTGTCCTCACTGTCTCCTCACTGTGTCTTGTCTTTTTAGTATGTAAGTCTGAGGACAGGGCCTTTCTTTTCTTTTCTTTTTAATTGATGTGAGCAGCTTTTAAAAGACAACATTTGTCTGGATAGCAAGATAAAGGTATAATCAAATAGTCTGTCCTGTCGCATTCTCTATGGTGGCCGCTCATGGGCAGCCCTTTTAAATGTACTCTCTGTGCATAGACCACTGATAAACAGATCCACTAGTGCAGGCATGCAAATGGCTCTCCTGGCTATTTTGCCAACGATATCGGTCTCTGGAAGAAGTAAACAAAAGGTCACAATTATCACAGTATTGGCAATTGTGATTTTGCGGTTGCACACTGCTCAAAGTTGTGAGTGTGTCTCCCCCCCCCCTTCAGTCCCTACCCAAGTAGTTTCGGAAATGCATCACCCACCCAACAGGCACTTAGGTCATAGGAAAATACAGCAGGGCATGCTGCCAGGCTGCTCAGGAAGCAGGGGATTATTTATTGGCTTGAAGGGCGTGTTTGATCTCACTTGTCAAATACAGGTGATGTGACAGTCAATGTATTGCTCCTCACCTCACCTCACCTCACCTCACCTCACACACAGAAGAAGAAGAAGAAGAAGAAGAAGAAGAAGAAGAAGAAGAAGAAGAAGAAGAAGAGTTTGGATTTGATATCCCGCTTTAACACTACCCGAAGGAGTCTCAAAGCAGCTAGCATTCTCCTTTCCCTTTCTCCCCACAGCAAACACTCTGTGAGGTGAGTGGGGCTGAGAGACTTCAGAGAAGTGTGACTAGCTCAAGGTCATCCAGCAGCTGCAAGTGGAGGAGCGGAGACGCGAACCCAGTTCACCAGATTACGTGTCTACCGCTCTTAACCACTACACCACACTGGCTCTCAGTGAGGACTGAGAGCCTATGAACCTCTGCTATGGAGAACTGGGGTCCTCTTCTCCTCTGTAGGGTATTTCTATTGATCTCTGGATGATCTGAAAAATACGATGGTGTGTTGAAAGGAGAACCCATAAGCTACATGCTTAACACACTGGAGTGGAAGAAGAAGAAGAGTTTGTATTTGATATCCCACTTTATCACTACCCTAAGGAGTCTCAAAGCGGCTAACATTCTCCTTTCCCTTCCTCCCCCACAATAAACACTCTGTGAGGTGAGTGGGGCTGGGACTTCCGGTTAAGTGCCGGAACAGTTGGTCGGGGGGAATCGTGCTCCGCGATCCCTGGCTCGGTAAAGGGGGGGGACCGCGCCAGCGCTGCGGACCCCTTCAAGAACCCCGGGAAGAGCGTCCCGGGGGCATGGTGATCCGGCGGAGGCTCCAGACGTCTCCCTGGCTCCCCGGGAGCCCTAGTAAGGGCGATCAAGAGAGAGCCGGGTCAAGACGGAGCTTCATCGGGTCTATCGACTGCCTTTGCCGAGCGCAGCTGCGCGTACCGGCCATTCGGAGCACTTAATTTCTCCAAGGAAAAAAAAAGAGGATTGGAAATACCAGAACTGTGAGTAGAAGATAATTTGGACTATTTTGGACTGGGCAAGGGATTTTAAACACGGAGGTCGATCCCTTTGCTGTGGAAATAATGTAACAGGGAACTGTGTAGCCAAGGCAAAGTGAAAGTGGAAACAAAAAAGGAAACTTTGCATCAGCGTATCCAGTTACCCTGTCTCCCCTTGGTTTTGGGGGAATCTGGCTTTGAAGAAGCTTTGATGGCTTAGACTTTAAGAATTATATATGTTGAGACTGTGATATTTGGAAAAGATGGCGAATGATCTGACGGAAGAGGAATTGGAAAAAATTTTGGCGATTGTACTAGAAATAAGAGACTCTGTCAGAGCATCCAATGAATGGTGGCGAGTCCACCAAAACAACAATGACATCATACCAGATGCAACAATGGTGGGAAAAGTAGCAGATGTAACAGAAGGAAAACATATCCCAGACCGTGAGAAAAAAACAAAATTGGAAAAAAACCGCTGCAGCCGGCAAAACAAAAGAGGTAAAGCTCCTGGAACTGTCAATAGAAAAAATAACCAAAGGATGAGGACTGGAAACAACAAAATAGATAGAAAAAAAGACTTTGAAAGGAAAAAGACTTTTGAAAGAAAGAAAAAATAGATCATCCAACTGGACGAGACCGAACAGGGAAGGAAGAACTGAAGAGGCTGCAGCGTGAGAAGAAAGAAGGTCCCTGTGACCAAGAGAACTGCTGGGTGGCAAAATGGGTGGGTGTGGGATAAATAAGGTTATGCCTATGTAAAATTGGTTACTTTTCCGGCTTTGAAGACTAGGATAATGGATATGGTTAATGGTATGAGTAAACAACAAATATGAATGTGGTAATGAGTAAGTAAAAGAAGATATAATAGCCAGGAACTCCAGAATGGGGGAGGGAGGGGTGAACAATGAGTGGTAATTAGGGAAAATGGCCTAGGGCAGAAAATAATATTAAATAAGGGAAATTAGAAGCATGTGATAAGAAATTGCGATGGGTAAATTAAATTAATATAAAAGAGGTTGTACAAGAAGAGGAATTAGAAACCTGATAAAGATGATTAAAGATGAATCCACTAGCGGGGAGTCGGGGAAGTCAACAGAAAGATCTATTTGAGAAAATTGGAAATGCTTAGCTCAGGAGTAGGGCTAGGCCTAAGCAATGTTATGAAGGAGTATTAATATGGTTAAATGTACAATGATTATGGGCCTCTGTGAGAGGGGGGAGATGAAAATATCGCTTCCTACGGTGAGAGGGGGGAAGCAAAGAAAATTTAACCATGATGTCATGTGCTTATAAAATTGTAAAACCTAATAAATATTAAATTAAAAAAAAAAGTGAGGTGAGTGGGGCTGAGAGACTTCAGAGAAGCGTGACTAGCCCAAGGTCACCCAGCAGCTGCATGTGGAGGAACGGAGACACGAACCCGGTTCCCCAGATTACGAGTCTACCGCCCTTAACCACTACATCACACTGGTCTACCGCCCTTAACCACACACACACACACACACACACACACACACACACACACACACACTTTCACTTATATGCAGCTAAGCAATGCATTCTCTCTCCTCTCCGTCTTCATGCATAAGTCTGCCTGAAGCAAGGAGAAGCAGTCCTGAGACATCCGTTACAGGAAGGGGACACTATGTACATGACTCGAATAACCACTTATCTGAATGGGCATGTGTGTGATCTTGCAGCCTTGATTAAGGTGCAAAAAACAGTCCTGATTTTAAGTGAAGAAGAACTTAGGGCGTATCCACACTGAACTTTCCTCCGTGCTTTCCAAGCACAGTCTAAAAGCTCTGTGTCCAAACACTCTTCCTCCCCCCCTTTTTTTTGCCTCCAGAGCTTTCCCCATGAAAACCCTTCAGCTCTTTAAAGCTGAATTGGAGCAAACAGCAACCCTGTGGAAAGCCCAAATTTTCATTTGTTGTGCTTCAGCTCAAGAGAGCGGGTTTTTGTGAGGAAAGCTCTGGAGCCCCCTCTCCCCACCCCCAAAAAAGAGTGCTTGGACACAGAGCTTTAAAGAGTGGGTCAAAAAAACATTAGGCATGCAAGTATTTCAGACAGCTGGGTATCTCATTTTAAAGTTGGGCTCTCAGCCACTATACAAAAAATGTTAGCACACCAGAGTGGTGTCCACTACAGATCTCTGAAGTACTAAAGCTGCACCTGCAGGCAAGGAGAGAGCAAGATATTGGATCTGCAAAAGCCTGTTACTGGCTTTGTGTTATAATTATCATAGTCAACAAATTTGCTGCTATGGAGCTATGGACTTTCCATCACTGGACGTCCCCAAGCAGTAGTTAGATGGCCATCCAGGGACTTCCCAGCTGCAACTCCCATACTGCTTAAGCTTGCATTTCTGTCTCTAAGGTCCCCCATTGTAATGTGGGGGAACAGCTCTTGAAAGTGCATCGACAATGAGCAAAATGTTTCCTGCTCTCTATGTCACCTCCAAAAGCTACTTCTGCTGTTTGAGCATTGCTCATTGGTTCTGTAATGAACAGTCATTCAAAGGATTGCGGAATAAAGCTATGAGAGGCTTAGGATCTGTTTCCACAGGCACTGTTTGTCCATGAATACATTGAGTAAATCTTTCACAAGAAAATAATATTGTATAGCAATTAGCTCTTTCTCAATCTGTGCATATCTAGATTCAGCATCAGTGAGCAACTTTGATGCATATGCTGCTGGTACCCAGTCATCAATAGTTTTGAAAAGAGCACAGCACCCAAACCAGACTGTAAGGCACCTGCTGAAATCGTGACACATCTAGTTGGGCAATAGAACTTTAACACTGACTGACGTACAAGGTGCTGCTTCAAAGCATTTTGGGAAACAACCTGTTTCCAATTCCTGTACCATTCATTTTTCTGTTCCAGAAGCTGCCAAAGAGACTTTGCTGCTATGGACAAATTAGGGATAAATTTTCCAAGATAATTCACCACCCCCAAAAAAATCTCCGAACACCCTTCTTTGACTGTGGACGTGGCATCATGTTTGCAGCCATTATTTTTTTCTTTTCTGTCTGGTTTTACACCTTTAGCAGAAAGAATGTCTCCTATAAATGTCAATTCTGTAACACCCAAAATTCCTTTTCAGCACTTTCAATGTGGCCTTTTATACTAAACCTCCTTGGCTGACATCAGTCTGCTAAATTCCCCTGAGAAACAATGGATGGGTGAAACAGCATTTCATCTGGAATAGCAATCCACAAGCTTCCTGTAGTTCAGGGAACAGGCTCGTCGGTGTTCGCCAGAAAGTTGTATTTTATGGGAGATTTATCACATTCGTTCTGCTAGGACATTTGCTTCATTTTTATTCCAGCTGCAATTTCTGCGGTGAGGCTGGTTGCCGAGGTTAACTCATACTCAATTCATTATGAGAGTTTGGTGTCTCTTTAGGGAGTCTGTGGCAGCCATTTTTAAGATGCCACATTGCTCCTTGGTTGCTCTTTGTAAACCTAGTCATCCTGAACTAAAACTAGACAAGGTCTTGGCTAGTATTTATTATTCTGTGTGGGGAAGCTTAGCTGTGGGATTTCTGGAGCCACTCCATATACTGTAAGGAGAGACGCTTCGCTTGCTGAGGTTCTGTAGCTGTTAAAGTCACAGGAACCTTCTTTGGGTTCGTTAATGAATCCAATGGTGTCTGCAATGTCTGTCTGTCTGTCTCTCTCTCTCTCTCTCTCTCTCTCTCTCTCTCTATATATATATATATATAAACCTGGCTCCATCTCTAACCAGCTCCACTCCCATGGCCAGAAAAGGGGGCTGGGGCTTCCTTCCCCTGGAAGCAGCCAGGCTGTCTGCAGCTACACCCACATCCTCACCAGGAGCAATGTCTGCAAAGCGTGATAAAGCAAAGCGCAATAAAATGAGGCGTGCCCACAATTCGTGCAGAATTCCTCATGTTTCAGCGTACAACAGCACTTCCCTTTTCACAAGGCAGGGGAAATATTTGTAGCCTGCACGCAAGGTAAAAAAAGGGGGGGGCGGTAAAGGATCCCTGGACGGTTAAGTCCAGTCAAAGGCAAATATGGGATGCGGCGCTCATATTGCTTTCAGACTGAGGGAGCCAGCGTTTTCCCACAGACAGCATTCCTGGTCATTGGGTTGGGTGTTCATCAATATGCGGATGATACCCAGCTCTACCTCTCTTTCAAATCAGAACCAGTGAAGGCGGTGAAGGTCCCGTGTGAGTGTCTGGAGGTGATTGGAGGATGGGTGGCGGCTAACAGATATGAGGTTGAATCTGCCAAGACAGAAGTACTGTTTTGGGGGGACAGGAGGTGGGCAGGTGTGGAGGGCTCCCTGGTCCTGAATTGGGTAACTGTGCCCCTGAAGGACCAGGTGTGCAGCCTGGGAGTCATTTTGGACTCACAGCTGTCCATGGAGGCGCAGGTTAATTCTGTGTCCAGCTCCATCTGGTACGCAGGCTGAGACCCTACCTGCCCGCAGACTGTCTCGCCAGAGTGGTGCATGCTCTAGTTATCTCTCGCTTGGACTTCTGCAATGCGCTCTATGTGGGGGTACCATTGAAGGTGACCCAGAAATTACAACTAATCCAGAATGCGGCAGCTAGACTGGTGACTGGGAGCAGCCGCCGAGACCACATAACACCGGTCTTGAAAGAACTACATTGGC
The DNA here is from genome assembly GCA_034641385.1 of Darevskia mixta. Classification (NCBI taxonomy): domain Eukaryota; kingdom Metazoa; phylum Chordata; class Lepidosauria; order Squamata; family Lacertidae; genus Darevskia; species Darevskia mixta. Next base: position 2,805,139 of record JAWWNH010000133.1, on the reverse strand, counting down.
TCCCAGTACGTTTCCGAGCACAATTCAAAGTGCTGGTGCTAACCTTTAAAGCCCTAAATGGCCTTGGTCCAGTATATCTGAAGGAGCCTCTCCACCCCCATCGATCTACCCGGACACTGAGGTCCAGCGCCAAGGGCCTTCTGGCGGTTCCCTCACTATGAAAAGCCAAGTTACAGGGAACCAGGCAGAGGGCCTTCTCGGCAGAGGCACCCGCCCTGTGGAATGCCCTCCCACCAGATGTCAAAGAGAACAACAACTATCTGACTTTTAGAAGACATCTGAAGGCAGCCCTGTTTAGGGAAGCTTTTAATGTTTGATTGATTATTGTATTTTAATATTTTGTTGGAAGCCGCCCAGAGTGGCTGGGGAAGCCCAGCCAGATGGGCGGGGTATAAATAATAAAATTATTATTATTATTATTATTATTATTATTATTATTATTATTATTATGTGGTCAGCATGACTAAACCACTTCTGGCACAACGAAACACCGTTATGGAAACCAGAGCGCACGGAAACACCGTTTAGCTTCCTGCTATAGCGGTACCTATTTATCTTCTTGCACTGCCGTGCTTTGGAACTGCTAGGTTGGCAGGAGCTGGGATTCGAACTGCCAACCTTCCAATCGGCAAACAGCAGCAGTAGCAGATGTTAGAACTGTAGTGAGCAGGAGCAGAGCTAGAGCCACTTATTGTCAGGGACTGGCCTGATGAGCAGGAGGACTGGTGGAGACCTCCATCTCAAGAGGCTTCTGGGCAGGTGGAAGTTGACGATATTATGGTGGTGGTGGCGGCGGCGAACAGGACACTCCTCAGAAGAAGAAGCAAAGAGTTGAGAACAGGAGCAAGCTAGCAAAGGCTCTGGTCCTGAACAGAGACAGGACTCTGAACTGGGAGAAACAGTACAGCAGACAGTGGACACTACGTCACTTGAAAGCCTGATGGAACCTCCTTTCTCTGAGGACCAGGCGATCCCTTCATATCTTAGAGCAGAGAGCCAAACAGAAACAAAAGGATTCCATTGCCGGCCACCATAGGCAGTAAGAAGAGGTTGGGAAGCTAGGAAGTAACGCAAGGGGTGTGTGTGGAGCGGGCACTCTGAGCAGTGTCTCAAGACTGAGGGAGCATAATTCTCTCTGTATGTATTCTGTTGATTTAAATAAAAGAACTGGAAGAAGCTCTCTGCGTCTCTGATTTCACTAGGCAGCTAGTCTGGGTCATGACACTTGTGTTTGGTTGCTTCAACATAATGGAGGTGTGGGTTGTTGTTGCACATCACATACTTGTGTTGGTGCCAGAAAACCACACAGAGCTTTTTGTTGCCATCCGTAAGTACTTGTTGCTTCTTCGTATCTGAAGAAGTGTGCATGCACACGAAAGCTCATACCAATGACAAACTTAGTTGGTCTCTAAGGTGCTACTGGAAGGAATTTTTTTATTTTGTTTCGACCATGGCAGACCAACACGGCTACCTACCTGTTACTTGTTGCTCAGTTATCAAGCAAATATCCGCCCACACCAGGTAAGCAGGGCACAGTTGGGAGGCAGCAACGACCACTATCCCACTATACTGTGCAAGGAGGAACGATTTACCCAAATGGAAACCCCCTAGGGCAAAACTAGGTGGTGGGGATGAGCAGAAAGTAGGTGCAGGCTCAAGTTGTTTATTTTTTAACCATTTCTACCTGTGGCGCTGTGGTCTAAACCACAGAGCCTAGGGCTTGCCGATCAGAAGGTCGGCAGTTCGAATCCCCGCGATGGGGTGAGCTCCCGTTGCTCGGTCCCTGCTCCTGCCCACCTAGCAGTTCGAAAGCACGTCAAAGTGCAAGTAGATAAATAGGTACCGCTCCAGCGGGAAGGTAAACGGCGTTTCCGTGTGCTGCTCTGGTTTGCCAGAAGCGGCTTAGTCATGCTGGCCACATGACCCGGAAGCTGTACACCGGCTCCCTTGGCCAGTAAAGCGAGATGAGCACCGCAACCCCAAAGTTGTCAGCGACTGGACCTAATGGTCATGGGTCCCTTTACCTTTACCTGTCCTTGAGGCACTGGAAAACATATTGCCTTGGAAGGTAAGTTACCCGTCCCCCCTCCTTTTCATAAACAACACTATTCCAAAGGGTCCCTCAACCCCAGGAGCAGATAGGGGACACAAGTGGTTGTAGAGGGAAGGGAGAAATGGAAGAGTCTTCCATTTCCATGGAAGAAATTCTGTCCAGATGTTGAAAGGAAAGTTAGTGGCCAAGTGAATCTCTTCCTGCCTGCGCAGAGGAGTTGCCTGCATAAGAAAATAACATTGAGGATAGGGTCCTACATAATCAGAACATGATGCACGGATTGTTGTTCACAAAAGCTCATGCCATAATAAATGTGTTAAGTCTCTAAAGTAAAAAGAAAAGAAAAGTAAAAGCAAGTACCGGTAAGCAGCAGGGAGATAGAGCTTGTTATTCTAAGCCAGGCCTGTCTTCTCTCACCTGTCTTCTCCCATTGTTTTTGCCTGCCCCTGAGGCAGTTCAGCTGAGTTTACATAGCCTCATGCAGGCATCCAATGAATGATTTCTAACTAAAGTAAAAGGGTTGGGTGCCGCCTTCCCTGCATTCTACCTTTCTGACCTCTCAGAGCCTAAAACCTTTCTTTTCTGTGAATTTCACGGGAGGGTGGGTGGTTTGTAGTTTTCAGCTCCTTAATACAGTAAAGGGGTTTTTCTTTCCTTTAAAAAAATTGCATGTGTGTGTGCGCACACAAACATTGGTTCACAAAGTTGAAGATGATAAGACAGTGCTTAAGATAAGACAGGCCTGTTTCACTAATCTCGTCCCTTATATTTTCCCTTGTCAGTGTCACCTGGGAATTGGTGGCAGGGGTGATGATATGAGCAGAGAGGTGTGCAATGTTAAGACACTAAAGTCACCAACCACTCCGTCACACCAAGCAAGGCAATAGTTCCATGGCTATTTCACACAGGAAATTACGCAGCCCTTCTGATGCCGAAAGCTTCTTTTTCCTCCAAAAGCAGTAGCAGTGAGAAAGCACAAGAATGCAACAATTTGAGATAAAGTCGTATGGATTCTCAAGGTTTAAAAGAGAGCAGTATTTTGTCAATACTAGATGAACAAAGGTTTGCACCTTGTGCCTCTTCTATGTGGTTCTGTGGGGCATTTCACATTCCTTTGTTTGGTCATGCCCAGATTTACTACCATAAATACACTTGGCAAGGAACAACCACAGGCAATCTCTGTTGCGCATACCATATTATGAGTTTGTCTTAGTCATGCCTTGACTTTCTGTGCATGCTTAAAACAGCTTCCGAGAAACCCAGGTGCAGGTAGAGGAGAGACTGAGGTACTTGGATGAGAAAGAATATTCCGAATACCATTTGCCATAAACACCCAAAGCACTGTGATGAAGTATCTATTGGTGCCAGAGGGTGTTGTTTGCTTTACCTGACTGCCAGAGCTGTAGTTGGAACACTCTAAAAAGTTAGACACCTGAACCGAACATGATTCATACAAATTCTTAAAGAGGCAGAGAGAGAAGAAGGAAGAAAATAGAAAATAGTGGTCTTGAGTGCGTCAATATTTTTGATAACTCCCCAGAGCTAGTGTAAGCCTTTCCTGACCCCAACTCCTCCGAGCCCACTCTGAGCCTCCTGTGGCTGCTTTTCATTTAAAAGGAAGTGTTATAAGAAAAACTGCTCCCTTTCCCTTATGGGGTATGGAGCCCGTATAGAGTCCTTAAGTGGGTTCCCTATCATTAGGAGAAAACAGAGGCCAACCAGAGTATATTGAGAAGCAAAGCGGCTAGTAAGCCTGACCTTTATTCAAGGAACTGTTGCAACAGGGCCCCCCCCCTCACCACACGCAGGAGGGAGGAGAACCCTGAACAATGGTGCGCAAACCCTTATATAGACTTTTGAAACTGCCCACTCTGTAGCCCACCCATCCCCCCCAAAAAAACATCATACATACATCACAGAAGGAGGTGGTTTAAAGCAGAAATCCTGTCTGCCAGGATACCTGTTAATGGTCATGGATTGCATTACCTGGGCAGTCTGGCCATTCTTTTGTGATGGTTGATACTTTAGTTCCTGAATGCAGGTCACAGGTTCACCCTATTCATACACAAATACACCCTTAAGACAGGATTTGTAAGCAAAAAGACAATGGGAAAGTTTTCCCCATTTGCATTCCCTTACTGCAGAGGAGTATTTGATGTCATTGGGAAAGTCAAAATGGCTTAAGGATTGCTCTCCCGTACTATTTCAGACACATAGTTCATATATATGTGTGTGTGCATTTATGAATATTTATTCTATATTTGAGACTTTAAAATTCTTATAACAGAAGAGAGGAATAAGAGGATACAACTGCATGTAGCATCTAGTTTGGTCCTTAGTTGCTCTTCGGTGTACCTATAGTTGCTTTTTTGGATCCCAGCTCACAGTGATAGCTTTTTATCCCATGTTCTATTGAGGCCATATCTGTGATATATATTTCACACACACACTGGAACCACCCTTGTTGAATTAATTCAAATCACAATTAGGTTATTTCGTCTCTGGGGTAGCAGTGCAAAAGCTTCCTGACAAATAAGCCTGCAACTTCTTTAAAATGTTGCCTATGCAATGTTGGGACATAGCTTAAGGCATCAGTTAGTTCTTCTTTTAATTGATGTACATGCGAATGAAATTATTCCCCAGCATGGTTAAGGTTTGACAAACAAACGGGTTGCTTAACCCAAGCCTCAACACTAGGTTATATGACAAAATGCTCCATCAAAGCCCGGGACGTCCCAAGCAGCTTCACTGAAAAATGCAGAAGGTGTGCCCCAAAATACCTTGCAAGGTTGCCTATGACACTGTAATGCAACTCTCAAATTGTGCTGAAGTGGCAAATGACTCAACCGTCACACCTGTTCTGCCCCATTTGCAGCAGTTCCCCATGAGGCAAGAGAGCGTGTTGAACTTTTCAGCTTTCAAATTCCCCAAATGAGGGGTGTTAAAAAGTTGGAATATGACTCAGGCATTAAAAAAACATTTTGGTTAAACCAATATAATTAGCTTTTGCTTGGTAAGTAACTACATAAAAATACGGTATTGACTTGTTTACACCTTTGTGGAATTTCTAATAATTTTAAACTTGTCTTATTATTTTTTTGTGAATGTTTTGTGGATATTTGTAAAGTTGCATAAAAATCATGAAAAATCATGTATTTGCAGTAAAGGTAAAGGGACCCCTGACTGTTACGTCCAGTCGTGGACGACTCTGGGGTTGCAGCGCTCATCTCGCTTTACTGGTCAAGGGAGCTGGCGTTTTGTCTGCAGACAGCTTTCCGGGTCATGTGGCCAGCATGACTAAGCCGCTTCTGGCGAACCAAAGCAGCGCACGGAAATGCCATTTACCTTCCCGCCGGAGCGGTATCTATTTATCTACTTGCACTTTGACATGCTTTCGAACTGCTAGGTTGGCAGGAGCAGGGACCGAGCAATGGGAGCTCACCCCATTGCAGGGATTCGAACCGCCGACCTTCTGATCGGCAGGCCCTAGGCTCAGTGGTTTAGACCACAGTGCCACCTGCATCCCTGTATTTGCAGTACATTAATATTATTATTTTATTTATATATTATACATATTTCATATTAAATTGTATATTACAATTATGCACACACTCACCGAGTTCACTAATGTTGTGCTGTAGCTGCATTTGCTTCTTTGACAGGTTGAAGAATCTTCATCTGTGTGTTAAAAATTACTACTGCTACTACCACCCTAACCAGTGGGAATTCACTTACAATGGCTTCTAAACAGAACAAGACTGGAGACATTCACGCATATGAGCAACTTAATCGGAACTGGCAGAGAGTTGTTGCCTTCTGAACTCCCAACTCTGTGAGATGTTAGGAGGTGTGGGCTATTGCTAAGAGAACAAAGTACCTTAGTAAGGACCTCAGAAACTACCCAGCAGTCAGTCTTGCAAAGGACATTTACCCCAAAGTGCTTGAAAAGTGGGAATGAACCAACTGTTCTTTCGTTGCCTCCATTGTAAATTCATGAGCAGGCCCTTGCAGAGCCAGGCAGAGGCCCGGGCCAGGTAGATAATGTGGCCCTTTTTTTTAAAACCCTGGGGATCTCCGATAACGTCACTTTTTTATAATGTATTATCATTTTAAATACATTTTAAAATAAATACATTATTCATTTTAAAATGTATTATACCATTTTAATAGTTAAAAATGTATTTAAAAATCTATTTTTCAGTAGACAACTTTGACTATTATTTATTATCTTCTTATTCTACTCTTAAAAAAGATGCATGCTTGCTCGTAAGCCACTATTGCTCGTAAGCCACTATTTCTTTAAAAAACATGGTTTCCACCAAAGTTTATCCTCATTGAGCTATATGTACTCCTCGGGTGTAAGTAATATTCCTGGCCTAGTCAACAAAAGTTTAAACAAATGGCCACATCTTCATCAATTTTTCATCATTTTCAAAAAAAATTCAACGATAAGAAAGCCAACACACTTATCTTTAAGTTAAAGGTTAAGGTAAAGGGACCCCTGACCATTAGGTCCAGTTGTGTCTGACTCTAGGGTTGCGGCGCTCATCTCGCATTATTGGCCGAGGGAGCCGGCGTACAGCTTCCGGGTCATGTGGCCAGCATGACTAAGCCGCTTCTGGCGAACCAGAGCAGCGCATGGAAACGCCGTTTACCTTCCCGCTGGAGCAGTACCTATTTATCTACTTGCACTTTGACGTGTTTTTGAACTGCTAGGTGGGCAGGAGCAGGGACCGAGCAACAGGAGCTCACCCCGTCGTGGGGATTCAAACTGCCGACCTTCTGATCGGCAAGCCCTAGGCTCTGTGGTTTAACCCACAGCGCCACCCGCGTCCCCATCTTTAAGTTATTCATTATTTAAATTTTATGCAAACAAGATTTCAAACAAAAACTCGCCAACTTTTAACAGCATGAAAAACATGGCCCACCATCACCAACACTTGACTTGACTAAGACCTTACTTGCTTACCGAGGGCGTATTCATAATCCCTCACCTCTCCAACACAACCAGGTGAGCAATTGTGAAGATGCTGACCGAGGCCCCCTTTGGAATCGGAGGCCCAGGCCAAGTGGCCCATATGGCCCACCCTCTCTCTGGGGCTGTTCATGAGTCACGTTTTTAAAGAAGATCCCAGAGAGCTGTGAACAAGCCAAAAGCATATCTCCAGGTAGAGGTCAAAGAAGTTTTCGGCTCAAAACTGGACAGGCTTTTTGACATTCTCAGTTCCAAGTGTGCAATTTTTCTCTGCTCTGAATTTGGCTGCCCTGCAGAAGCTGGTTGAGAACAGGAAGCTCACGTTAACTGCACATGCCCTAAGGAGATGAAGATCCCTGTGAAGGAACTTGCTTTCGTTAAAGGTCAGAGAGAGACGACTTGTTTTATTGAACCGTATCAGATTGGCTTGCCAGATCAGCCTGAACATAACAGACAAGTCAAAAAGCAGAAGCAGCAAGAAGACACTTTGCTGAATATAAGCAGAGAGGTAAGCAGGACGCTTCAATACCCTCAAATGGAATAATTTTCTCTGCTGATGAAAATGAAGAACAAATAGCTGATGCCCAGGATGGAAATTATAGAAGTTACGAATTGGCATTAGGAAAACCAAGTACCACTTCTATTAAAAAAAGAGTACAGTACAGCACACTAGAAATACATAATATTGCTATGCAGAGCAACAGATACAGAGCTGGCCTGCATGCCACAGCTGCCCTCACCACTGCCGCCTTTATACATTCTTTCGTGATCACTGAAGACAACAAGAGATTTGTAGTTGATCACAATGAAGTCAAGAGGGCTCAATAAAAGTTATTAAATCCCTGGATCAGGAATTTGATTAGCTTTGTTAGAAGGGTGAAATGGACTGCATCTTCTTTAATGGCCATGAAGAACTAAAGTTAGGCTGGAAGCAGATAATTCAGATCAGCAGTTCCGCAGCAGCATCACAGAACAGCATTATTCTGTGTACAGTGAGCCAGGTGGGAGTTATCTCTACTACTACACTCCAGAGAAAGGCTCGAAGAGAGGAAAAACCAGCTGAAGTTATTGCTAATAATCTTGTAGATTTCATGAAGGAGAAAGGCATTGATAAAAGCCTGCAGGCCATTGGAGGCGATTCTACAAATGTTAACACTGGCTGCCAGGGCGGTACTATGCATTAGATAGAGGTCAAGCTTGGTTGTAAATGGATCTGGTTGGTTTGTGCCCTCCATGGTGGTGTAGTGGTTAAGAGCGGTGGACTCGTAATCTGGTGAACCGGGTTCGTGTCCCCGCTCCTCCACATGCAGCTGCTGGGTGACCTTGGGCTAGTCACACTTCTCTGAAGTCTCTCAGCCCCACTCACCTCACAGAGTGTTTGTTGTGGGGGAGGAAGGGAAAGGAGATTGTGAGCCGCTTTGAGACTCCTTAAGGGGAGTGAAAGGCGGGATATCAAGTCCAAACTCTTCTTCTTCTTCTTCTTCTTCTTCTTCTTCTTCTTCTTCTTCTTCTTCTTCTTCTTCTTCTTCTAACTCTCAATTGGAGAACCTCTTACTTCATTGACTGACAGTGTCAAAAATGATCTGTCTACTGATCAAGGAAAGCACCATGGAAAGCTCCAAGAAAGCAAGTTGCTCCAACGAAGACATGGACTGAGACCTTAGGAGTCCCTTCACCCAGTCTACTTCTGTCACCCACCTCCCTGTCTGAAGAGTCTGAATCCTTAAAAGCCCAACTCTCTGACCTGAGGAGGAGTGTTTCTTCTCCTTTCTGTTGTGGGATGAATCAGCCTCATATAACCCGCATTTTTAGCTCTAGTTTATGCATGAAGGGGTTCAGACAACAGAGTAAGCTGTTTTGCCAGACTTCATTAGGTCATGCCCCCACACCTTGAGAGGAAAGGTTAGCAAAGCCTTTGCTCTCTCTCTTTTCCACCATGTGAATCTGACCGGAAAGGACGTCTAGGCTTATCGCTCCAATCCTAGACCATGTGGTTTTAGCAAGTCATCTATGTGTTGAAAATTACATTTTACTGCTTGTGTTTTCTTGCTGCTGTATGGAAAAGCACATGAATGTAACCTTTGAACAGTTTGTAAGTGAACCATTTTTAACTTGCCAGACTGTGTGTGGTCTATTTCTATGCTAAAGGGGAAGCTTTGGGAGTGACTTAAAAAGGAGTATTTTAAAACTCTAACAGCCTATATTTCCATGCTTAAGGTTGCTGTATGTTTTGTGATTTTAAATTTCTGTTGGGCTTCCTTCACCAAGACAACATTTGCCCCAAACCTGGATCAAGGCATCTAGGGAATTCTTATTGTTACCAAATGAACAACCAAAACCAACACCTATGGCTTCCCACCTGGCACACCACTCTGTGCCACTGGACAGGCATTGCAGAGCAGAAGATAATTGGCTCCTCGGGCAAATCAGGCTCAGGGCAAGATGCAGTCTCCCCTGACCACTAGTCTCAGGTTCAGCATCAGTCCAGTTCCTCAGCTGTACAGAGTCAGTACATCCACTTCTGACTTGACAGTACATCCACTTCTGACTTGAGGTTTAATAACACCTGTATATACAGGTGGGGGGACGCGGGTGGCGCTGTGGGTTAAACCACAGAGCCTAGGGCTTGTCGATCAGAAGGTCGGTGGTTTGAATCCCCGCGACGGGGTGAGCTCTCGTTGCTCAGTACCTGCTCCTGCCAACCTAGCAGTTCGAAAGCACGTCAAAGTGCAAGTAGATAAATAGGTACCACTCTAGTGGGAAGGTAAACAGCTTTTCCATGCGCTGCTCTGGTTCGCCAGAAGCGGCTTAGTCATGCTGGCCGCATGACCTGGAAGCTGTACGCCGGCTCCCTCAGCCAGTAAAGTGAGATGAGCGGTGCAACCCCAGAGTCGTCCGCGACTGGACCTAATGGTCAGGGGTCCCTTTACCTTTACCTATTATACAGGTATTATACACATACAAACATATACATCACAAGTGAGGGTTCTTAAATGTTAATATTTCTGCAATAATTTTAAGAGGTTTATACAGCTAGATAAGCGGAGATTTCTCTAAACATTACACGCACTTTGAAGGGGAAGTACATGCGTGAGTGTGGGGAAGGGATTGCTTTCATATGTATTTTGTATTTTTTTGGTGAGAAGTGGGGGTCAATCTCATATTTACTGATCCCAGGGGGGGAATCTCTGCACATGCCTGCCGACTTGTTGCTTAGATTTTATGGAGCATGTAGCAATGACAGCATTTACAGGGTGGCAAAACTGAATTTAAAAACAAATTGAATCACACCTTCTGGCCACCACAGCACTTTCTGAATACGGCAACGAGAACGGAGCACGCAAGATGCAGAAAAGCTTATTGGCTCTGAATACACAGGCCAAATGTTCTCTGTCTGCTTCACCTCCCCTCCCCTTCTCCATCACTCATTTCATTTCATAAATGCTTTAAACTAGTGTGGCAGCAGATGTAAGGCATGCCTGACCTCATGTGCCTGGTAATATTTAGTTCACCTATGAATCCATATTGCTTTTTTAATATAGTTGATAACAGATAGCTTTATTTCTGGGCTGTTTCAAGGAAACAAGAGGCACGTTAAGACTTAGACAATGCCATCAACTCCATTTGGTGTCCAGGCAAGAGACATGCTTGTACATTTGTATAGAAAACTCAATGCTGCCAGATTTCTGCAGGTAGTAGAAACAACAACAGACAGTCACGGTAACTATACAAAGGATAATATACAAAACCGTGAACAGCTATAGATGAAAATGTATTGAATCATGAACTAAACAGACAATGTCATACAAAAAGCATTCATAGGTATTTCCTCAGAGACAAAAGCCTGTATATACTTTCAAACATTAAAGTGCTAATCCAAAGTGCAAAATATAGTGTTGGAGGTGGTTGTGCAAAGTCCATCAGACGTATGGGTCTATCTTTCCAGTGTTAAAGATGGTTAAGCAAAGTCCATCAAACGTATGGGTCTGTTTTCCTGACGGGTGGCCAGCTTCGAATCTTCCCGTTTCACCAGCAGTTTCGTCAAGGACTGGACTTTATCATCAACATAGAACAATGATATTCCACATAGCTAAGCTATTCTAAGAAGCTCAAACACTCATCATTCAAATAATGATGTATAATACATACGTCTGATGGACTTTGCACAACCATCTCCAACACTATATTTTTCACTTTGAATTAGCACTTTAATGTTTGAAAGTATATACAGGCTTTTGTCTCTGAGGAAATACAGATTTCTGTAGGCGGCTGAACGAAACTGCTGGGTGAGTCAACTGGAAAACGGCCTTGTCCTTCTCTTTGCATTGGTACTGGGAAGATGGAGGTACTGTGAATCCGTGGTTCCCACATCCAGAAAATAGGAAGCTGGGCTGTTCTAGACAGAGGTTGCCCTTCCTCTGAAAGAGCGGGTGCACAGTCTAAGGTTTCTTCTAGATTTCAGTAGTATTCGTGACATGGAGTGCCTTTTTCCAACTCTTGCCGGTTTGGCACCGATGGCCATCCCCAAACACCTGAACACTGCACTACAGTTACTCACTATGAGGGGCTGCCCAATAGCAAGTCAACACAATGCAAGCTTTCCCGCCTTGGACCAACCAATCAGCAAAGGTGGAATTCCTGGATTTGAAGTGGAAGGGGGCGGAACACAGAATCACTGGGTTAAAGGTGACCGAAAGTCCAGAGGTAGCATTATTATCAATTTACGATGGGGTGGAAGGTTCGCAGGCTACGAAGGACTTGCTCACAAATTGATTGACAGCTGCATGAATTATGATAGCTAGGAAGTGGAAGGAGCAAGCAGAATATAAAATGGAAGAATGGTATAAAGAGGTGTGGGATATAGCTATTAATTATAAATTAACATGTGCCATTAAGGTAAGACGGGGAATACGTAGGAGAAATGATTTTGAGGAGATATGGAAGGTGTTTGTAGAATTTGTACTGTTAAAACGGAAAGGGGTCAAACCATCGCAAGAAATTTTGGGAGGTTGGGTAGTTACAATGGAATGGTCTCGGTGGTGGGGTGCTCATTTTTATTCTTATTTATTTATAATTATTGCTTTGTCAAAATAAATAAATAAAAATAGAGGGGGGGAATGAAGAGGGGGGGGGCAGCTCATTAGTGGCTCATGAGATGGTGTTTTCCAGAACTCCAATTTTGTCACCCACGAAGAATGTTATGTTCTAAACATGGAAATACAATAGGTTTGTGTATTTCTGACGCTGCAAAGGTGGGGAGGAGTCTGAATTTGAATGTATGTCAACTTTTGTAATAGAAGAGTGATGGTCGGACACATTACTTGCTTCCCGGTGTTACTGAGGCATCGCTCAGTTACATCTAAGCAGCCAGTATAAGGCTGATGTACCGGTACCCCCTAAGTCTACATTGGTGCTTTAAGGTTGCAAATCTATACACACTTGCCTGGGAGTACTTCTGACCATTGAACTTCTGAGTGGACATGTGTCAGAACCAATTCAAGTGCAGCTGGGTGTTAAAAAGCATACAGACCCACCAAACATAGAAACCAAGTTACCCCCAGTTCCAGCTATTTTATCCCCATTGCTTTCAATACCTTTGGTCCCAGCTCAAGAGAAACTTGAAACATGGTTGAATTCGTGTGACGCTGAACAGACCAGGAACTTTACCCCCGCACTTTCACAGCTTAACAGTATAGAGTGGGTCAGGCTGTCAGAGGGCTGCGTTTCTTATTACTTCCATTCTCAAAAATGTGCTTTGCAGGAAAATCCAGCGCAATAAGCAAATAAATAAAGGTGTTATTTAAGCGAATACTTTAAATACTCTTATCCCTTTCCATTCTGCCCGTGCCTTTTAGAGAGGTATGTGTGGGTTTAAATTGGACTGGAAAGTAATTTATGTGTAAACGCTGTAAAATGTCTTCGTCTTTTAGTCGCTGGGCAGAGTACGGAACCTCCAGAGCCTTTTAAAAGGCATATGAGTTTAGTATACTTTAGCAGCCCCCCTCCCTGGCAGCTTGCACGATAATGCTTGTATGCTTTTCTTCACCAACACTGCTTTTTCTCTCCCCCACCCTTTCTTATGCATTGTAGCTCTTTCCTTCTTGTTCCTAATATATTTCCATCCCTGTCCATTCATCCAGATGGGCCTGATGTTGTGATGTGAACCAAGGGAACACACGCGCCAAAATTACATCGTGACATTGACAGCAGCAGCCAGGCACTGTGTGCATTATGTATGCCTGCATTTATGAAAAAGTTACTGGCTTGCCTGATTGAAATATTCATATATTTCAGCACATGGGTAGCATTAGCTGTTACTTTAGATTTCAGCTGAGGCAGACTGCAATGGTTAAACACCTGAATTCTCAACAGGCACAGTGGGCTGTAAAATTTTACAACCATGAAGTGAGGGGATTGCAACATGTAGATTCCATTAAGAAAGAAGGGGCGGGCGGGGGGGGGGAATCTGAAAGTATGCTGCATTGCATATTTCAGCGATGTTGTCACTGAGTTGATTGGTCTGACTTTAGTTATTAGCTGTTACTAGAAGCTTTCCACTGAGAAATGGAATTAGAATTGATAACGTTTCACTTGTTGCTTTATTATTATTCACAATCCTGTTGAAGCTAAACTGTTATGAAATGCTTTTTTTTTTCTTTCTTTTTTTGTAATGTTAAAGCTTTCGTCGTTAAGAAAAACGAGCCTGGGATGAGGCACAATAGTGTTTTGGAAGGGGAAGAGGGCAGCCTATGTTACTAATACTTGTGTCTGTATCTTTGAATTCCACAAGCCCACCATTGTTGTTTACCAGAGCATTTTCCACACAAAGACTGGTTTGATGATCTTGGCAGCATGCTTAACATAATGGTTAATTCAGGTTAATTCAGTCACTACTCCACATTTCCATAGAGATTATCCTGAGAGATACCTGAGCCATTTTGTACCTTGAAGATAATCGTATTTCCTGCATTGCAGGGGGTTGGACTAGATGGCCCTCAGGGTCCCTTCCAACACTGCAATTCTATGATTCTAGGTTGTGTATATATGCTATGTATATATCAATATTTGATTCTTTGGAGAGTCTCATAGATTTCACTAATGTTTTGCTAGGCTTGCCATACGTTAGGAAAATTTCGGACATGTCCTGGTTGTTTTCGGGTGTAAAAATGGTGTCAGGGTGGAATTTTGCCGTATCGGCAAAATGTCAGGGAAAACCCAGATGTATGCTCAACAATTTTGGTGGTTTTCTTAAAAAAAAAAACCCAACAACTTTGGGGGTGTTAGGAGTTTTACTTTTTGAAATATGGCAACCCTATGGAAAGGGGCTGGCTTCCCCCATATCTTTTTTTTTTTTAAGTAATCCGCCCAGAAACTTTGATCAACTTCATGCTGCAATCACTATAAACCTTTTCACCGTGATCTATATTATCTGACTGCTCATAATGGCAGTTGGACAGATTTGAAGTGTGTCCATTTTGTGTGTTGGCCTTTAATAAAACATAGATGTGTGTTGCCCTTGCAGAAACCACAATGACTCCAGTGGAACTAATGGATATATCAGAGAGCAGATATATCAGAGTGCCTTTTTTTTTTTTGCAGTCTTCATTCAGTAAATCAAACTGTACGGTGCTGCCTGCCTGATGCTTGAAGGGTCAGGGAGATTCTAAGCACAGCACTTCCTTAAATGCCTTCTAATAAAGGAGACACTGCAGTCAGCAAATAACCATGTGTGATGCCAGAACAGTTAGCCTCTGAGTATGCTCAGAGTGCCTTGCCAAAAGAAAAGATATACATGGTCATGAAGGAAGCCTCTGGACCCACACAGAGGGTTTTACCCAATGTTAATCATACCCAGTGTAGAACCATTGAAGTGAATGGCTAACCCAGGACCATTAATTCCACACAGTCTTCTCCGAGTCGGCATTCGTTGGATACAACTCAAGAGTACCTGACCTCCCCACTCCAAAAGCAAGTAGAAATGTAATCATGGAGTTGCCTGCATAGTGCAAGGGCCTCCTGGCATACACTGAGTGCAAGATCACTAACAGCACCTGCACAGGCTGTGCTACCAGACTACTGGGTATATCAATAAATTCACAGGATTTTTGTTTATAGGAGTGTGGTGGGCATCAAAAGGGGAGTGAGTAAAGAAAGTAATGCACACTATGCCCATGAGACATGCCCTCCATGTGTACAGATGGCAACGATCTAATAATTGCTCAGTTGGTAGAGCATGAGATTCTTAATCCCAGGGCTGTGGGTCTAAGCCCCACACTGCGTGAAAGATTCCTGCATTGCAAGGGTTGGGAGTAAATGACCCTCATTGTCCCAAACCCTTGGCCTAACTGGCAGCAAGTCAGCTTCTCAAATCCCCAGTCCAGGGTCAATCTACATGTGCAAAGTCCAAACCGAACCACAGTCCCGCGGAGATCCTGGAGCATCAACATGGCCCATCAACTGGGCAGTTGAACAGACAGAGCATCTCAGCTCAGCTTCCCTGTTGGACTTTGCAGGCTGATTGCAGCACCTGGGCCTGATGAGGCAGGTGACCCTCACCTGCTCTAAGGGAGGACTCACACTCCTCCTCCCAGAGCTAGCGAGCCCCACCTGGCCAGCTAGGGAGCTGGGCTGTGGGCCCTTGCCTGCCTCAGCCTCCTGGAGCACCCTGCCTGTTTCTCCTTTTGCCTCAGAGTCCGTGTTTGTGAAGACAGGGACCCCTCTGGCTCTGCTGATGGGTCCTGCTGCTCTGGTTCCTGTGCACGGACCCCCATCCCCTCACCATCCTACACCACCCTTTGAGTACTTCTTTCCCCACCCTCTGCTTGCCCCAGTGTGTCCCAGTCCCAGCTACACCCCTCGCTGAGATCCTCTTCCTCCTCCCCGTTGTCCTGCCAGTTCATGACTTCCAGCTCTATCATTCTATGACTCTATGGTTCTATGCTGTCTGCATAGCATGCGGGTTAATGGACACTTCCAAAGCAATGACTACAAAAGCGCTTTCAGAAAACCCTGGTGATTCAAAGGCTGAAGTGTGTACGCAGGTTCAGCCATGAAGGTCACCTTGGACATGTCTCAGTATAGTATCCCACTCTAACCTACCTCACAGGCACGCAAGATGCAGAAACGCTTATTGGCTCTTACTATATGAGTATAGTAAAGGTAAAGGTAAAGGGACCCCTGACCATTAGGTCCAGTCACAGACGACTCTGGGGTTGCGGCGCTCATCTCACATTATTGGCCAAGGGAGCCGGTGTACAGCTTCCAGGTCATGTGGCCTGTTGAATAGTGGGTGGACATAGTAGACGACACAGTGATTTTCAAGCAGCTCTCTTTATTCTCAGGCTGGAACAGAACTAAAATAAATAGCTCAGCCGGCCTGCTTATATAGGCAGCCGGCTGACAACATCGTATCAACAACAACCCAGGGTTTCCCGCCTAAACTAACTGACGAGGACCTAAGTGGAAACTTTATACACACAACACCACTAGTGGCCTAGGGTGAGAACTTTAATACATAACATGGCCAGCATGACTAAGCCGCTTCTGGCGAACCAGAGCAGCACACGGAAACGCCGTTTACCTTCCCGCTGCAGCTGTAGTATCTACTTGCACTTTGACGTGCTTTCGAACTGCTAGGTGGGGCAGGAGCAGGGACCGAGCAACGGGAGCTCACCCCGTCGCGGGGATTCGAACCACCGACCTTCTGATCAGCAAAGCCCTAGGCTCTGTGGTTTAACCCACAGCGCCACCTGCGTCCGTTATGAGTATAGTAATATTAAGAGCTGGTCCTCGACCGTAATAAAATTTATTATTATTATTATTATGAGTATAGTAATTATACTTTAAAAAATGAAATGTGGATAAAAATTGCCTCACAAGAAGGAGTGCACTTCCTACAGCACATCTATAGTGTTTACTGTGCTATACTGAAGGGCGGTATCTATGTACCCCCTTTTCCAAGCAGCTAGAAGTTCAGGGTAGCTTTTCCAATTTCCCGTGAAAGAGGCTTATGTCATCAGTACAGGGTAGCTGGCTATCTCTAGAGCCGACAGTGTCTCTTGACTGAGACTCCCTTTCTGTAGGTTGCAGCTACTGCGCTGCTCCCTGTGTCGGGGCGCCTTTAAATCCCCCCCTGCTTGCAATATGGTAGTTTCTTCTCCTATCGTATGAAAAACGAGCGGTTGTGTCTTTTCAAACGAGAAATAGGACGATAGCATATATCGCCTTTAATAGAGAGTGACGCGGACACTAAGCCGGCGTATAATTATGATCTGTAACTCACAATCTTAATTACAAGGAGAGAGAGGGGGGAAAATTGAATTAGTTCATTAAGGCGGTGAAAGAAAATGTGACCCACCTGCCAAGTGGCAAGGTGGAAATAATTAATCTGGTCAAGTTGCAAAGGAAAAGGTGCATTAAAATGCAAAAGCCTCTGGCGGGATGCTTTTAAATTAGGGCGATTCTGAAGTGGCGCATTGTATCGTCAGACCTGGCTTACATGTTTATGGTACAATCCCATACACAACCACTGAACTATGGACCTGCCTTATACCAAGTCAGACTATTTGTCCTGTAACCCAGCATTGCCTGCTCTGACTGGCAGCAATTATCCGCAGTTCTGGACAAGGAACTTTCCCATCAATGCTGCCTGATCCTTTTTAACTGGATGGGGCCATGGTTCATTCTACACGCAAAGCGCAGGGGCTTAAACAAATTTATGGCTACTAGTCATGAAGGCCCTCCTGTACTAGTGTCTCCAGTATCAGACGTAGTATGCTTCTGAATACCAGTTTATGGACTTCCTGCTTATGGACTTTCCAGAGGCATTTGATCGGCCACTATGAGAACAAAATGCAGGGCTAGGATAGACCTTTGGAATACAGTCTTTTGGAATACCATTGTTGTATAGGATTAGAACGCTGTATTTGATTCCATTATGTTGAAGAAATAGAAAGGCACAACAGAGAGAGTATGCTCACCTTATCGTGAAGGGGTTTTGCAACCTTTGAAATACTGGTACTTATGATACTCCTTGTTATAATATCATGGTGATTTCAAGTTGCTGAAGAAGCCGAAAGGCGAAACAGGTTGACTTTATTCCGGAAAACCTTGTTCTGCTTACATCATCTCATGGACTCTTATATTATGGCATGGGATCCATAAATTTTGGGTCCTTTTGTACATTTGTAATCTATATATGTATTTATGTTGTCAGAGTTGTCTAGTGTTATTGTGTTGTTCACCCCGGTTGTGGGGATGATATAAAATAAGATACTACATTTATGATATTCAGCAGGTTGTGTTTGTTATGATTTATGCCAGTGCTGTACGTAACCAAGGTTTGTTGTTTGTTCTTGGGTCTGATCCAGCAGCCATGGACGTCCCTATTTTCATCAGAGAATATTGGCGAATATGGAATAGAATGTCCCTATTTTCATCAGAGAAATGTTGGAGGGTGCGATGCTCTACAACTGGGCTATAAAGTTCCTCCATGTACAGTCAAGTGGCTGTATCATCCTTAAACTGAGGCAAGCAAAATTGTGAGATGATGCAAAGAAAGTCAGTATTCCACACTCCCTTCCCCAAGTAGGCGGCTGCTTTTTACACATGCGCATTGATTAAACAATGGCTTGCGAGCATACATGAGCTAGCAGAGGTGAAACATCACAGATTAAATTACAGTTCAGTGGGTTTAAGTGTCCTTAAGTTAACTTGGACTGTGGCCAATGCTTTTAAATAGAGTCAGTTCATATGTTTGCTTGTGAGTCACCTACCGGTATGTTGATTGGCAACGTGATGAGAAACGAAATAATGAACACGCATGTAGGAAGAAGCCTAAAGTCTCCAGATAATCAGGGAATAAAGGGAAAGAACTTTTGATCCATTATGTGACGATGATCAACTGGACTAGGCTATCTACTTGTGCATTGCCATAAAAGAGGATACAGACTGTCATAAAATTAGCATATATGAATATATAATGCAAATTTAGAAATAATTACTGTCCAGATGCTAACTGTTAGTAGAGAACTTGAAGGTCCCTGATTTTCCTTCTAACTGGACTTGGCTCTGACAGCCCTTGAGGCAAGGGACACCTTGAGTGGTAGTCAGCTAAGTTTTACTCATAATAGGCCTACACCTATTGACTAATGGACAAGGACTGTACGTGATCACTTATAGAATTTCTTGTGGTTTGAAAATAGGAAAAGCTCGAAAATAAGAGGGCTGGCTCTGCTTACGGTTTAGAGCAGGGGTAGGCAACCTAAGGCCCGTGGGCCGGATCTGGCCCAATTGCCTTCTTAATCCGGCCCACAGACGGTCCGGGAATCAGCGTGTTTTTACATGAGTAGAATGTGTCCTTTTATTTAAAATGCATCTCTGGGTTATTTGCGGGGCCTGCCTGGTGTTTTTACATGAGTAGAATGTGTGCTTTTATTTAAAATGCATCTCTGGGTTATCTGTGGGGCATAGGAATTCGTTCATTCCCCCCCCCCCAAATAGTCCGGCCCACCACATGGTCTGAGGGACGGTGGACTGGCCCACGGCTGAAAAAGGTTGCTGACCCCTGGTTTAGAGACTAGCGATGGCCTGAAAGCAAGGCTTTGAGGCTGAAATCTCAGTTCGCGGCCTTCTTCCCAACCCACCCCCTGCCCCCACTCTTCATAAAGCCATTTACCCTTTTTCAACTCCTGAGACACTGACATCTCTGAGAGGACAAGGCATCTCAGTCTATTTATGGCCTCAGATACCTCAAACTCAGTAGAATAAGCTGAACTCTGAGGTACACAGTGCATATGCTCTGTGGAATTGGAGACAGTAAAACAGTTACTTTTTTATAAATACCAGTAACTTCTCTTGACATTTACAAGCGTGTAAGATTCTTTTACACAGTCCATGATCGCCGGAGTGTTTAACAGATCAGTGAACTGTGTGTCCGCAGTGAAAGGGCTCAATGGAGGTAAAGATATTTTACACTCTCGCACAAGCCCTTGCAAAAGTTTAGGACATTTACATTAGTGCCAGTAGATTGCCAAAGCATAAACTGAAAAAAGAAATATGAGTCAATGACTGAATGGGAGCCTAGAGCCTGAGTGCAGTGACTTGAAGGAATATACGGATGTTATTGTTTTCTTTTATCTACGGCATATATCAAGTCAAGACACCATTTCCTAGTTTGGAGAACAGTTTTGTCCAAAACATACTTTCGGCACCTCCAGTTGCTAAGAAAAGTAATTCAATAAAAAGGAGGAGAGTTCAGTGGAAGATATATTTATTTGCTAAGTGTGAGAGTTGGCAGGCTTGGGGGAAGAAAATATGTAAAACTTAGCAAGAAGAACGAGGAATTTCTGTGATGTGCTTAAAATAAGCAGCATGTTTTATATAACCTCTGCAGGAGCCTGGGGGTTGCCTCGTGTGAAGAGATGGAGGAAACAGCTGGAGCAAGGAATCAAAATTCCTGTCAATAAGGCAAGCTCACCTTGGTCTGCTATGAAAACCACAGCTTCTTTTCCTATATATCCAGGCAGATTCCTTGCAAAATCATGAAAGATCACATTCAAGGGATTTGAATGTAAGTTGTTTTATACATCTCCGGCAAATTTTGTTTGCCTTGCCCTGTTCTTAGGCCAAAAAAGTAGGCAAAAACAATGAGCCCTAGTCTGCACCAAATGCTACTATCCTTCATCAAGTGAAAGCTCACCTCCTCTGTTAGAGGTACGTAGTGTGCCCATTATGCCTGTTTATCATGGTTTCACAACTAGGTGGAGAAAATGAGAAAGTTGTAGGCACATCACATCCAGCACCTCTGGAGAACACAAGAAGATTTACCTGCTTTCCCAATTCTATGACGGATTGCCTCAACGTTTCTGAGCCACATACCACGCAAACAAAATCATGTACCCTCCATTGCACTTAAGGCAGGTTGGTCCAACATATGTACCAAGGGCTGCATGTGGCCCTCAAGGCCTTTTTTGGTGGCCCTCGACAACATTTGACACCCTCCCCCCACACGGGCAGCCCTCACACTGCCTTCCCAAAGCTGGGGAAGGAGACCTGGGGGTTTGGGGACGGAGGCATGAGGGCTCTGACAGGGTCTTAGTCATCCAGACTCCTTCCCAAAGCCTAGTTATAATAATAATAATAATAATAATAATAATAATAATAATAATAAACTTTTATTTATATCCCGCCCTTCCCCGCCAAAACCGGGCTCAGGGCGGCTAACAATCAAATACAAATATAAAAACACAGATTAAAAATACAGATATAAAATACACTTTAAAACTTAAAAATTTTGAATTTTAAAAGTTACACTCAAATTACCCCAAAAGCCAAACGGAACAGCTCCGTTTTACAAGCCCTGCGAAAGGGTGCTAACTCTTGCAGGGCCCTCGTTTCTTGTGGCAGATCATTCCACCATATCGGGGCCAGAACCGAAAAAGCCCTGGCCCTGGTGGCTGCCAACCTGACCTCCTTATGACCTGGGATCTCCAGAAAGTTATTATTTGATGACCTCAAGGTCTTACCTGGGGCATACCAGGAGAGACGGTCCCTTAAGTACGAGGGCCCTAGGCCGCGTAGGGCTTTAAAGGTTAAGACCAGCACCTTAAACCTGATCCTGTACTCCACCGGGAGCCAGTGCAGCTGATAAAGCACTGGATGAATGTGATCTCGCGGCAAGGCCCCCGTAAGGAGCCTCGCCGCGGCATTCTGCACCCACTGGAGTTTCTGGGTCAGCCTCAAGGGCAGCCCTGCATAGAGCGAGTTACAATAATCTAGTCTGGAGGTGACCGTCGCATGGATCACTGTGGCCAGGTCAGGGCGAGAGAGGTAGGGGACCAACTGCCTAATACGGCGGAGATGGAAAAATGCCACCTTTGCTGTGGCTGCAACCTGCGCCTCCATGGAGAGGGAGGCGTCAAAGGTTACCCCCAGACTCTTGACAAGAGGCGCTGGCACTAATTGAACGCCTGCAAGGGTTGGGGGTTGGCCCCCCAACCCCATGTCGTCCCGACCTAGCCAAAGGACCTCTGTCTTCGAAGGATTTAACTTTAATCGGCTCCCACGCATCCATCTAGCCACAGCTTCCAAACACCTGGCCAGTGTGTCTGGGACTATGTCGGGACGGCCGTCCATCAACAGATAAAGCTGGGTGTCATCAGCATATTGATGACAACCCATCCCAAAGCTCCGGACAATCTGGGCGAGAGGGCGCATAAAGATGTTAAAAAGCATCGGGGAGAGAATTGCACCTTGCGGCACTCCACACACCAAGGAGTGCCGCGGGGACATCTCATTCCCTAGCGCTACTCTCTGTCCCCGACCTGAGATAAAGGAGCGCAGCCATTGTCGGACTGTGCCCTGAATCCCCACGTCGGCAAGGCGGTGGTCTAAAAGTTCATGATCGACCATATCGAAGGCTGCTGACAAATCTAAGAGAATCAGCAGTCCCGATCCGCCTCAATCCAGCTGTCTACGGAGATCATAGGTTAACGCGACCAAAGGCGTTTCAGTCCCATAGCCAGGGCGAAAGCCGGACTGAAATGGATCCAAAGCCGAAGTTTCCTCCAAAAACCCACTAAGTTGTTCAGCAACCGCTCTCTCAATTACCTTACCCAAGTATGGAAGATTCGAGACCGGGCGGTAATTGGATAGATCTAAAGGATCTAAAGAAGTTTTCTTTAAGAGCGGACGCACCACTGCCTCTTTCAACTCCCCTGGGAAGGTCCCTGTGCCAAGGGACAAGTTGATAATCTCACCCAGGGGGGCCCGCACCTCATCCGGGCACGCTCTAATCAGCCAGGACGGGCACGGGTCAAGGGGACAGGTGGTGGGCCTTCCAGCTCGGAGGAATCTGTCTACATCGGCAGGGAGTATCCGATCAAAGTGGTCCAATACTGGGCCCGAAGACAGTCGAGGGGCCTCTAGCTCCGTTATTGTATCCAAATTGGCAGGGAGGTCATGGCGGAGCAGCAAGACTTTCTCCGCGAAAAAGCTCGCAAATGCCTCACAGCTATGGGTCAAATTCATATTTAAATTTGGTTGTTCCTCTAGGGTTGTTAGAGACCTGATTATTCTAAAGAGTTGTGCTGGGCGAGAGCTAGCGGATGCAATGGAAGCTGAGAAGTAGGACCTCTTTGCTGCTTTCACTGCCATCTCATAGGTTTTCATAAACATCCTATAAGATGTTCTTGAAGCTCCGTCGCGAGCACGCCGCCATACTCGCTCTAGCCGTCTGAGATCCCGTTTCATTTTCCGAAGCCCCTCGGTAAACCAAGGGGTCCGGTTTTGGCAGGGTCGCAGAGGGCGCTTAGGTACGATCTCATCGATGGCTGCCAAGAATCGGTTATTCCAATCCCTGACAATATCATCTAATGAGTCGCCGGGGGGGGGCAGGGTCCCGCAAAGCCTGGCGGAATCTATCAGGATCCATCAGCCTTCGCGGGCGAGCCAAAATAGGCTCGCCACCCAAGCAGGGGAGGAGCTGAAAGTCAATCTCGGCTCTCAGGGCATAGTGATCAGACCATGGCACTTCCACAGATGGGAGCATGATCACATCTATGCCAGCACCAAAAATCAAATCCAGCGTGTGGCCTGCTTGATGAGTGGGGCCCAAAACAAATTGGGAGAGCCCTAGTGTCGCTATGGAAGTCACTAGGTCCAGAGCCTGTGAGGAGGGAGTGGCATCGGCATGGACGTTGAAGTCTCCCAGAACCAATAGGTTTGGGAACTCCAAGGCCCAGCCCGCCACCACCTCCAGCAGGTCTGACAGGGTGGCTACTGGTGCGCTGGGTGGTCGGTACACCAGCCAGACAGCCAAGCTCTCCTTGGAACCCCACATCAGACCAACACATTCAATGCCGGAGATCGTCGGTACTGGCAGAGCCCTGAAAGGGCAACCCTCTCGGATTAACAATGCTACTCCTCCCCCCCAACCCACGGTCCGTGATTGGTGGAGGACGGAAAAACCTGGAGGTGCTAGCTCGTTCAGGGAGATTACTTCACCTTCTCGCACCCAGGTCTCCGTCACGCAGGCCAGGTCAACCGCCAGTGAGATAAAAAAGTCCCGCATGGTGGCGGTTTTATTGCCAATGGACCTGGCATTGCACAACACCAATGACGGAGGTGGGCAATCCCTGCTCACCCTACCCTCGTCCTTCGGGATGGGGCGTAGATTGGAAGGGGTTCGAGCCCTTCGCCCTTCAAAGCCCTTCGCCCATAGTGATATCTAGCCCCACCGCCATACCTCCTTAGCCCTTCCATACTGGGGATCCCAAAAATAAGCTTCTCCATTTTATTGGGTACAGCGGATGTTAGAGAGGAATGATAAGGAGCGGGAGAAGCCCCTAATAAGGAGGTTGGTTTAGGGAGTATATTTTGATCATTCAAGCTTCTGTCCTTTCTGGTCTTCTGTCAATCGACCTCTTGGATGGACTCTGTCCAACCGTCATGATCTACTAGCACTTTTCCAGCTGTGGGAAGGAGGTGGGAGAGCTCTAGGACCCTTCCCAATGCCTGGCACCTCACTTAGTCAGCTTTGGTAAGGCAGCACGAGGGCTGAGGTGTGCGTCAAATTTTAGCCTCCCCACCACCACCACCAAGGCAGTGTGTGGCTTGCGAGTTCCATGTTAAAGTATACTTGGTATGAAAAGTTGGACCGCCCTGACTTAAGGTGTAAATCAGGGCAGGAAGTGGCCTCTGATCTTGGAAGCTTCCCTGAAGAAAACAGACCTGGGGAATTGAATGCAAACAAGTTATGCTGATGACGTCCAAGGCAAGGGTCCGCAAAGGGGTCAAGGTTGCATGCAGTACCGGATTAAACCGTGTGGAGGCCTCTAGGCAGTCGAAATCTCCCCTCGCATTGAACTAAGAAAGCTTGATTGTAATTTTCTTTCAAGGTCAAATCAATATTTTTTTTGATCCATTGACATGGGGCCCATAGGCCAGTGCCTACTCTGCTATTTGGTAATCCGGCACTGGCTGCACGTGTTTAATACACTAATTAATACAAACGGCACATTTACAATAGGGATACAGCAGGTTGGGATTCAGTTATTTTACATTCTGTTTGGGTTTGCCCTGCATGGCTCGTACTGCCTTATAAGCGGAATCTAAGCATCTCCCTCCCAATGCAGTATTTCCCATGGTGGGCAAAATGGCATTTTCTCAGCAATTATGCCATAACTGTTTCTTGCTGGCAACATGAGGCCTTCTTCCTCTTCTTCTTCTTCCTCTTCTTCTTCTTCTTCTTCTTCTTCTTCTTCTTCTTCTTCTTCTTCTTTCCCCAATAGGAATTTCTATTGCTCTCGACATTGCCAGGCACAGTATTGATATACTTCTGCTGCATGAGCGCCACAGATACCAATTCGCTCATTTCCATGGCAAATACACCCCTACCCCACAACATACTGGGGCCTTTGGGAAGACAATAAAAAATATGTATTGTTGAATGCAGCTGCAATCTCCAAGTGGTGTGAGGTTCCAGGCTCTTGCCCGGAGTTCAGGTTCCTCATAATATATTTACTCAGATATTAAACCCGAGCCTACGATTGAAGGGCTCACAGCATTAACACCCCAAGAAGGTCTTGCTTCTCCCATAGTCACAGCCTTGGTTCCAGTAGAAATCAGGCATGGTTCTATCTCACAGTTGCCCAGCCAGCTGAAGGAGAGGAGCCCACCCATTTGTCCTCTGGCACAGAACCACTTCCTTTGTTGCCTTAGGGACCTGTACTTAGCCGATTACCTCATCAGGAAGTTGGCTTGGCTATTCCACCAATTGAATCCTTGTTGGATTCTGGGATTAGAAGGGATGCAGGCATACAACTAAACGTTCCCCCCCCAACTCACAACACTGTTTTCATTATGTCCCCCACTATTTTAGAGACTAAATTCTCTGTAGTTTTGTTATCTAGTAGGAATTAATGATTATATTATCGTATGTATTTTTTTTTTTAAAAATCCCTAGTGAACAACAGATCGGGCATTCACACGATAGCTCCGACTTTCATTTCGTGAGATTAAAAAGGGGGGGAAATAATAGCAGTGTAACAATCCTGCAGATGGATAGTTAAGAGTCTCATCTGATTTACTCCCAAGGTAAGTGTGGCCAGGTATGTGTACATAGCATAGGTGACTAACTTGTAGCCTGGGAGGGGTGGGTTGAACCCCTCTCACAACCAATTTTTCTGTTGTCCCCCTCAAGACCTCACTGATTTGGGCAGCCATGGCAAACAGAAAAAAATAAATGGAGACAGTGTTCTGGTGTGTGCAATTGTGTGGCATGTAGGTTGACCAGTGTGGATGCAGGACTCAGGCCAGGAAAGGCTAGGCATGCTGGTATGTATAGGGTTACTCATGATTTCTGTTTATTTATTTTAGCCTAATCCTTTCCATTGAAGGATGCCAGAGAGGGCTAGCCTTATAAAATGTTAAAACAGTGCCCTAGCCTCTGTGGTTTTTAGCCAATGCACTTCCATTTTGCAGTCCCTACCCCCGCCAGCCCCCAACCACTTTACAGTGTAAGTCCACTGAGGGGAAAAAGCCCAGTTCAGTTGAACTTGTATCTGGGAAAGTGTATATATTGCAGTCTTAAAGAACTAATGAAAAACATTGCTCCAGAGCAAGACGATCCCTCTTTCAATAAAACTGAGCTGCCATCCATTTCATGAAGGACAAATATTAGGCTCTTATCCCAGATTGGTGGCCAGTACCACTATCCCATTAACTTTAGTGCTAGTAGATAACTCTTTAAGGCTATTAAAATGTGTTTGGAGCCGTTGGTCATCTCGGAAGGAAGGGGATTTGCAATCTGAAAGGCAGTTTTCTTTTGTTAATTACATAGAATGAAAGTCTACCGTCTTTCAGATGTTGAGAGCATTTCTGTAAGCTTTCCCCCTTTTAATATAAGGATGCTAACTGCGATCTTAAACACATTTGCTAGGCCTTAAGTCACATAAAACTCTGTTGACTTTCCTCTTGGTACACCAAGTACGCCGAGAAAACTGCTCAATTGCCTGCATTCCCCCAAAGGAGCAGGCATTCCATCTGGAGATGCTTCTGGATCCAGCTTTGTCAACGGAGGCCAAGTAGCCTCAAATGGCTAAAATCACCTTCTACCACTGCACTTGATATGACGGCTTTGACCATTCCTGGACCAGACGGGGTTAACCACAGTAGCTGAGACACTGGTGACATCAATACAGGATTATTGCAATGCACTCTATGTGGGGCTCCCCTCCCCTACATAGACTTGCAGTCCACAGTACAGTCATACCTTGGAAGTCGAATGGAATCCGTTCTGGAAGTCCGTTCGACTTCCAAAGTGTGGCTTCTGATTGGCTGCAGGAAGCTCCTACAGCCAATTGGAAGACACAGAAGCCCTGTCGGACATTCAGCTTCCAAAAATAGTTCGCAAACCGGAACTCTCACTTCTGGGTTTGTGGCATTTGGGAGCCATAATGTTCGAGAACTAAGCTGTTCAAACACCAAGGTACGACTGTATACACATACCGGTAGCTACTAATGCATTTGGTGCGTAAGATTGGTGCTGCTGTTTCTTCTTCTTTACTATAAAAGCCGCCAAGAGGTTACAAACAGCTTTTCAGCAGCCCGCAAAGCCATGCTCCCTAGTGCACTGAACTCTACGTTTCAGCAAGGCAATAATTTTAATTCCCAGGAATGCCTTCTAGAGGCCTAGAATTAGGAATTACCAACTGCTGACCTCCGTGAGCCTTCAGCTGTCTCTGTCTATAACGAGGAAGCCACACTGAGCTCAGACAAGGAAGTTAATCGCATGGTTAGGCCTTGCATGTAAAATCATGGCTGAAGCAGACTGGTAGTGCTTCTAAATCAGAAGGCTATTCTGCTGCTAGTTGCACAGGGTGCAGTTTCTGTGCCTTCTGTGTGAATGAGTACTGTACACTGTCTTTTTTTTCATTCACTCTTTTATGCAGGGAGAGTTCAGCAGGCTGTGGTATTCAGCTTTAATGTTATGGGAATGCTGACCTCCTGTGGGAGAACAAGGCTCATGATTCTGGAAGCCAATGTGCAGCTCACTAGCATCCTCTAGAGCAACACAGGAGAATGGTAGGCAACAAAACAGCCTGCCTGCATACAGACTGGGTATTCTAAACGCACGCAAGGCTTAACACAAGGCTTAAACACACACAAGGCGTGTGTGTGTGTGTGTGTGTGTGTGTGTGTGATTGGGTTGCTGTTTTTATTTTGATTATATATATTGTGGTTTTTATGTTGATCTTTTCTGTGAACCGACCTGAGACCTCTGGGTATAGGGCAGTATATAAATTCAATAAATCATCATCATCATCCACACTGCCTCTTGTCCCATGGCTCCCACCCACTTGGGGGGGGGGCGACAAACTGCTCTTTCACACTTAATTGGAGAAACCAGCAATTTGAGTTTTCTCTAGATTATTAAACTGTTGGACTATGCTGAAATGGCAAAACTGACCAGAACCAAGAAAACCAACACTTTAACAAAGAATGGGATTTTTTTTAAAATAATTTATCTTGGAGAGCACTGTAAGCAGATGGAAACATTAGCAGGATTGCAACAACACTTGTAACGTAGCAAGTATTATGGAGACAATGGAGTCATATAAAATATTGATCAGTGGAGAAGTTGCAGTAGAAAAGGTTTAAACATGGGAGGGGAGGGGAGAAGTCCAGAGATTTGGAGGAATCTGTAAATATGGGCCCTCGGACGGTCTGGGAATCAACATGTTTTTACATGAGTAGAATGTGTCCTTTTATTTAAAATGCATCTCTAGGTTATTGGTGGGGTCTGCCTGGTGTTTTCACATGAGTAGAATGTGTGCTTTTATTTAAAATGCATCTCTGGGTTATTTGTGGGGCATAGGAATTTATTTATTTATTTTTCAAAATATAGTCCGGCCCACCACATGGTCTGAGGGACAGTGGACCGGCCCACGGCTGAAAAAGGTTTCTGACCCCTTCTCTAATGTCTGCGTTTTCACATGGCCAAGGGCTGCTTAAAAGTGGAGAAGTCTGGGTTCCCTGAGAAGATGTCCTTCCACTCTATTTCTCACAGGTAGCTGTATTTATTTGAATAACATTTTGTGCTTGCCACTCTCTGAATGGAGAGACATGCCATGAAAGTGATTGATACAGCAGCAGGTTAGTCAGGCTTCCCTAGGATGGGCATGACAGGAGCAGAGCACATGGAGAGAAAGCATGGGAGGACGGGGTCCTGACTGACTCCAGCTTCAAAAGCTGGGGTTGCTGAGGAGGCCGGAGACCATATTGGCTGTCACTGAGCCTGAGCTTTTACGGCTGCTGTCCGCCATGAACCACCATTGGCAGGACTGGCAGCAACAGCAGCAGACATGTTCTATGCTCCTGGTAATAGCTCATTCTCTCGTTAATTGTGCTGTTTTAAATGGGCATTTTATATTTGACTTTCTTGAGTAATGTTTTCTTTTGAAATATTTAAGGTAATCTCCTGGCTGCGTTAAATGCGCACTCTGTAGCTGTTGTAATGTTTTATTTTGAAATCTTTAAGACGTTTTAGTTTCCTGTTAATTATGTTGCTTTGAATGTGTACTCAGTACTATTTTTCTAGAAAAAGAGGTCCCAGAACTCGCAATGAACACCTCCCGCATTCTCTTAGGATGGCCCACCTGAGAGGTGACAGGACTGAAGAAGTTTGGATTTGGATTTGATATCCCGCTTTATCACTACCCAAAAGAGTCTCAAAGCGGCTAACATTCTCCTTTCCCTTCCTCCCCCACAACAAACACTCTGTGAGGTGAGTGGGGCTGAGAGATTTCAAAGAAGTGTGACTAGCCCAAGGTCACCCAGCAGCTGCATGTGGAGGAGTGGAGACACGAACCTGGTTCACCAGATTACAAGTCTTCCGCTCTTAACCACTGCACCACACTGAGTTCTGGCTGAAAAAAAGCCTTGTGTATACTTTATATTTGACTTTCTTCAGTAATGTTTTGTTCTGGACTGTTTTATTTGATGCTTTAAAATCTGCTTTGAGATTTTTTGCTTAAAACACAAAGCTGGATAAAAATGAAATTATTATTATTATTATTATTATTATTATTATTATTATTATTATTAAGGAGGCCGCTATCCGCTGTGATGGGGAAATAGGAAGAGGGAAAGAATGTGTTGTTTTGTGTATCCTTTTGTAAACTGGGGACGAAACCATGCTTCATATATATACTGTATGCTGCTACTATAAAGACTTTTAAGTGTAAATATTTCACAGGAGGGAAGTTGTTACTTTTGGCCAGAGCCATTCCTTGTTTTTGATACATTCAACCCCGTAGGGCTGACCCTCCCTCACATGTACAGTATACAGGTATAGCCAATATATCTTCCAGCTCCAAGGTTTTCAAAGGCAGCTGAGAAAGGAGGCATTGCACCATCAGAAAACTTATCCACATCTGATCTTGGGCAGTAACTCCTCCTGCCTGCTGTCACTTCTTCAGCTGGGTGGGGAAGGATTGTAAATGACTGAAGGGAGAAAAGATAACAAAGGAAGCGAAAGAGGTGGAGAAGGAGGAGGGAGAAGACAGATCTTTGATGTCTTATCTTCCTGCGCACACTGTGACATTGCAAAAACAAAAAACAAAAAACGCCACAACAGGGTCACACCACTTCTGTTCATAGGCCCGATTCCTGTTCAGAAGGGCAGCTTGAAGTTTGGCATAATTGTCACTGGTTTCCCGTGTCAGGTCAGAACAGGCTACCTGGTGATTAGTTATTTATATGTAATCCACTTCCACTTGAAAAGATACATTATACCCTCCTCTGTTTATTGAAAGAGCCGGCCCATCTATAAAAACCAGATATTATAGTTACTCACAGCTTCTTATCCAATGAACGCTGGCTGCATTCATGCTGCAGTTTATCCCATTTTCTGGATGTTTCCCCAACTGTTGTTTCGACACATAATATTTGTGAGCTGTCATGCGATGTAAAAAGCCTCTTCTGGGAAAGTAATGCAATACAGCGCAGGCTTAGCGTTCATTTCTGTGTTATTTTTTCCCTCTCCCCCTAGAAAATTGCAGGAGTTCTGCATGGCAATTTTCCCGCCTTTTTCACAGGTTCATGCCACAGCTGTGAGGAGGCATATCCCTGCCTATTTCAAGGCTCCTTCCTTCCTTCCTTCCTTCCTTCCTTCCTTCCTTCCTTCCTTCCTTCCTTCCGCCTGACAAGAAAGCATGCTGGTATTCCGCACAGAAAGTCATGCCCAAAAGGTAAAGCCTAGAAGAAATGTGGAATGTAGAGGGAGAGGAATGACATGTGTGACTGACATGTACCCACAACATGGCGGCATAGTGCTTTCCCTTGTTTGTCCTTGGGACACAGGTGGCTCTGTGGTTTAGGGCTTACCGATCAGAAGGTCGGCGGTTTGAATCCCCGCGACGGGGTGAGCTCCCGTTGCTCAGTCCCAGCTCCTGCCAACCTAGCAGTTCGAAAGCATGTCAAAGTGCAAGTAGATAAATAGGTACTGCTCCAGCGGGAAGGTAAACGGCGTTTCCGTGTGCTGCTCTGGTTTGCCAGGAACGGCTTAGTCATGCTGGCCACATGACCTGGAAGCTGTATGCCAGCTCCCTCGGCCAATAAAGTGATGAGCACCACAACCCCAGAGTCGTCCATGACTGGACCTGACAGTCAGGGGTCCCTTTACCTTGTTTGTCCTTAACCTACGATCAACCAAATTCACTGAATGATTCAAGCCACATTCACCAAGTTTCAATTGGTGGGGATAGGGGAAATTCAGCTATCCACTCTTTTTAATATACAATAGAGTTCAGAGGACACAATGGAGGCACGGTGTGAAAATGCATATCCTACAGATGGCTGTTCCCCTTCATAGCTTACAATAATATTTGTGGCTTTGTTGATCCTTATGTTAAAGTAACGGACAGGAGCTTGACATTCCAAGAGGTGATGCTGGCCGTGGAATCGTAAAGGCCGATTCTGAAGGTGAAAATGGGCAGAGCACATAAACACTGCCGCGTAGTCAGCCATGAATAAAATCATAAAGAACTCTTCATCCTCCTTTGCATTGCTTAGAGGGCACTCAACATTTGAACTTGTGCAAATATGCATGGGGATCTGGTTTTAAATGTCCACTGACTTTTACAGAAAATGCACAGTGAATATTAAACAAAGCCCTGCTATTGTTGCCCACAGCCTTTACTCCGTTCTCTATAATGTGGGGTGACTTTTAAAAACTTTTTGTAAAGGTCACACTGTTTATACCGAACAATATATAGTACAATTCTCCCTGTAAATTAGAAACATGCTTTACTGCTTGCTGCTCTGCTCCATGAAGGTGAACGAGGTTTGAAACTGTAGACCCTTCCTGATGTGCAAGCAATTGTGTGAAGCAATTTAATATGGCAGCAGACAACTAGTACCGCATGTTGGCTCTAATCACGTGAATCACCACCAGTCTCGCTAGGCTGCCATCATGTGATGAGCCCAGAATTAGCACACCTCCTAAGCAGTTGTAGCTGATAGTGCTCCATGCCACCACATGACATCTACAAAGGGCTGACTCTCTCTGCATGATTATGGAGTCATCATGGGGGATGTTTTCCAGTGTGACAATGGGGTCAGTGGTTTTCACCCATATAGATAGAGCTCGGCGGCTGTTGCTCCTAAGTCATCTTGGAATGAGCTACAGAAGGCCATTCCATACTTTACTAGCAGCAAAATGGGAACTTCATCATCATGCCATCACTCCCAATAACGTTTGAGGGAAAGTGATCCCTTGGGTGTGATTGACAGTGCAGTTACTTCACATCCCTGCTTTGTTGGCCCTGTCCATACATCAGCTTCTGTTCAAAGTTGCAGGGAGCAGTGTGGGAGATGGCATGCTATATCTGCTTCCATGCCTCTGCTGGTACAGTACCAGAACCGAGAGAGGTTTTGCTTCAAATATTTTATGTCAAACCTCTGTTATCATTAGATTTCTAAAATGTGCCCCAAGTGCATGTGCATTAAAAAAAAACTCCAATCACAGTTAATTAAAAAAGATAAAGCAGGTATTCTACATCGACTCTCTGTGTGTGTGTGTGTGTTTTTATATATATATATTTTCTACCTGCATGTAAATTTTAACAGAGAGGCAGTGTTACTTTACTCTTTTGACTTCTGAAAGGTGGTATACATTGTACCCGATTATTGGACATCAGTGAAATTCACTACAGAACAATAATTGTATTGTTCTGCTATTTGTTGTTTGCTGCCACGGGCTCCTTTAGGAACAAGGGTGAGATAGAAATTAATTAAACTAACAAATAATAAACAGTTTAATGCTCATGGAAGGAGAGTCTGAAGGTTGTAGCCAACTAAATTCAACTCAGAATAGGCCCATTTAAATTAATGGGCCAGTTAGTCATGTCCATTAATTTCAGAGTCTACTCTAAGTATGACAAACATTGGATACAACTCTTAATATGATGAATCTGGGTTCCATGCAAATCTCCAGGGATCCAATACTCAGATTTATTTGCTAGTTTGGTTTCTTTTTTAAAGACATATTTTCCATCTGCACTACTCTGGTTATATAGCAAATAACTCTTCACTGAAATGTATTTTTAATACACCATTGTCTCTTTCTAGTATACTATAGGGATTTGCCACACTTAAATACCCACATGTTCACTTCTCTGCCAGAACCTGCCATTGTTCAGTGGCGCATCACATTTATGAATTTGAGGTCTTTTCTTGTATTAACTGGGGGCCAGTGCCAAAATGCCATGGTGAGGAAATAGGATATCCTCTGCTGCATACCTGAGGCCTCTCACAAATGCACAAGCATGCAGTTTATCTACTTCAAAACTGGGGATCACAATAGGAGTTTTCATGCAACTACACTGCTCCCACACCATGCCATTTCAATATCCCAACACCCTGCCAATGACTGTGGCCTAAAATAAACACAGATCCTGAGACAAAAACATAGCTAAGGCTTTAAACTCACATGTGGGGGATATTTGGTCATTCTATGCTTTGGTTCTACAGATGTTGCTGCACTTACAACTCACATCATCCCTGGCCATAGTTACTGGGGTTGATGGGTACTGTAGTTCAGCAACATCTGGAAGGCCAAAGGTCTTCCACACCTGTTTGAAACTCTCCCCGTCTGAAAAAGGGTGATCAGCAGTAGTGACATTGTACCACTAGGTGGCTGTTTCTAAGAGGCAAGTGAGGAAAGCTAAAGCACTGGACAACACACACTGCACTGCAGAAGCCATCAATAAGAAACAAGTAGCATCATCAGGTCAGCCTGGGTAGAGACAACTGCACAGGCAAGGCATCAGCAACTAGGGCCCAGCCTGCAGAGGTCACAACAGTTTCCCAGTACAGCAAACTATAGCATGAAACCCCAATGTTCCATCTTTTCCACCACATATCCAGTTACCTAGGGCCCCTTCCGCACAGACTGCTTGTTCCAAGAATTGGTCCCCCTTGTAAAGTTTCTAGATAATGAAGGATCTTGTGTTGCTGCATTCTAGCTTGCTGTACTGGGATTCATAAGGTCTCATGACAACAAATGGTGAGGAAGGAGCATAATATGTATACTAAATCTTTACCTTTGTCATTTATTTCCCTGAAGAAAACTGGCTGCCAAACTATTTGGTCTGTTGGATAAAATATGCGAACATAGGTCCTACCAACTCATCCCTTGTTTATTCCAAAGTAGTAAGACAACATTTGGGTAGCACAACTTTCTACTTTATTTTGCAAACCTCATTCTATTTACTTTTGTTACATTCTTAAAATATATATCTGTAATACAATGTCTTAAAAGGAAAAATAGTAATAAAAAATGAACAAGTGGAGCCCAATATTTCAGAGTTCTTTAAGACTCTAGTTCAAACTAGTGTCAAGCTAGTTCAATATTTCCTGCTGAGTTTGATAGGTATAAATATGCTCCAATATTGAACAAACAGCCTCTGAGGGTCTTACCAGTTTTGTATTAATTTGATATAAAAAGCCCATTTCCATTTCAAACGCTACAACAGACTAAATCGTAAAAACAAGAAAATGAAATATATGTATGTAGTATTTTGAATGGCCCCAGCACCTCACTGATTTTCTGCTCCCTGGCCATTTTGTATAGCAATGTCAGAGCAGTTACTTATTCCACCCGGTAACTTCATACATCAGTGCCCTCAACTGCCTAGCTTCATAGGTAACAGTGTTCTTCCCTGTGTGCATTTTCTCTTCCTCAAGAGGTTGTTCAATAACAGCTGGGATATTTCGGCCATACACTTCACAGTGCTCGAGGAACTGGACACATTCTTGAATGACGCTGTCACGTACCATGATCACATGCTTGCACATATTTTCCAACAATGACAGGAAACACCTTTTGGCATAATACCAAGTGTCTGTACCCAGTTTTTTATTGTAAGGCTCCAAACTCTTAATTACCCTTGAGATGCCAAAGTCAAAGTTCCCTTTGGCACAGTAAAGTGTCCCAATGACTAGGTTGACAATGCAGAGGTGATAGATCTTTTTATCGGGCTCATGGTAAGAGAGCTGCTCTTCTTCCTTTTCAATCTTCCTCATCAGCTCCTCTGCCTCTTCATTTTGACTAGTCATGATGTAGGAAACACACAGGTTAGCCAGCACAATGGCACTGACCTGAAGGATATTATCATAGTGCTTCTTTACAATAGGCTCATAGAAACCAATGGCCTCTTTGTATTTATTTTCTTGCATGAACAATACATGAGCCACATTAAGTTTCCACACTTCATGATCTTTGCAGAAGTCCACTGACTTGTGGAACATCTTCTCCAGCATGGGATAGTTCTCCATATCCCAATAAATCTTGGCTTGAGCCATAAAGACAGGGACATATCTCTCCAGTGTCTCATCATATTCATTAACTGCCTTCCTTAGAGCGTCATCATCACGATTTTTCCTCGATTCCTGCACCTCCTTGGTCAGCTTTCTCAGCTGCTCGGTCAGAGCCCCCGCCAACTCATCAAGCTTATGGAACGCCTCCTCGGGGGCAGTTTGGCAAGTGATCATGGCATCCAAGAAGTTGTACAGATAGGGTGTGAGAAGCTTATAGGTCAGGTGAGCATTCTCAGCCAGCACATCCGCAGCCAGGTCATAGTACTGATACTTGCAGTAGAGAAGAAGCAGGTTCCCAAAAGTCTCCGGCGGGCAGGGGTTCTGCTGCAGAAGGAACTGCAGCTTCTCGAAGCCTTCAGTGGGCCGCCGGTCCATGTTCATCAGGGCTTGGTTGTGCAAGGTGACCGGGTCCAGCTCCTCCTCGGCCCGGGGTGGCATGTCCGTGAGCGCCTCTTGCGCCGCCTGCAGGTTGCACAGTTGGTACTCGATGGCCGCCTTGAGGTTGAAGGCCTCGACCAGGGCCGTGCGGTGCAGGAGCAGCGTGTTCCCCACGCTGCGGACGTCCAGGCCCTCGGTGTTGGTCCCCACGCTCAGCTCCGGGTGCTGCTGCATGCCGCGCTCAATGATATCCGCAATGTGCTTCAGGGCCGGGGCGTACTGCTTGGCGGCGTAGCAGCACAGCGCCATGTTGTAGGACAGCTCGGGGCAGTAGCCCAGCACCTGCATGGCTGAGGCGAACTTGCTGCAGGCCTCCTCGTGCTGCCCTTCCCGGTACAGCAGGCAGCCCATGTTCACCTCGGCGTCGGGCAGCTCCGAGGGGTCTTCGGCGGCCGCGGGGCTGCCTTCCGTGGCGGCTGCCAGCTGCAGCTCCACCAGGGCCTTGGCGCTGGACAGGTCGCCCTGGGCATAGTGCGTGGCGGCCTGGAGGCGCAAGGCCCGGCTCTGGAAGGCCGGCACGTCGAGCAGAGGGAGAGTGGCGCGCAGGGCCTCGGCGTAGAGGCCGGCCTTGTAGAGCGCCTGCGCGTGGTACAGCCGGTACTCGTGCAGCTCCGGGTGCAGCGCCCCGAGCTGCTCGTAGCACTCGGCCGCCGCCGCGAAGTCCTGCAGCTGGTAGTAGCAGTAGCCCAGCAGGGAAAGGCCTGCCCGGGAGCGGCAGCTCCTCTGAAGCTCGCTGCTTAGGATCCCCACCGCCTCCGAGAAGCGCCCGGCTCGAATCAGACCGTAAATCGCCGCCGTGAACTCCCCGTCCGCTATGGGAGCCACCACCGAGGCCATCCCTCTCTAACAGGCCGCACGCAGGGAAGCGTTACCTAGGCAACGCGCCGCCGCCGCCGCAGGAAGCGGAAGCGCGTCGGCCAACTGGCGTCGGTTTCTGTGGCAACGGCTCTCGAGGAGTCAGGACCGCCATGAAGAAGCGGCGGATTTCCCTTGCGACCTCGGATATTCACATTTTTGTTCTCAATTGTTCTTAATTTCCCGCCTCAGCGAAGTGAGGCGGTATGTTTTGAAAATTTCCCCAAAGGGGGGGGGGGCGTGACGTAAATTGCGAGCATCTCCCAGAATCGTAAGTGACGAGCATTCTGGGATATGTAGTTCCTTTCCGGAAGCGTTGGGAAATGGGGTTCTTTTCTGGATCACGTGACGTTAGACTAGCGGGACTCGCCTGCCTGCTCTGCTGTGTTGCATTTTGGCTCTCTGGCGGGCGGGCTTGAGCATTGCGACTGCGGGGCTTTTTGAGTTTGACGAAAAGGTCAGGGCTGGGTGGGAAGGCTTAGCTTGAAGTGTCGGACAGTTCCTTCCTTTGCCTGTTGGATTGTCTGCGTGCTTGTAGCTATTTACGCCATGACTGCCCGTCCTTTTGAGCGGTAAAAGTGGCAGCTGGAAATAAAACTGGCGTATTAATAGGTGGGTCGGCGGAGCGACTGTGGCTTATGAGAAACCTCTAATGTAAAATGCTGTTAATATCCCGCAGAATCGCTGGGCGGGGCGTGGGTGGGAATGCTGGGGCTCCGTGAGAGGCTTACAAGCATCCTGCAGTGGAGTCCAGTGTTAATTGCCATCCATATTGCATGTTGAGATGGGTGTCACAACCACCCCCGTTAGCAACGCCCCATTTCAGATGGGGACCAGAGCTGGCAGATAGATGCTCATTAACAGCTCTCCAGTGAAGCTTTTAGAAACGGTCACCTACTTTATTTTCGCTGGTGAAATGAGCTTCATCCATCCTTTTATATTACAAACCAACGTTCTACTGTTTTAAACTCCCAATTTGCTCCCAAACACCCATTGCCTGCGCATCTGGTCACTTTCTGCTGGCTTCTAGCAAAAGATACCTCATACCTCCAGATGACACACAGAGAAATCTCATCAAATTACCACCACCTCTTTCATTCCCCAACTATTAAGCTGAATCCAGGTGTCTTGTGTTCCCTTCCTTCAGTGCAAATGCATCCTGCTTTTTACTACCTTAAGAGATATTGATGGAGATCTGAAATCAATGTATAAACCAGTGTGTGTTACTTACTGTAGTTCTACAGATCTGTATGAGTGACAGAAGTGCCTACTCAGATTCCCTCTAACACAGGGGTAGGCAACATAAGGCCCGTGGGCCGGATGCGGCCCAATCGCCTTCTCAATCCGGCCTGCAGACAGTCCAGGAATCAGCGTGTTTCTACATGAGTAAAATGTATGCTTTTATTTAAAATGCGTATCTGGGTTATTGGTGGGGCATAGGAATTCATTCATTACCCCCCCCCCAAAAAAAAATAGTTCGGCCCACCACATGGTCTGAGGGACGGTGGACTGGCCCACGACTGAAAAAGGTTGCTGACCCTGCTCTAACACAACAGCTAAAAGTACAGGGGCTTGTTCTTCCTTTGTATTTGATCACCCATTGAGATAGTAGTGTGAGGTAAAAGGGGCAGGGAGAGAAGAGATCAGGAGGGAGCTAAAGCATGAGTAGAATAATAAATTGTAGAGTTGGAGTGGACCCCAAAGGTCATCTAGTTCAACACCCTGCAATGCAGGAATGTAAAATTTTGAAAGAAAAGGGCTGAAAAGCAAAGGATCTTCCCTTAGAGTCCACTAATCTTTTCCTTTTCAAAATGTTTATCCAAACAAGTTTTACAATCTGGTTATAGTACCAATATGCCACTACTCTGTTTAGCAATAATATGCTCCCTATCCATTGGAGGACTACCATGGCTTAGTTTCTTAAGTCTTTTAGGCACACACACAGTTATAACACAAGGAGTCCATGCAACAATAAACAGCCTTTTTGGGAACCTAATACTATCATCCTTGTTTTGTTTCATGGAACATTATGCTTCTCAGCCTAATAGCTGAAGTCACTAAAATATTAATACTTGTTCCTTGAGCAGCACATCACATTTACTACACTGTTCATGTGATATGCTGTCTGGATATAGTTTTACAGTTCAGATTTGAATCTCAAGCCCCTTTCCAACCTTTGCTTTCCAACCTTTATTACTATTTCTTTTTTTAAAAAAAGCCACTCTTAGTTTTTAAGGTTAAAGGTTTGGAAATCAACACCATGCAATTACCGGTAAGCATTATTTTTTGTACAAAACACACACAAAGAGGTGCATTCATGTGGGCACTTAGGTATGTATGTGACTTTTACATAAATATGTAGAGGATTGCACAGTAAGGCACCTTATCCCATGAGGAAAACCACATAGCTGTGATCAAAAATGGCAGCACTTACTTTTGTTTTAACATTTTAGACATTAGAATCAGCATTGGAAGTTGTTTCCATGCAGTACTCTTCCCGATCTGCAGGCTGAAGAAAGCATTCCGCATAGACAGATGGTCATTTTCAAATGAAATGAAAACACAAATCACAAACCAGAGTTGGCATGGCCATTTCCTCTAATTTTCACTGTCCAACTTCATTCACTTTTGATAGGACCTTAGGGAATAGAAGCTGGTAGGCAGCACTTTTAGTAGGGTCTTTTAATTAATGCTGTAATTTGGTTAAGCAATAAACGTAATGCAGTGTTATAAAAAGCCACAGAATTAACCCTTCATGGGATTTTACTCAAGTTGCTCAAGAGTGTTTGTGAACAGCCTAGGAAAAAATGTAAGGCTGAGGGAAATCAATCCTGATAGTTTAGGCTTCTGGCATCCAAAGGTGATGAAAAAAATGTACATCTTGTAAAATCTGTAATTTGTGCAGTTCCCTAACATTATTGTACTCAAGAATTCCTTTTAAAAATGCCCTTCTCTACAGTAATGTGGTGGAGGGGCAACACTTGTAGGGCAGAAGTGTGTACTTTTAACTTCCTGTGCCTGTTGATTTTCAGGGAAGAAGTGGTGGGTGGGAGAAGGATGAACCATTTCCTGCCTGATGCTTCTCTTTGGGGTAGATCAGTTGGAAAAGCAAATATAAACTCACAGGTGTGGTGCCTAAAAACATTAGTTTCCCTTCAAAGGAAAGTTCAAATTGACCCCATTCT
Source organism: Darevskia mixta (assembly GCA_034641385.1). Classification (NCBI taxonomy): domain Eukaryota; kingdom Metazoa; phylum Chordata; class Lepidosauria; order Squamata; family Lacertidae; genus Darevskia; species Darevskia mixta. Next base: position 2,764,752 of record JAWWNH010000133.1, on the reverse strand, counting down.
GCCACACAAGGAAAAGAAGCCAAGCCCAAGAAGCATGCAAGTTGCATGAGTGAGATTTTTCTACATGCCCAAAATCTTGCAACTATTGGGAACAGATGCAGTCTGATCATGCACTTACTGGTACCTGGCAGAAAGATCATTTGAAGATAGTAGGGACATACACAGGGTTATTCATCTGTAGAACAGAGGCCACAAGAACCATGGCATAGATATGATACATTCACACACCCAGGAAAATTTCGTATTTTTTTAAAAAGGAAATGGGAACACTAAAGCTATCTTCTCTTTTTATGTCACTGAATAACCACTAAAAGTAAGCTGTGAACTCTAATTAAAAAATATGAGGCATCCATTTAGTGATTTATTCTTTTATTTAGTGAGATAAAACAAACTGAAGTTACCCATTTCAAAAACATGCTGTTATAAAAGTTGAATTGGAGTTGTTGGATGAGCTAAGGCAAATCAATGGAGTGAATTGTATTAAAGAGGCAGAAATAAATAGACATATATAATCATACTAATGCAAATTCCACAGAATATGCATGTTTATGGTACACATGATCCATATGTTTTTTTAATCCTTAATTAAAATATGCTCACATATATTGTGACAGATATATTGACACAGGCAGTCTGTAACAGTCTCTCACACACTGTTGACTGGTAAAACTCTTAACATGCCCATAACCTCAAACATCAAAATTAGAAAATGTTTAAAAAATCATTCTTTAAAAAATGATCAAAATGAGATATTCACACACAAAAGCAAGACATTTCTAGTACATAATAAACAATCCCATAGTAACCCCCAAGCCCCTCTTTATTATATTTAGTTTGTATCAGGGGTGGTAAACCTGTGATCCTCCATATGTTGTGACTACAACTCCTGTCGTAAGAACATTAGAAGAGCCTGATGCATCAAGCCAATGACCAAACTAGTTGAGCATCCTCTTCTCACAACAGCCACCTGGATACCTGGGGGAAACCCGCAAGCAGGATTTGAGCACAAGAGCACACTCTCTCCTGTGGTTTCCAGCAACTGGTAATTCAGAAGCATTATTGCCTCCAGGGCATTGGCCACGCATGGTGGCTGGGGCTCATGAGAACTATGGTCCACCCACATCTAGAGGACCATTGGTTCTCCATCCCTGATTTTTATATTATTTTGGTTATAATCCTTACACAAACATGCCAATTAATTTTTCAGGTTGAAACTGAGGCAGGGATAGAATGGGAAGAGGACCAGCTCTTCTTCCTTGATTGCATTCTCATACTCTGGCAGTCCCTCCCTTTTTCTTGTTCATGTATGAGCCAGTATGGCATAGTTGAAGGCATGCAGGACTGCAGAGCCTTGGGCTCAAATTTGGACTCTGCTAATGTAAGCTCTCTTACTAACTTAGGACCAGTAACAGTCTCCTACCCTAACTTGCCTAAGAGTGTTCTGAAGGATACCATATTTTTTTAATAACTCCATGCATTGTGCCTTGATGTTCTTGGGTGGGCAGGAATTGCTACAAATGTGATGGATAAATAATGCCGAATTGGTATATTGGTCAAATGCCAAACAAATGATTACATGCACACAACATATAGGATGTGTTTTGTTTTATCATGGCACAGATTGCGTTATTAATATGTATCTGATTTGATTAAACTACTGATTTTGACATCCTGTGAGTTTATTTTCACATCAGATACTATTGGCTTCAGTTCTTTTTAAATGTGAATAGTAGAGTTGGAAGGGACCCCAAGGGCCATCTAGTACAACCTCCTGCAATGCAGGAATCTCAACTAAAGCATCCATGACAGATGGCCATCCAACCTCTGCTTTAAAACCTCCAGTGAAGTAGTCCACCACCTTCTGAGAGTCTGTTCCACAGTTGAACAGCTCTTACCATCAAAATGTTCTACCTGAACTTGAAGCATAAAGTATGGTAAGTAATATTTTAATGGGAAAATACTGTGCTAATTAGGGAAGTGGATATATTGATTACTATCAGTGTTGAGTGCGCAAGCTAGTTAGTGGGATGATATTCCTTTCCTTTTTCCAACAATGACAATTTACTTCTGTTCATATGGACAATCTCACATATTTTACATGGTTTTTCTAACTGTGACATGAACAGTGTCAGAATTACTATTTACAAGAAGCAGCAAATAAAATAGGCTTCATGAGTGACATTCCTGGGTAGGGATAAACTACACTTCTGTGAAAACTGTTGTTTTCTATTTTTCCACAATTACATGTATTTGGAAGCTATTGTACACTTGTAATCAGAAAATACAACTGTTAGATCAATGCTGTTGTACGTTTTATCTAATACACTTACTACACAGGTTTGTCTATTTACTTCTTGGTGTCTAGAATCATAGAATAATACAAGATGCTAGATCTAAATTTAAAAACGGGGGCTCACAACCTATTATGTTTTGGCTATCTGGCAAGCACTAGGCAAGTACAACCACTTCCAAATCCAACAAGAAACTCAGGTACTCAAAATATTACAATATAGAATTGTAATGATTCCCAACTTCCAAAAAGTTGCTTCAGTATGTAGGAATGGCCTTGTTCACACCTTAACACTAAATCATAGTTGTTTAGCTGGAATATGGTTTGTTTGAATGCGTGAGCCCAGCCCAGGAAAACTAACTAGGTAAGCCATTGTTTCTTGTCTGCTTGTGAACCATTGTTTTAACTAAGGTTTTCCATAATCTCTGAACCCAGCAGCTTTGCTTAAGCATGTTTTGTTTGGCCATCCTACCAGCGATACTTGTTAAGCAACAAAAGCACAGGGCAAGAGCAGCTGGAAAATAAACCAAGCTTTGGAAAATAAACCATTGGCCTATTTGCTTGTCTGTTAGATGAACCATTGGTTAAACCACTGTTTAGCATCATGTATGAATGCAGCCAAAGCCAAATTAGGAGAGGCGAAGGGAGTTTAGGGGAAGGGGTGAATCAGAACCACAGCATTAGTCAGCAGATTCTGAATTTTGATCCACAATAGAAAAGATACCAAAAGACATCGGAAATAGATGGATGCAATTACAAATAGCTGTGTGATGGATGGTTGACATTGTTAGGGCTTCGAATGTATGTCAGCTTGCAATGGTTTTGCATTCCTGCCACTGCCACTGCTGTTGCCATGGGCAACAATGTGCTGAAGCCAATAAAAAGGAGAGGAAATGAGGGAACACTCAACCTTGGAAGAAGCTGTAGGTTATGTGCTATAAATTATGTCACACTTAGCAATATGCCGTATCAAAATTCAGGAAAGCTTTATGTAGCTGCCAGCAGGACCAAGTCAATCACAGTGTCTGTTTTTGCAATAAAGCACATATTATATAAATAAGCCTTATGTGGTTTAAAGCATGGCGTCCCAGTTCTTTATTTATTATTGGGGAAGAAAGGGGGAGGGGAGGTAGTGGAGAGGTAACAAAAACAAGTTCAAACAGTGCAAGTATTCATCTCCGTAGCAAGTAACATGGATTTCCCCATTCCTTGTCTGCTCTTTGGCAAAAGAATTTAGCTGTTTTGCATTTTTGTTAAAATAACATTGTTCATTTTGTTCTTCAAACATTACTACAAACAGAAAATAATATTAAGGTTTGAAGATCATCTGGTAATATAAACAGATTTCCAAAAATTCTTTTGTGAACTTTGTGCTATACAGGAGGTGGTAAATCTCTGCTCCTCCCTCCAGTCTTATATCTGTGTCCGCAACATCGTAATTCAGGATTCATTCCCACTGATGTTTCTGCAATGCAATTCGTCTACAATGTTTGCAGGCCCTTCAAAAGTGAATGAACATAGCACCTTGTTTTCTTAAGTCAGGCAGTTTTAAGATTCTGAAATCCTAATATAAGAAGTATATTTAATACAGATTGGCATGCATTCAGAAGACACTGACAGAGAACAAGCAGTAGCTTCAGATTGCAGCATTCAGATTGCTAAGATTTCTAGACAGAAACTACGTTTCATTGAGTAAAGGCTATAGCACCTCTATTCAACTGAGAAACCAGACATGTCTGCATTTGATGCTTACTGTAGTTAGCGACAATTTGAAACCAACATTCCTATATAATACAGCCAACAAGCTCTATCTGCATACACACAAAACCCTCTGCAGCTGCACAAGACAGCCGTGAATGTTTCTGGTGTAATCTGCATTAGAAGAGGGTGAACACTCTTCCTTTCACCAAGGACACAACCATAAAAAAACCCAACAAGTGCTTATATGCAACTGCTGTGACATCATGGAAACTGTGCCCCCTGCCAAGTAGGGAGAGTTCAAGCTGAGTAGGGCTGCGGATGTTTCAAGGCTGGGGGGGGGGGGAGCTTTCCCCTGTTGTGCTATATAGCTCTAGAGAGGGCTGACAGCCTCAAAACCTGAGCATTTACTATTATGCATGGGCACAGGGAAAAGGATCCTCATTCCTTTGCTCTTCTGAAACATATAGTGTGTGGGGTGTGTTTGTGTTTAACTTCGTGGTGCACCCCCGCCCCAAATCTCTTCCTCCAGGATGCTTACTGTTAAGAAGATTGAAATGGGGAAATGGGGAGCAGAAAGAGAGGTCATTTCTCTCTCGTGTGCCGATTCCCATTCCTTTTTTTGTTTTGTGCTCAGCTGGCACTTGTGTCTCAGCTGCTGTGGTGGCCAAAGACTTAATTAACAGCTTGACAGTCTACCTGTGCATTTTCGTTTCTGCTTCCCGCACTCTCCTCTCCATAGGTACAATGGCCATCCCCCATTCCGGAAATCCTGGAAAGAGGTTCTTGTCAAGTGGTTTGGTTCCTTCCGAACCCGCCCCCCCCCTTTACAAAAATCTATACTTCTGAGTACTTAAGACAGTGCCATGTGTACTGCCACCCTGGGCGGTTGATAACAACAGAAAGTACAGGCAGCCACCATCCTGTAGGAAAATCCCAGGTAGCCGTCAGTAATCCTGTCAATTCAGATGTCCAAGCTGGTATGCTAAGAATTTGAGTTGTGTGGCTTTGTATGCAGCATGGAAGATGTAAAGGTAAGCTACCTGATCTCTTCAGTGAACACCCAGCTCACATAAGTTAGAGTTGGGGTCTGGTTGTTTGGTGAAGCAATCACACGACACATTCTCCATGTGGTGAGTGTTGCTTGCTGGTACATCCAGGCCAGATTCTCAACATGTGTGACTGGTTGTATGAAATGAACCTGAACATACCATGTAATTCAAATGATAACTAGGGAAGAGAATGTGATTCAGGAGCAGCAATGTCATTCCAGCAGTACTGAAATTTTGCTAAATATGTGCTTAAATAAAAGGGCATTCATTTGCAGTGTAGGCAACTCCACTGATATATTTCGGTATTAAATATGATTCACACTGATTTCACACAATATGCAAAACTTCCACTGTATCCTCAGTACATGCAATTTTTGACTTGATTTCCATTGGCTGCAATAATGGATCAGGCCAACATGTTATTGTTAAAAAAACTAAAACTAAAACCAACCTGGCCAGAAAAAAGCAGAGGTAGTCATTGCTCCATTTGTGACATACTCCAGTGTCACACCAATCTTTAACAGTAATAGTCAAAGTTAATGTGATTCAGAAAATATACTAGAAAGCCATGTTCATATCCTATAGTGCAAATTCTCTACCAGAAGGCAACAGATTTCATTTTTATTATGCAATTTTCATTAAATACCATTGGTTTTTTTTCTTAGGGCGCAAAGCAGCTTTAAAAATGTTTAAAACAAAATTCTAAAGAAACCCAAATTACCATGCAGAAATTTTACCTTTATAGAAGCTTCTGCCTGCAGAACAATTCAAATTGCATTGCTAGTACGAAAGTCTTAAGGAAGCCAGAACAGGTTGGTGTTTTTGAATGTAATGAAGTTCATATCTCCTCTTCAATAGAGCAAAGACAGGCAGTTCTAAAAACCCTGATCAATCATTTGAAGCTTTGTTGTAAAAAAAAGCACACACAACCAAAAACCCCTTCTGTAGAATAAATACAATGCAGGCTTCTCTGAACATTCAAGCACAATAAAAAGGGTAACTATGAGAAGTGCAGGTAATAACTGGTTCATATCAGTAAATGCTGAATTAGTGCAAACCCAAGTTATTATTACAAACTATTCTCTCCCGCCCCCCGAGTCCCTTGCAGATGCCTCAGTCATTTTTACAAAATTTCAGCCATGCTCTCTCTTAATTAAACTAAGCTGTAAGCTTCATTTACGCCAGTCCTTTATGACCATGTTTGTCAGCTTTCAAAAACAGCAGCTTGAAATCAGCTGACCGAATACAGGCTGCACCAAGCTGCTCATGTCGCTGCAGATACCAACATAATTGCAGATCCTCCCTTCAGACCAAGTGAAATTCCAGGAGAAAAAAAGGCCTAAAACAGCCGGGTTGTTTTCATTTGAATTAAGCATGTTCGTGACAAAGCATTTGTTTTGTTTGTTTTAAAATGACGCAACTAAGCTTTAAACAAGCCTTTCAGACACTTCCTATCCTAGCAGCAGGAAAACATGTGCAGACTTAATTTATGACCCCCCGAGACATGGCAAAGGTGGAAGAAGAGGACGACGAGGACGTGGTGTTGGTGCTGGTTGCCTGGGAATGCAGTCTTTTTTGGTGCAGCTCCTCCCACCTATTTCTATTGGCCACCACCGAATCCATCATAGGCTTCAGTTTCTCGTTCACTTTCACCAAAGCCTGGGAGAAAGCAGAAGAATAGGAGTCACAAATCACCGGATTAATAGATGCTCATTTCAGTCCACTGAAAATATAGAAGCTTTGCTCAGTTCAGTATTCCCTGGAGCTCTGTGAGATAGGTTTGCTTCTGGAACATTTTATGAGACATGGCGTCTTTTTGCTGATATGTACTATTCTATTATGGTGCTGGAGGAGACTCTTGAGAGTCCCATGGACTGCAAGAAGATCAAATCTATCCATTCTTAAAGAAATCAGCCCTGAGTGCTCACTAGAAGGACAGATCCTGAAGTTGAGGCTCCAGTACTTTGGCCACCTCATGAGAAGAGAAGACTCCCTAGAAAAGACCCTGATGTTGGGAAAGATTGAGGGCACAAGGAGAAGGGGACGACAGAGGATGAGATGGTTGGACAGTGTTCTCGAAGCTACTACTGTAACATGAGTTTGGCCAAACTGCGAGAAGCAGTGAAGGATAGGCATGCCTGGCGTGCTCTGGTCCATGGGGTCACGAAGAGTCGGACACGACTGAACGACTGAACAACAACAACTATTCTAGAATACAACTTTTAATGCAGGAGCAGGGAATCTCTGGCCCTACAAATGTTGTTGGACTCTCAATTCCCATTCCCCTTAGTCACATCACCAAAGGCCAAGGATGATGGGATTTGAACTCCAGCACCATAAGGAGGACCACAGATTCCTCACTTCTGGTTTAGCAAGCCTGTGTCCACAAAGTAAAATGCAATCACACTCACAAACACCCCTTCATCCAGACAAGCAACGGACATTATCTCAGTTCAAGCACTAGAGGTGGGTGAAGATGTGGCCTGAGGAGGGTCCCAAGGGTTGTAAAGAGTAGCCTGGCTGCATTCTTCTGCTGGTCCTGAGGTTCTCCACTCCTACTCTATGTGATCCTTGGAAGAAAAGGGGACTGCTAATGTGCTCTTCTGTAAAGCAAGTTAAAATCATGCAAGTAAAGTAAACCACCTTGAGCACAAATGTATCTGTGGAAAAAGCATACATACATTCATAAACTGATTATGACCATGCCTTTTATCATTCATACATATAGTACATTTTTATGTATATTAAAAGAGCCTAGCAACTCAGGTGTGTTCAGATTAGCTAACAAGGATGAGGACACTTGCCAGCCTCAAATGCTCTTCCTTATTGCCTTAGGGTTATTAAAATTGAGTAAAATAAATTGAAGGGGATATTTCCATGGTCTTTGATTTTTCAGTCATAAGTAAAGTATAGGCAATTAATTCTATAGAATAGTGATAAAATATATAGTGTAATTAAAAAATACCATCGTTTGTTATGCACATTAATCAGGTGACATTTGGACTAGAAAAACTCTGAAGGCTAGATTTTATGTATAGGGTATAAAATGCCTTTCTTCAGAGGCTGCTTTGATATTTAAGCCCTATTTGTACATTTTAATACACTTTGGCTTTGGGACACAGATTCACTCTTTTAATTAAACAGACTACTATAATTCCTATGGAAATTAGCCTTTTAAAAATAATTCAGCCACCAAAGCATTACTCTCAGACTTTCTGGATACAAAGTACACTATTTGGATTTTATATCTGCCTGAGATGTAATTAAAAACTCATTTGATTACTATATATTTTGGCTCTCTTTTACTTATTAAATCCTTGTAATCAATTTTATTTTATGAAGCTTCTGGGAAATTATCTCAAAAGCAACACATTTCTCTCCCTCCCTGCAGATTCCTTGAACATTTACTAAATAACTTTCTTAGCACCTGTCCGTATCTGAATCAATCCACCAATTTATTCCTGAGCTGCTCAGATCTTTTGGCTTCAGTACAACTGAGACTCTGTACCTTCAGCTCTTTGTTCTATGCATCGTGTGCCATTTTGTTGAATGCCAGTTGCTTAGTGCTGGCTTTGTGCAGCCTGTTTCTCTCTTAATTCGTTCCCTTAAGGATTCTGATAGTTCAAAGTTGTTACCCAACTCCTACTCTAACAAAAATGTGACAAGTTTGAGTTTGGCTTGGTCTCCAAAATCTAACCGTTGCTGGATGATACTGAAGAAGTAAAGTCACACTGAGGATCTTTTATGCAGACAGTGAATAACTACCACTGGAAAATAAATATTTTTCCTGACTGCAGCTGGTAACCAACACATGCAAATATCAGGGTAAGTCATAACAGGTAATGCAGTTTTTGCACAAAAGCGCTTGTGGGAGAGAAAACGGGGGGATTTCATTATAATATTCATACTTTATATTTGGTTGGTAGTTCATTAAAAAAATTCACGAGTGAAACTTCCTTTGATATTATTAATGGCTATAGTCTTCCACAAAAAGGAACCATTGTGGGCTGGTTCACACAATACATTTAAAAGCAGTCTGGATGTCTATTGGGTGTGGACAAATGTGAAGCATGAACTGGGGACATGATACAGTCATAGATTATTTTTGAAGTCTTTAGGGTCATGAATCAGAAACATATTTGGGAAGCTACTCTTGGAAGAAGGATCCAAAGGAAGCTAATATAGCCCAAGATTCATGAGAACCTCATTCCTGGGCCATCTCAGGAAGCATAAGGCGACAAAAATGGTTTGGTGAATCAGGCCAAAACTGCATCTGGTCTACCATCTGGATCCTAAGGTATATGCTTCTGGAGAGCCCACAAGCAGGGCAAGGAGTCAACAGCTCTCACAGGAACCTGTGTTATACTGAATTAGCTCATAGGTTCATCTAGCCTAGTACTGTCTTCATACACTGATGGGCAGTGGCTTTCCAGAGTTTCAGACAGGAGCTTTCCCAGCCCTACCTGTAGAATCCAGGGATTTAAATGGGAACCTTTTACATCCAAATCATGTGCTCTACCACTGAGCTATTAAGTACTTCCTCATTGTTCCCTGGCAACAGGGATTCAGAGGCATAACTATCATGGCTGCTGATAGACATATCCTTCATGCATTTGTCTAATCCCCTTTTAATGCCATCCCATAGGTGGCCATTACTACACACTGTCAAGCCAATTCCACAAATCAGGCACATAAAGAAGTATTTTATTTTGATTGGAGCCTACTGCCAGTCAGTTTCTGCCTTATGTATAAATTCATACCTCTTGCTCTCAAAACCATACACATGTTCTTATATCTGCACTGTTCATTTGCAAAGTATTTTACAATGCCCCGTGCTTGCCCTTGCAATTCTGTGAAGTGGGTCACAATGTATTTATATTATATTATATTATATTATATTATATTATATTATATTAATTATATTATATTAATTATATCATATCATATAATAATTTAATATATTCCAGGGCAGTATTACTTCTAATACACAGATGAGAGCAGTGAGAGACAGTGATTTTCTCTAGGTTGCCATCCATGAAAAAGATGGGACTTGAACCTAATTTTCATGGGTCCAAGCTGTTAACTTGGTCCATGGAATTATCACATTTCTCCTTCCCTGAGGGGAGGCAGTGGCTGCAGGGAGATTTGTCATTTGTATCAAAAGCTACATTTAGAATCATAGGTCAAATACACACCATGGGTGGAATTCAGCATTGCGCTATTACGAACATTGTGACTGTGCAAGCATTGCAACTTGCCAGATGGAACAATTCCCCTCTCCTCTCTCACCTGTGTGCTGTTCTGGGGGGTTCTCCTTTTGAGCCATTTACTTGTACTCCCTGCCCACTTCAGAAAACTCGGAGCTAGAGCATCCCTAATAGATGTCTGACCAGCCCCTGCTTGAAAACGTCCAGTGAGAGACAGGCCAATACCACCTAAACAACTGGTTCCATTTCTGAACTGCTCTTACTGTGAAACAGTTTTTCCTGGTGCTCAACCAAAATATTCCCTCCTGCAACTTAAGCCCATCTAGTCCTGCCTTCTTCTGAGGCAGCAGAGGGGAAATCTGTGTGTGCATTGCACTTTTAAAGCACAGCACATGACTTCCCCTCAAATAATCCTGGGAATTGTAGCTTACACCTCACAAGAGTTCCTATTCCCAACATCTTTTAACAAAATCCTTAAGATTCTTTGAGGGGAAATCATATGCTGTAAATGAGCTTGTTTCCCCGCTGTTCTAGGTAGCAAGCCCTTCAGATATTTGAATGATGTTATCACGTTCCTTCTCAGTCTTCTCTAGGTTAAGTACACCCTTCGATCTGTCATCATAGGACTTGTTTACAAAACTTCTGACCATCTTCATTGGCCTCCTCTGGAACCCATTCCAATTTGCCTGCATAAATGTATAGCACTCAGAACTGGACAAAGTATTCCAGATGAGATCTTACTAATGCAGAATAAAGTATTACATCCTGCAATTTAAGAGCTATTTTACCCAACAATGTTAGACACCTGTAACTTAAGAGCTTTATAAATCAAGCATCTCTCATTGCCCCCTAAAACCAGTTCCAAACTGGTTCAGAGAACAGTGTGTCACCCAGTGAATTACAAGCAGACCTTTCTGCTGCAATGTAGATTTTTCTTCAGGGCTCCCATCCAAATATTGACCAGTTCTGACTCGCCTGTTTAATTCATGAGCTTTGACAAGATAACAGCACACAGTCGTCTTTCTGCAGATCTAACACTTGTAAAGTGTGTATGTGCAATAAGACCATATAAATTCTGTTTTATTACTGAGCAGAATATCAGAAAGCTACAAGCCACCACAGTCACACTGCTCAGTAACCCACTGGGTTCTAATTAATCATTTTTACTGAGGCAATTGAAAGAGATCCTGGTGACTAGAGGAACTCAAAAGGGGACAAAAGGTGTGAGCATGTGAAACTCCTGCAGAGGTTAATAGAGTCAAAACTGGACTGCTGCATGTGTTTTGCTGACTAGGTTATTCTATAGAATATATGGGGAATCATTTCCTCTCCTAAAGACCCTGGAACTTTATCAGTTCAGATAAATTATGAGCTTTTTTTAAAGGGCCACTATAAGGATGGAAGTACCGGTAAGTTGGGGCTGCCACCCAAAAATATAAGCTCTATGTAGAGTTACCCCCTCTTACACTGTAGCTCTTTCTCTCTCTGTGCACGTAGTACAAAAGAAGGTTGGAGACTATCCTCAAAAACAAAAATGAGCAAGTGCTCCTATATCACTATCACTAAGAGAAAAAAAGCAACCTGGTTACCTATAATGGTTATGGGAATGGGATCCAAAAATGTGCCAGAATTAAAGCAAGCAAATTTCCTGTTACTAAAAGTTAAATCATTGAAGAGCACAGAGATGGGAGCTTCTACTGAAATATGTACCCAGGTCATGAGGTGCCATGTTTGTGGGTCAAATATTTTGTGGCTCCATAATAACTTCATTAAAATTGAGAACCTGGTCTATAATCTCTTCTGCAAAGAGTGGCTGCTTCAGATTAATGCATAGGCAGCAATCCTTAAGCCATTCTTACAGAAGTGGCCCTAGCAAAGATAGCTTGAGAATTGTAACTGTAGGCTTCTGTTTGCTCCTGCAATTTGCCATATCCAAAGAGAGTTGGGCAAAACACAAGATGACTAACCATTTACTTTTGGCATTTCTTCCACACAGCAATCAATACTTGCTGCCTTGCTGTTAAACAGATTTCGAAAATCTCTTCAGTCCGTATCAGTCTCTTTTCCTTAGTTAGTTCTTTAGATTTACCCTCAGCTGGGAATTTGCCAGCCTGATGTAAGCTGTGATTCCGGTTTGTTCAACACTTACTGCAAGCATTCAATCCATCATCATTTCTAGCCCTTTTCTGAGGCAATAGAGTTTGCTCTTTGTCTTTCAAGAAAACTGAGTAGCTGTTAAATTATCCATTAATCTTCTTTCAGATTTGCTGCAAGTTTTGTTTTAAAACGGAGGGTTTACTTCATTGGCCATCTTTTCAAACACATTTTCCAGCTTCTCAGTCTGCCTCCTCAGGTTCTAAATAGGCACCTTTCCCTTTCAGTTCATTTCTACATATTGCTCAGCTAATTGTCACCTCTTACTCGCCTTTTCACTAAATGAAAACATCCCAATTGCTACACCCTTTTGTCAACCTATTATTCCAACCCATACAGTCGTACCTTGGATCTCAAACGCCTTGGCTCCCGAACCATCGAAACCCAGAAGTGAGTGTTCCGGTTTGCGAATGTTCTTTGGAACCCGAACGTCCAACATGGGCTTCTGCGGCTTCCAACTGGCTGCAGGAGCTTCCTGCAGCCAATCACAAGCCACACTTTGGTTTCCGAACGTTTTGGAAGTTGAACGGATTCCGTTCGACTTCCAAGGTACGACTGTATTATGCTTTGGAGCTGAAGTCATTATCCAGCAGTTCCGTCCTGGGCCCCATACCTGCCATGCAACATTTCCACTCTGCTCAAACAGAAAAGAACATCGACCTTAACGTAACAAAACAAATCCATCACGGGGTGGGAAACTTATAGTCTCATCAACTATCAGGCTCACCAGATTTAAAACCAACTTTCAAATCCACTGTTCAATTACATACGTCACTGGCAACCAGAGAAACATAACAAACTTTCGCTTATAACCCTGTTGCCCTCTCGGGACATATATGAGGTAGTTCAAACTGTTTGCTTTGATTGGTATTAAAGAAATCTCGAAGTAATCAAGGTTGCTCCAGATCTGGTCAGGCATGGTTGTCTCTTTTTGGAGCTCCACCCCCTATCTCGGTTGGCGTCACTTCCAGGAGATAGAGAAATCTTGATGCCACTGTTCACATGTAGTTCCTGGAGGTGCATGCATTTTCCAGGCCAGTGGGAACTGCTTATGAAGGTATGTGAAAAGTGGATTATCAAGAGTTCCATTTGTAATACTTAAGCTTTGTATCTTATGGCACAGGCGTCTTTCACATTCTGTTTGCTAAGGAATGCTGATCCTCCAGCTTGTTCAGATACTGAACAACTGGCACAAGTGATTGTGGAGGGCACAGAAGTGCAATCAGCATCCAAAGCAAAATGTTGCCTACTGCCCGTTTGGTTCACAGCAGTACATTTACCACCCCCAAGCATTTTGCTTTTCGTTGAGCATATTGTGAATAAATTAAAGGACTTGTTACAACTGCAGCGTTCCGTTGGCATCACCCAACAGAGTCATTTAATTACAGGGTCACACATAATCTATTGCTTAATGATGACAAGCTAGAGAGGACATCAAAACGTTTTTGCTAGCAGCTGAGGCCATTATGCATGCCCTTTTGTTTGTGTTCCAAGTATATCGTATTTGATAAAGAATGTTTCCGAGGACTTTCCTTTTCCTTCTGTGTTATACGAAGTACTGAGAAGACATATAGTGACAAATGTAACCTGACCCTGGAGGGCTGAGATGAAGCAACGTCAATTCCTTTACCCTTTGTACTGCGTTCACAGGGATTTAAGAAGGCTCTTTCAAATCCTTGAAAGGAGTATCCCATCTGGGGTTCCAAAAAGAGAACAGAGCACTTAAAGAAGCAAAGATGCTCTGGATGTCTCCCACAAAAACACATCCTGCTCACATTCTTACTCAGACAGGGGCAGAGTGCTTGGCCTCCGACCTCTGTATCCTTCCATCTCATGGGGTTGCCGTCTCTGCTTAACAACGCAGAATGGTAATAGGTTGGGATTCTTTTTAGCCTCTTTTGTTATCTTCTATTTCTCATAAGAAGACTCCTGTCCCTTGTGTGTGAAGCACTTCGTTATAACTGAATTTGAGAGAAAACCAAAACAGCTATAAAGATGCCCCTTTGACTATATGCAAACAAACAGACTGCTTTGATTTGTGTCGTTTAGGGCCAAACAGGTGCAGTGATGGAGTGACACACTTGATTTGCTGCAGAGAAGCAGTGGGTTTGGACAAGGTGCTTAACCCTCTTCTTGTGATTTTGATGTATTTTAATATTTGTTGGAAGCCGCCCAGAGTGGCTGGGGAGACCCGGCCAGATGGGCGGGGTACAAATAAAAAAAATATTATTATTATTATGCTCCTTTCCCCCTGCAAACATACCACCACCACTGCAATTCTTGCCACATTTCGGGTTCAACGTATGCTTACTTCATCACAGGGACAACTGACTGGGCACAAAGTTGTAGAGGAAAGAAACAGAGAGTGAGGAAGGTTAAGCTAAACACCTCTTCCCACCCACTTGCCCTCTGCATGCTGTGGCCTTCCCTGCTGCTTTGCAGCTGTTTGGCAATAACCCAGGTTCTTAGACATGGATTGATCACTGAGTGACTGATTTGGCCCTTTCCTTACTGCACTGATCTGGCATCTTCTATCTAGTCAACTTTATGTTCAAGGCAGATCACGAAGACACACAAATACCTACATTTTAGACACTCATCGCTTTAAGCATAAAAACAATGCACAGATTTCCTCCAAAGTCTTACAAAGCAGGAGCTGATCCTATCCAACAGAAAAAAGCAAAGACTTTTTAGCAAATGAAGATAACGGCAAGAAAAAACAAGCTGAGAATAAACTAGTAAGTACCGCTCTGACGGGAAGGTAAACGGCGTTTCCGTGTGCTGCTCTGGTTCGCCAGAAGCGGCTTTGTCATGCTGGCCACATGACCTGGAAGCTGTACACCGGCTCCCTCAGCCAATAAAGCAAGTTGAGAGCCGCAACCCCAGAGTCGTCTGCGACTGGACCTAATGGTCAGGGGTCCCTTTACCCTTTACCTTATAGGGACTATAGTTCCCACGTATATTCCATGTGTGACATTTTGAACTATAACATACTGGAGCACACTGAAATTAATGCTTCTCTTCCAGTTGCATGCATTTTCCAGTTCTATAAGAAAATCCTTGTTACCAAATGATGAATTTGAGACCATATTTGTTTGATAAGTGACTTGCACAAATTGAAGGACTGCTAACTGATGTTATTTCATAAACTGTGAAGAGTTTTGTGGTACCTTAAAGACTTAACACATTTATTATGGCATAACATTTTATGGACTTGAGTTCAATTCATCAGATGCATGTAGTGTTATTCTGAGATGGCAGGTATATATCTACACAGGTAGAGGGGGGAAATGAAAGCAGTCCAAAGGGAAAATTAAATGCAAAAAACCTGAGTGACAACATATGTAAAATAATTACTGCAACAAACTAGCATAGCTAACCCTTCAAGAAATTATTTCAGTTTTAGCTGTCTCAGTTTTGTGTAACACAATCTTAAGCAGGGGTCGGCAAACGTTTTTTGGAGGTGGCTGGTTCACCATCCCCCAGACCTAGTGGTGGGCCAGACTGCGCACGCGGCGGAGGGGGCTTCTCTCTCTCCCCCAGCCCCCCCTTCCTACCTCCTCTGCCGCTCTGCCTGCGGTTGGGAGCTGGTGGTGGCAGTGCCTCTCCTTTTTGGGCCAGCTTTCCCAGGCGGGCGGCACGGGGCCAGCAGGTGTGCCAAGCTCCAGCCCACAGCGGGCCATGGGGAGAGGCCGGTGAGGATTCCTATCAAAACCCAACCCCCTTCCTCCGCAGGGCAGGGAGAAGCCAGGAAGAGGGAGGGAGGAGAAAAAAATCACAAAAAATGGCACCTGAAAAAAAAATTGGGGGGAAATGGCAATCGTGCCGATTGCAGAACCGTTTAGGGCCAGATCCAGAGGGCAATTGGGCCTGATCCAGCCCGCAGGCCTTAGTTTGCCGACCCCTGATCTTAAGCATAGTTACTAGTCAGAAGTAAGTTCAACTTAATTCAATGGATTTGTTTCCAAGCAAGTGTGCCTAAATCTACTGCTTTGTCCTAGTCATTTGAAAGCAGTATGTAGCAGAAATATACCCCAGATTTGTATCTCCGCAAAAAAAGGGGGGGTACGAGAAAAGAGAGGCTGGCCAGGAACAACGCAGGATTAGGAACAATTAGTAAAGTAATGTATAAAATAATAAAGTAATGTGTGTAGGTGATCAGCTACTTTAAAAAATAACCATACATCCCTATATCATTGTGCTACTTTACAACACATAGCTGGAATCATCACATTGTGCACCATCAGTCAAGCAAAATATGCAGGGATGACAGTTTTACAACAAATTACAGAGAGGGAGAGCACAACATACAGCTGTTCTCTTAATGGGATGTGCAGACAAACAGACTGGGATGATTTTGGGGGAGTGCAGTGGGGGGAAGCCCCGTTCTTCTAGCAGGAGCCTTCGCACTGACTCTCACTTGTGGAACTCCTTAGTTGCATGTGGCTTATTGTACCTTGAATGCATGATTGCTTGTTTTTAATAGTGACTGTGAGCAAGCTTGAGCCTTCGCACTGGGACTGCAGTGGGTGGGGAGGCATGGTTTAACCCGGCCTTCCCCTATCTTGGGTCCCCATATGTTGTTGAACTACAACTCCCATCATCCCTGCCCATGCATGAGCACGGATGATAGGAGTTGTAGTCCAACCCCAACCCTTCCCTTGCTATGGTCCTGATGTAAATTTCCCCTCAAGCTGCTACTTGGAACTAATGGCAGCACCAATGGGAGCTTCCTTTCTGATGCAAATAGCAGCTGGAGAAGTTGTTCACCAGGACCATGGCAGCAGGAAAATAATTAAACTCTCCCTGTCTACCTTTTGCAGTCCCTATGGTGCTCAGGCTTCCCCACAGCTGCTACTAACATTTTTAAACACCCACACCCACCCACCATAATATTTTGTTAAAGGTAGATAGCCGTGTTGGTCTGTCATAGTAAAAAAAAAAAAAATAAATAAAAAAATTCCTTCCAGTAGCACCTTAGAGACCAACTAAGTTTGTTTTTGGTATGAGCTTTCGTGTGCATGCACACTTCTTCAGATACCACATAATATTTTGTGTGTGGCCTTACTACATTTGTTGTAATATGTGGTGTCACTAATAGTGTCAAAGATGAGGCATAATAGATAATAAGCACTCTAGAAACTAAGGAAGGAATGGCGCCAGAAAACAGAACAGCAGAGAAAGCTGTTCTTTGACAGTAAATGCCTTTATACTGTCAGCAGGCATACAAATATCCAAGCATTTATCTGCAAATGGGAGAGAGGGAGGAAAAGAAAGGAGGAGCCCAGATTTTGCACATTCACAACATGCTATGCTACCGTTAACTATTGCATTCTGTGTTTAGGCAAGTTATTACCATTAAAAGCAGGATTTGTGTGGAGGAGGGAAGAATCCCAGAACTGGAGATGTCTAGATCATGATGTCCTAACTTAGGCTTCTTAACCATGCATAAATGGGATTTACAGTGCCTCTATGCATCATTGATGCAATGGCTGCCCTGGAAATTAAGACTCAGCTTTATATTCCAGGGAGCATCTCACTCAGTGTGAGACTGTGACATCTAGTTCTCTGTTTACCCCTAAGGCTGGTATGGCATTAACTTCAAGTTCTGACAATGGAAAGAAAGAATTTTTTTTTTGGGGGGGGAGACAGAGAGAGAGGGAAGAGAGAGAGGGAAGAAAGGAAGGAAGGTAAAAGAAAAGAAAAGCTGAGCAATAGCTTAATAGTTGTGCAGCATGAATCAAAGGCCATGGAGGAAGAGAGTTAGGAATTCAGTTGTGCCTCTGTTGCCCAGATAACTCCTGCAAGTTTGGAGCTAAGTGATGCTCTTAGTGTTCCTATTCAGCCCTCTCACACAGCCCTCCTGAGATGCTTTTCTTGCCCGGCCTGCTTACAAATTCTGGCTCTGACAAATCAATTCTTCTGGTTTAATAGACAATGGTTTTCTTAAATGACCAGTTCCTAAATTCCCCCCCCCCTTCCTGAATTTATCTAAAATGTGACATCCATTTTAAATAATATGTTTATTACAAATTCATTCAGTGCCTAATTGTCATTTGATCTGAAGCTACCAATTATAATTGTATTAAACTTATAAGGATGAGCCATACGTTATAAAGCCAAGTCAGCTGAACATCAAGTCAACAGGGTGCAGTGAGGGTCTGCATGGGGAGAGTCTCAATAGTGAAGGACTTCCATAGGAACCACTGAAATCTCTCTCTCTCTCTCTCTCTCTCTCTCTCTCTCTCTCTGTGTGTGTGTGTGTGTGTGTGTTCCCCGCCCCCATCCACACCAAACATGTTAGAGAGTCACATTATGCATATAAATGGGTATCTGCAGTGGGGGCTTTGTGCTTCCTGCTTTGAGAACTGTCTGAGATAGTCACCAAGTTTCAGCAGCAACTCTCTAATTAGCAAGCATGGAGCTCCTGTTTTGAATTAACGAAGTACCCAAACCCTGCAAACTTTGGACCAGAGCTAATATGCGCAAAAAGGTCTTTAAAGTATTAAATGTGCAAACAAGGGAGACTGGGATGGGTGGGTTATTTGGCATGACCGTGGCCGGGGTGTGTGCAGGTGAGGGCAGCTGCCTCCCCTAAATCAAGTACATAAATAAAAATACTTAACTAACTGACCAATTGCATCACAGATAACTTAGTTCTGCCCCACCCAACATAATGCTTCCCCCCCAAAAAAAATCCTGGCTATGCCCATGTTACTTGGCTATTTTATTTCTCTTCCTTACTGACAGAGGATAGAGATTTGGGCCTCATAGGCAAACATTTATTTCAGTACATTAGAAATGCTTCGGCTTCTTTTCCTGCCCTGTGGAATGAGCAAGCCCATGACAGACCCAATGAAGATCGAAAGATTGAAACCTGCTGCAAAGCTGTTACATAACATCTCCCTTCTCCCTTCTGCAGAGGCAGGGCCAGCCAGCCTTCCACCTCTGCAGCAGCAGTATGTAAAATTACCTGATAGAGAGGCGTGCAGATGCTATCAATCCACTCCAGCTGCAATCGAGGCAGTTCATCTTTCCTGTTCCGATCAAAAATAGCCTGAATTGAAAGAGCGGGAGGGAATGAAAGGTTGAGAGTGGGGGGATACGTCATGCTTTATTACTCTGCAGTATTTTACAGATGTTGCTTCATATCTCAATGCTTTGGATCCAGGATCAAATTGGTACAAACTGAATGCTTTGAAAACCATAATCAATCTTTATACACACTTTCCTATCTTTTGTCTACGATGAAAAACAAACCATTTATTCTCCGGCCCCGTTTACAGCATACATAAGTTTAATTTATTTGACTGTTATACCATGTAATTCCTTAACATCAAACAAATCTACCATATTGTTGGCAGCATTCATGTTGCAGGTGGAAGAGAGGAGGAGGAGGGCAATGATAAAGACATGCAACTCCCCCCAACTTCTCTTCATTCTCTTGGGAGGAAGATGTGCAGTGCAAGTCTATACATGTCACTGAATTCAAGGGGCCTTGCTTCCAGTTAGAGATGGGGGAGAAATTCTGATTGGTTCACTACCTAATTCACACTTTCTGGAATACTACACAGCTTATCCTTCGCAGTTCACACTCCTCCAAATTTTGCAGTGCACTTTTCCAGGTGCATTTATTATGGGAAATGGTGCATTAAAATGCACATAAATAGTGAAAAGAACATGCAAATATCCATTTTATTATGGGAAATGGCATGCAAAAATCTGTCTATTAGGAAAAATGCTGATGAATTTTCATTAGGACTTAAAAAAAAAAAAGCAAAGGAGAACTAAACTTAAAGATTGGAAAAATGAGAAACCGAGAGAAACTGAAATTGAGAGAGAGGTCCATCAGTACTCCCAGGTAAGAGAGTTTAGGACGGAAGCTTCAGTGAATGATCAGCATGGGCTACATTTCTCAGAAAATGTGTTGTTATGGAACAGAGAATCTATTTAGAAAACAAACTATTTCCTCTTTCTTTGTTTTGTTCATTGGGAATGTTTCTTCTGGGCCCAGGCCTTCTGGGTGAGTGTAGAAAAATCAGCAGCAAAGGCCAAATTGGAAATAATGAGCAGG
Organism: Darevskia mixta; assembly: GCA_034641385.1. Classification (NCBI taxonomy): domain Eukaryota; kingdom Metazoa; phylum Chordata; class Lepidosauria; order Squamata; family Lacertidae; genus Darevskia; species Darevskia mixta. The sequence continues at coordinate 2,744,277 of JAWWNH010000133.1, read as the reverse complement.
AAGGCTATAGCTTATTTAGTGTTCTTTGTTTGTTTGTTTATCATTCCTATTAATGTAGTTTTATATGTAATTTGTCCTGCATAACGTAAACTTAGCCACAACTGAGAGATGCATCATACTTACTACATGTTCTCTTCCTGTCATGGTTACCACTACAGTATCAGTAATATTTATTATTTATAAACCACTTCAAAGTTTTAGGCACTATAAAAAAACAAACAACTAAGGACATGTCCTGTTTGCGGGCTTATAGACTAATGAGAAAAACACCGAGTCAACCCCCCCAAAAAATAACTTGAAATGGGCTCATAATTTTTTGTAAGGGATCCCATTTATTATGCAGCTCAACTCGGCTTTCTCTCAAGACCCAAGCAAATTATTAATTAATCAATGAATCTAATTATAATATCCCCTTGGAGCCCAGGGTGGCCAAAACAAAGCAAAGGGCTCCCTGTCCTGTGAGGATAGCAATTGACTCCTCCTCCTAGTGTGCACATCAACTCTTCAGTTCCATTTGCTTTTGTCTTGATTTGCACATGGGAATCACCAGTTCAGGTGCAGTACAGGAGACCTTGGATGCGGCCTCTGTTACCGTTCATCCTACTGGAAGAGCCACTGCCTTATGTCTTGGCACCAGTGTAAACAATCTACAGAACTCAATGGCGGAACACATTCTGGCAGGGGTGGCACATCCTGTCTTGCCACTTGAGGCAAAACAGGAAGAGCTGCCGGGCCCTTTACCTTGCCTGCACTGCCCAGCCTGTTGCCTCCACTGCTAATTTCAGGAGAGATCTCGGGTGAGATCTCGGCAAAAATTGCCACGATCTTGGTTGAAATTGGCACCAATGCTTGCAGGGCATCACAGGGTAACATCTCGGGGGTTTCTGCTGCCTGAGGCAGTGGCCTCACCCTGTCTAATAGCTGTGTCGGCCCTGCTTCCTGGACTGGGCCTACTCCAGATGGAAAGTGGGGCTGCATTTGTCAATGTTCTACAGTGGAAACTCCTCCCTGTTATAGTATATGTCAAAGAGAAGAGTGAACCAGGAGTGAATCAGAGGGCTAATGATGTTGGTCATTTTAGTCAGTGATCAGTTCAAAATAGGCTACTGTGGGGAAAACAAGAGTTTCTGGCCAACATTCTATTATCATACCTTTGCATGCTGAAGAAGTGTTCATTTCAGGAAAGATGCACCACATAAAAATGGACAGAAAAAAACATCAAGCCCACCTTGAAATTTTGCTTGCTCATAGAAATATCTCTGGTTATTTCTGGTTCAACTTCTGTGCCTTAGGAAGTTGGAGTCATTGATGTCAAATGAATTCACAAGATAAAACTGAGAACTAAATAAATTTATATTGCCTGGAAATGTAGTCTAATCTGTTCTTAACTTTTTCAGTTATCCATTTGTATTTTTATTGAAACCAGGTAGGTGCAACTTGACAAAATAACTACCTGTATTTTCTTTCTTCTTCTTTTTAAAAACAACTAGTGTTTGTTATTCAAGAATACAGAAAGCACAATCGGGGTCCCTATTTTTGTTTTAAAGAGTTTAGTTCCTTTTTGGACTTTTTTTTTTTTACACTTTGTGGTTTTAATTGTTATATACTGTACTTGTGTCTTTTCACATTTGTATTTTAACATCTACATTTTTTAAAAAACAACAACACAGCAACAAAAACAAATTTCTTACAGTATGTTCTCATTTGTACAATGAACTCTAAAATGAGTGATGAACTTACAGAAGGAGTGAGTTTGAGCTCAGATCTCTCTCTGTCTCCTTGTTCAAAGAACTCACTTGTTACCAGTTCGGCAACCTAAAACAAATGGCAAATAATGATTAATGAGCAGAAGAACACGGCCCAATTTTAAATATATGGTTGCCTGCAGTCTTTGCTGACTCAGAGCTGAAGTATATGAATACAGTGGCACCTTGGTTCTCGAATGGCTTAGTTGACGAACAAATCGGCTCCCAGACGCCGCAAACCCGGAAGTAAGTTGTTTCGGTTTGCGAACATTTTTCGAAAGCTGAACATCCGACGTGGCTTCCTCTTGAGTGCAGGAAGCTCCTGCAGCCAATTGGAAGCCGCGCCTTGCTTTTCGAATGGTTTCGGGAGTTGATTGGACTTCTGGAACGGATTAAGTTTGAGAACCAAGGCACCACTGTAGTCTAAAAGCTACTCATCATTAACCAATACCGGTAAGTAGCAACAGAATAGGCACCCAAATAATTTTAAGGTTGTTGGGATTATATACCAGGTACAGATGTTTTGGGTGGAACTGGCACACCCATGTACCAGGGGAATCTGGCTGTTAACTCTGGCTTCTCTGCTTCTCTATCTTCTTGTAAACCACTTTGAGGTTTGTTTGGTGTGTGTGTGTGTGTGTGTGTGTGTGTGTGTGTGTGTTTACAATCAAGCACTGTATAAGTTTTATGGAATAAAATAAATAAATGGCACCAAGCTCTAACTGGACAAATAAATGTCGTTTTGAAAACATGTGTTGATAAACTGGCGGCGGCGGATTATAAGCTTAGTCACTGAACTCAAAACTAAGTGTTTCCTTTTTATACCACTGCCATGTGATGTGTGCATGGAGTCACTTCACAGATAAGCCCCTCGTGAAACTTTTTTTCCCCGGGTGTGTGTTTTGGGGAAAATCATAGCTCAGTGGGAGAGCACGTTCTTTCCATGCAAAGGTTCCCAGATTCAATCCCCAGCATCTTCAGGCAGAACTAGTTAAAACTGCTCTCTGAAATGCCAGTCAGAGCATGCAATACTGAGGGTTGGTCTAGTGGTATAAGGCAGCTTCTAACGTTCCCATGCTGCCGCCAGATGTTTCTAGTGCTGCTTTGGAATGATACTTAGACAAACCATATAGGAAGGGCTGGCTCACATGGAGACCTTGTGGCCCACAGCAAGGTGTCATTGTTCAAAAGAAGCACCATGCAGTGGTAGATTTAAGCTCTCTCTCTCTCTCTCTCTCTTTCTCTCTCTCTCTATATATATATATTTCCTACTTCAGAGTCAGCTACATATATCTTGGTTGTACATGAACATCTAATTATAAGAAGAGATTAAGAATGTTTCAACACTTTTGTAATGTTTTATCTACTTCATTGATTTAATTTGCCTTCAGAAAGGGTTAGGTTATAAATCTAATTGAAATAAAGCTAAGGATACATATGAGTAACTTCTGGAAATATGCAATGTTCTTCTGCAAAGTTAATCCTAATTGGATTTTCAGGTTGTGTTTCTACAACAATATGCTTTTTAAAAAACAAAACCTGAATGTAGTATCATTTTTGCAAAAATAAATAAATAAATCTAGGGATACGGACAGCAAGGGGTGCTGGTATAAACAGGCCCCTTGGCTATTGATGTTCCCTCTGTTGCTAACGTGTGACTACACAATTGCACACTGTGTGTTGAAAATCGTATTGGAGATCATATACTATCTGAAATGGGAAGTAGCATAATTTAATGGTTTTCTAGCTTCTACAATCAGTATTATCCGAAGCCATCATCCTATGGAGAACACATTGCCTAATGGTCAGCTTTCAGGTTCTTCCCCCTTGCCAGGTGTCCCCCCCCCCTTTTCCAACATGTGGGCTGAGTACATACACCATACATTTAAATCACACTTCTGGAAACTGTAGTTTATCCCTTACAGAGCTACAATTCCCAGCACAAACTACAGTTCTCAGGATTCTCAGGGTGCTTTGAATGTATAGTATGACACGTATGGAGCTAAATCTGTTTATAAGAATGCCAACGTTAATGAGAAATGAAGTACAGTAAATACAATCCTGGAAAGTGGGTATTTAAAAATGGGTTCTTTTTCAAAGACATTGGGTATTATTCAATTAAGTTTTACTAATAATCAACGCACTGAAATTAACACACATGACTACAGTAAGTTAGGTCAATTAATTGCAATGGGTGTACTCTGCGTTAAATGTCACCCAGTGCTATATTCTGGAGAGAGAGAACACGACACTCCTGGGCAGGCAGTAGGTATTTCTCCTCTGTGATATCAACCATTTGACATTATTATCAATTAGCTATATATCAATGAGGATTTTAGATGGCATGGATTAAATTACAAGTCTGTTTTAGAGTTGGAAGCTAATCAAATTATAAAGAGGAGTGCAAATGAATACATGGAACCTTTTACAAACGTTTGTTCAGGCCCAAATGTTCTTTTTAAATCTATTTTTATATTTAAAAATATAAAAAAATATTTCCAACTGTGTGTAAAGCTTTCTAGGTATCTATTCCCCCAAACAGTCTGCACTTTTGAAGATCTCCTCCAATGATCCATACTAAGCATTTTGCCTTCTACATTTTGTGGTAAGAAGGTGGTTCAGGAGCAAACAAAATAGGAAGATGTTCCCTTTTACATTCCTGTGATTTTATATGCAGTGGAAGAGTTAATCTTGTGGCTCTGATGATGCAATCAGAGGTGTTCTTCAGACACCTTAAAAAGACTCAGTGCTATCAAATAAATATGAACAACGACAGCACTGGGCAACAGAACGATGCCCAGCAGAAAATCTGTGTTATTTTAAAACACAGCAACACTACTGCAAATGGATTGCACATTTGGCCCCTTCTATGTCAGGTTCCTGGGAAAACAGTTGCATCAGTACCTCCTCTTCCTTGCCCTGCTATTAATCATGACTTGCCTGTCTTGAAATCTCCCACGGTTTGGTCGCAGCTCCAAGGTCACAGGCTGTCATTAGCATTGATCTGAAAAACAGAAATGAACAATACAAGCTGAACAAACCTTTTGTTGCTTTCCTAAACAAATGTGCCTCGGCTACATAACTTGTTTTAAACAGTCAAGAATTAGCAACTTCTTCCCTTAGAGGAGGGACGGCACAGCCCTGAATCTCAAACATCAGCACCGTTTTTAATGCCATTAGATATAGCAGAGCTAATGCATTATAGATCATCAGATAATGAATTTTCAATGCTATCCATCGAGTGCTACAAAAGAAACATGTATCACCACGGACTAACTACTAATTTTGCTGCACTTTGACTAATAAAGTAATATTTATAATATACAGGGCAGCTGGGGTTCTGCCATGATGTAAGAAAAGGAGTTATTGCACAATAAATACAGATTGGGCTAATCTATTTGCCTACTTATAAGTGACTACTGTGGTAAGAGAAAAGCTATAACCATGAGAGGCATTCCAGACACTGTTTAAGCAGTTTCTACGGTTCATCTGCAATAAAAACCCCAAGATTTACAGTAAGGACTACACTGTTTCACTGTAGTTTAATACCTGGCTACAATTATGTTTTATAAGTGTTGGGAGAAAGAAACTATTCAGCTGGAGAAAGCATTTATGTACAGTACATGATGCAGATAAAACTATGAGGAAGCTCAAATGAAGAACAAGGACAGTGGAAATAAAAGAAGTGGCATATATACTGCCCCAGCTCTAAAATTGGGAATGAGTGAAATGATATGGAAAAACAGGAAATGACCCGTGCCTCCGCTAAAACACAAGGATCGTTCCCATCACATGAATAGCTCCATTCATAAACGGCATGTGTGCATACAGGAGAAAGCTCGCGGGATGTTTCTTTGCTCTTTCACAAACGTTTCTTGGTGGATGTAGAGGTTGTGGTGAACTGTGCAAGGATGCCCTTGGGAATGGTGGGTCTGATGGGGCAGATGTAGGGAGGAGAGATGTGTGCACGGTGGGAGGGAGCATGTGTGCGCACCAGGCATTGTGGGTGGCACAAGACCTGCCTGAGACAACAGCTACATAACGCCACTAGAGAACATCAGGGCTGTCCTTTCAGCTATACAGTGGTACCTCCGGTTGCGGACGGGATCCATTCCAGAGCTCCGGTCAGACCCCGGAGGTTTCTGCAACCGGAGGGACCGCTTCTGCACATGCATGCCTGGCGGTAGAGCGCTTCTGCACATGTGGCGAAACCCAGAAAAATACTTCTGGGTTTGCCGCATACGTATCCCAAAGGATACGTAACCGGAGGTGAACGTAGGTAGAGGTACCACTGTACAAAGGACTTGAGACACACACACACACACACACACACACACACACACACACACAGAGAGAGAGAGAGAGAGAGAGAGAGAGAGAGAGAGAGAGAGAGAGAGGTGGGTGACAGAGAAAATGGGTGGCCCACTTGCAGATGCCTCTGGCAGTGCTCATTTCTGGCTTCATCCCTTCCCACAGAGTACCCCGGAGCAAATGGAATCCTCTACTAAAAAACCCCAGGTTGCCCACCTGCAGCTTAGCTAAATGTTAATTGCCAATACCTGTAACAAAAGAGCTGCTTTGAATGGCAGCAATTTTGGGCAACAACTAGATGAGAAGGAAGGAATGCTTGATCCAGGCACCCCCAAACTTCGGCCCTCCAGATGTTTTGGACTACAATCCCCATCATCCCTGACCACTGGTCCTGGTAGCTAGGGATCATGGGAGTTGTAGGCCAAAACATCTGGAGGGCCGCAGTTTGGGGATGCCTGGCTTAATCCATCTGCCTCCCACCCCCTTTTTACTGCAGCTCCCCACCTATGCCTCTGCCCGCCCCTTCCCCCGCCCCATGGAGTGCAGCTTTGTGAAGGTAAATAATGTGTCTAGAATGCTATGGGGGTGGAATGAGAGGGAACTACAGCAGAAAAAACAAGGGGTGGGAGAAGATTAAAGTGCCCACTCTACTCTGCTGCTGGAAAGGGGCAAATCTTGGTTTCTCTCAGTTTCTCATTTTTCCAATCTTCATTTTAACACCATTTTGATTTTTTTTAAGTCTTCATGAGTTTACCAGGATTTTAGTGATAATTTATCTTAATATAATGTTTTAATGTAACTTTCCCTAATATAATGCAGTTTTGCAATGCCATTTCCCCTAACACAACACATTTCAATGCATTATTTTTACCAATATATGCATTTATGGGCACTTTACTTAGCATATGAATTTTAGCACGCAGTACTTGGGCTGCAGAACTGTGTTGCAAAATTCACTGAAGTGCGAATTTTCAAGGATAGCTGTGATTCGGTTTGCATATTGCTTCAAGACGTACACGTTTCTGTAAATGTCTCCTTAAAGGTGAAATGAAATGAATTTCTCCTGCTGCTACTCAACTTAAAAAGCTGTCACCCTGAAGTAGCTTTTCTGCAACAAAAATGGCCATGGAACAAAATCTCAGGCAGGCCCTAGTTTGATTTCTTAGAGCTTGTTAATATTATGCTGCTATATGGTATGCATATTCGCAATGTTCTGGTTGCTCTTCCCAGGGTCTTTTGTGTGACATAGTCATTCTGTGGGCTGAGGAATGCATCATATTTACCAGGGAGAATCATTCTGCAACACAGTACCGGTAAACAGTTGGATTTTCCTTGACTTTTGAATGGGAGAAACCAAACAGCATGCAAGGCAAGTGGCAGACCTCCCCTGCTCCAGCTAAGAATCTTGTAAATGTGAGAGCAGTGTGTGAGAGGGAACAATAGAAGCAGGTTTTGCTACAGTGAGGCAGATAAATTGCAGCCTGAGAAAGATGGAGAGTAGGTATGCTTCAAGCTAAAAAAGAGAGAAGAAACTGTGGTTGTTGGTTTCCTTACTGGGCATCTGACACAAGGCAGTAGATTTGCTGCTTTTAGGGTTGCTATGCTTTCTGCCGCTACCTATATCTGATTTGTATATTTGTAAATAAACCCAAATATTACAAAAATGTCACAAGCCTGCTGTCATCTATCCTTCCAAAGGAAACCAAACCTGGGTAGGCACAGTCCCTGGAAAATCTAATCACTCAGAGGAGGAAAGCATAACAGTACTTGTACAAAAATTGTGTAACACAGTAATCATGGAAATAATATTAAGAGTCTCCACACTCTTGCCCAGGGCCGCTAGGGACATCTGGCAGAGGTTAAAGAATCAGTGTGATGACAGCAATCTCCATGGTGATTTAGGCATTACATCCAGGCGAGGGATCGCTAGTCTTGGAGAGACCCTTTTGGCCAATAGCTGTGCAGATTCCAAGCCAGGAAGCAGTGTTGCTGGCCACTCTAAACAGTGTTGCTGGCTAGCTCTGAACTTCCAGATGCCTGTAAAGAATATGGTCCTCCATTGTTGCAGATAGTCTAGTTTCCCACAACAATCTTGTTAAACAAATGTGCTGCATACCGGTAAGAGGCCTCACTTACCGAAATATCTCACGCTGGCTCTTAACATTCCAGTTGTAGTCACCTTTGTTGACAAGTTCAAAAAACTCAGTCCTCCTCCTACAACAAAATGTATCAGTGGAAGGAAACAAGAACATTTATAAGACTTTGTTGTAATGCTTTCAATGGAATTTTGTGTGAGAACATTGTGCTTCCCGAACCAGTAAGGTTCTTCAGAAACCACTGAATTGGCCCTTTCCTCTTATTCCCATCAATGCAGGTAGTAAAAGACCTGGGGAAAAGCTTTCCTCTGCTCCAAAATATTTAAAAAATTGTACAATCATACAGCATAGTTCTCGAACGTTTTGGCTCCCAAACGCCGCAAACCTGGAAGTGATTGTTCCAGTTTGCGAACTATTTTTGGAAGCCCAACGTCCAGTGGGGCTTCCGTGGCTTCCGATTGGCTGCAGAAGCTTCCTGCAGCAAATCATAAGCCGTGCTTTGGCTTCCAAACGTTTTGGAAGTCAAACTGACTTCTGGAACAGATTCCGTTTGACTTCCAAGGTACGACTGTAGTTGCAGGATGAGTTTTTACAGCAGTTTATCAATTTCATAGTCTCTTGGTTGTACACTAGCAACAAGGATATAATTATGGAACATTATTACTCTGAAGAATGAAGTATATTTAATAAATGTTCATGTTTTAGAAATATATGAAGTTGCCCAACTTGCCGAAGTGATATAATCTTCCCTGGCCCTTAGTCAAGTGCTATACGATCACAGACAATCAGAGCCCTGCCCAGCTATAAATCTCACTGAATGGTGTTGGGCCAGTCATTATCTCTCAACCTAACCTCCCCACAGGGTTGATGAGGATGAAACGGCATAGCCCTATGTGTCTCTCTCTCGATGAGCTTCTTGGATAGAGGGTGGGATACAAAGGAAATGATAAATAAATATATAATTATGAAAATACTTGGCATGTGACTTTCTTTTTCACACCAAAGTGCCTTAAAACATTGGGTGGCAGGTTTTGTAACTGTTTTTTTTATAATTTGTGGCTAGGAAAACCAATCTCTAATACAGAGATTTTTTATTTCTATGAAGAAACACAAACTTTGAGTGAATATATGCTTTTTTATACAAACAATGCCTATAGAAACCAAAATACAGAGACTTTCCTATGAAATGCAATGAGAATATCATATTGATGAAAAAAAGTCAGTTCACAATAGAACTATATAACCAAAAGCAGCCAAGAGGGTATTAAAAACAATTTATACTTTGGAAGAAGATATGTAGCTTGCAATGTAAATCCTCTGCATTATTTGATGTGAACTCTGGAGCTTGCACTGAGACTCACCACACAATACAGAGGATTCACATGGTAAATATTACATGTTGCAGCCATTACATGTATTCTTGGAAGACTTGACATTGGGGCAATATCATATAAACCAGCTCTCAGGCTTCCTCAGCTAAAGACAAATGACCTGGGAAGCACAAGGAAAGTTTGCTTATTTATTTTCTTGCATTTATATATCTCACCTTTGTTCCATCATGGAACCCAAGGCAGTCACCCACTCAAGGGTTAATCCAAACCTGCTTAGCTTTGTGGTAGCCTCGTGTACCTTCTGACCATACCCTGGGATCATTTCTATCATAGTGACTGGCATCAACGGAATGACTTTTGGACATCACAATGTATTAAGCCATGTAACTTACTGAAAGACAGTATCACAGACAGGATCTGAAATCTCGATATTCCATTAACTGTGCTTGACGTAGGGTCTTTTCACGTTTGGCTGCCACTATCCCATGCTGCTCGCAATTATGACTACAATTTCCACCCTTAAGTCTATAATGGTGGTTATATATATATCAAAATGGGGTTGGTGCCACCAGTATGGTCCATTACAAAAGGCAAATGACCTTCTAAGGTCAATCATTAAAAGGAGACAAAAGAACTATCTGTGTTGTTTTTTAAATGATTGAACTTTCTGTTTATTTAATATAGTTTGCTAATGAAGACTCAAGTAATATTCCCCCCCTTGCACATTTTGCTTTGTACATCCTATCAAAAGTTCATCCTGTTCATTTCTCTCATGCAGATTCATGGCATGATGGTCTAACAGCCCCTCTGGGAATGAGTACTGCAGTGATGACAATTTTAACAGCCCAGACTAGCTGGGCACATAGGCTTTAAATCAATCTTATCCGTAGCTGTTCCCATGCAACACCGCATTGCGTCAGCGCTGCACAAGGTGTTTTTGAGAGTGGCTCCTTGTTTTATTTAACTAAAAAGAAGAAGGCTGCAACGTAAAACACATTTTTCTCCTTCCTGAGAAAACAAGTACCACATTTGAAAATCCAGTTTCCCTCATTGTTCAGCATCCCTTGAGCAATGTGTAACAAATTAAAAGAGTAAATAAGATCTTCAGCTGCAATCAAAACATGACCTTCCTCCACCCATCTTAAACAACTCGTTTTTTTACATCATAAAGGTAAGACAGGTTTCACAAGCCTTAGCTTTAGCTAGGAGTGTGGCAGAACACTTTATGCCTTTGTAGCACCTTTCTTGTGCCCGAACGTCAAAGAAACGAATGAAGAAAACCATCAAAGGGGGATTTTAGTATTGCGGCAGCTGGGCTCTTGAATTAGATGCACCACCCACCGCTGGCCACATCCAGATTTATTCATTTCAACCATTTATATACTGCTCGACACCTTAGTCTCCAAGCAATGCACAGTAAGGTTAAAAAGATACACTAAAGATAAAATCAGTTAAAGTTAAAATGAAACTTACTTTAAAATGCCTGCTGAAATAATAATAATAATAATAATAATAATAATAATAATAATAATAATAATAATAGCTCTTCACTAGGTGCCAGAAGTTCAACAGATCATCCTGCTTCCCACAGCGAGTGACCAACAAGCAAATGCCTCTGGAAAGCCCACAAGCAGGGTTTGTAGGGAAATTAGCCTTTGCCACTGTCGGCTCTCTAGGAGCTGATAATCAGTGCCACAGCATCTCTAAATCAGTGTTAGAAACTCAGATCTATTAAGCTCGGCACCAAACGGCTCCTTGAACCAGGGTTAAAGTCACCAAAACGGAATGCCTAGCTGCCATTTTGGGGCCAGGTGGCTCAAAAGTCACATTTTTCAATACCACTTTTTGGTTCCTGAAATTCATTCCAATTGTGCAGATAAAATATAACAGATAGAATTCTACAGGATGCGTTGCTAGTGTGTGAAAACAGTCAAGATCCAAGGATCCCCAAGGCACGCACCTCCAGATGGTGGAGAAGTCAGGTGCCAGGCATCTTCACTTGGTGACCAACAGCCAGTTGCAAAATGCACATGGCAAATTTTCGAACGCTGCTCTGAATATGGGAGATTCTTTTAGCTGACGTGCCTAATAGCTTACCAATAGACCTGTCCTTGAATTTGTCTAATACCCCCCTTTTAAAGTAATCTAAACTTGTGGCCATCACTAAGCTTGATTTACACCACATGAACATCACCTTGCAGCCCCCAGCTACAGTTGCTAGTTCTGTTTCTTTCCCTGTGTCTTTTAACAACATGCACGGCAGTCCAAAGTTCAGCAGCTGAACATTTTCTCAGCAAGGAGATATTGTACTGGGAAAAGCCCAGTATCAGTATGTAACATCCTTGAACAGCTGCTGGGGCTGTGGTACTCCACTGCTGACATCTGCCCTTTGCCCTCCCTTACATTTTTCTGGTGGCAGGCAGGTCTGCAATCGGTGCCAAATACCACCATTTGCATTACCCACAATGCCCCTCACACAGCATGGTGCTGCCTTGAGCTGATTTAACTTCTGCCATTTTTCCTGCTACCAACGCCCTCAGACCTGAAACTACCAAATATAAATATACAAGAGCACCGCCACTTCCCCCCCCCAAACAAAAAACCAGTCATCAAGCCTGCTAGCAACTGAATCTGTTAACTGTTATCTGTTGAAAAAGTAGGTGTCAGGAGATATGCAAGTTCTGTGGTATTTGATCTGTGATGGCAGTTTCACCCATACATTGCATGAGGGGCATGTAGGTCTTGCCCCCAAAGCAACATTCCTACTAAGGGTACTTTCCAGGGTGGATTTGATTTAAATCAAATTGATTTAAATCACGATTGAAATCATGATTGAAATCACTAGTCATTAAGGCTTGATTTAAATCACTAGTCAGTAAGACTTGATTTAAATATTTTTTTTACAGAAAGACTCATTCTTGCTGGTATAATCTTAATATTTACAACCATATGAAGGTTTCATTTTTGGAATAATAAATTTTCAGAGTAGTTTTTACAGTTATATCAAAAATTACTGATTTGGTTATACTACTAGAAATACATAGACAGATAATTATGAAATTATGGTGAGGTTTAATAAGTTAACTGTTTATATTTGGACAACTTTTCTGCTGTACTTTATTGGAAGGAGAAAAATAATCATTTCATTAATAACCATTTAAACAATTTATTTAACTAAAACAATAACATGCTAGCATATGTATCCATGTTTGTTAACTGATGTGGTTAAACATTTAAAAAAACATTAGACTGAGTTTTAGCACACTTGATAAACTTAAAACAAATCCTTATTTCCTGATGAATAGCCTTTGGACTACAATGTAACTTAAATAGAAGACTATATTTAGAAAGATTTTTCCTCCAAAAGCATTTTATTTTAAAAATCCAATTTAAATCAAAAAAATCGATTTAAATCAAAAAAATCCGATTTAAATCAAATAAATCCGATTTTTTTGATTTTTTAAAAAAAATCATTGATTTTTATCCACCCTGGTACTTTCTGATAGGATTCCTTTGTTGCCTACCTACAGGAGCATAAGACTAAATCCATTTATTCCAATGAGTTTACTCCAAGTATGACTAATGAGCCCGGTTTTGGCGGGGAAGGGCAGGATATAAATAAAAGTTTATTATTAATTATTATTATTATTATTATTATTATTAATGTTGGGTATCACTCAATTTTATGTTTGAACAAAATCACATCCAGTGAGACCACACATTCTTCTGATCCAGGGATGTGACTCTGTTCAAACTACATTGGCCGATATCCAACCTGAGACACACCTGCAGTGCAACCAAGTAACTTATACCCATTCATTTTAGTGGATCTACTCTGCCTATGACTTAGCTGGATAGGACCTACTGATGCCAATCTACAAATTCAGATTAAAGAATCCAATGGGATTGGTTCCATGCTTAAGAGTAGACCCACTGAAATCAATGGGACTTAAATTGAGTAATGGTTAACTTGAGTCCCATTTATTTCAGTGGGTACACTCTAAACATGCGTTACAGCTTTTATAGAGCTGTGCAACTTTATTACAGAGACGGGTAATTACAAGCTTAGAAGATCCCCATTTAAAAAAGCAAAAAACAAACCCACATGAAAAAGAGAAAGAAGAAAACCTAGGTCCTTCCAATGCAATTCTTCCATAAACAATGAAGTAGTTTTGTTTTAACTTTATAAATTAAGTATATTGTACATTTAAACAACAGAAAACAGTTGCACATAACATACTGAAAACTTTCAGAAGACTAAAATGCACAAGCGCTAGAGTAAATACCTCAAATGATAATTAAATAGTAACTGCTAGTAATATGTGCCACATGCCCTCACTGGTATTTAAAAGGTCGTTAGGGACTGTAGCTCTTTCGGATTTCCATTTGTCAAATTCAGAAAATGCCAATACCTACTCAAAATAGAGAGTGAGGTCTGTTGCCAATATTGACTTCTTCAGAAGCTGCATAAGGTCACTGTAATCCTTGGAGGACAAGTTAGCAAAGATGTTGTGACCCTATAATGAAAGAGATAGCAAAGCTAAATAGCTTAGAATCAATAGACTGTTTTTGAAAGGTTTTCCAATAGCTCTGCAATGTGTGTCATTATTACAGCAAATCTCTCTTTTTATTATGCATACTGAAATCATGACAAAATTATTTTCATCGGCCACTTCAATTAAGATGTTTTCCCAGATCTTTCTGCTAGACTGAAATTATGGGCAATTAAAAAAAGGATTATGCACATAAATGTAATATATGTAACTGATGAATGACATACCTCCTTTTTTTCTTTTTGCAAATGCCTTTGAGACTATACTTTAGAGAGGTCTACAAGCGACAACAGATTGCTTTTAGGCCGTTGGCCCAATGCTAAAGATGTGTACATGGACATAATTTCGAATGGTTTCAGTGGATCTTAGTTTTCCCTCTTAAGTATGCTAGGAATTACACTGCACATCTATTTCTAGGTTATTCTTCCCCTTTCTGAGGTATATGCATGTACTTCTCTTTGCAGGCTTGCAATTTATGTGTGAAAAGAACAGCCCAGAAATAAACTTCTGGCTGTCTGCCTCATCTTACCTATGAAAAGGAACTACTTGTGAATAAGAGCCCTATCTTGCCAATTCAGGGAACACTGTGGGAAAGTTAGCACTACTTCAATGGGCTACCAAGTATATGGAGAAACCGGGGCTCTCGAAACCAAAGGCAATGACATTCCCCCCCCGAAAGGTGACACCGAGCACAAGGAAACCTGAAATCAAGGCACACATTGGTGTCCCCCCCCCCAGTTCTTTCTGCAAAACGAATGTAAATGCACATGGGGAGTATTACTGTTTATTTTTTTTATCTTTTTAGGATGGACCTGCTTGCTATTGCCAGGATGTCCTGTGATTTACCAGTAAACGCAGAATGGTAAAACACTGGCCCAGTTTGCACACATTTCTAAGCCACAGTTAACGTTAACCATAACTAGTAAACCACAGTTAATGCTGGCACATATGGCAGATGATCACTTAAATACTGGTTTATTCCATCCCTCCAATAGAGGAAACACAACCCAGAAGAACCATTCTTCATTTGTGGATTTGGGGAGATGATGGTAGGTACTTAACCAATGTCAAGGAGATCAGGGTTGGGACATAACATTAAGCTATGGTTGGCTTCCGGTCGACGTGCCGGAGGAGAAGGTCGGGGGGACATGTCGCTCCATGACATTCCCCCGTCCGACTGGGAAAAGGGGACATCGCGCCAGCGCCGCGACCCCCAAAACCCCCGGGAAGGGCGTCCCGGGGTCTAATGGACCCGCACCGGCTCGGACGCCGAACCTGCTCCCCGGGAGACCGCAGCAAGGGCTCCCGAGCGTGAGCGGGCGGCGGAGCCTCAGGGTCCGCAAACTCCCCGTCGGGCGAAGCTGCGAGACCGACTCTTCTGAGCGCGCCGATTTCTCCAAGACCTGTAATTTGGAATCGTGAGTAAAATGCATTTGGATTGAATTTGGACTGGATTTGGACTGGATTGGAACGAAAACACGGAGGTCCGTTCCTTTCCATTGTTACAGTGAAGCAGGAAATAGATACAGTTGCATTGAAAAGGAATGAATTGACTTTTTTGTTATACGGCTTTAAATTAACCCTTGAGCCTCCCCTGGTCCTGAGGGAAGCAGAAGGAACTGTGATAGATCTGTGGATTTTTTAAGCTGAAAAGTTTGTGAAGTGTTATAAGAACAAAAAGTTGGAAAAAGTTTTAAAAGTTTTAAAAGTATAAAAACTGTGATCAAAGAAAATGGCGATGAAACCGGATATTACTTGGCAAACTGTGCTGGAGAAGATGCAGGAATACATTGCGGAACTGAGAGAGAGGAATGCGATGGGAAAGACTACGGATGAGATAAGGCCAAACCCAAACACTGTGCCTGCTGAACCAGATGAACAAATAACCAAGGAAGTGACAGGATCCGTCAAGGCTAGACAACGAAAGATTATTTTGTCAAACACCAGCTGCAGGAAAAGATTCTACAACCGGAAGAGAAAATGTGCTGCCACCCCAAGAAGCAAGAGAAGAATCATAAGAAAAAACAGCACATTGACATCTACTGACAAGCAGCTGAAGGGAAGCCGAGACGAACTGAACATGAATTGGGAAGGCAGGACACAGTTTTTGGAAAAGGCCTGTTTGGAGGATGCAATGCAGGACTCATGTTGGTTTTGGGTCTCTCCACCAGCAGGAATAGGATAAGAACTGTCAAAGTAGGGCCTGACTTGTGGACTTATGGTTTTTGACTTATGGACACACCAGGGACTGTTTAAAGATTATGATATATAAGTGAATGATAAGTATTTTTATGTTTAAGATGATAAGTTTGACAAGTAGTGAATAATGTAAATAATAGCTGCTTACCCGGGGACCGGGGGAGGCAAGAGGGATGTAGATGAAGATATATAAGTGATTTAAGATATGGGATGTTTAAAGATTGAAGATTGATTTTAGGAAAATAATTATTTGATTATGAAATTAGAAACCTGTTAAAAATTGTTAAATGCTATTAGATGGAAAATAATGGAGTGGGCGAGAGGAAGCCTGACAATGATTGTAACACAAGTGAGCTGGCCTGAATCGGGGCCAGACAATATTGAAAAATCAATAAAAATTATTTAAAAAAAAAAAAATAACATTAAGCTATGGTTAATGTAAGTGGCAGGAAAATGATTATGAAATGCTTTTTTTTTGGGACAAGGCATTTGATGCTAATACTACATACTCTTTTTTATTGGATGCACAGGGGTGAGCTACACCAAAATTCAGTACAGAGAAATATACATGTCTGATAAGATCTGTATGGGATCTTACAGATACCCCACTGTTGAGTGAAATCCATTGTGCAGCAACTCAGGACAGGGCCTTCTCCGTGGTGGCAGCATCCCAGTTATACAATTCCCTTATTCAGAGGTATAACAGGAACTATCGGGTCACATCCACCATACACTTAAAGCGCAAAGTTCTGGGAATTGTGGTTTACCCATTACAGAGCCACAATTCTCAGCACACTTAATGAACTACAGTTTCCAAGATTCTTTGGAGGAAATCACGTGTTTTAAATGTAAGTATGTATGTGAGCTTTATTTGCTCTTTTTACTGGTTGAGGGAGGTTGATCTGTTAAGGCCAGCTGTAATGGATGGGATGCCTGTTGTCTTTATAATATAGTTTGATTTCAACTTGGTTTTAAATTGTTATGTTGCATTTTATAGCTTTAATGTACAGGTGTTTATGTTTGTAAGCCACCCAGGGACAATATTTGATGAACGGTGGTTAAAAAAAAGAATAAATAAATGCATTACCGCACCCAAACAGATCAATCCTGGGCATGTTTACTCAGAATTAGGTCCCACTGTGTTTAATGGAGCTTGATCCAAGAAAAGCATGTATATAGGATTATAGCCTTAGTAATTGTGAGTTAGAGTAAGACAATATGCTTTTTTTAGTTTGCATATGTTTACTATTATCAAGAGCAGGTTTTCAACATATTTGGATTTGGCAAGAAGCAGCGTTAACTGAAGCAAATAGAAAAAGCAAGAGAATATAAGAACTGGGACCCAGAATAAAATTAAGAATTTGGCACACATACCAGGCTTGTACAAACGTACCATGCTTCTCACCCTCACCAGACCCAACAGGGAGACCTCATACTGTGTCAGAAAATGTTTCTAAGCCCCAAATCTCAAGAGTGGTTCCGTGGCCAATGCAGAAGGGCAGGCTCTCAACAGAAAGAAGGAACTTGGAAGTCCCAATATATTTATAGAACATTTGGGGAATGACTCTTTGGATCAAGACCAAGGGTATATAAAGATTGGAGCCAGCTCAAAAGTTATGGTCATCATAAACAGCTGCTAAGTGCAAGCATTATTTATTTCACGCTTGGGTGTGGTGGGGAAAGCTTACAAAGAGAAACCACATCATTACCAACCTTTCTTTATATAAAGCCGACTGATAGTTTAATCTGTAAAGCGAACCTGTAAAATGTACATGAGATTGCATCATCCTTGGTATTTCTTTGCTGGTCTTAGCAGAAAAACCATTCACACAGAATTTTATTTTATTTTTACAGTGTCATCTTTAAAAGCCTGTTTAGTGCTGATGAAGGAGTATGTTAGAGAGGAAAAACCTATCAATAGTTTACCACCCCCCCCAATAATTTTGTGTTTTCTGGCTTATTTACTATGAATACCAAGAAGGCTGTAGAAAGACTGTATCATAGACTAACTGCATCAATCAAGACAGAGGCAATGTTAGTCTATATCCGGGGGGGGGGTATTTATGATGCAGAACATTTACTAGAATACTGTGGTTCTGACGGTGTAAACAACAAAAGTCAGGAAATTTTCAATCACATTCCAGGCTGTTTAGATTTGTTGAACTTTTTTGACACAGGGAGCCAATGTTATATATTTAACAGTTTTATAGCCCACTCTTCAGGCAACGAAGCAGCTTACAAACTATTGTATAAACATAAATACAATATAATTTAAAATTACACATGCCTTCTCACAAAACCCAATGACATATGTATCAAAGGAATCTGGAGTTGAACTCAGGATCCCTTTTCTACCAGTTTGCAAAGAAAAGGACAAGTAATAGATGCATTGAACTGATAAAAGAAAAGCAGGTTTATTTTAGATATTTATATTTACATAAGCAGAAGAGGTTGGGCATTCTGCTGGCTTTGTACCTCACTCTGAAGAATCATGACAGCGTGGTTAAAATGATGGTGCTCCAGAGTAGCAGAAGTCCCGTAGAGCTGAGCCAAGGCAGATCCAATCCTGGGGGGGGGGGGGAAGCAACACACACAAAGGAGCCACACTGATTATTTCCACATATCATCTAGTCCAAACCCTGGCTCAGTGCAGGATCTGCAACTACAGCACCACTGGCTGATGGTTACTGAACTTCTGCCAAAATACCTCCAGCAAAGGAGAGAAATGCTACTATGTTTTACCACTCATGAGTTCCTCTTTCCAACCCCCCCCCCCAGCCATGCTATAGCAAACGGTGAGAGAAGAGGGCATCCCAGCTGCCCCATGGTTTAAATTTCCCGCAGCCACACCCCCTACCGGCACTGACTGGACAGTGGGGCCACCCCTGGGCACTGGCCGGGACGAGGGAAGCGTCAATCTCCGCCCCCTGCTGGTTCTCTGCAGGGCCCCTGGGTGCCTGGCCGCAAAGCCACCCACCGGAAAAGATGATCAGACTTCATACCAGGTTGCGTTTTGCTACGGGGGCAGTCGCTAGACACTATGTCCGTTTTAAGCCACTGTGCTGATCACCACCATCTTACCCAAAGTTAGCAGACAACAGCAAGACCTGTTAACCCAATCTAGGATCATGTACTGAAAATGTTGGAATATAGGCTACAACTCTGCTCTTTTGGTTAATGCTCCTCAGACCACTGGTTTTGAGGAGGAGCAAATACCCAGAGTCCTACACTTTGAAGGGGGGGGGCAAAATCTTGTAGAAAACCCTGCTTGCCTCCTCTCCTGCAGTCAGTCTGCCTTGTCTTTAACTCAGCAGCATTGCAAGTTCCTGCCTACAAAAACACAAACCTTTGCCCACTTAAACCAGATCCATCTGTATCAGCAGTACACTAGAACTGGCAAGCCATTTTTATACACTTGTTCAGATCACTCAGGACATGAGGAGGAGTCAGCCGCCATTTTGTTTCAGCAAGAGAGGAAAGGAAAAGACCATCACAATTTCACAGGTATTGTCTCACAGTGAAATCTCTGAAAAGTGGAAAAATATTGTTCTTCAGTCTTTTCTGCTGGCTCTGACAAGAAGATGATGGAGGTGGCACCAGGAAATAACTCAGCTGTTTAACAGAATATCTGCTTGAGACAGGGAAAAAGTTGAAGCTCTTCCCCCCTGCCTCCCAAAATGCAAGCTTCCTTGCCCAAAGAAACCTGCAGGCCGCAATCCTATACACACTTGTCTGAGAATCTTTCTTAATATAGTAGGACTTCTGAGTAAACATGCATGGGATTACACATTTTCCCCCTCTCTTCTGATCATGGATTTTATGGAAGAATTTCTCTCCTGTGTTGGCTACTTACTGTTGTTGTAAGCACAACAGTAAACACAGCAGCAAAAGAAGGATTTGCGTCACATCAACCCCCTTCTTTTTTCTTAAGCCAATCAAGATGGCACCACATCAACAGCATTCAGGATCAACAAAGAGAAAAGCTAGGGCAGTAAGAGAATCAGAGACAGGCAAGCAATGAAGGGTTTTTAGAGAAATACACTGTTGTTGCACAAAAGAAATGGGAGGAACCAGTCCCTGATTCACAAGAACAATATGCAGAGACTGGGCTGCCTCACACTGTGTCACATGTGTTACCCCCAATTTGTGTAGTATTAGCATTATTCTCACTGTACCTGTTGCATCTAGTGATAGGCCATTTTAAAAGTTGAAATTGCTTTTTAAAAATACATCTGTGCTCTTCTGTGTTCCAAAAACATCTAGTAGGGTTAGCTCTGGTTTCAGCTGAACGCAAGTTTGGAAAAGACTTGGATTACAATTACAGTGATTTGATTGAGGGCCCTGCTACTAGGAAGCCTCAAAAGAGTCCATTTCATTAAAAAGGGTAGTAGACAATTGACTCTTAAATGATTAATCACTATACTCTTACCGTATTTATCAGTGAACTGGCTATCACCAATTCACCATATGTGCCTCCTACCATATCATCTTATACTTTTCTTTTGTGAAGCAGGGGGTTGCATTTGTTTACATAAGAGCATCACATATGGAGCTAATGGCTTGTTTCTTTTTTACTTATGATTTATAGTCATGTTCTTACAGTGTTGTGTTGATGTACTGCATGAAGTAATATTCTCCACTCCAGTTACAATAAAAATTGACCACAATAAATGTATTATTATTTATCCATACTTTCATTGCAGTTTCTTGTATAGAATTAAGTGGCATGTTATTATGCCTGACTTGCTTTCAATCCTTTAAGGGGCCTCAAATGACTCTCTTGCCCATGACCCCCCAAAACCCTAGGGTCACCTTGGAATGACTTTCCTAAAGTAGCTCCTGTTTGATATACAATAGAAATGCTCTCTTGGACCACAGGTGCTTTATATACTCTTATTATAATAAATAAAGTTTTCTACATAAAGGTGAGATGTATACATGGATGGCACACACATTAAAAGATGCACAAAATATACAGTCATAAACCATATATATCCATGCACGCTTTTAGGGTGGATGCAGCAATTACTGTTGTTTTGTGTAAAGATACTATTAATAATATGTAAGCAAAATTTGCAAAGGGTTGGCTAGCTAGACATACAAAAAGTCTAGTGCCAATTACAACTTCATTCTTAAAGTAAGCAGCAACATGTAGTATCAAACATGCCACAGTGGACAAGAAAATAGAATGGCTGGAAAAATGTAACACCATTAGCACCATGTATATCTGTTCAAAAGTAACTAACACTGAATTCAATGGGGCTTACTCCCAGGTAAGCATGTACAGGCCTGCAGCCTAACAGTGCAATCCCATGCATGTTTACTTTGAAGTAGAGATGGGGGAATATTTGGTTTGTTCGCATTTTAATGCAAACCTATTTAATTCACACTTCCTGAAGCAATGCACAAACTGAAAAACAACTGTCTATTGAAATTCACATGTCTACAAATTTTGCAGTGCTGTTCTCCAACCCAGAAATATGGGCAAACATGTGTAAATTAGGGGACAGTGTGCATAAAAATGCACGTTAGTTAAAACATTAAACAAAAGTGCAAGGAAAACTGCTTGCAAAATGTGTTTATTAGTGAAAATTGTATAGAAATGTGTTCATTAGGAGAAATGGTGACAGATTTTCATTAGGACTTTTTAAAAGATTCACAAACGGATGTTAAAATACAGCGAACTGAACCCAACACTGGAAAAAGAAAAAACTGAGCGTAACTGAAATTTGCAGATGCATCCATTGCTACTTTGAATTAAGCCCAACTATATTCATGGGGCTTACTCCCTAGTAAGCATGTTTAGGATTGCCTTCTAAGGTATGGGTACTACAATCTCTCTCTCTCTCTCTCTCTCTCTCTCTCTGTGTGTGTGTGTGTGTGTGTGAGTGTATAGTGTGTGTGTGTGTGTGCATGTGCTAAACATCATTTAAAATGCTAAGTTGAACCATTAAAGGGAAACTATGAAAAGTAATTAAAAAACTGAGAATTGTTCGAAGGTGAAAAGCAATGGAATTGGTCTGTCACAATAGATTAATGCACGCCAGCATTTCACTTCTGGGATGCAGCCTTAAGCGAAAAGATGGGGTTTGTCGTGGTGGTGGTGGTTTTTTAGAAAGAAAAGGGTATAAGAGATTATGCTAGGAAGGAATGGGGGGTAAGGAGTCTCCTAGGAGCTTATACTATAAAGCTGCCCCATACTGATATTTAATCACCATGGGGCAGCTGTATTGGGGTGGGGTGGGGTGGGGTGGGGTAGAATGACTAGGAATCATCATCCCCCAGAGAAAACCATGCTGGGATGTATTAACAGAGCAATTTCGGGGAGCTGTGATGCTGTTTTCAATCACATGCCTCTTGATCTTTCATCACACTCAACCATGGCACTTAAAAATAATGTTAGACTTGATTTTAGGAATGAGCGTATGACAATAAATCGCGGAAGTTACAAGTCCTACAGCTGAAGCACTTGACATGCGATGTCATGATGTGCCTTTTGTTTAAACTCTGCAGCGATTTCTACAGTATTATAGGAAGACTGTAAGCTCTCTAGACAAGCACAAGGGACAGCAAACAACGAACGATAGCCATTGATTGATGGGTTTGTTTCCTCTTTAAGATACCTTTCTTCTTTTCTTTTGAAAAGGCAAATTGTGCATCATCCCCAAAGAAAAAAACAGGACAGGATAAAGAGGGTTTTGTTTGCTTTTTAAAGTCAAGTTGTCTGAGCAATGATTTATTAATCTATAATCTACCATTGACAATTCAAAGGCCAGTTCACATGCAACTTTCTCCTTCACACAGAAATAAAGCATGTACATCTTCACATCTTTATTCTAGGCTTCATCCACTTATGAAAAGGCCTTAAGGGTTGCCATATTTTGAAGAGCAAAAAAGAGGATACATTTGCCTACTTCTTCTTTTAACTATGGATCGCTATTATGACTACCCATTAAAAAAAGAGGATGTGTCCTGGAAAAAGAGGACATATGGTATCCCTATGAGTAACAGGGCTGGGCTGAGGCAAGACTTTTGCTGCCTGAGAAAGAGAATCAAATGGTCCCCTCCCCCAAATCAATGAACACAGTAGCCAAGTTATTTTGGAACCTGGGTCATCCCACAAGCACCTCTTCCTCTCCCTGGCAATAAAAGCACAATAGTATTGTTATAGATTTATAGGTGCTAGAAAGTAATTAAGGTTTGTAGTGTCAAAGCTAATTTCATTGGAGGCAATAGCCAGACTCATGTGTATTTAAGATGCCTGTTTGCTGCTGTTAATCCCCTGGAACTAGCATATGCAAAGAGTTAATTAACTTAGGCAAACC
The DNA here is from genome assembly GCA_034641385.1 of Darevskia mixta. Taxonomy (NCBI): domain Eukaryota; kingdom Metazoa; phylum Chordata; class Lepidosauria; order Squamata; family Lacertidae; genus Darevskia; species Darevskia mixta. The sequence goes on along the minus strand of JAWWNH010000133.1, from coordinate 2,720,717 downwards.
TCCTGACTTGTGTATCAGCCACCACCTTTAATTCTAGGCCATCAACATGTGTAAAAGCTAATTTCCTTTGGGGTAATGTCCCATTAGCAAGTCAATGGATGAAATATCATTTGCAAATGGATGGGTTTCCTCCCTCCCTCCCTCAACTGGGAGTTAGTTAAAAAGACAATACCAGTGTTTTAGGAAAGGCTAGAGCAGGCTTCCTCAAACTCGGCCCTCCAGATGTTTTGAGATTACAATCCCCATCAATCCCTGGTCCTGCTAGCTAGGGATCATGGGAGTTGTAGGCCAAAAACATCTGGAGGGCCGAGTTTGAGGAAGCCTGGGCTAGAGTACAGAGAATGGCAGTAAGAAGTTAAGAAGTAGTGTGCTGAAGATACATGCTGATACATTCTTGAAAGCAAAGCTGTAGCGTATGAGAGGGACAGAAACTTCTTGGAATATTGATGCGCTGAACTTCCTTCACTGAAAGCTTCAGGTTGTATATATGGGTAAATAAAGCATGTATCACAATGGCACTAGTTAAATGTCAAGACCTCTGGAATCACTTGTACAGTACTGCTCAGCAGAGATTGGGGTGGCTTGTAATAATACATTGAATACAGTGGTACCTTGGTTCTCAAATGGCTTAGTTGTCGAACAAATCGGCTCCCGAACGCCGCAAACCCGGAAGTAAGCGTCAGGTGCGGCTTCCGATTGTGTGCAGGAAGCTCCTGCAGCCAATCGGAAGCCGCGCCTTGGTTTTCGAACGCTTTCGGGAGTAGAACGGACTCCTGGAACCGATTAAGTTCAAGAACCAAGGTACCACTGTAGTTAACAAATTGCTGCCTTTCATGGCACCCAAAACCAGTTGCCTTTGGTGATCACCCTGCTCTGCAACACTGCACTTGCCGGAATGGGGAGGGGGCAAGGTAGCAGCTGTGAGGTCCGGGAAGCTCCCCTAATCTCACTGCCGCCTCAGCCCACCTCATCCCAAAAAGCCTGATGCTACCTACCAATTCCAAGCAGACACTACTGCCTCAGCCCACTCATGAGCCACAGCTGCTACTGGCAGCATTGGCCTATAATGCTAAAACAATCCATGGCCTCATCCTGGCTCCCATCTGGATTTGTTCCCCTCCAGGGCCAGAACTGGTATTGAGTAACTAAAACCCACACGCACACAGTGGGCATTAGAGGGAAAGTCATTTGCAGAAGGTGTGCCTTTAAGACAGACTTCAATACCATCATGACGCTCCTTCTCTTTTTAATTAGCTACAGAAAGTACTGCTTCAGCACTCCCTTTTCCTTAAATCCTCCAGCCTTCACACTTGCTTCGTAACAGTTCACCGTTTAATTACTGCAGGAAAATCCAGTCATAGTCGCAAGCACCACAGAGAATGGGGGGGAATAAAACACAGTTATCTATTTCTGGTTCCTCCTACAGCAACCGTTTGGGTGGAGGGTCATTTTAAAAACGCAGCACCTTTCCGGTTGCCTTACTATTTCCCATGGTACAATAGAGCAGAACGTAAGCATGAGTTGGTTTGGGGGATACTGTATATGCACGCCCTCACACTTACCCAGGCAATTGAAAGGTAATACCAGCCACCCTTTCTCAACGTGTGGTGCCCTCTGCATGTTGGCAAACTACAGCTTTCGTCTTGCTGGAGTTAAGTGCCTGGCCTGCTATTGAGCTGGGGTGTGGGCAGCTGATTCAGCTCCAAGCGATCCACCGCTTTTGTGGATTGCCAGCTCACTGCCCTGCAAAATGGACCGTGGAGGACACAGCGAAAAACCTTCTGACCCATAAACTGGAGTAAGAGCTACAGAGATATTACAAATAAGAGGGATCTCCCCCTGGGTTTTGTAGTAATATGTTCATATTAGTTCATATTAGTAATATGTCCAGAAGGACCCCGTTTCTGAAAGCACCTGTTTCTGTTTTGAATGCAATCAGTTATGTTTCTTTTAATATTGCCTGAAAATCTGCATAGCTGCAAAACAGAACCAAGAAAGACAGATGGGAAATTTTCTAACGCTCTCCATTTTGGCATACGCAGGTATGTAAACGAATGTGGTATTCCAAGAGTGGAACAACCAAATTCTGTGTCATGGTTTTATACAAAGCAGAAATTTACATGGAGCAAGCCAAATCAACAGCATGATGCTGAAGTGATTTAAAGTTGTTGGGGTTTTTTGGGGGGGGGGGAGAATATGAAATTATTTGGGTGAATAGTCTCTCTTAAAGGCAAGCATAAAAAATACTTTGCTGTGCAAGGCAACTTAAAACCAATGCTTTCTCCTGCATTCTTCTTCTAATACATGTAAGGAAAACAAAGAATGAAGAATGAAGTAACATACTTTGCTTGAAAGGCATTGTTGGTTCCTCTGTGGTCAAGGTCATGGCACAAACATCCCACAATCAACGCTAAAATTTCAATTTCTGTCAGAATCTCCTGAAATCCTGCTGTCTGAAAACAGGGGAAACAATATTGATGGTGTCAGTAATGTCAGTCATCCATGGATGCCGCTAAAAATTAAAACAGGTAAGTAGTAGGAAAATGTACAGAGACTGACTTCTTTATTTCTTAGACTATTTTAGGCCCCCCTTTCAGAGTTAAAACCTTTGCAATGTAATTAAAACAAAACACATAAAATACGAAACAATTCATAAAAATAAAAATAATAAAACTAAACAAGCATTCAGACAAATGTTCAAAGTTCGGCTGCCCACATGGAGCTGATCCTTGGAAGACCCTCGGTGTTCTCAGTGAGAGGATAATTTGATTGAATCTGGGAACTGGCTTACGAAGCAGGGCATAACTTCCCCACTTCAAAACTGTTTGGATACCCTTCTTGGCATATGTAAACAAAACTAGTCAGCTAAAACAACATTCATTTTCCCATTTTTTAAACTTTGGAGGTGCTTAACACAGGGCAAGAGCTAAAAGCACTTCTGAACTATCATTTTAGAAAACAAGCAAGCACGCTGATGAACTTGAATTGCAACACTTTCTTTTTCTTGGACAAACAAGTTTGTTTTGATTTATTTATTTGCTTATTTATTTAAATTGTATACAGCTCTTTATCCGACCATCACAGGGCCGTTCGCAACATAAATATTGTAGTCTACATACTTTTGTGCAGTTGTTCTGTTCTGGAAAAAGTAATCTAAATGTAAGATTTAACATAATTTCCATAAGAAAAAGAAAGCTAGAATAAGTGGGGCTTTAAAACCTGTTTTTTAAAAAAACTGTATCAATATATATATCAATAGACAAAGAGTGCCACAGAAGTGGAACCACCACTGAGAAGGCCCTTTCTCTCTCTTGAATGCTTCCCTGTAACACCCAATTTACTGTTCTGAGCTTTGGAAGCCATGAATGTGGATTCACAGTGCAAATAAAGCATCAGCCTTGTCTTTGCCAGTAATATACTTGCTCATACATCACAATATTGCCAAAGCACAATTTAAAAAATAATAAATGCCTCAATTTCATCAGACACTGTGCTTTTCTGATGACATTGTAACCAGGAAGCCAGTTGGCCAAATTTACCAATTGGTCTCGCATCAGTAACTGGGCCATGGAGCAGGAAGCTTTCCATCTGGTGTGGTCATGTATTACACAGATATCATGTTAAGAATGCCAATAAACAATAAAGGAAGGGAAGCAGAATTAGCCATCTTCTATGCAGTATTTTGTTACGGCAATCTCCTTGCTGAGCCTATAAAAGTCTTTTATTTTTATTTTCTAATTTATACCACACCCATCGGGCTGGTTCTCCCAATCACTCTTATACGAGGCTTCACTATGCAGAGATAGCTGGGCATGGGATCAAGAAGGAACCTTCTTCACCGGTGCTGATGCAAGCCTCTCCCTCACCCTGGGCCTTTGCTTTAAGACTGCAGGTTGTCCTTGCCTTTGGGTACCGGGAAGGCAGCAACAGTTGGTGCTGTTGTTCTGGAGCAGAACAGCCTCTTTGTTAAAACAAAATAAAAAAAATCCTTCCAGTAGCACCTTAGAGACCAACTAAGTTTGTTCTTGGTATGAGCTTTCGTGTGCATGCACACTTCTTCAGATACAGCCTCTTTGTTGTGCAGGAAGCAATGGTGTAGAAGGGGACACCAAGCCCCCAAGAACTTTTCAAGCTTGCATCCCACCCAGGGAAGCAGTAACAAGCTTTCCTTTATTTTTGCATGCTTCCCTACCCTCAATTTTTTGGACCATAACTGGGGCAGATGCATAGCTGTCAACTTTCGGATTTGAAAATAAGGGATTTTTCCAAACTTTCGGATTTGAAAATAAGGGATGCCGTGAGGGCAGTGCAATGGCACCAAGTAGCCTGCGCTCCAGAGGCTGTGCACGAATGGGTGAGTGAAAGAGCGAGCGCATAGACGGCAGGCAGGCTGTCTGTCTGGTTGGGCATGAGGGTCTGGATGCACAAGGCATGCAAGCTCCGCCCCCAATCGGTCTCAGACTCCTTACTGGCAGCCGAGCAACGCAGCTGAGGAGCCTCCCTGGCCGGCAGGGAGGGAGAGGAGCTGCTTCCTTTGAAATCCGGGAAATTTAAGGGATATCAACAATCTGGGATAGCAGCGGGAAACGGCATTGGAATAAGGGAGATTCCCGACAAAAAAGGGAGGGTTGACAGCTATGGGCAGATGTGAACGGTGATCCAAAATACCTGGAGGTCAGCAGGTTGGGGAAGGCTGATTTAGAGGCTTTTGTTGTCCTCAGCAGTGTAACGTGGGCTGCCGGTGCCCGGGGCAAGTATTGTGCCGCCCTAGTGGACCGGGCAGCTGGGGTGAGGGTGCATGCAGAGGGTGAACTGAGCCAGCCTCCAACAGGTTCCTCGCTGCCCGCCGCCTCCATCCACCTGCCCACTAAACCAACCCGCCTGCCGCCGTGCCTCAGCTGCCAAGGCTCCATACTAGTCGTGGAGGTGCCTGATAGCGCCCCCTCAAAAATGTGTGCCCGGGGCCACAGCCCCCCTGGCTCCCCCTCTGGTTATCCTCAGAGCCCCACTCTATCCAACACACGGAACAGCATGTTTCTTCTCTACAGCTCTGGATAATGGAACTATGCCACATCTTTCGGTGCTCGTTTCCCTCAGTTAAACTATATTTAACTATGTACATTATCCTGAGCTCCTTGGACAAAGGGTACGTTAAAAACATAGTAACGAGTAAGTAGTGCTGACCTACTTTGCTAAGTTGGTGGAACATAACAGGTACGCTTGCAGCGCCAGCATAATGCAGCAAGCCATTGCAATATAATTTGATCCCTTTTTTCTTTTTTTAAATCACCATAATCCTTACTATCCTAAGCTCTACGTGCCACTAAATCAGCTCATAGGATCAGGCTATAATTTATTAATTTTTGCTTTCACTACAGATTTTATTTGTAAAATATATAAAACTGTGTGCAAACTGGACGTTTCGTGTCATAATTAAAGGAGGACATTGGCTAAAAGCAGAGACAACTCTTAAAGAATAAATTCAGCTGTAGTTGATCAAAAAATAAACCTTGTAATAAAGTAGGTAAAAATTATTACAAAAGCATCGTTTTCAGTGTATGCTGTGGGGACAGGAAAAATATCTGCTTAATAAGGGACTAGACAAGGGATTATGTTTCCCTTTGCTTTAAAAACTGAAACATGTTAAGGAAAATGCACAGTACAAGATGATGGGAGAGCAGGATTTATTTTCGCCAAAAAATAAATGACCTTAACTCACAAGTGCCAGAGTCTAAAGTGAGTTATGGAGGTCATTTTTTCAAGTGAGGAAATTAATTGCATCATACCTGGTCTGTTTTTATGTGCTTTGTTGTTAGCACACTGCATTTATGTATAATTATTTGCTATATTTATGAGTTGTGGAAAGAAAAATAAAATGTTGAAGAGTATCTGAAGAAATATGACTGTAAAACAAAACAAAAAAATTGGGCTGATCTTGAGGTTGATCCTACAGTCAAAATTCCTTACTCAAACGAGTAGTCTCATTACAATCAATGAAAGCAGTCATGGGAGTTAAAATGATGGATGTGTAGGTTGCAGCACCAGGTCTGCAGCTCTCAAAGGCCAAGCCATACAGGGGTAACAGTATAAATCATGGAAGGTATAAAAGGACTGCAGAGCTGTGAAGTTATTTTAAAACTTTAACGCTGCACTGCATAGCAAGACTCCCTGATGGGATGAGAACACTCATAGCCTTACACAGCTTAGGTTGAAAGTGTGTTTTTGGAAACTGTGGTTCCCCCACTTTGGGTGCTAGAAAAGTATTAATAGTTCAGTTGATGCCATGTAACAGACTGGACAATACAAGTCCATGTGGTATAAGTTGCCACAAATTTAGCTTTAATAGCAGCAAACCATTGTGAACATTGAGGGTAATGTGCATGGGGAATTGAGCCTCTTTTTCCCAATCAACGTGGCTTGGTAATCCAAACCTAGGCAGCCCAGCACCATAAACCTAAACTAATTGCCAGTGTTTGAAGGAAGCCACCATTCTACGTGGTAGTGGAATCAGAGCCTCACAACGAGGAGGAAGTTAAGCCAGGGATGAGAAAGCCTTCTAGGGACAGCCTCAGACTCTGGCTTCTGCCAACCTAGCAGTTCGAAGGCATATCAGTGCAAGTAGATAAAATAGGTACCGCTGCAGCAGGAAGGTAAACAGCGTTTCTGTGTGCTCTGGCTTCCGTCATGGTCCTCCATGAGCCAATAGTGGTTTAGTCATGCTGGCCACATGACCTGGAAAGCTGTCTGTGGTCAAACGCCGGCCCCCTCGGCCTGAAAGGCGAGATGAGTGCCGCACCCCATAGTCACCTTTGACTGGACTTAACCGGACGGAGGTTATTTACCTTTTACTTCAAAACACGGACATGCAGAATGCACTAATTAAAATTTTAAAAACAACAAGAAATTATTAAAACCCTATATTCTATTTTTGGCCTAGGCCATGAGAAATAAGTTCTGATGATGGTACTCTCGATTTTCCTTTCTTCAATTTAGTAACCTCCAATATAACCTGGAATTCCAGGCTCAGTGATGTATCTACAAGAGTCTTTGGAGTACAAACTTAAGTGATTCCATAGCAGAGCAAAAATTTAGTATATACATCATATACAGGACAGTGCTTCTGTCCTGGTTTCTAATGTTCTTTTTATACTGCATTACCTGTTGTGTTATGGAACTGTGGCTTTGAGATCAAAGTATCTCCAAGTCACACAAAATTTCATTTACACCAGTGGGCATGGTGTGACACAACAGTAGACCTCATCGGACATGTCACCACCTTTTGTGTGCAGGTGTGCTTCTGTTTCCGCTTGATTCCCCCATGAAACAGCAGGAAAGAACAGTATGCCAGAATACCACCCCAAATTACATCATGCGAGTGCGGGCAACGTGATCCATGAAAACTGTGGGGAAATTACGCTGCAAAGCTCACATGATTTTCCAGGTTAACAGAGTTGCAAACATTTATTTTCTGGAAGCAATTAACATGGAAATGAGTGCAAAACATCAGCTAGATTCCACTAGATTTCCAGGAGGGACGTTTATGTTGTGTGAAAGATCACATCAAAAAACCAAAAATTATCAGGGAAGGAAACTTGGAGGAAACAGAATAAAGTGCTGTCTGAGTGGAGCCTAGGTTAGGTGCCCAGTATCATGTAATGTACTTAGTAGGAAGTAGGAAGAAGTATTAGTAGGAGGAAGTATTAATTCATTAAAAATAAACACACATTCTTTTCTCCCTTGTTATCTATTATTCATTACCCTTCTGTCTCTCTGAACTTGACCACACTGACATCCCGAACATCGTTTTTAAACATGTAAGATCCACGTTTAAAGATATACTGTATAAATAAAAACCAAATAACATGTCAGTGTGTTTACTGTAATAGCCAGTAAAAGTGCTGAACTGCAGCTCTTCAGCATAACCTCATTGACAGTATTATTATAAAATCTAAGATAATAATATACTCCCCCCCCACACACATTACCAGTAAGTTGTATAAGATTATTACATTCCATAAGGAGCTATGTAATGCTTAGGAAGAAAAATGAGCAGAATCGCAAAATATGTGCTTATATTTCAAGGTGTCTTTACTTAAAGTGTCTATTGTTCTGGAGTTTACTTACATCATTACCACACGTAGGAACAATGTGAATGGAATGGCCATTTATGAGTACAAACTGCAAAGGGAAAAGTGATTCTTCAAGAACAACATTATACGATGCGCACATCAGTCACATATAAATTTATCCTTTGGCCTTTTACATTTGGTCTTGTACTTTTAAACTCAATGGTACTGTCAGAAATCTGATGTATACTCTGTATAGTTTATGAGTAATTAAACATTCTGTTCAATTTAGGTTATTTTAACCGCAAACAACCAAATTGCCAGTCTTTATTCAGGCTTTCAAAAGATTCATAATAGTTGTATGTAGTGGAATGTGGCAGGATCTGTTCCTCCCCTATGCACATTCATTAGAACATCAATAGAGGTTCTCCATGTGTACGGTCGTACATGGGGGAGGCAGGATTGAAGGGCTCTACAGATATTTCAGTAAACATACATAGGTAGGGGGAGTGGATCCTTCCGTTGAATTCTGGCCCCACCAGCAGCTAAGGTCATTATCCCATTCTGAACACTTGAAAAAGCTTAGGTGGCATTAGAATGAATAATTCCGAACCCTTCTGGACAACATAATATTAGTCTCAATTTCACTTTTTAACACATCTTCAACTTTAAATGCTGAATAGCCAGAAGTGCAACTGTGCTAAGTCTGTTGAGAGAAAACATCGGGCCCATGCAGAGCTTTGTCTGAGGCCCAGGGTGGAAGCCTTTTTAGGAAAAAGTTATAAACTAAAAGAAAAAAAGAGAAGAAGCTGGCAGTCCCTGGTGGGGGCCCCTGTTCGGTTTTGCCCTCCGAAGCCCTGGGCAAGTGTACCCAGCTTCCCCCCCCCCAATCCTCCAGCTGTTGCACGGGCCTGGAAAACACCACAGAATCCTTAAAAATCAATACACTTATCATTGCATGAGCATTTTGTAGGCAGAACCTACTTCATCAAATGCATAAATGTGGACAGTAGAAGAGGTGTGTCAACTATGAGATTGAAAGATAAAAGGAGCAGATCCAGTCACTTGGAGTGAAAGAATCCCATAGATGGAGAACAGCGCAGGCACATGCAGCCTTGGTGTACCAGACAGAACTGCACAATGCTGCGTGCCACACAATGCTGTCGCTGTGACAGGCATAATACTTATGATTGGACTTGTCTTGACATTGTGTCATTGCATTTTAAAAGCAGCCACAAGAGGGCTCCCATTTTGATCAGAGTAGCAACACTGGCGGAGATCCCTTCCCCTGAACAATATTCCCTTTGAAACTCCCCCCCCCCTTCTATTAACCCTGGAAGGTGAAATGCAAGTGCCTATACTGTGTCCATCTTTCTTCTGAAAGGGAGCTACCAGAAGCCGGACTGGGGGTGGAGATTCAGAACAGCGAAGTGGCACAAAAGAAAGGCTGCAACAGCCCTCCCTAGTACCACAGCTCCAATCCAATTCCCACCGGCAACCTGCTCTTTTTGAGTTAACATTAAAATGGTGGGAGATATTATCACATCCGTTTGGGACCTTAAACATTTCCAGACTTTGTTGAAACCAAGGAGAACAGCACCAGTCTGTCAATGAACCTAATTTTCTATTTGCTACTACACTTTTAAAAAATAAATAAAATAAAATTGTAATGAGCTTAAGGTCAGAAATCTCTCAAATGAAACGTTCAACCCTTGGTTTCTATGTTTGCTGTGCTTAACATTCAAGTAGTGTCAATCCTTCTCTTTTAGACTAGTCAGTCTGTCTTGTGTAGATCTGTATAATGCATTTTTTGGCATATATCATGTTGGCGGATGTGGAAGAGAATTGACTCAAAAGAGTATGAGAGTAGATACAGAAGGGAACAGAATTTGTTCTCTGTTCATGGCGAGTGTATACCAATCGAGTGTATATATCTGTATACCAATCGAGGCCTTTCCTAAGATTGCTTCCTGGGCAAAGGCTTTAACTACGGACTTTATCTGCTATTGCTGTCCTCTAGTATGCCTAACACATCACATTATTCACACTTCAAAAAGTATGCATAGTTTTATTTTGAAGGAAACGCAGCTGTGCAAGACCCTGATCTACTAAACTATGGTTTATTATACACATCCTACCAAAACTTGTGGCCAGTGAAGTCAGGATAAAAGTTTATATAGAAGCAGACTTTCAATTCCATCATGTACATGTTTACTGAGATAAAAGTGTCACTGTGTTCACTGCAGCTGACTCCAGGTAAGTGTGCACAAGATTTCAAGTGTGCCTAAAACTGAACACTCAGTATTATTGCAGCACTAGGTGTTTCATTTCCATCAAGATGGAGCACTACAAGTCATTCCCGTAACTAAAAGTATCTTAGTTGAATACGTAAATACATACGTATTCTAGAGTCGCTTCTGGAGTCTCACATTTGACTAAGAACTACAGTGGTACCTCGGTTTACGAACTTAATCCGTTCCATAAGTCCGTTCTTAAACCGAAACCATTCTTCAAATGAGGCCTCCCGCTGCCAGTGCCCTTCCACCATTCGGCTTCCGCTCTTAGACCGAGGTAAAAGTTCGCAAACTGGGACACTACTTCTGGTTTTGCAGAGTTCGTAAACCGAATAGTTCGTACACAGGGCTGTTCTTAAACCGAGGTACCACTGTAGTGCCATTCCAACAAAATACTTTTAAGGCCTAATTCATACAACCACTTGCAACTGCACAGGGACTTTTAGTGAACTTTAGGCAACCATCTCATGACAGGGCTGTGTGTGTGTAATCCATTTTTATGAATGGGGTCATCAAGCAACCTACAAAGGTGGGAGAAGGGTTGTTGCATAGCAAGCCATTCACAATAACAGATTCCCCATGACTCTCTGCCAATGGGTGGTAGTGCCTTGTTGTAGAGAAGAAAAGGTCATGTGAATTTGCTCTAAGAGTTGACACATAAGTAGTGCAGGCTAAGATGTGGGAAACAGTTGTGTGGGAAATGGCTCGCATTTGGCAGTGTTTTGACAATTAGCTGTGCAGATATTCACAGATCCACTGCCAACAGATAGACGTTTTAACCCTATCAAAGCAAAACAACAACAACAACAAAGACCCGACACTTTTCCAAACAATTGCAATTCCATTTGATCCTGCTGTTTGGTAGTTATTCGATCCAGATGAAAAGAAGCTGTTTCATCAAACGATAAAACATGCTGTCATACCTCACCAGCTCCAGAAAGAAACCTAAAACAATTCTGGCCTTTGAGCTCCACCTAGTGGAAGTCTTGCATTAAGGTCTATATTGTCATGAGCAAAAACGGCAGCACAAATGTGAAAGCATTCATCAGAACAATTATCAAGCATGGTGGCTTTGATTATTATATAGCAATTTTAGCAATGAAATATAAAAATGAAAACCTTCAAATAATTTATCTAGGTTGTCAAACATGATGATGGATCAGCTTAAAGTACACAGATGAGCAGACTGAGGGCACAATACCATGATCTAAGTGCAGATGCATATATGTGTGTTTTATTAAATGTGGAAGTCTAAGGGGAAGTGGGGAATTGACAGCTGGGAAGGACCATCAAACCCAAACTTATTCAGTGAGTGAGGCCTCATATTGTCAAGGTATCCCTGCTGGCAATTTGTCTACATTAAAAAAAATAAAAATAGTGAAGGTATGTGATCAGCACCTTGCATAAATGTGATGTGGAAATAATAATTCTAGGGGTCTTGGTTAAATTTTTATGCCTTCCCCAAAGCCAAAGGAAATCGTTCACCTGTCTTCATGAAGCTGGTTGTAAACACCTGCCACCGCTAAGAAATTATGGCACCCTAGAATAAAATGTTAAAATAGCATACTCCCTTGTCCTCCCATCATATCCTTGAACTCCTGAACCTAGCAGCTCTTCTTAACCAGTTCAACCCAGGTTTCCTTCCTTCGTCACCTCTTTTCTTCACCTGAAATGTCCAGTTTACCTGTATCCTTTTACGGTTTCCCCACCACCATAATATAAAGGCTCCTGTTGGCAGCTGTAGCTTACCAGTTAAAGATTCCCGTTTTGGATAAACTGGAATGATCACTTTGCTATTCCCACTAAAGTTTCTTTGCCAGCTGCCTGGTCCTTCCTTACAATCTCTCACCATGTACTTGATTAGCAGCTCAGTGCTCTTTGGGGGATTAAAGTGCGCAAATCTTCCGTCCCATTTAAATTCATGCATCTTAAATTCTATGGTTACATGTCCAAGTCCTACTTTCCTCAATGGGACCAGCACGCTGAACTTTCTCTGGATTGCAGGCACATTGGCAGAGTGGGGATTTTATGAAGCAACGACTTCTAGGCTATATATATATATGTAAAACCCATTCTTTTAAGATTAGGTTCTATAACAATAAGGTCAGTATCATACAACTGCCATCTGTGGTTCCATTCCTTCACGGTGCTCAAACCCTGTCAAATGTTGCCAAATAAGCGCTGCCAAATTAGGTATCAAATTAGGACCCTTTATTCTCTTGGGTACTTATATCTCAATATTTATTTTTATGCCGTATTAGTAAAGGGAAGAGGAAACAAATGTTCAGACAACAACAGGGATAGAAGCATAAGATGCCTGCCACTCAAGATACTCACAGTTAACATGGCAAACATGAGCTGGCACACATTGAAAGCGTGCCTCCAGTTGTGGTACAGGACCATTCGGTAATTTTTCCTCACTGTCAAAAGCCACCTACACAACGTCTGAAATGGAAAAGTACAAATCGCATCAGGGACACTTAACACGGACAAATGGGCACAACCACCGCCAAAACCAAAGCAGTGCCGATTATCTCTGCACAACAGATGGTTACCTCATAGTCAATTTTAAATTTCTGCACCATTCCAAGCTCCATGAACATCCGGAGGGCTGCAGTGATCATGGCGTCCGTGTCGAGGGAGAAGTCATCAAAATGGATGTTGTCTATGCCAAGCTCTGACACAAGTGGAATGTTTGCTGCCTGGAATTACCCAAAGACAATGAGAAAACTTCTCACACGCAGCTCGGGCTCTTTCTCGCCGCACTTTCTTAGAACAAATGTTTCCCAAATCCATTTAGACAACCTAGAAATGGCAATTGCAAAATGTATGGTGGAAATCTGGGAAGGGAGAGAAAACTACAAACTGGAAGTGCAATCCCACTAGTATCAAAACTGCAACAAGATCCATTCTGTTAAATCTGGGATGGGAAACCTGTGGTCCTCTAGATGTTGCTGCATTCCGTCTTGCAGCATGGTCAATGCTGAGGGATGGCAGGTGTTTTAGTCTAACAACTCCTGGAGGGCCACAGGTCCTTCATGACTTAAATGGAGACTGCCTAGAAACTTCACTGAAATAGCATTTGGACATATGGCTGTGTATGTATATGACCTATGTATGCTCAGCAGAATAAATATGTCCTGCTTCACAGGTTATGTTTTATGAATGCTGCTCCACCCCCTACAAAAGGCACATGTAAAGTAGTCCTGAGCTAGCATTTCAAGAGCTGTCAGCTCTACGGCAGCTGCAATGGATTTGCATTCAAGACAAACTTGAAAAAACACAGTAAAAAATAAAAAAATTCCTTCCAGTAGCACCTTAGAGACCAACTAAGTTTGTATGGCAGACCAACACGGCTACCTACCTGTAACTTGAAAAAACACGTAAACGTAATAGGTTGTATAATAGCAATTGTAAAGTTATTTACTAGAAACTACTTCTCAAAATTAGATACAGCTTCTCATAATGTCAAAATCAATATCATGACATATTAAAATGTAGCTTATTCAGTTGACCACCAAGTCCAGTTTGTACAAAATGTGATTCCTATTTTGTCAGTCTCATTGTAACATTCATTTCTAATTTCTTCATCTTCTCTTGTATTTTTCTATCTGATGTATTCCTTAGAAGAGTACCATGAAATGGTCTTGTAAGTGTCTAATGAAGATGATAAGGTTGGTACACCTTATTCGACTAAGAATCTAACATGAATAAGATCCATGTAGCTGTTATATACAGTAACGAACTATGCACAGCTGATGAAGCCCCTTGGGGCGAAACAAGGGAATATCCAGGAATCCATGTCTTGTCTACCTGTGCCAGCATCTACCAGTGCCAGTTTCTTATGTCTACCAACCTATTACGTTTACATGTTTTTTTCAAGTGGATTTGCGTAATTCTAGTGGTTTTGATTACGAGACAAACAGGCAATTTTAAACCTTGGGAGTTAAGTGGTGAAGGGGAATTTCAGAGTCTTTAAAATGCTCGTCTTTCCAAAGTTGCATCAAACACACCCTTGGTAAATCCACACATGAAGATATTTGGGTATTGCACTGGCATGGATTGTATGAAACTCCATGTGACTGCAGGGCAGTTTTGAAAGTTACATACCAGTGCTGGCAACAGATTCGAAAGTTAAAAACCAGCATGTGCCATTGCTTTCACAGCTGGCTGGAAGTGCTTGCTTGTCATATCTGCGAGGGCAACCACCCAGGGCATTCTGTAGATGGGAATATGCTCTGTGCAACTTTCCTGGACAAGTGCTGGCAACTGACTTCCAAGCATACAGAGCAGGTAACTGGCAGTGATTGTTTGTACTGTCCAGAGCTACTCTGAGGCAACGAGTGTGGTTAAAAAAATGGCAATAAAATTATCATATTGGAAGTATGAATTTTCTTGGTGGTGTAGCTTGAATAAACTACAGGATTTTTCAGGTGGAGAAATAACAATATATAACCGTTTGATCATAAACCGATGAACAAAACAAGTCAAAGACTTCTTTTTTTAATGACAGGCTTTATATTTATGAGGTTTTACCACCCTGTTTAAAAAGAAGTGCCATAGTCCAAAATAATCATTGAATTAATAGCCAAGAGGTAACATTTGTATAAAATAACCATTTGCTTTACAGCAGCAGTAAAAGGAATGGCAGAATTATGTACGAAGGTTGGAAAGTAATTTGAATAATGCAGAAAAGGAGAAATATTATCTGCGTACAACATCTATTGTCATTCTACATTTGAGGTGAAGCACTGCAAGTTTATAAAGAAGAAAAAGCATAGAAATTACAGCACTGGGGGTGGGGTGGGGAAAGTAACTTAATATATGTTATTAAAATGCATGCTTAAAGTCCCAGCTACTCAAAAAGGCTTTTAGCTCTCAGATCTCGTATTCTAACAAAATAGTTGTCATTATGACAGGTAGGAGGGGTGGAGAGAGGATCCATATTTTGCAGGATCCCTGGGAAGGGTTGCAATACATCTCTGTGTGCTCTGTGTGCAGACACACATCGGACACAATCCAGTAATGGTTAATCACAGTCAAATGCCACAGAAAGCAAAGGAAACAGACTTGGGGCTGAATGAAACATGATGCAGGGGGTGGATTCCTGGATTTTATACATATGCATAAATCTCTCTCTCTCTCTCTCTCTCTCTCTGTGTGTGTGTGTGTGTGTGTGTGTACGCTGCCTTCTCTTGCAACAACCTCACCACTTGCTAATACAGTGGTACCTTGGTTTAAGTACAGCTCAGTTTATGAACAACTTGGACTAAGAACGCTGCAAACCCGGAAGTAGGTGTTTTGGTTTGTGAATTTTGCCTTGGAAGCAGAACATGTTTTGCTTCCTGTTGAGTGTATATTGAGTCCCTCACTGCTATGGGAAAGCATGCCTTGGTTTAAGAACGCTTTGGTTTAAGAACGGACTTCTGGAATGGATTAAGTTCGTAAACCAAGGTACCACTGTATATTATCTGGAAGCCCTCCTATGGGTGTTCCCTCCACCTGACGTTTGACAGTACTGGAAAAACAGAAGAGAGAAAGCAGAGATGGTACCCTATGGTCCCTCTAGACATCGTTGGATTCTATTCCCTGGAATAGAGAGTCCTAACCAGCCCAGCGCTTACCACCCCTCAATACTCCATCTCCCATGTAATGTTGTGGCCATTTCCCTAGGCAGAGAAAGGGGCAGCAGCTGCTTTTCCTCCACAAAATCAAAACACAACCCTTTAGACCTGAAGAAATAAGTAAGATATATTGAAACTGAAATACTTTATTGTCACTTGTACAACTTGTATACAGTGAGATTACACGAGCACCCCCTACTCAGCTCTCTTAGTCTTAATTCCCCTCGTTTACTGACACACACACACCTAACCCGAAAGTCAGTTGCCCTGTTGTTATCTTTTCATTCAGTAGCCTAACAGCTCACGGATAGAAGCTGTTCTTTACCCTGTTGGTGGGACTAATCATGCTTTTACATCTTCTGCCCGAGGGCAGGAGATCAAGAAATTGCCGGCCAGGATGTGAATCATCCCTGAGGATTTTCCTCACTCTCCTGAGGCAACGTTCTTCCGCAATGTCATCCAGGGGATTCACGGGACAGCCCATAATATCTTGTGCTGTATTCATCACCTTTTGTAGGCACTTCCTATCTGTGGCTGTCAAACCGGCGTACCACACCGTGATGCAGTATGAAAGGACACTTTCAATTGTGGACCGGCAGAAGGAAATCATCAAATGTTGGTTGACATTGTTCTTTCGCAATACTCTCAGGAAGTGGAGTCTCTGTTGGGATTTCTTAACCACCTGGGATGTATTGATTTTCCAAGTAAGGTCTTCACTGAGATAAACTCCTAGGAATTTAAAGGAAGAGACTCTCTCTACACAGCCCTCCCCGATGTACAGCGGGGCTATTTTTCCTCTCTTCCTCCAAAAATCCAACACTATCTCCTTTGTCTTGCTGATATTAAGGTGCAAGTTGTTCCCTAGGCACCATGTAGATATTTTTGGGACCTCCCCTCTATATGCCGATTCGTCTCCACCTGTTATTAAACCCATTATGGTAGTGTCATCTGCAAACTTAATATTTGCAGTAGACGGGTCAGATGATACACAATCATATGTATACAATGAATACAGGTAAGGACTTAGCACACATCCCTGTGGTGTGCCAGTGCTGATTTTTAAGGAATTAGATGTTACATGTCCAATCCTCACTGTTTGTGTCCGATCTATCAAAAAGTCTTTAATCCATTCACAGATGGTAGAAGAAAGTTTCATGTCAGTCAGCTTTTTAATAAGGATGTCCGAAAGGATGGTATTAAAAGCCGAGCTATAATCAATAAACAACATCCTGACATAGTTCTCTGGTTTCTCTAGATGGCTTGCTGCAAGATGAAATGCGGTAGTTATTGCATCATCTGTGGACCTATTTCTTCTATAGGCAAACTGATGTTTATCAAAGTCCGGTGGAAAGCAGGTTCTAAGGTGTTGAAGGACCAGTCTTTCCAAGCATTTCATCACTATAGATGTTAATGCAATAGGTCTGTAGTCATTCAGGCAGGTAATTGCCGTTTTCTTTGGAACTGCGACAATAGTCTCACTCCAAAACTGTGTTCACACTCCTGTTTGAGATGCGCTCACTGTGTTTCTTCCAGTGCTGGGTTTTGAATCCATGTTCCCATGATGCATATCTATCCTGTACTTCGTTATAAGATACTACTGTTTGATATGTTGTTTCTCAAAGAAGCTTCAAACCAGTTAAGAGTCCTTAAGCCGTTCTTAATTTGTTGGAAGCCACCCAGAGTTACCAGGGCAACCCAGTCAGATGGGCTGCATGTAAATAATAAATTATTATTTGTAGTAGTATTACAAGGTGCTCACAAATTCAGTAACCTGGATTTGACGAAACCAGCAGCGTGCTGATCTATGTGATGAATGAAAAGATAAATGGTTACAGAAGGTACAAGAAAACAAACACAAGCTCTGTACCGAAGCAGAGTAGAAGCTAGGTATGATTTCTCATTTATTCCATTCCCCATTTGCTCATTTTACTTCAGGTTGTCTTAGGAAGTTTCCTTTAGAGACTAACGTCCTACTTCTGCCGCGGCAGATCTATCACGAGGAGTTGCTGATTCAGCGTTGTGAAGGGCAGAGAGACGCCATCAGTCAGCAGGACACAGTAACAGATGGAGGCCTTTAAAACTAAGTTTGCTCTGGGTGTTAAGGTATCCCTTGGCTGAAACAATTAGATACAGATTCCCTTCACACACACACACACACACAGAGAGAGAGAGAGAGAGAGAGAGAGAGAGAGAGAGAGAGAGAGAGACATGTATGTCTTTTAAATCAAATCTAGTACATCAAGCCTGAGATGGAAACAAGCGTTTTGATTCCTAATTGCAATATTTCACAACAAACAAGCAAACACGGCTAAACCAACACGGCTATCTACCTTTAAGCAAAAACAATAATGTGTTTAGAGTGTGTGTGTGTTGTGACTAGCCATGCCTCTTACTAAAGTGCTAGAAAGATTAAACCTGTGCTGCCAGCAGATATGATACAACCCAAGCAACACAATGGTGAAGATAATACAATTATAACCTAGATGATGTACATTGTTTATCGAATTTATAAGACAAAGACAAATCCTGATAGAATGCCTCAGAAATGAAACAATTACCCCCACTGAAATGAACTTATATAGTCTGGTTTCACTAGATTTTTCAAGTGCTTGCTTCTGTTTTTGGTTATCTTGATGTTTGTAGATAAGTTCGTCGTTGTTCACAACGACCGAGGGATGCTGATGAAAAAGACAGGGTGCCGGCATTCTGCACCTGTTTCGCCCTTGCAGTCTGACCAGTTGCAAGACCGCTACGCCCCCATTGGGGCCCGTTTACTGGGGCTTGTGAATATCGCACTCCCTTGGCAATTTCGGGCTTCTTCAGTGATATATTCTTGTTGTCTGTATTGATGATCTATAACCTTGAAGATCTAAGTACTTGGCTTAAGCGAAAAACATTTTTGATCTGCTTAGCCCATGATGCTTATTTGGAAGCCTGTCTTTATTTGGAAGTGAACAACAAACAGCTTTCTCAGCTGCAGAGTTATCTTGGTTCCAGCTCTGCTCAACCTGTGCAGCAAACAGCTCTACAGCTCTGGAAACAAAGGAGAGCGGAGAAGCTTCAGAGGCAGTACGCTCTCTGCTTGTCCTCTGCAGACAAGAATACTTTTAGTAATGGAATTGTATGTTCTCCACACACACCCTACCCCTGCTCAGCCCTTCCCCTGCTGTGCAGCTCTGGCTTTAAAAGCCACCTCAGCGTCCAAACAGGCACTATGGTATCAGGAACAACTGAGCCAGAAAAAGCAAATTACATGTATTCAGAGCACATCAATTAACATTGCCCTCATGCAGCTTCAAATGTGCCACAAGCACTTACAGCAGGAGGCATTGCCGACCTTGGCTGCTCCTGCAAGTATTTTTTTGCATGAATTAAATGTTACAGAGCATCTGAACCAGAATCTCTCTCTCTCTCTCTCTCTCTCTCTCTCTCTCTCTCTCTCTCTCTCTCTCACACACACACACACACACACACACACACCCAAGTGCACCAGACATGCATATAGACCTTTTAATATTTTACCAGCAACATCTGCTGCGATTCAAACAGAAATGCCAGGTTTTTCTTACTATTTGGAAAGGTAGGAGGAGAGAAAATAGGAACAGATACTCATTGCTTGAAGTAAAAGCCACGTTTGTGCCAGTAACATGGAAGAAGACCAGCACACCCCAGGCCCCATCTGCACTACGAATTTCTACTGGTTTTGTTTATTTATACTGGTTTAACTGTTGTGGATTCCTCCGCAGAATTTTAGGTCTGCAAACATGGGCACAGCCAAGGGGGGGGGAGCAGGGGGCAGCTTCCCCCTCCCCGATCAAGTAAAACGATAGAAAGAGTTAACTAACTGACCAATCACGTTGGTTCTGCTCCCCCAACAAAGTCCTGCCCCCGCCCAAACAAAAATCCTGGCTACGCCCATGTCTGCAAAGTCATCAACATTGGCTCTGCCCACCGACTCATTCCTGTACAAATCAAGAAGATACAGGGAAAGAGCTCTTTTAATCTTCCCCTCCACCATGTGAATCAAGCAACATTAGTCAGTCATTCCAAATCATGGACAAAGGACTCTTTAAATCCCTTGCTTGGTTGACAACTGTCCATCTTGAGAGACAATGGGGTGCACCTCTGGACCGCTGCG
The DNA here is from genome assembly GCA_034641385.1 of Darevskia mixta. Lineage (NCBI taxonomy): Eukaryota > Metazoa > Chordata > Lepidosauria > Squamata > Lacertidae > Darevskia > Darevskia mixta. The sequence goes on along the minus strand of JAWWNH010000133.1, from coordinate 2,700,595 downwards.
TGAACAACACGAAGTGACCTCCCTGGGACACGAGCCTGGGCAGTGTATATGGAAGTCCTGGGCTGCTCAGATGACAAGCCCCCCCCCGCCCCCAGTCTCACTGATGTGGTCCAAAGAAAAGGAAAGCAATATGTTTGGCACCAGCTTGGCTCCAGGAGTTGCCAGGAGGCGTACAAGGAGGTGCCATCCAACCACCTTAGGGACTCCACTCTGGATTTGTGTAGGGTTTACTCCTTAGGCTTTTTTTTCTTCCGAAGATATCTTGCAAGGCAGCAGAGGTTTAAGATCAAAGTTTTTCCCCATCCTAGATGGGCTACATTCCCAGGTGGCTGAGCTCCATCCACCCCTCACTTCCCTCTCTACAGCAAGTGTAGGAACTGCCTTTTTTGACTGCTGGACCCACTAGTGGGTCTCCTCTGCTCAATGAGCAGACAAATTCCCAGCTTACCCTGTGAACTACCTTGTTCTTCCTTTGTTCACTTTCTGCCTCAGGCAAATAGGATGGCAGACTCTGCTGCTGTCCACCCTGGGACAGGTTGTCACCTTAAAGAGTTTTAGGTGGCATAGGAGAAATGCTTTTTCAGCTACATACTTAGCTGTAACAATTATAGTTAAGTTCCCCGAGACTGCAATACTGGGAGTTAAGTCCCATTGAACTAAATGGGGTTTACTCCTGAGTAGGCAGGCCTATGATTTCATTGCTCTTCTCTCACTTTACTCAACTCTTTCAAGAAAACAGTAATAATCCTAAGCTTCAGCTGCCATTTATATAGGTTGCAGTGTAAAGAGACCCTTTAGGCAAGCCTAACAGCTTATACAAATGGTATACGGGTGGCGCTGTGGTCTAAACCACTGAGCCTAGGGCTTGCCGATCAGAAGGTCGGCGGTTCGAATCCCCATGACGGGGTGAGCTCCCATTGTTCAGTCCCAGCTCCTGCCCACCTAGCAGTTCAAAAGCATGTCAAAGTGCAAGTAGATAAATAGGTACCGCTCCGGCAGGAAGGTAAACGGAGTTTCCATGCGCTGCTCTGGTTCACCAGAAGCTGCTTAGTCATGCTGGCCACATGACCTGGAAGCTGTCTGCACATAAACGCTGGCTCCCTTGGCCTATAGAGTGAGATGAGCGCGCAACCCCAGTCGTCCGTGACTGGACCTAACGGTCAGGAGTACCTTTACCTTTACCAGCTTATACACCTGCAGCAGTGCTTTTAAGCTACACCCTAGAAACACCACCAGAATTCAAAAGGTGTGTTTGGATGGTGTGTGTGTTTGTTTGTTTGTTTGTGTGTGTGTGTGTGTGTGTGTTAAAGGATCAGTCGTAGAATGCAAGTTATCAGGTTACAATGAAAAGTTTCTTTTGACCATGCATGCATACAAAGCAGTTCAGCAGATGGGAGTCATACGCAGCTATTGCTCTGGCAACACCTATTGCCATATGCAATAGTTTGCCAGTATCACACTGCAGTCTGGATCGCATGGGCTCATCTGCGAGGACGACAGGTGGGTGAGTGGGTCCTGCGGAATGGGCAGTGGTTTGGACTGGATGACTGTTTCCATCATCCCTTCTCTTTCCCTCGTGTTTTACACCCTGCGTGAAAAGACCATCAAGACATATTTTTCAGCATGAAAACTGTTAACACTTTATAGCATTCTCTACGGGGCTGGCTGTTTGCTCCTCTGAGCTGAAGGCAACATACCCTGTGGAATGCACTGCATCACAGGACTAGCCGAACAGATTCTGGTTCCTGGAGTAAAATAGGGAAACGAGCTGTTGCTGTAACACACTGAGATATTACGCACATTTACTGGGAAATAAGTTGCACTGCTTACTTGCTAGGACTGGGTTGCCATCTGTGCTAGGGGAGAGCTAGAAGCTCGGTTGGTAGAGCATGAGACTCTTAATTTCAGGACTGTGGGTTTGAGTCCCATATTAGGTGAAAGATTCCTGCACTGCAAGGGTTTGGACTAGATGATTGTACGTTTGGACTGGCCCAAGATCATCCAGTGAGCTCTGTGGCTAAATGGAAATCTAGTCAGGCCGCATCCAATACTCTAACCTAGGAGTGGGGGACCTCTGGCCCGTCATGAGGTCCCAGTTTGGCCCACAAGGCAGTTTTCCCCAAGCTGCAGCCACTTGCCCCCCCCCACCTCATTGATCAGCACTATCTGCAAGCCCCACGGTCAATAGGCAGGTGCTATCTGAATCCAAACCATGCCAGCAGACGATACTTCAAAAGCGGTTCGCTGTAACCACCAAGGATCCATTTACAAAAGACCTCAGTGCAAAAAAAGATGACAAGTCAAGTCAGCAGAATTAAAACCGGCGATGGCAGGGCGGAGGTTAGCTAAGAGCAGCATCCAATACCAAACAACTGCTTGAAAGAAAAAGGTGATTAAAACCATAGGCAATCCCATGTACTCCACTGTCTGCTCTTTGGAGGAAATAAAGGATGCATATAGGATATACATGGTCGCCTGCAGAAGTAGGGATGCAGTTAAATCAAAGAACAGTCAAGAAGAAAGAAAGTGGATTCTAAAGCAGTATACCTACTTTTGGGCGATGCTGTGTACACACACGTGAAAAAAATACATCATTGCTGTTTACTGGAGGGTTCTCCCGTCCCCTGATAAGGAAATAGGGTTAGGATGTAGAATGGCCAGGTGAAAAAGGGAAGAAAAGAACTTCTGCACCATTAAATACCTGCAAAGGGGAATGTCATGCTTAAATTTCCTCCTCCTACACGGCTATTAAAGTTGCCAAGGCCCTGCCCTCTTCTTCACCTGCCTGCCCTAAACTGAATTGCTTGCACACCCCTTTCTGTAGTAACAAGATAATGACTTGGACTGGGGATTTTGCTCCTACAAGAAAACCCATGATGAAGTGCAAATTTCCCTTTGCTCCCCCCCCCAGCCATCATCAAAAAAGGGGAAAGGAAATGGACCGTAAAACACATTACATTTTATCTCTCTGATTCTGTATCAACAGCTACAAGGCTCCTTCTAAGTACTGCCTGGAGGCAATGTGTGCTTCAAGCCAGCAAGATAATTGCAAGCGACCCAGGGACCAAGCCTAGGGAGCAATAAAAGTACTCTTTGGGGCAGGGGTGGGGGTGAGATGAGGGGGTGTTGCTGGCTCAGGCTACAACCCTATTACGACGAGTGAGAAAATGAAGTCAAATTTTAGATCAAAGCAAACAAAATAACATTTATTTTGCATTCTATTAAGTTCCAAAATATGTGACACAAGTGCCTGAAGAAATGGAAGAGGCTTCTAAATGGCTGCTTCACACATCCCACAGATCTTTTGAGATTTTTCCTCCCGAAATGTTGCATTTGAGGGAAACCCCCCCAAAAAAACTTTAAGTCTGTTTTTCGAAGAGTCTGAAGGAATTATTGTTTTGTTTGTCATTATGTATTTTTGTATTTTTATATTGTAAACCACGCTGTGATCCTCTGATGATGGGGCAGTATATACAGTGGTACCTCTGGTTAAGTACTTAATTCGTTCTGGAGGTCCGTTCTTAACATGGGCGTACCCAGGGGGGGCAGAGGGGGCAGCTGCCCCCCCCCTAGAAGCAAAAATGATCAGCGTCCATTCAAAGCAAACCTGAACGACCATGGCTTGCCCCCCCCCCTAGTTTTGATCCTGGGTACGCCCCTGGTTCTTAACCTGAAACTGTTCTTAACCTGAAGCACCACTTTAGCTAATGGGGCCTCCCGCTGCCGCTGCGCCGCCCGAGCACAATTTCTGTTCTTATCCTGAAGCAAAGTTCTTAACCTGAAGCATTATTTCTGGGTTAGCGGAGTTCTTAACCTAAAGCGTATGGAACCTGAAGCATATGTAACCTGAGGTACCACTGTAAATGTAATAAAACAAACAAACAAACAAATAAAATCTCCATCTACCAAATTCAGAAAGATTTACCAAAGAAAACAAAACCAGAAAAAACCTACACAAATGTGATTTTCATCAAACTTAGCATGACCCTACACATATTTTTTTTTAACAGACCCCAAGAAGTTTCAGGAAGTGTTCAGTTTTGGACCAAGAACTGTTAACCCACCTCAGTCAACCACACCCTACTGAAATAAAAAGGGTTAATTACTTCTGAATAAAACTTGTTCACACCCTGGACTAGGTGATTCAAAATCAGAATGTGTAGTACCGGTATTATAAATTGGCATTGTTATAATGAGGCTATTATCAGAATGTAAACAGAAAACTAATTTAAATAAAATTAAATTAAATTTAAATTAAAAAAAACCAAAATTGGAATGTGTGCATCGGTCCAATTTGAAACTGGACTTTACCCAGTGGTTAGAATGTAGGACTAAAACCCAAGAGACCAAAGTTCTAACAGCCACTCAAGTCATGAAGCTCACCAGCTGTTATGAGAATAAAAACTTGAGGTCCTTAGAAGAAAGTTTGTCTAAGCTAAGCCAAGAGCTCAGATTTAGGCAATGTGCTAAAACGAAACTCAGCTTAGCTCAGCACAGCATCAAAATGACTGCGAGGAAGCAAAGTGGTTGCGATCTTCTCTATGGGAGCCCACACACATTTTGCTCATTCGTGCAAAGTTGTAGTTGGGCTCAGCATTGCCTCTGACTGAGGGCATTGCATTTGCAAACTGTTGAAAGGGCATCTGGTCCAAAGCGCATCAGAAACATTAACTGTTTGTTCTTGTTTCCGTGGTGTCCTACGGTTTCTACACTTCGCTACCTAACAAAGAGATATTCCTCATTGCTGGAAAGGTGCATAGGGATTAAGCGGGAAGATTTCCAGCTAGCCACAGCAGCTTTATTATTGTAAAAAAGAAAAAAGTTATTGTGTCAGGCCAGGCTAGCAGATGACAGGAAGAGTTTATGCAAATGAATGGTGGGAGTAGGTCCCCCCACCCAAAGGAGGGGGGGAATCCTATTTCCAGAACTTGATTTGATTGACAACTGCAGCTGAAACCTCTTTGACTGGATATAAATCAAATTAAGAGCATCTTCGAACACTGAACATGCTTTTGCATGCAAGCACTAGTAAAACAAGGAAGGCTGTCCTACAAAATATGCTTTATCTATCTCTTATTCTTCTCAGCCTCCATCAAATTCTAGTGAGGCGTATTTTGTTTTTAAGCATACCCTGTGGGCTTGAGCTGTAAACTGCATTGTTAAATCACATCTTAAGCAGAGTGATAGTGAATGTACAGTAATTTCCCCCTAATGTCATCTACTTTCAGAAAAAAACCAAACCAAACCACACATGGCTCACCTGATTTGAATGTAAAGAAGCAGAAAGAATGTAGTTGGTCAAGGGAGCCGTGGACTCAAAAATGTTGAAAACCTCTGTTGTAACCCATTTGCATCATACATGAGCCCCGTTGAGTACCATACTCACTGCATGCTTCAACACTGGTGATTTGCTTCTTCCAGTACACTGGTATTAGCTTTGAAGACACTCGAACTCAGGACGCAAGGGAGAAACGTGCTAAGAGGAAGGCACGCTTGGCAAATCCACACCGTGATCAACTCCTGCCCAGAAACCAATGTCCCCACTGTGGAAGGACGTGTGGACCCAGAATTGGCCTCCACAGTCACTTATGGACTCATTGTTAAAACCGTTTTTATGGAAGACAATCTTACTTGGCTACGAGTGATCGCCAAAGAAGACGACGACGACTCACTGCATGAGAGCTGGGAATAACATTTAAATGACCCAGTCATGGTGCAGGGGGATCTTTCCCATGGAATGAGCACACACACGTTTCCTGGCAAGACGCTTATTCCGTGGCCAGGATCCACACAATCAACACTCACCTACATGGTTGAGTCATTCAAGTATTATTCCAGGTGCATGAAAAGCAGCATGTGGCTAGTACAGAAATCTGAAAGGATTTAAATATATTTACGCTACAATTTAAACAAAACTCGCTCAGTCAAGCCTCACTCATGTGCTCATGTCCTTACATGGACGTCGTAAGGAAAAGCAGGACAATCCAGGACCAAATCAGAAATAGGGATGGCTTCTGTAAATCCAGGACTGTCCCTGGAAAATAGGGACAGTTGGAGGGTCTGATGCTTTGAACAGCTGCACCTGAAAGCTAGCTCGTCATTTCTGTGGTGTTTAATTGATCTGAATTAAAGGTATTTTGATATTTTCCCCTCCCAATGGCAAAGCAATTCTTTGGATAAGATGTAAACCGTCTCCTTCTGAGTCCATGGACATCATCTTCAGAACTGTTATCCCACCTATTGATATATTTCCGTTACTAAGATAAAAGTACATGCTGTCCTTTAAGAAGCGTCCCCTGATAATCTGTTCAAATCCTGCTGCTTTTGAAGCTACAGGGACAAGATAGGCTTGTTGACAAGCTGGCCTCCCTAACTGCTGTTGAAGGTGCAAGGTGGTGTTTTTTATGGTCTGTTGTCAAGAGAAGGAGGAAGGATTACAGACAGCCACTGCTTACAACAGGCACGACATTTGCAAATGTTAAAAGGGCACCGCTGCTAGTCTTAACTTGTATAAGAGAATATGCCCATGATCAGCATGCCTGATGATCATTGGAGGAATCCCAAGGACAAAAGTTTTGCCAATCTGTCAGGCTAACTTCTCTAGGGTTTGTGTGTGTGTGTGTGTAAGTTTATGTATGACAAATGAAAAAGAAAAAGAAATATCATTTCTACTAGTCAGGGGTGGGACATTAAATCTAACTGTTCCAGACTTGTAAAATCGGTGTGTTCCAGACACAATCTGTACAATCCCCTGGCACTACAAAATGTACCGAGTATGATTAATCATATGACCAGGTTTTTATTCAAAAGAATTAGGATAAAGAAAGCATTTACTTTAGAATAAATTCTGTTGTTTTTTTAACTCTGTGTTTACCAAAATGCTGCTAACCTGATGTGCCTACTTTCTGAATCAAAATCCGAAGCATACATCTCTCTTACACCTGAAAAGGTTTGCTTCTGGACTGTGTAAGAGAAAGGCACTACCTGTTCTTAGAAGAGATGGCCTACTGTGTCCTCAGTGAGTGACTATGTCCCCCTCTGAGAGCAGATAGTTCTGTGACATCTCTGCACTGAAATGCATTGGAAAGGCAGAAGGAATGGAGAGTGAAAAATCATGCAGAAAGGAAGTCTCCTCTTTTGGGGAAGGCATTTTTGGGCTCGTGGGGAAAACCTGATTTTTAATTAAGTTTAACTTCTTGTGAAGCACTAGCAGTTCTGTCATGGGACACTGGTGTGCCCTGGCATATAGTTTTGGAAGAAATGGTTGAGGCGTTTTTTTTTATCCACTGGTGAATAATAATAATAAAGGTCAGGAGAAGAGAATGCAGGACCTCATTTCTAAAGAGAGGAAGCAGAGCCTGCCTAGGAGAGTGCATTTTTCACCCTGGAAGGCCTCCCTGTTTCCAACTGTGAATGGGTATAAGCTAGTTGTGGTTACTTACTGGCCAGGCAAGATACTTTGTGCATGCTCAAGGCACGTCCTTCTTCATTATTATTATTTCATGAGTCCCAGATCTGAGCTGAACTGGGGGGTGGGGAAATGATTCTGGGGCTAAACCTTTCTAACAGTGCCTAATAATGACACTGCCTGTGCCTTGCACTGACAGGGATCCAGGTTCAATCCCTGGCTACAGCCAAGAATGAGATTGCTGCAAAGACACTATATAACAGGATCACTCATAATCATTGCCATGTTCCCCCTGCATAAGAGTACTATGATGACTCATGGAGGAAGCATCCTTGAGATGAGTAGCATGATGATATTAACAACTGAACCAAGGGGGGATATTTCCTTTTCCGTTGTTGCATTTGCAAGTATGCTTGTAGTGGTGGCAGGGTGGGGAGAGGAGACAGCCGGTGCTGCCACTGCCAGATCCTAGCGCCTGCCCATGTGCAAAACTTATTACGGTCCCAATTTATGTCAGCACTGCATTGCTTGGAATGTTACGCATGTCTACAACAACTCTGCGGCTACTGTGAGACTTAACGTGGAGCAAGGATGGCACCCAGTGGCCAAACAGCTTCATCTCAGCTCTTTTGATTCTTGAAAACATTCCAGATTCCTATTTCTCTGAAGCTACATAGCCAGAGATTCTAGTTGAAAAAGCAATGCATTTGCTTTGAACATATATCTAGAAACCGTTTAGGAATTCCTTACGTATCTTACTCGAAATTAAATTTTATTTAAAATACAAAACATAGTAAATGTTAAATGTTCACACTCTTTCCCCCACCCCACCCCAACAACTCCAGTACAATTAAAAAGAACTGAGCCAGAATATTATGGTGGGACAAGGGAAGCCATAACATTCATTGAAGGGTAAAAAAATGAAGTATTTCTATCAATATTTTGCTAGGTGACCTAGTATGATCTATTAAAAGATATTTTATGAATGCTATTTTTAAGTAAAGGCTGATCTTGTCAACCTGATGTAGACAGGGTATAAATAAACACTGTGTGGGAGCAAGTTTGCATGTGTGTGTGTGTATATATAATAATGGGTCATCAACACAGTTGTCAGGATTTGTGGACTCTCCTTAGGAACTTGGCTATGGACTCTACTGGAGGGTGTGGTTGCGACAGCTGTCGTGATGAGGTCCTATACTTGAACATTCACCCCAAGCTCAGTAAAGTGGCTATGGTTGTCCTTGTTTGCTCAGGTAGAAGTTATTTCACAGATTGTGATGGGGGTGGGGGTGGGTATTCAGGATTACTAAGGCCTACTAAATGGCCCTCCTGAACCAAAGCATTAACAGTTCTCCCCCCCCCCCAATTTGAAATTGGACGGAACCAGGCTGCAGTGTCACCTCTCACCAACCAGCCTGGGCACAAACTATGGGAGATGAGAGGGAATGTGGATGAGGGAATATTGATTAATATTTCCTATCCCAGCTTGTGCTAACAAGCTCCAAACTAGCAGAGTTTCTCATCCCCAATAAAGCGCAGCAAAGCGTGGCGTTTAAGTTCCTATGAACTTCTAGAATAAGGCAGATCCTGGCACATATTTCCCCTGGTTCCCTCTTAAAAGAAAATACACGACACATAAGCTTATAAAAGTATAAAGGTTTTACTCACAGTCATTTCAAGCTTCTACAGTCTCAGAAAGGCAGGCTAGCTTAGATTAAATGTATTTACATGTGGAGATTCTCCTTAAGGGAGAAAGGCTCCATGTGGGCCTCTCTTGGCTGGAAGCCAAGAGAGCATCTCCTGAGATGTTGCATCCTCGGAGTCCTGGTGGGAAGAGAGAGAGAGTAGCAGCTCACCTGTATCTTTGAATAGCTACAGGTAAGGCCACTCCCACTTCTGGTCACACAAAGGAAGTGATTTCAGCCTTGGCACAGGAAACTCTACCTGGAGGACCAAGACCCTTTTGTGTACACTCTAGGAATGTTGTGATTGACTGCACCAGTGTTATACATCCCACAAACCCCTTCTCAGTCTGAACAACATTTAACAAACATAAAACAACTTTATTCAACCACCCAGAGTCCCAGCTTGACACGCAGGTTCTGGAAACTCTCTCGTGGCAAGGGTTTCGTGAGAATGTCCGCAGTCATCTCCTGTGTACTACAGTAGGACATTTCTACTAGTCCATCTTGGATCATCTGGCGAATGAAGTGATACCTGACCCCAATGTGTTTTGAACGTGCAAGGAACTTTTCGGTTTGCGCTAGCTGCAGGCAGCCTTGATTGTCCTCCATCAAGCTGACAGGTCCTTTTCTCGGCAAACCAAAGTCTGTCAGGAGTTGATCCAGCCAGATGATCTCTCTGCATGCTTCCGAAGCTGAAATATATTCACTCTCTGTGGACGATAAGGCTACACATTTCTGTTTATAACTGCCCCAAATGATAGGTGCATTTCCAAACATAAAAACATAACCACTTGTGGATTTGTAATCCGCCTTATCCCCAGCCCAATCTGCATCACTGTACCCAACCAACTTAGGGTCCCTTACAGCTGGCAATCTTAATTTACAATTCATTGTACCCTTGAGGTAACGCACCACCCTCTTGACCCCACCCAAGTCATGTTCAGTGGGAGAACTCACTTTTCTGCTTAGGATCCCCACTGCACTTGCTATGTCAGGTCTGCTGGTAGTAACCAAATACAAAAGTTTACCAATCGCTGACCTGTATTCGCTGTTGTCTGGCAGCAGCTTCGAATCTTGCTGATTCTTTAGAAAATCTGTGGCCATGGGTGTCGCGACAGGGTGTGCACCTTGCATCTGCATGCTTTCTATCAGTTCTATTATCTTCTGCTTCTGGCTGAGAAGAAATGAGCCGTCTTCTTCTCTCTCAATTTGAATTCCCAAGTAATACTGGACAAGTCCCAATTCCTTTACTTCCACCTCTTTGTTGAGATGTCTGACTATGTCTTTATAGTCTCTGTCATTGGACGTTGATATTAATAAATCATCGACAAAAGCCAGAATGTAAGAGAATTGTCCATTTCTGTTCTTAGTGTACAGGCACTTGTCAGCTGTTGACTGCTTGTACCCAAGCTGAACCAGCATTTCATGTAATTTCTGGTTCCATGCTCTTGCAGCTTGTTTCAAACCGTAAATTCCTTTCTGAAGTTTACATACAAGATGTGCCTCATTTTGCTTGATAAAGCCTTTGGGCTGCTTCATATAAATCTGTTCAGAAATCGTCCCATGAAGAAAAGCTGTTGCTATGTCGACATGACGGACTGATAGGCCTTTAGATGCTGCAATACTTAGGAGTAATCTAACACTGCTGTATCGCACTGTAGGCGCAAATACTTGATCATAGTCTTCGCCATACTGTTGTGAAAATCCTTGTGCTACAAGCCTAGCTTTGTAGCGTTGCACCTCCCCTTCTGACCCCTTCTTAAGCTTGAACACCCACTTGGACCCAATTGCCTTCTTACCAGGAGGTAGCTCTGTCAGGGTCCAGGTCTTGTTGCGATGCAGTGCATCCATCTCTTCCTGCGCGGCTTGCTTCCAGAGACTGGCCTCAGTAGCTGGCAACCGTTGAACCTGTTCCCACGTGGAAGGTTCCTGTGGTGGCGCCGACCCTGCAAAGTAGGACAGTCGTAGTGGTGGAACGCCTTTGTTGGACCTGGAGGAACGTCTGACCTCTGGCTCTTGTTGAACCGCATCAGCTTCCTCATCTCCTTCCAATGGCGGCATCCCTGCATACGGGTCCTCTTCGTCTCTGGAGCCTTCTGACATCTGGTCCTCCGCGTCTTCTGGGGTGTCATCTGTAGGGGGTGCTACAACACTAGGAGGTACAATACTAGGAGGTGGATTAGTTTCTGGTATGGCTTCAAAAGGAAAACTTACAAACTCCTCTGTTGCTGGCTCATTGGAACAGTCAATTGCTGTGTTCCTTGTGTCAGCTTTTTCATACTCCTCAAAATGAATCACGTGATGTGAACTTGTTTTCCCTGTTTGTAAGTCCACAACTCTGTAGCCCTTTCCTCCAGAAGCATATCCAACTAGGATACCAGGCTTTGCTCTGGAGTCAAGTTTGTGTCTGTGCTCCTTGGGCACGTGGTAATAGCACAAACTTCCAAATACACGTATGTGTGACAAATTTGGGGCTCTTCCATGCCAAAGTTCAAATGGCGTGCGCTCTGTGCCTTTTGTTGGCAACCTATTCTGTATATAAATCGCAGTATTTGCTGCCTCGCCCCAAAGTTTCTTCGACAAGTTGGATCCTTTTAGCATACACCTTGTCATCTCTAGGATGGACCTAAATTTCCTCTCAGCAATAGAGTTTTGTTGAGGTGTGTAGCTTACTGTGGTCACATGTGCTATGCCTTCCTGAGCCATGAAGGCTTCCATTTCACGTGAGCAAAACTCCCCACCATTATCGGACATTAGGGTGGTGGGTGCTCGATGGAATTTGTTCTTGACCATGCTTACGTATTGCTTGAACAATTCCACTGTTTCACTCTTCTCTTTGAGAAGGTATCCCACACAAAACTTTGAATAATCATCCAAAAAGATAAGAATATACCTATTTCCTCCTAAAGAAGGTATATTCATAGGTCCAGCTAAATCAGTGTACACAATGTCCAGAACTTTTGTGCTTCTCTTTTCTGCACAACGTGGGAAAGAAGGTTTGACTCCTTTTTCACTTACACAAGTTACACATTTTGGTGTGGGTGTGCTACTTTTGTTTACCTGTAGACCTCTCACAAGATCTCCATTCTGCAGTCCCTGGATGACTCTGATATCCCGGTGACCCAGTCTTCGATGCCAGAGCTCCAGATCTGCTTCATGCTTCTGCTTGGATTGGGCCACTTGTGCTGATTGGTTTTCTGAAACGTTAATCTCATAAACACCATTGATTAGTTTCCCTTGAGCATAAACCTCACCATTTTTCGTTACATTGCATTTTCCATTGGCAAATGTAACCTTGAAACCTTTCTTGTCTAAAGCAGACACACTAAGCAAGTTACAATTCAATTCTGGGACATATTGAACGTTAGGCACAGTTGTTTCAAGAGATTCATTGTTCACCTTGAATTTCAAACGCATTGAACCTGCACCTTGTGATTTTAGAACATTTCCATCAGCAATCTGGATTTCAGTCCATTCACTATCATTAATTTCTCTGAAATATTCTCTTTTATGCGCAAAATGGCTTGTAGCTCCCGAATCTAAAATAAATTGGTCACTTTTCCTTTCATTTCTTTGCACATTTAAACTCTTTTCTTGCAGTAGAAATGTACGCTCGTGACCCCCCTTCTTTTCACCTTTTGGTTGAAAGGGGCGGGACTTATTCTTGGGCTTCTGGCAACTCCTTGCAATGTGCCCTTTTAAATTGCAGTTATGGCATATTAATTCTTTGGACACTTCCTTAGACTTGGGAAATTGTTTAGAAACATAACTTGTGTCCCTCCTTGGATTCCTTTGCGGAGAATCAAGGTAATCTCTGCATTCCTCTCTTAAGTGATTTGCTAGTTCATTAAAAGTCAAATCTCTTGTGTGGTCCATTATACTCTTAAATGAAGTAAATTCTTCTCCTAATGATGCCAGCATAAAAGTCACTTTGGTTGCATCATCAAAAGCTCTGGGAGTTAGGGCAATCCTTTGAACAATTTCATTAAAGTCCTTAAAATGCCCTGTAAATTGTTCTCTAGAATTCATCTTTAACTTCAGCAGTTTATCCAATAAATGTCTATAAGAGTTCTCTGATGATTGTGCATATACACGCTCAATATCCTTTAGAATCTGAGATGCATCACTTTCATAGTCAATTAGTGATAGATGCTCATCTTTCAAACTGCTCAAAATTATGTGTTTAGCTTCTGCATCTTGCCTTTCCCAATCTGCTATCTTGGTTAAATCATCTGAGCTTAAATCAGCCAAATCAGGTTTGGGATCTATTACAGCTTTAAGAACTCGCTTTGCACCAAGATGCACTAAAAGGCGCTGCTTCCATTGCACAAAATTACGATCATTCAGCAGCATAAAGTTTGATCTTGCTTCACTATCAAATCCTGAGCTTGCCATCTTAATCCTCAAAAATTGAAAAATTTTCAAAAATTTCAAAAATTCCCAAAAATGGCTAAAATTCAAAAATCAAAATTCAAAAATCTCAAAATGTAAACAAATCTTCACTGCCTCTGAGGTCTGTGAGCTCTGAGGGAGGGGAGGGGTCGCTAATCCCCCTTTCATAGCACAATGGAGAACAAAAGACCATGTGCTTACCAGGAAGTACAAACAGAAAAATTCTACTCTGCCAAAAATCACAATCCAAAGCAATCCTTTAAAAATACACAAAATACGCAGTTCTGGGCCTCAAAACCCTTTATGGGAGATGAGAGGGAATGTGGATGAGGGAATATTGATTAATATTTCCTATCCCAGCTTGTGCTAACAAGCTCCAAACTAGCAGAGTTTCTCATCCCCAATAAAGCGCAGCAAAGCGTGGCGTTTAAGTTCCTATGAACTTCTAGAATAAGGCAGATCCTGGCACATATTTCCCCTGGTTCCCTCTTAAAAGAAAATACACGACACATAAGCTTATAAAAGTATAAAGGTTTTACTCACAGTCATTTCAAGCTTCTACAGTCTCAGAAAGGCAGGCTAGCTTAGATTAAATGTATTTACATGTGGAGATTCTCCTTAAGGGAGAAAGGCTCCATGTGGGCCTCTCTTGGCTGGAAGCCAAGAGAGCATCTCCTGAGATGTTGCATCCTCGGAGTCCTGGTGGGAAGAGAGAGAGAGTAGCAGCTCACCTGTATCTTTGAATAGCTACAGGTAAGGCCACTCCCACTTCTGGTCACACAAAGGAAGTGATTTCAGCCTTGGCACAGGAAACTCTACCTGGAGGACCAAGACCCTTTTGTGTACACTCTAGGAATGTTGTGATTGACTGCACCAGTGTTATACATCCCACACAAACAGCTGGGCTATGCTGGAAAACAGCACACAGATGTGAGCTTTCAAACTGCATGAAGGGGAAGAAAGGATGTGGGTCAGACTGGCTTACGCCTTTTCCTCTCAACAACAGAGAATGGCCTGAAGGTTGAGTGAAACTCTTCATTCCTTTTAGCCAGACCTAACTCCTGCATCAGTTGGGAATACCATATTGGGATCACTGTAATAATTGTAGGGACCATATGAAAAAATGTGTAGAATTGGAACACATCTAGCGGGAATTAGGGAAATGTGTAAGGGGGAGGGAGAGAGAGAATATGTATGCTCCATGTGTACCCTTCTTGGGGCTGGACAGCTGAAGCTTGCCCCTTGCGTACATGTGTGCACACTGAACTGCAGTGTGTTGGCTTTATTGGTGGGGGGTTTAAAATATATGTATATACAGTAGTACCTCTGGTTGCGAACGGGATCCGTTTCGGAGCCCCGTTCGCAACATGAAAAGGCCGTAACATGAAGCGCCGTATCTGCGCATGCTCGCCACGCGATACGGTGCTTCTGCGCATGACGTCATTTTGCGCGTCTGTGCATGCGCAAATTGACGAACCCGGAAGTAACCCATTCCGGTACTTCCGGGTTCGGCGCGTTCCTTTCCCGTGACGAACGCAACATGAAGCAATCGTATCCAGAGGTATGACTGTATATGTTAGGGATGTGCCCACCCCTGTCAGTCCGGCACTGAGTGCATACAGGGAGCCTCAGCCTGTGTTGAAGACGGATTAATCTCAGAGCGAGTCTGCCAGCCCCTCTTCGGGGGAGGAGCAGTTAGTGGCTGGGAGCCAGGGAGTGAGAGGTCTCCAGGAAGATGTAGAGAGACCTGGCACCACCAAGCAGACTCGCTCGGAGGGGGAGACGTCAGTTCCGGCGCCCATTTCACGTAGAAGGAGAAGGCGGCAATTTAGAGTGCCAAGGCTTTGGTGTTGGCGCCAAAACAGAAGGGGGGCACTTCCGGATTCTGCTAGTGACTAGGCAGTCATGTTTGAACTGAACTCTGCACTGTACATACTTTGCACAAATAAAATGACATAAAGACAAGAAGGATTTGGTCTTTACTATTGAGCAACTGATTAGGGAACCTGACAGTATATTTATGCACAAATACATGCATCTTTCTAGACTGCCTTTCTATTTATTACATGCCCAAGAGTGGCAGAAAGCAGACTACATTTGTTCCTACAAACCCTCAAGATGTTATTCTGCACAATATCTCCTCTCTGCCCAAATAATAAAAATAATTCCTCTGTGACACAAAAATACAGAATCTCTTCCTTCATTCTTATCTTTTTATTGTGTCTTTTCCTAACACAAACTGCAACGCACATTTTACTGGCTTCCCATAGTTCATCATTTGATGAAGTGGAGATTTATTTATTTTTTATCACGAAGCAAAGCTACCTCACACTCATGACCTGAGAAAAATAGCCTTGCACATGCCATCCCTGAGAATGACTGAGTATGGTAGTTTGGAACAGCATTTGTATCCCTCTCAGTTTCCCATCAGATATTAAAGGTAGAACTAGGTGTTACACAAGAGACATGGAGCTGCCTCCATATTTCTTCCTCCTCTCTTCTTAGCAACATCTACTATAAACACGTGTGATGTGATGAGATCATGCTGAATGCCCCCACACTGGCTGCAGCCAATGATGAGAGGCAGGAGCAGGGAAAACAACCATCGATCTGGGTGTGAGTCAGATGTGGGTGTTATAAATGAGATGCTGCCAGGAAGGCGAAGGGGGGGGGGGTGAGAGAAGTAATTGCTCCAGACCAGTTTCCCAAACATGGGTCTCCAGCTGTTTTTGGACTACAATTCCCATCATCCATCACCACTGGTCCTACTAGCTAGGGATGATGGGAGTTGTAGTCCAAAAACAGCTGGAGACCCACATTTGGGAAATCCTGCTCCAGACTCTTGTCATGCTCAATATTACTAATACTTATGCTATTTATAGGCTATTAATTTTGCATAAATTTCTCTGGATGAATTAATGATTAGAAATTTCTACATGGCTGAATAGTTTGAAGGCAAGGCAGCAGTTGAACAGAAGCATGAAAATTTTTACCTCCTTCTATAAATAATGCAACATTCCCTAACACAGGAAGTTTCCAATTTTCCTGGATTTTTCTATAAGCATCATTTAATGATTAGACAACAGCCGTTTAGGCTCTGCAGCAGATGTAATGGTAAAGAAGAAATAAGAAAACAGCTGCATAATGTACTTGTAAGCCGAACTGCAACAATACAGAAATGCAACATCCCTTTCAGTATGGGAATCTTATGCATCAATAGCATTGACTTTTCCCCTCACAGCATTAATTCTTTTAAGCCGAAACTTGCCAACATATTGACTAATAAAAACAGAACTTGCAAGTACTAGAAATGGGAAATTGCCAGTGACATGTCGTTGCTTGTTTTGTTTCTTTGCACTGTTATATTTAGCATACTAATACTAGGAATAAAACAATGCTGACATTTGGGGTGTGTGTGAAAATGATTTTCAGCCATTTTCAAAGCATGCTGGAGATTCAAAGAAATTGTGTTGCACTCTACACTCCTGAGTCACAGAATTTTGACTTTCCTCACTGTGCAAGCTTTAGAGTTACACCAGATTTCCCCTTTTGCAGTGAAAAGTGACATTCCAGTGGAATGAAGTTTTTCAGGGAAAGCGCAGCACTCTCCAAGCAGCAGGGTGGTGGGGGGTTGGGTTGTTGCTAAGAAATTGTGATCCTTTCACCTTGCATGGCAAAGGACTTCCCAACAACTGCACTATGGAAGTGTCTCTTTTACAAGACAATTACCCAACACACAAAAAGTTTCCTTCTTTGAAAGGACAACTGAAACTGTAGAGGCAGAACTCCGCAGTGCTATTTACAACAATCCTTTTGCTTAAGGGGAAGGGTCTGTGCCTCAGCGGCAGAGCATCTCAAGCCTCAGGTTCAATCCCCAGCATCTCCTATTTGAAACCCTGGGCAGCAGCTGCCAGTCAGTGTAAACAATAATGGGTTAGTTAGATGGACCAATGGTTTCGCTCAGTATAAGGCCATTTCCTATGTTGCTTGCCAGATGAGTTGGGAAAGGCCACTGCAGACGCCTTTTAAAGTTTCTGCTGTTGCTTTAAAGGAAGTGAACGTTTTTGCTCCAATTGTGTGCCTCCCCAATGATAACCAAAACAAGCAATCACACCAGGCAAAAGGGTTTACCAAAAGGGACCCCGCACTTCAACAGACTCTTACATATTGTTATGAGTTTGTGGGTGCTGGGTACCCTAAATTCCTAGGTCCAGTACAGTGGTACCTCGGGTTACAGACGCTTCAGGTTACAGACGCTTCAGGTTACAGACTCCGCTAACCCAGAAATAGTACCTCAGGTTAAGGACTTTGCTTCAGGATGAGAACAGAAATCGTGTGGCAGCGGTGCGACGGCAGCGGGAGGCCCCATTAGCTAAAGTGGTACCTCAGGTTAAGAACAGTTTCAGGTTAAGAACGAACCTCCAGAACGAATTAAGTTCTTAACCTGAGGTACCACTGTAGTTGTTAGAATTTAATTAAGGCTTTGTGTGTTAAAACTGGGAAATAGTCAGAGGTGTGTGTGTGTGTGTGTGTGAAGGCGTGTGTAATTAGGCTGTGTGTTAAAAGCTAATTAAGCCAGCCTGAGTTAATGTGTCATTAGGACAACAGAGGATGGCAAAGGGGTGGGACCTCATTTCACTTTACACAGATAAAGCCGAAGTTTAGAGAAGTACAGGAAGGAAGCAATGCGAGCCTTAAGCTTAGAGAAAGGAGTGGTGCGACAGGGAGAAGCAAAGCAGCAGACAGAGCACCATGTTGAATCTCTGCTTGAATCCTAGGCTGCGCCTATGACCCTGCTGAAGTGTTAATGCTGTGAGCCCCTCCATTGTAGGCTCAGGTTGTATATACGTGTAATCACAGAGACGCCACATTCTCCACTGCGTCTCATTTTCCAAAAGGAAACACTGACCCTGGGCAAGCCGCCTGGAACCCCTGGAATCTTGCGCCACTGTGGAGACCGAGGTGGCGTGCAACAGTATTTTAGATTTTAATCTGCAACAGATGGTGAGGCTATTGTGGCCTCACCATCTATAAGGTGCCACCCTAGTAACACTTAACCTTAAACATAATGGGTTAGCTCCTGAGGCCCTCTTCTGTACGGAGGAGGCTTTTTATCTGAATTAGTGCAATATCCTTGCAGGGGGAAAAGATCTGAAATATGGAGGTGTGCTTTTTGTCCATGCAAAGTGCTGAACAATCTCTTGCCCAACTCTCAAGATGCCTACTAGCACACCGTTTTCCACAATCACTTGCACAGTGTGCCATAAGGCCTTCTGCTAGCACTTGACAACAGTTCAAGAATAGCACCACCAATAGAATTTCATCAAGTGCACATCTCCGGATCCAACCCAAAGTCTATGTGTCTATGCATACAGACACATACTGAAATCCTTCTACATATCCACGGTTTGGTGTCACTTCCTACAAATAAAACTTATTTTTTTAAAAAGTGATTTAAATAGATATCCTATTGAAGATATCTCCATTTACGGTTATTGTTTTAAGCAAAGGTCAGCCAAAGTACCAAAGCAGAACTGCCATTAATATTGCAGTCTGAATCAAAGATTTCATAAAACAAGTGATTCGTTATTTTCTGCTATAGGGTTCTCCTGAGTGCTGTTTGCCTACAAAAAAGGAGTATCTTACAAAGCTATCAATAATGTAATACAGCTATTAAATATTGATCTCTTGCACAGCATTCCCAGCTGCACAATCAGTTTAGGTTTTTAAAAAAACACACTGTAAATTACACATCAATAGAGAACAGTTTACATATTATCTTTGGAAAGGAGTTCAGATGCATCTTTTTTCCTCCCTGGGAAGTTTTTGAACACTTGTCCTAAAAGAACTTTATGTGCTTGCTGCAAGCTTCCTTTTCTAGGGAGCTATGCGGCGACTTTTGTTGTGTGGGCTCTCCTTCCGTCCTTTCTGTTGTGCTCATAAAGGAACGTTAAGGAGTTTTGAACATCTGCCTGGAGAAATGCCTGCAGCCTGGCTATACAGATATTAATGCCAGCTGTGTGACTGTAGCTGATGGATTAGGGGCGCTGTGGCATCATTTTGTGTGTGTGTGTGTTACGATAGAGTATGTGTGTATTGAGGAGTCTAGTGCTCATCATCACTGGCCCCCAACATATGTGGGTGTCATCACCGACTGTCCCTGGTTGGTGGGCAATGGAATGTTTCAAGGGCACTTTACACTGTTTTTTTGCATTTTCTGGTTGTGTGTTTTCCCTGTCACCTCCTGAGCTGAGGACACAAGAGATACAGCAGCTGTTCCACCAGCAGAGCAGCAACATATCTCCCTCCACATAATTGGAGTATAGGATTTCTCTGTAAAATTAATAAATAATGAAACAATCCGCAATGAGAAACGTCCTGTGGACAGCCTTTTAGGCTTCATTAAGCTACAATGACAAACCTAGACAGTGTCTTAAAAAGCAGAGACATCACCTTGCCGACAAAGGTCCATATAGTTAAAGCTATGGTTTTCCCAGTAGTGATGTATGGAAGTGAGAGATGGACCATAAAGAAAGCTGATAGCCGAAGAATTGATGCTTTTGAATTATGGTGCTGGAGGAGACTCTTGAGAGTCCCATGGACTGCAAGAAGATCAAACCTATCCATTCTGAAGGCAATCAGCCCTGAGTGCTCACTGGAAGGACAGATCCTGAAGCTGAGGCTTCAATACTTTGGCCACCTCATGAGAAGAAAAGACTCCCTGGAAAAGACCCTGACGTTGGGAAAGATTGAGGGCACAAGGAGAAGGGGACAACAAGATGGTTGGACAGTGTTCTTGAATCTACCAACATGAGTCTGACCAAACTGCGGGAGGCAGTGGAAGACAGGAGTACCTGGCGTGCTCTGGTCCATGGGGTCACGAAGAGTCGGACATGACTAAACAACAACAAGCTACAATGATATAAACATTTCTAGTGAAACCCATGGATTCAATCTTCCACCGATTGCCTGCTCAAACTTCCCATTATTTTGTATACACACGTGCAAATGAGTATATGTTTGCATTCATTCATTCATTCATTCGGGCTTCCTCTTTGTCTCACTTTAGGAAATTGTTAAAAGCTCGTTTTCCTCTCTTGCATTTCTTTCTTGATATCAGTTAGTAATGATATTCTTTGACTCATTTTCCTCCCCTTACTTTTTCTCAACTAAGCGCCCTTTCCCACCCAGATCCACGATGCTTTTTCCTAGTGTCTTTTGAGACTATGATGCTGAAAGCAGGGATTTGTGCTTTTTTAAAATGTTGTACATATTAGCCACTTTTATTAATAGTACATCATGATGTTGAATAGTCACTAAGGCGGAAATATGGGACAACAGGGAGATGTAGTTAGAGGGGATGGGGAGATAACAATTCAGAGTCCTAAATGAAAAGAACAGAGAATAATCCTGACATGAGTATTCATATGATCACAAAAATGGCAGAGAGAGACAATTACAAGAATTTTATTATAGGCTGCAAGTTACCACAGAGATGATCAGAAATTAGTACTGAAACAGATTTACAGTGCCGCAAGAAATTAAATCTTTCCCCACAATTCTGCTTATTTTTGTTGGCTATTTTATTCTTTATAACCTCTATACAGCCCCTTTCTAGGAAGTAAAATGTTGATAGGTTACCTTAAATTTGTCCACTTCTGCCTTTGAACATGTCGCATGGTAAGACAGCACCTGACCCAGAACAAATTAGGAGGGGAAGGGGAGAAATTCCACAAGTGAGAATCTCAAATGAAATAGGAGCTTTACGCAGTCTCTGAAAGGACTATTAAATTTATTAATATTTATGGATCACCATAGATTATATGTGAGATATTATATCACAGGTCATCAATTCTACTTGCAGCATTTACCTCCTAGATAATTTCTTAGGAAATGGTATTTCAGAAATACTGTAATGCCGCAGGCAATGTTATTGGTCTGATGTGAAGAAAAATAATCCAAAGGAAAATAATCGTGGGCTGAACCCAAGTGTGCACAGGAAGAAGGGAGCACTGGTGGAAATAGACACCCCCCCCCCAATGTGTATTCAGAATCAAGTACCACTGATTCCCCCCTTGCGTTGTTTTTTTGTTTTTTAAACCAAATTGTGATGGTTTTTCATCACTGCCTTCATCAATATTCAGATAAAGAGTGTGATCAATCTTTATCTTCTAATAGAGCAGTATCTTAACAATTGATTAATTACATTTTTCTCTGCTGAAATGATTTTTCTGTTGCAGAGCCTTTATTTTGTACACGGATGAGCCTTAAACACACTTTTGGCTGTGATTATATAGATAGCCATGGTGTGGACAGAATATACATTTGCATGCAGCTGCAATAGTTTTCAAATGTTTATTACAACTCATCCCCTGGCTGAGCTTTTCCAGTCAGTGGGAAAGCAGCATGCCCATTCTTATCAACAACTTTTAAGCTACTATAGATGTCCGATTCCCCACTGCTTGTGCCACAGCTGTCTAGAATTTTAAGCTTTCTTATTGTGTACATTGGAATACGATGAAATCACAGATCTGGATAAGAACATAAGAGTCCTGCTGGATCAGGACAATGGCCCATTTAGTGCAGTATCCTGTTCTCACAGTGGTCACCCAGATGCCCATGGGTACTTTTCAGTCATGATAAGATAGCCTAGATCTGAACTGACCACGTCCAATGGAGACATTCAGGTCCTTGGAAAACACATCACCAAGATTGGACAGTAAACAGAACAAAACTAACTTTCTCTCTCTTATGTTGAGGAGCACGGGGAGCTAGGCAATAAATTAAAGTAGAAATGCATGCACCTTATTTCTACGGCAGGAAGGACTAAAAATCTGTTAAACAAATAATAAATATATTAATTCTTCCCCCTAGTAAATGCTAAGTTGATTTACAGTGATACTCACATCAAGAGCCACAGATTGCTTTGCCCAGGATTTATTCACTTGGTCATACATTATTGTATTGTTGATGCCCAAGCCACAAAATATGACAAAAGCCTAGGAAAATAAATAAAAATAAATAAAAAATTGTAGCATGTCATCTCTAGAGATCAACATTAGTTTACTTGTTAAGAAGTTCTTTAAACACAATTCTCTGGGAACCTGAGCCAGCTTGTTAAACATAGGGCAAAATAGTCATGACACCAAAGCAATGGTATTGTTAGTACATTATGTTAAGCTATAGCTTATTTCTGCTGTCTGAACAGCAGCTAAATCCAGCTCAGGAGCAGATGAACCACAGACGAATAGCAATGTGGAACCATGTTTTTTTGTTGGCTTGCAAAATGGTGGTTATTTTTAACTATGGTTTGGCATTATGTTCAAACTGAACAATCTAATTTAACAATGGGTTCCCCCCACACCCCACTTCAACCCAGACACTTGTCAAGCTATAGAGGCAAATGGCAAAGGATGGAAGGAAACAAAACAAACTTTGCCTCTACAAGGAAACAGTTTTAAGAACCTTTAAGTCTAGATGGGACTCTGGGTGGTTTATTACATTGTGCATGCAATTGTTATATTTTCCTGAGAAGGGGGATTGTGAGACATTGTAGCCAAATATAACTAGCAAGCTTAGGGCTAGTTAATGCATGAAGGGGTTAAGATCACAGAACTGTATTCTCAGACTCAGCTAAGTCATGTCCTCACCTGGAAGGAAGGTAAGTTTCCTTCTTTGTTCATTCTCCTTTCATCCTGTGAACTCAGTGAGATAGGATGTACCTGAGCTTGCTCACTACAAGCTCAGAATGCATGCTTAATTATAGTTATTACACTATATTTTGTATGCCAAGATTTCTGCCTGTGTTTACTTGCTGTTGTATGGAATAATGCATGAATCTGACCTTTGGAGTTTGTAAGTAAAGCATGTAAACTTACTAAGCATTTAAACTTACTTGTTCATTGTAAGAGGGATAGGGAGGGAAAGCACTGTAAGCAGCTAGAATGAAAAAGGTCTAACATTCCCACTGTGCTGCATGATTCTGTGTTTTAAAACTCTGCTGATGGGTCTCTCTCTCTCTCACGAGCTTACTTGTTCTGTGTTTCTGGGTGTAGGCATTCAGCACATTCTTTTTATCGATTACCCCACACAGGTGATCTATATGTTCCCCCTCCCCCAGGAGAAACAAGATATGGGTTAGTGTTATGTATAAATTCACTTATAGCCTGTGGAATTCTGTCAGTATTATGTGAGATAGTTGAGAACTACCCATTAGTCTAAAAGGCTGATGCACTACTGCAAATAAAAAAAAGGTATTATCAGTTGAAGCAGTGTGGCTAGCAGCAGGCAAAACTAGTATGCAGCACAAGACAATGGTCAATTCATATACAGGGCATCTCTGTTACCACAAAGCTATGACTCTGGAGATCTACTGCAAATCACTGTGGATAATAACAAGAGAGATGGACCAACGATCCGATTCAGCATCAGGCAACTTCCTATGTTCCTAAATACCAGTATACAAGTTTTTAGGTCCAGAGTAGTTTGAAATTAACCAATTCTATCTGATGAGTTATTCTCAAATTACAACTATTTTTGGAGGTAATTCTCCATCCTGGATCCAGTACTATCAACTGAAACATTTTCTAGCCTACAATTTTAGAACTGAGATGATGGAAGCAAAAACGTCTCTGTCTGAATTACTACTATTTGAGGTGAAAAAACTGTAGAGGAAGAAATGGAAAGGGTTCTTGTTTTAGATCTATCATGCTCTTATAAGCTACAGAGTGGGAAATGAAAGCAGTAATTTTCAAACCAAATGGAATAATACTTTGGGAATTGATATTTCAGATTCTGTTTGGCACTTCATTTTTACAAAAGGCCCTGCAGCCTCTCCATGTAGAAAACTGAAGGAAAGCCATTACAAGGTCCTTTAAAGCTCCATCTCATCTAGCAAAAATATATAATAGTTACTATGAGATATGCTGGAAATGTTAGAAACCTAATGCTGATAGTTTCCATACTTCGTGGAGTTGCAATAAGACTGAGAAAGTCTGGAAGTTGTTACTAGGATCTTTCTCAGGATTAATAATTCTCAGAATGCAGCCTAGTCACCCTTACAAGAAAATCCATTCTAGTACTTTCACTGGTATTTATTTATGAGTATATGTAAAATAAGATCAGGACGAACATGCCTTTTTGCGTACAACACAAGTGTAAAGGAGACTCCACTTGCAGAAATACATAGGCTGTATTCCAGCCCAAGTTTAGCAAATCCCGTTGTTATGAACAGGAGCACTGCAATCCAAACCTATATAAATTTGTTGAGAAGCAACTCCCAGAGTGTTCAGTGGAGCGCAATCTCAAGTAAATGTGCAGGGGCTGAAGCCTTAAAGCAAGCAATTACTTCAGTCCTGCTGAAACAAATAAACATCAATGTCAAAGCTGGATTGTGTCCATTACCCGTACCGCTCAAGTAGAAGTCCCTGCTGCAAACTTAACATTTCTCACCTCAAAGAGTCGCTGGTCGGCATCATCGAACGGTTTTCCATCAAGCCTATTCAGCACTTGAGCTACTCCTGTGGAAAGTTAGCAAACATAGTTCATTTTATACATTAATTCATAGCTCTTTGTATTGTAGTAGTTACTGGCTTATTTATCAAAACTGTATGTGTCAGCTAAACCAAATGGGGGAAACTCTCTCCTATGCCTGATCACATTGGCTTAATTAATTAGGCTGTTAGCTGGGCTGTCTTAAATCCTGTATCTTAAGGCCAACACAATATATAGTGAGCATATCTCAGTATTTCACAGCTAAACTAGAAACAGCTAAAAATATAGAGGGGAGGGAAGCAATAAAAAACAATCAAACATTATATCTATTAAAACATGCAGATCGTTACAATAAAAACATCAAAGCACCAGTTCGTTCCTTAAAAACAGTCAGTTACCAAAAGCCTGTTAGAACAAGAAAGTCTGCAACTGCAGGCTGAAAGCCAACAAGCAGGAAGCCAGCCAATGTAGCTTCTCTAAGGAGGGAGTTCTGAAGTCTAACAGCACAACCACGTTAGTCATTATTGAGTGATATCTTACCAATTATTTGGTGACTGCTATTCCATATAGGGACACAGAGAACAGATCTTATATGAAAGCCAGAAATCTGGTCAGCCTAGGACATGAAAACAATACAATTAGTGACTAGCAATCTCAATTGCATCGCAGTTGTGATAGTTAAGCCTCTGACAGTGGTTGAATTGGACAAGTGCAACTGCTTAGGAAATTTAGTTATTCTCAGACTGATTGCCAGAGGCAATCAGACACCCCCATGGTGCCCCCCCCCATGTTAAACCACTCAATGTTTACATTTTTAGAATTGAGCTCTTTGGGGGAGGCTACTTTTGACATTTGGTACATGTCTGTTTTTTTGGTGGATGGTGTCTGATTTTTATTGTCTGTGTTTTGTTTTGTTTTGTTGGGGAGTTGTAGGTCTTTTCTGCCTTCTTGGGGGGGGGGGGAGCCTGGGTACCAGCAAGTTTTTCTTCTGTGAAATGAGAATGTTGCGGTGTGGAAAACAAATGTGTCCCCATGCCCCCAAAAGGTTGGACACTCCTGCTCTAGGAACTGAAGTGGTTTGCAGTCCACCTTCTATGAGGCAAGGGGAAGTTGTTAGTTTGCATGGTATTAAAACTTCACACTATTGCAGGGGGGGGGGGAATCCTTAAAGCAGAGAAAGCAATAGGCACGGAGCCCAGAGGCAAGCATGTTAAAGGAAGAGTGCAGGTAGTCCAACAGAGTTAAGGGAGACTCAATGAAGGAATGGAAAATGAGGATTGGGGGAAAGGGTACAGGAAAAGTGGAACTGGGACAGCAGGAATGGATCAGAGGGAAAGCTCTGAATAAACCTCACAGAACTGAAGATTCTGAAAAGCTCTATAGTGGAGGAGGGGGTGGAAGGAGTATTAGGCAGGCTGCTCAAGAGAGGGTGGCTGAAGGAATTGGTAAAAAGTAAATTGTGGCCTCAAAAGCAGTAGTCTGAAGAAAAGGTGGATGGTAGACACATGGAGTTGATGAAATGCAGAGGCATGGTGAAAGGACTAACGTAAGATTGCTTGCCCAAAACTGTTCGACCCCTTCCAGTCTCCTATTCAAATACTCAAAGGGGGCCTGATTCCCACTGCCCAACATGGGGGTGTGGGGAGAACACTCACTTTGAGGGCCAGGCTGGGCTAAGAGATAGTGGAAATGGCTCCCACATGGGAGAGGCCTGCTGTGCATTTTCTCATCCTTCCAGTTGTTTCAAAAGTGAAGATACTGCCAGCATACACACTGCAGCATCTTTACGTCTGAAACTATCAGGGGAAGGAGGAGAGACCTGGTGGGCCTCTCCCACCTCCCTTAAGGGGTGAGTGCCCCTTGAGGGACAGGGGCAGAGTAGTGAGTGGAGGAGGGACAGGGTTTAAACCAACAGAATCAAGGAAGGCACCTATGGGGCTGTGCCAACCCTGATTTTTGCTCTTTTTAATCTGAGTCTGGACCCTCACATTTGCTGTGACTCGGCCCACCCCATCTCTAAAAGCAGGACTGGGAGAAAGCTATGGACCTAAGAGAGATGGGGCTGTATGCTATTATTGGTAGGAAGGAAGTGGGAAGACAGTGGTTTGGTGGGCTGGGAACTATGGGCTAAGGACGTGTAGGATGTTGCAACTAATGAGAATGTGGGGAGCCCGGTTTCTATTTTCATTGCTGGTTCTGACCTTACTAATCCTAAGGAGACAAAGAGGGCTGAAAAGAAGTGAGGGTGGGAGAAGATTTTGCAGAAAGATTTGAATTAACTATCCAACGATCTGGTTGCAAGTTTGCAGCTATTACCACATAAATGACTAAACCTAATGGAATAAAGGTTCAGAAGAGGGAGAGTAGTTGTGTCCTGAATATATTATGCCAGTATCTGATCCATTGATAAAATGAGCACTGAGCTGGCAGAGCAATTTATAAACATGATTCAGATCACAACGGAAGGTATCAGATATAATGGAAGTAGCTAAGATTTTGCGATTTAAGAGAATACAGAGGTGTGTAATTAGGTAGAGGATGCCTTACTTCTGCATCAAAGCGAGGATCTTGATAGGCATCGCTGATGTTCACTGGGAGGCCCGTGGAAGCTACGAGTTCAGCAATACTATTATTTACTAGCCAGTCTGAATAAGATGAAGACGGTTTCTCCAAACTGTCTTTGAAGCTATCATAAAGGCAGAGCAGAGGAAGAAAAGGGTATAGTCACTGTTGCTTGAAAGCCCATCTTCATAAGTCTGGAAAGCATAGCCTTATATCAGGATTACCTATAAAAATTCAGAGCAGCTCAATGGCATTAGGTACAGAATAATACATCCGTTTTATTTATATGCTTATTTCCAGTATTTAATTTTTTTTAAGAGAAATGAAGGATGTGATCAAAGTGGCTAAACAAGGAAATTTCAATAAATATGCAAAAGGGTAACAGTAAAATAGGAAACTGTGGTTATGTTAAAAAAAGCAGACAGAACTCAATTAACAGCAACAGACAGATCCTGAAAGATGAATCCCGGGAAAGGTTTGCTGAAATAAACCTGGGTTGGTTTGGATGATATATTTGGAGTGGTGCAGCCAAGCACTGGTCTGTTTATCTTCCTCGCAGCATATATGAAGGTGACCCAAGGTGGCCGGTCTAAAATATTCTGCTCTCTGGAGTGAAGGGCAAGATGTCACCCCTCCATTCCACATACACAAGCTGACGAGGTTGGCAGCTGAATCTTGAAGAACAGCATCTTCCATTGAACTTGGAGGCATCAGGCTAGATAAGAAGGCATGGGGCAGATTGCATTGTACACCAAGCTCTATCCTCCAACACCTTACACCTGCTCTGTGCCCCCAACTCTGTGTCAATACGATACGGCAATCTTTATTGTCATTGTCCCATACAGAACAACGAAATTGAGAATCTACATCAAACATGCAAAAACCGACAAGCCTACTATCCAGAAAATGCCTGTCCCTTACTTATGCAGTTGACCCCCCAGAAAAAAGGTCTAGACATGCTGTCCCCCATGTGAACATTCAATGTGAGGATGGAGACTGCTACACCAGGGAGGGCAGTGTGCTCTCACTCTCCTCCATGTGACAAGCCAAAAGATATCATTCAAACTGACTGCAAAAGGGCCAGGTAAATTTCTCACGGGAGACTGTTCAAAATGACAGATTCCATTGCTGAAAACATCTAATTGCAGGGGAACTCAAAAGAAAGGTGCAGAGAGGTTCGTCTTATTAAGAACTTTGAAAGGTCTATATAAGCACTTAGTATTGAGTCTAGAGAATGAGAATTGCAAACCAACGTAGACTGTACAGCAGGGGTGCCAGCCTTTTTGGACTAGTAAGCACATTTCAAGTTTTAAGAGAGTGCTGGGGGCAGCAATCACAATGGCTGCTATGGAGGTGGCATGCAGTAACATAAAATCGGAGCGAACCCCCAGTGTTTTAAACAATGCTTCACAGCCAAGGTTGCATAAAAATAAAGTGCAACCTCAAAATTTATGGAGTGAAGTAGTATTTAAAGAATCCAGATGGATGAACACTGCAGACTCTAGCATGCTACCAGGGTAGCACAGACATGTATCTCATAGAGGTGGCATCCTCAAAGGACACTTTCTCCACCTTCCTTATAACTGAAGGAGATGATGGGGAATGGAATCCACAGGTTCTGCATCCCTGTTTTAAAAGTGAATGCAGAATGCTCAGAATTCTAATTGGAGTGTACAGTGGAACCTTGGTTGTACAATGCAATCCGTTCCAGAAGACCATTCGACTTTCAAAACGTTTGACAACCGAGGCGCAATGGGCGGTCGGCAATTTCAATGGAGAAAATTGAGAAACATTCCTCGGAAGCCGTTCTACTTCCGAGGTGCGTTCGAAAACCGAAACGTTTAGCTTCCGAGACGCTCAAAAATCGAGGTTCCACTCTATTACTATGGTACAGAATAACTGTTCCATTAATTTAATGCCATTTCAAAATCACATTCAAGGCTGTTACTTAAATTTCTTTTTAAGCAACGTAACACAAGCAGCTCAATTCACAACCAAGTTAAGGTGAAGTGTCTGGCTCTAACCCAATTTGCATCAACTCTTCAATGGAACAAATTAGGACTCATTCCAAGTATTTTGGCTTAATTTGCGTGTGAGTGACGGCATCATCAAATAAATTTCTGTTTACAGTCAAAACTTCAGCAAAAGTCTAAGATATGAGCCATTATATGAACAGAGGGATGAATAAGCAACATTACATTCAGCTAATTTTGTAAGTTAAAAGTAGAAATAAAATAAAATAAACTGAAGGAGAGCAACATAAATTTTCTAACTGTTTTGAATAAAATACCATGACTATCAGTCTCAGAGCAGAGCATACTGAGACAAAAGAGAAATGGATCAGCAACAAAGCAGCTGCATCTATCAGCCACAGAAAAGGGAATGAATTTTAGCTAGCTGCATAATTCTGCACACTCAATGTTCTCTGTTTAAAAGAAAAAAGTTTTATAAATAAAACTTATTTAAAAAGAAAACAGGACAGCAAGTCTTAGAAAAATATCACTCACATGGTTTTCAGTTCAAATAATAAAGTTATACAATACATGCTTTGATAGCAGTATAACATCTAAAGGTGTAAAGGTGCAGAAATGCAACATCTTGTTAAATGTTTTCAGTTTATTTCAGCAGCTTCAGGAACACTGAGGGGAAAAGAGCCTTTGAGGGCAAGGTTCCAATTACCAAAGCACAGAGCTCATAACTGTGTATCTTGCAAAATCCATCATGAAGCGGGCAGAGATTTAAAGCGCACAGCATCAATTAAGATCTTGACATTATTATATGACAGGGGGAGGAAATCAGTACTAGATTATGTATGACAGGTTTTAGAAGCAGCAAAATGCATCCAAGTTAACAAAACAAGAAATAATTCAAGTGGAGGTTCAAACAGTAGGCTGCCTAAACCTCAAGCAAATTTGTGCTTATTGCTACATGCTTACTGCTGCAACTGATTCCATCCAGATGCTGTGGATTACAGATCCTATCACCCCTGACCATGCTGGCGGGGGGTGATAGGAGTTGGAACCCAAAACTTCTGGAAGGCACCATGTTGGCTACTCTTGCTCTAGAGATATTCTATCAAATTAGAGTTTCTTTTAGAATCGGGTTTCCGAAACTTGGGTTTCCAGCTGTTGTTGGACTACAACTCCCATTATCCATAGTTAACAGGACCTATGGTCAGGGATGATGGGAACTGTAGTCCCAAAACAGCTGGAGACCCAAGTTTGGAAACCTTGTTTTTAGAAGGTGGTTCATCTGAATTTGGAGGAGAGTCGATCTATGTTGCACATACTTAGCAATCAGGTTTGTACTTTCGGTGTACTGTAAGCTCCTGACTTTGAATAGACACATAGTGCTGGTGGCACAAAGTGTTTTCCATCAACTTAGGTTGCTGCATTAATAGCAACTCTTCTTGAGAGGTAACCTGATCACAATAATCCATTCTCTCGCATCACCAGGTCTACTGGTTACCATAACTTATTGTAGTTTATGCAGGCATTAAACCTATACCTGCACCATCTGAGAAAAGTATTGCTTTCTCTAGTACAGCATATTGTAGAATGCAATACTTAAAAGAAATAGCACAAGATGGAGGAAGGGAAGTCATGCTAATTTTGTGCAACATGTAAGAAATTGTGAAATAAGCTAATTGAATAGAAAAGATACTAAATTCAGGCCTTTTGGGGAGGGGGGAATCACCTTTATAAAACAGCTATTCATAGACAGTCCAACCATCAATGATTAATCATTAAAACATAATCCATTGCAATATAAAACATGAGATCTAACCTATTCTCTGCATCTGCACTGCATTTTGGAGACATCAACTCGAAGGATTTGGTGAATTTCACTACCTGTCATGGTAAAACAAATACATATGAATCTCAGATTTCCTCCCCTCAGACATTTTCAAAACACAACAGTGGAAAAACACACGCTCAATTTATAAACAGTAGCCACAAAGCAACTCTCTATGCTGACTGCATAGAGCTCAATTTCCCCAATTAAATAATGCTGAATGAATGCAAAACTCATTTGACTGCAAAATGATTGCTCATATAGATTAGAGTCACAACTCCAGATCACAAAGTTTACCTCCATAGCATTCTTTTTCACTTTAATGGCTCTCATGGTGAAGCATGTTGAATATTTTCCTTGTTTTTTCCCCAACCATGTTTTTGTAAGTATCGGTAATTCTTATTTTGTTCATCCCTAGCTAGCAGGAGCAGTGGTCACAGATGATGGGAACTGTAGTCCAAAAAGAGCTGGAGAACCAAGTTTGGGAAACCCTGATCCAGAATTAGGTTTGGCATCAAACCCCTGCCTTGGAAACTCACTGTTAGTTAAGAGATCCATTAGTGGCTTGCAACCTGACCTAAGTTCTCAGCAGAAGCACTTCTACCATACAAAACTAGGGTATAAAAATGAAGAAGTGTATATTTATTAGGGGTTTTTTTGGTATTAAATTATGAAATACCAATAAATAAGTAAAATTAAGGTGTACCCTAAATCTGGAAAGTTTTAAGATTATTGGAGTAGACCAGGGATGGCGAACCTGTGGCCCTCCCAGTGTTGTGGGACTCCAACTCCCATCAGTCCCAGCCAGCATGGCCAATGGTCATGGATGAGGGAAATTTCACTTGAGGATTATGCAAATTGCTTAGATGGGCCAAAGGTTCAGCTCAGTGTAAGGCTCCATCGTGCATTAACATTAGAGTCAAATTGATCCACACTGTCACATAAACATGTTCCTTGCCTTCACGTAAAAAAGAGATATGGGATAACTTTTAAAGAATCAGATCTTTGGGATTTCGCCAGTTCTAACACTGAAGAAGCCTACTGCAGGTGCAAACTTAAAAGTGTATGAAATAAATAAATAAAAACTCTGGTGAGAAAATTCAGATTATAAACTTTCACTGTGCCATCTTATTCTTCAACATCAGGAGGATAATAATCATGACACTAGTAGAGGAATATTCCCCCGCCAGGCAATCATTTTTTGGCATCAGTCAAAATAGCAGACAAGAAGCCTATATTCTTATATAATAAGAGCAACAAGAGTCCAACTGAAACCAGTAGCTCCAAACTATAATGAAACCACCACAGGCAACAGGGATCTGAACACCGACCAATTGCTTAGCTGTAACTTCCATGCCTAAAAGTCACTGTCAGGTGTGTGTTTCTTGAAGAATAGTAATATATTTATAAAGCAGTACACACAACATTCACCTTGCTTCTTACACATCTCATGATTCCAGCACTTGTCAATACAAAGTGAAGCTTGCTGCCTAGTTTGTCTCGGTGGTAATACCCCATCTGTCTTCTGACAGCCACCTCCAGCAATCCTTCGATTGCTTCAACATACTTGTGTTTTAACCAAATGTCACAGCACTAGTGGGTAAGTGACTGAAATGCTGATTCAGAGCACCAATCAATCATAAATCACACTTTCAGGCAGAGAAAGCAGGCAGTTCCTGTAGCTATCGTCACTAGGTGAGGGGTGGGGAGTTTGTTGCAGTCACTGTTACAGGTATAAACAGTGATGATAGCTCAAAACACCATAAGGAGGAGGGAGAAAAAGCACTGTCTGTCTTGGGTGCTGTTATTTCTGTTACCATTGCTCCTAGCAGCAATGGGGTGGGGAGCATTTAGGGACTTGGTAACAGAGGAAAGGTTGCATGCCATTTCTCTGTGCCACCCACCTAACCTACTAGTGAGATTTAACAGACAAACCATTGTCTCCAATGAGAGCAAAGGGACAAGCCATTTTGGTGAACCAGAGTAAATCTCATGGGAATGTCTGGAGAATGCTCTGAGTGTTATCTTGGCACCTGATGTGAGAAGCAAACAACTTGTTGCCTGGCTTGAGCTCCTGACTAAGTTAGTGACCTAGTAACCCCAAGGTCTTAGTGAGGACTGGGTGAGAGCTAGAGCAGAAGGATTTAGGAACACAAAACTGGAGAAAGAAGCAGACAAACATGTGTGTCAGTCTCTGAAGATCTGCCTGCTTTAAGATTAAGATGCTGTGACTTAACAGAGAAGATTTGTGAAATATATTTTATTATATGCACATTTAGACTTGGCGTGCCCAACATGTTAAGAGAGAATGACAGCAGTCTGAATGTGCACTTAAAATACCACAAAGTCAGCTTCTCACCATGTGTGCAAAGGCACAACACGAACACGTACTTGCAATCATGAATGTAAGCAAGTCCCTGCACCTTTCCCTTTCATGAAGTCTTGTTCCTACTTGCCCAAGTATGACTAAATCATTCGGAGAATGTGTTTCTGCCTTATTTACTGGCTACAGGGAGCCACCTATGGGTATAAGCTCTCCAAGTTAGGACTACTGCTATTTATACACTGGTGTTATTGTCACCTAAGTGTCTCCCTAGGGTATTCAGAATCTTGTTAAGAGCAGCAATAAGCATATGAGACCAGACAGAAGCATAGGCCAATAGAATAAGCCAGCATAGGCCAACCACTTTGATCAGCAATGAGTCATATCCTATCAAATAAAGTATACCAAGGGGATTTTTTTGTTTTGTTTTAGAGGCAGGCGATTTTCCACTCTTGTCAAATTTTCAAGTGAGGGATTAGTAAACTGCACTGTACAAAATTCAAGGTTACGAAACGGTCACTCTGGGCATATCTGTACTACAAACATATACTGATCTTATGGCATTCCACTGTCATGGCTTCCTCAAAGACTCTGGAAACTGAAATTTGGTAAGGGTGCTGATAATTCTTAGCCAGATGTGCTCCTAGTCCATTACTGTTGCCAGGATTCTCTGGGAAGAGGGAGCCACTCTTAAACAACTATGTGTCAGTGGTGTAGTTATACTCATCCTGATATAATTCAAATGTTAAGATGAAGATATAATAATGAAAATACTTCTTTTAAAAATAGAAAAAATGTGATCAAAAAAGATGCACTGTGTTACATAAAAAACCAAAGAGAGTGTGTGGTGAGGAAGGGGGGAATTATCACTCATTTTCAAGATGTGTCAGGGACACATTTTCCCCTCCAAAACACAGAATAGATTAAAAAAAAGGTGTCACGGGAGGACTCAAATGCGTTAATAGGTGATTTTTGCATCCCCAGTAGGAGCCGATTTCGCCAACCCCTAGGTACGACTCTACAGCTGGGAGAAAAGTTGCAGATTGTTTGGCAGCTATGTGATGAAGCAGAGTCAAATTGCCAACCGGTGGCTTTTTCTGTTTAGAGCAGGAAAGAGCAGTTGCAGGGGGAACGCTGACTGCTACTGCTCAAAAATACCCTACCCATCTCAATCCCCACCCCACCCCCATGAGGGAACCATTGACTGCTGCTTCATGCAGGTGTAGGGAATACCACAGGACAGCAACACACATCAGTTTCATATTCCTCCCTGAAGTTTCTCTCAATAAATCATGAACAGAGGGAAGCATTGGGCACCGCTGCCCAAACTCACTCCATTCATCTTCAGGCAGCAACGCCCAATAAAACACTCACACACACACACACACACCCCCAGCCTTCATGGAGGAATATAGGAGCCAACTCCTAGGGGCCATGGGATCTTCGGCCTCCCCAAATAAAATATTTGAGGCCCTCCCCCAGTTGATGGGCACTGCCGTTCAAATGGTGTCTGTGCACCACATCATGCGATCGATTATGTGGAGCAGGCCTTACCTGCGGGGCCCCTCCCCCAATATTTTGTTCAAGTTGGCATCCCTGTGGGGGGAAAGTAGCAGAACTAGCAACTAAATTATTTTGCAAGGGCAGCCCAAAATGTGTGACCCCTGTACAAAGGTAAACATTTTATTTTGTTGTTGTATCTTGCAAGAGAATTTGCAGAGTAGTAACCTAACAGCATTGAACAGATATTTATCAGCTAAAAGAAGTCATCATAACAGCAATGCATTGAAGCTGAAATCTGAAACACTACTTACTGGAGACTCAATGTCTTCGAGCAGCAATACCGAGCAGCGGTCACACTTTAGTAGAGTTTGGGCTCGGTGCATAATTTTCTTCACAATTTTCTCTAGGTCTGTCTGTTCTTCAAATAGGTCATTAACCACCTCCAGCAAGGCCTATATACATGGGAGGGACAGCTATTACAATTTGAATAAATTATTGGACAATTTCCCCCAAAACAAGAGTTCTAAAAGTACCAGTTACTGTATAACTTACTGACTTTGTAATATGGGTTTACTCCTTCTAAATTAAATTTAGGTGCCCAAAACAGCAATGGGCAAATGTCCCTGTAAAAAAATTGCTCGTTTTCTCAATGGGGCCAGCATAAAAGGCCACTTCAGTGTTTCATGTATGCCTTAAGGTATACCAATTAATGGAATTGATTGCATTAGGACTCTGTTTGAAGCGTCCTTCCTCCCAGACTTCCCTCAGACACACAGATTATATTTGCCAATATTTATCTCTAGCTTTACATGCCAAAATACTTGATGTGTAAAGTTGTGTCCTGTTGCTCTCCTGAATATGTGCCAGATCTCTAAACCCTGGCCTCCCGATTTCCTCACAAATGTCACCCACAAGATCAGGAGGTAGGGAAGGGGGGAATCAAAGACTCCCACTGAAATGTCAAAAATAAAGACTAATATTTTTTCTACAGTAGTCAAGTTGTACAGAACACAAGAAAGCTCCTTGCAATGCTAGTGCATTGTGCTCTCATGAGTTGCACACTGCAACATCTTGGTAAAGCTTTTAGTGGTCACCATTTAGCTAAAAAAAAATGTTGGCATCTTAATGTCAGCGGAAAGGAATTACTGTAGAATTACTACTGGCAGATAAAAATTTGGGTAGAAACATCCGTAGCTGCAAGATACCCTTTGAATATGAAGCTAAAACCATAAAGAACAGGAAGACAGGAAATATATATATACACTGCAATTCTATGCATGTTTACTCACAGAGGTTTCACTGTGTTTATTCCTAGGAAAGAGCACGTAAGATTGTGATATGTATTAAGTGTATTGTGTATTTTCAACAAAGTGTCAATGTTTTCTTTAGAAATAATAATGATTTATCTTCAGTCACGTGACCTTTTATCATGTGATCATGCAGAGACAGCATATGAAGTCAAAGCTAGTGGCAGTGGCCCAAATTGCAACTTTTCACTTACTCTGCTTCTATCATACTCCTTCCTGGAAGCAGCAAACAGCTGAGCGTTAGATATGGCAATCCCACAAAATGGAAGATACATCTCCATTACCTGGAGCAAAAAATGAATTATCAGCTATTAGAAGTCGTTATTGTAATTGTAAAGTGCGTCTTCAATCTAGTTCTCAAGGAGGTTGGTATGCCTGTCCACTTCACACTGCAGGACATATATGGTGAAAAACACTTCCATTTCTCTCCACACACAGAACTAGGTCTTGGGGATAAGAACAGTTCAGAAACAAAATGGCTGCCTCAAACTTGTCAGTGTGTGGGTGAGGGATGGGTGGGCTTGTTTTAGAGCTGCACTTCAGGCACCCAATATGGCCACCAAAATGATTTGAAAGGAGGAAGAGAGCTTGACAAGGCTTCCCACAACAATGGCCGCACTTTCTTTTCTTGCCTTATTTCTAAAGTTTAAGAGCAGTCCGCTTTTGAGGAACAACAATAAGAGCAGAGTTCCGGCTGTTGCCACCATTCTTAAGTGAGTCCCAGATAAGGAAACATACACTGCTCAGTGGGAGAACCCATGATTTGCATGCAGAAGGTCCCTGGTTTAAACCCCGGCACCTCCAAGAAAAGATTCCCTGCATGAAAGCTTGGAGAGCTGTTGTCAGTCACTACAGACTACACTGGGCTAAATGGACCAATGGTCTGATTCAGCATAAGGCAGCTTCCTATGCTTTTATTCTCAGAGGTACTCTGGGAAACGATACCCTCATGTCCTGATTGTGGGCTTCCCAGAGGCATTTGATTGACTTCTGTGGTAACAGGATTCTGGACTAGATAGGCCTTTGGTCTGATTCAGGGGGGTTCCTCTAATATTATTGTGCTACATTTTTTAGGTTCCCAATACCACCCCATTTCAAAATTTCCCAACATATGGATACCAGCACGTCATGGAGAAATGTTCTAGCCTTGTCTTCTACACGATGAGCTATTTTTTGTGTGCGCAAAGACATAATATGGGAGGCACCATCCAAATAGTGTTGTTTTTTAACAAAGGTTTTCTGAGATGAAGAGCTGCCATGGCCTATGGCTAGGCTTGTATAATTTACCTTGTCACCAAAAACATGCAACTTTAAAGCCATTTCATACATTACACATACCGTGTCCCCCTGCCCCTCCAAAAACAGCCATCTGCAATAAAATGATTGGCTTTCCAAATGGGTGTAAGTTTGGTGAAAAACACACAGGCTTGTGCTACATTTCAGATGTACCGTATCACTCTGTAGAAAAGGGTGGGTTCAATTTTTAGTGCTGAGTTGAACAAGACCGGTGATTTATAAAGAACCTTAGGGGTCAGATTTCAGCCCGTGCCCACGTTTTAACCTTTGCTCCTCCAACAGCCAAAGGGTGGTTCAAAATAAAATGTCATTCAACAAATAAATTCTTATCTTGCAATTCTGCCATGACACATAATACTAGCAATACTAGATTACACGTTCTTCACTATTTTATCAGAAGAAATAACTTCAGCTAAGGAATAAAAACTGTTCAACACTGTCCAGTACTTGAATTTTTTTCACCTCAAAATCATCATCTTCTTCTTCTGCATGATTCCTTTTTATTCTAACCTCATGGCTATTAAAATAAATGAATAAATTCAGAGTGGATTATTAAATCTAAATCCATATCCTTATATTTTAGCTAATATCAGACACGTTTCACAAAAGGAAAATACTACAATTCTATTCTTTCTTTTGCAGGAAGATTTGTTTTTACTTCCTTTGAAAGCTCTTTCAACAAAAATCCCATGCATTAAAACATCTTTCTTTTAAACTTGCCACCTCCTTATATTTATGGAAGAAATGTGCTCCTTAGTAGTAACAAACATAATAAATACAAATTCATTTACTCTTTCTACTTTATGAAATACAGATGAATTCTAACACTTCAACTAAGAGATTAAGATGTTTTGTAGGTCACGTAGAGTTCTTGGTTAGTGATGATGCAGTAATAACTTTAGCGATAATGATTATTATAATAGTAATAATTTTAAACAGCAAGCATTCAAGCACAAAACATTTATATATGGCATCAATTACATCAGCAAAAGTGTACAAAAGACAAATGAGAAAACCTGAACTCTTTTAAAAAGCTAAAAATCTCCAAATGCCATAAGTTCCACCTGTACAAGGTGTACAGAGATCATTTGAAGACCATGTTTTGAAATAGTTAGCACCAGCAACTATTATTAAATAATAATTATAACAACTAAAAACTCTAAAAGCAAACTTTTTTACAAAAATACAATTAGTATTTTCTAAATAGAAATCATTTGTAGGTTTAATTCATTCTGGGTTTTAAACTGTCCAAACATGCATGTGCCCACATTCCTGTAAACCAGGGGTCCCCAAACTAAGGTCCGCAGGCTGGATAAGGCCCGAGGGACTTGCTTATCCAGCCCGCAGAGACCCCTGCCACCCACTGCCACCGCTTGCTCTTACCGCCGCTGCGCGGCTACCCACTTCCAGGTCGGAGGAGCACCGGAAATAGCTTGTGCGCATGCACGTTATTTCCGGTGCACATCTGTCGGAGGCCCGTGCCCATGCGCACAAGCTATTTCTGGTGCTCCTCTGACCCGGAAGTGCGCCGGAAATAGCGTGTGCACACGCGTATGGGCGTGCGCTTCCCCACCCTCCGACCCGCCACGCAATCAGCGCTGGAGACACCGGCCCGAGGCGTGGTAAGTTTGCTGACCCCTGCTATAAACAGTGCAGTATGCTTTACTGAGCACATGAATCCACAGCCTAAGAATCAATCGCAATATGGTTAGGTGTGAACACCCAACCAAATCACATTATGCTTTGGGCATCTGTGCACGGTGTGTCTGGCAACCCTTACAATCAAGGCCTCTGATCAAATAAGAGCATAACAGAAGTTTGTCCTTCACAAACATATTTCTCAGGGGAGACCCCTATTTTTATTCTAAAAATCATCCGCTGCTGGTGGTTTAAGGTGTATCCTATTGGCCCTAAATCAGGGTTTACTTGTCTCATATCAAGAGCAGCATATGGCTGCGTTTTTTATGTATCCTGTTTTCATAAGGTTTCCCAATTCATTGTCTCTTACCCAGTACAATATACCGTTCCACGTCCCTCATTCAAATCTCAGCCACCAATTTACTGAATGCCCTTTGGCAAGCCACAGAGGGAAGATAGTGCTGTCCTAACATACAGATTGTCTTTAGGATGCTCAGATTATCCCCACCACCACCACCACCCCCGCCCACCCCGCCATATAAGGCTGAATCACTGAAGGGTCACTTTGCAGATATATTAGCATTGATTCAATGCGCAGAAGGTACTTCTTTGGTACTCACATAAGTACTCTGCAACATTTGTTAGCACTTGAGCTAGCACCAAAATATCCTGTGGCACCAGTGGGGATGGGATGCCATTTATGGGGAAAGTACTTTCGATGGGGATCCTGAATCACAGCATCACAGAACTGCAGAGTTGGAAGGGGTCCCAAGGGTCATCTAGCCCAACCCCCTGCAATGCAGAAATCTCAATAAAAACTCCCTGACAGATGGCCAGCCAACCTCTGCTTAAAAGCACCCAATGAAGGAGAGCCCACCACCTTCTGAGGGAGTCCGTTCCACTGTCAAACAGCTTTCACTGCCAGAAAGTTCTTCCTGATTTTTAGTCGGAATCTCCTTTCTTGTCACTTGAAGCCATTGGTTCGGGTCCTACCCCCTGGAGCAAGAGAAAACAAGCTTGCTTCATCTTCCATGGGACAGCTCTTTAGATATTTGACGATTGCAGGCCATCAAATCTCATCTCAGTCTCCTCTTTCCTAGGCTCCTCGCCTCCAGTCTGCAGTGACCTCACCTGTTCTTCATGAATTCTCAAAGATTACAGACAGAGGATCTGAGATTACATCCACAAGCTCCTTTAGTACCCTTGGGTGCAGCTCATCAGATCTTGGAGATAAAGTAGCTAGGTGTTCCCTTACCACCTCTTCTATCTTGGGCTGCAGCTCCCTCCCTGCAGATTGGGCACTGCTTGACTTTTGGGTGAAGACAGAGGCAAAGTAGGTGTTGAGCATTTCTGACCATAGGATCTCACCCAGTAGTTCCTTAAGCTTTAAAAAAAAAAAAAAGCCTTCTCAAAGTCCAGAGTGCATGTCCGACTAAACTCAGCTTTCCCTTGCCTCTGTATCATGAAACCCAAGAGGACATCATCACTTCCTCCCAAGGTTCCTAGTACTTCCACTTCATCGATGTGTTGCTAGTAACATCCTGTTTTTTCCTAATGCAAAGCTCTCGGATGAAGTTAGCCTGAATTTAGGGGCTCTGAAACATATGGGCTATTGGCAATGCTTCGCTCCTTCCTGAACAACTGGGCAGGAAGTGTATTTACAACAGCTTCAAATGACTTTATTTGTCTTCCTTCCCTTTCTTCGGGGTGATTTGGCGAAACGTTCGGAGAGAAACAACAACACAGAACAAATGGCTCAGTGAACATTCTGTGAGAACAACATTATGAGCAATGTTACCAGCTTACATCCTGCAAAATGTAGAAACAGGGCTCCGCTTAACAGGGTGCCAGTACTGAAGCTACCAAATGAACTGCTTGATAACTTGCGTATTAACGATGAGCATCATTTCCCACCTCACATGAATGCATACGAAATACATGCAAACCATGTGAAACGTATGTCCTGGTCATATTTCAAAAGGTCTGCTCTACATAGCTGTACACTAGAATTGTTCAGACATTGCTACAGGTAAGTCATTTTAGATTCTAGACTTAATGCTCTTGCAGGAGCATTGCCACCTTCTGTCCCCCCCCCCCCTTTTGATGGTAGTGCATATTACTTGCATTGGTAGGGGCTTGGAATAGTTTACCTTTGAGGTCCCATCCAACTCTATAGAATTATATGTTTCTATTTCAAAATGTGCTTTGCCACACCTACTACAGTTGCAGGACCTCTTCCCCATTCTTCTGAGTGACACCCTGGAAGTCTGCCCCCAAAGCCCTCCCCGGAAGGCAGCATGGAACTCGTGCATGTTTTGCCTCAGACAACGAATGTAGCTTTTTGGTGCAGTACTGTATTACTACTGCAAGTGCCCAGTGCCTGCAAATGCAAACAAAACATCTGCCAAAGAAAGGGCAAACCAATCTATTTCTATGTCCATATTCATGAAGAACTGCAACCTGCTTTTCACAAATGTCTGCTATTGCACACCAAAATAATAACAGGCTGACTTCTACACAATCTGGATAAATCGCAGGTTCTTTATAAGGTCTGGAAAGAGTCTTCAGTACATAACATGGGTATATACAAGCAGGAGCCCTGAAAAACAGAGCTCCGTCACAAAAAGCATGCATTTGTACACACAGGGGCTCTTTCCAGACCTTATTACAAGCATGTGAATGCTGGGTACTTATGGGATTCCACTTCTGTGCCACCCACACATTCAAAGAATGTCAGAAAGGTGCTGGAAGGAAAAGAGCATGAATACACATATATGCAAAACTAACACACTAGTTTTTGGTATACAAAATGCTCATTGCCGTCTTAACCATTTGCGCTAGGAGTGCACGGCACCCAGGGGTGTCAGGCCGAGAGTCCAGGGCCAAGTGTTGGAGTCCAGGAAAGAGCCGACAGCCGAGCAGAGCAGAGCCCATTGGAGCGCCGCAGGCTCTTCTGCTGCGGGCGGCTCTTCCCCGGACTCCAACACTCACCCGCGAACTCGCGCCGAGCCGCCCACAGCAGAAGACCCCCCTTGGCTCTGACAGGCTCTGCTCCGCTCAGCTGTTGGCTCTTGCCCCCAGC
The DNA here is from genome assembly GCA_034641385.1 of Darevskia mixta. Taxonomy (NCBI): domain Eukaryota; kingdom Metazoa; phylum Chordata; class Lepidosauria; order Squamata; family Lacertidae; genus Darevskia; species Darevskia mixta. The sequence goes on along the minus strand of JAWWNH010000133.1, from coordinate 2,658,111 downwards.
TGCATGGCGGCTAACTGTTTTGGTGCTGCGGCCAGAGCGCCGTGTAACATTGTGGGCACTGCGTGACGCATCCTGTTGCATGCGCCGAGCTTAAGGTTCCTTTGCTGGCTTTTCTGCTGTCGGCGCACGCTCCCAGCGCCGCCCAACGTGGGGTGCCAGCGCAGAACGATGGGGAAATGCAAGCAGCAGCGGAGGAAACATCTCCAGACGGGATGTGCCATGCGCCGCTGGCAGCAACGAATCCCAACGAATAGGGGTCCCTGCGTCCTGCAAACACTCTAAAGGTAAACAACTATTTCCTTTTTTTAAAAAAAAGGTCAACAACTTTGGTGGTTCTCTCCCTAAAAAAAGGTTGACAACTCTGGGCAACCTAGGGGCGCCGGGAGGATCTTTGTACCCCGGCGCCGCATACGCTTAAGACGGCCCTGAAAATGCTGCAGGTTGAAGTGGAAGAGACAAAGTAATACGATTTTAAAATGAAGTAACTGAAATTATTCCACACAGGGTTTCACATATTTCATTCTGGCTTTATCTGTTGTCTATGGCTGCCACTAACCCTTCCCTTTCCCCTCCAAGTCATCTGTATGTGACAAGGAACTTAAGGCTACATTCACAATACAGTTAATTCTATTTCCTTTATGTTTCTCTATCTATTAATTTCTATACTATATTTGAGGTTTCATGTGATGTAAAAGGCCCTCATGGAAATCTAGTGGAAGTTTAGCACTTATTTCCATGTTATTTGATTCTAGAAATAATCTGACTGCAACCGCATTAACCCAGAACACTGTGAAAGTAAACAAAATTTGGGGTGGTATACCAGCATTGATTTATTTCCTGCCATTTTCATGGGTAAATCAGGGGAGGCAGAACCATGCAGGTGTGGAAAGTGTGAGGAAGCAGCCATGTTGCCTACGATCACTGGTGTGAATGAAATTCAGTGCAACGTGCCAGTAAAAGCCACTGGTCCATAACACAACAGGTACTGCTGTGTGAAAGGAACGTTAGAAAACGGGACAGAAGCATCACCATTGTAGCCAGCAAATCCCCTTGTCCCACAGTATTCCCCATGTCTGAATGCACCCTAAAGGAAGTTTGTATTTTGCAGGGCATTCAACTATTCATTAATAGAAAATAAGGTTCCACAGCTTTCCAATTTCCTTATTTTGTACTGCGTCTACACTCCGGACAAACTCATTAGCTGTGGCATTCGGGAGCAGAACCAAAGCAGTGGCAGGAGCAAAAAGTTATTTCTGCAACCAAGAAGAAAACAACTGTGTACACCAAAATGGTTTATCCTATCAAGCCCCAGATTTGAGTTTCCCAAATAAAATTAAGTTTCATTAAGCCTAGCGCCTCCAGCTTATTTTGTCATGACCTAAAAGTTATATAAAAGGAAGCAAAAGCAAAAACAGCTTATATCTAACTTGAGCAAATACACTTTATTAAATTTAACATGCTAAGGTCACTCAGGCGACAAATTCATGTATTATCACAAGCAGCGAGGGCAGCTTTAAGGTTTTATTATAAAGTCCTTCTAGATGTCCATAGAATTTGTAGCCCGAAGAAAGTAAATAATGACTTCAGTGTCTTCTACTAACTGAAGGGACAGAAAATGATTCTCTCCCTAGAACAGGATTGGCAAATCTTTTTCAGGTCAAGAACCACATTTGCTCATGGACAACCTTCCATACCAGTGGCGGGCTAAGTTAAAGGAAAAAAGTAGACAAAGCAACAGAGGTAATCCATAACTTTGTAAAGTAGGCTGCATTCAAATAGAGGAAGCGTGTGGCTTTAGAGTCCGATATGGGAGAAACGTGTTTTATTTCAGGTTTTGCAGATTGTGGTGTCTGGTTTTGCTGTTACAGGTACACCATGGTGTTTCTTCTCTCTGAGTTCCTCCCAGCTGTCATTCTTTCTCTGGCCACTGCTGTGAATGCACAACCTGACTGTCTACCTCCAAGCATTTGCGATCATCTGCAGGGGATTCCCATATGGCAGGGTTAATGATGCCAGCCTTCAGGTCACGTTTGCAGGATGGGTATTTTACAGGACGGATAATTCTCCACATTTGGGCTGACGGACAATGCCTTCAGCTGCATCGTTGTTGCCCAGTGAACAACCCAAGCAAACTGAAGCACTTCTGTATGATTAAATGAGTTTCAGTTATAGATACTGGGTTATTGAGTGGAATAATATCCTCAGTGGTACAATGGGCACAGTTCATTGGAGTTCAGTGGAGATACTGTTAAATGAAATCAGTTGGCCTTTCAGGTTATTGTATGTAGGGCTAGATACTAGACTATAACTTGCATTTTCTGCTATGGTCTATGGAGTAATGCAACAAATGCCGTTCTGTTCTATTCCGTAACTTGTTATTGGGATAGGGTATAATCAGTTGAAGTGAGAACAAGTGGAATTCTGTGGCGATGAAGTATCAAGTATAAAAAATGCTGGTGCTATAATGACTGACATCCACTTGATGGCACTACAGACATACGATTTCTGTTTATAAAGGGTGGACGATTCTTCCACACAGGTAGCAAGATTTGCAGTTAGAACTGTTGGGGAGCAATACATTTCAAAAACTGTGTCAAAACTGACTCAATGTCTGGGTCAATAGAAAGATCTCACCTGGGACTTTAACTACTCTTGAGAAAGCTTTACAGAATTCACAGTCTTCTGAGAAAACCGAGTAAGTTGCAGCACAGAAATCGACGTCGTCCCCCAGAAACAATAAAAATGAGAGTTTAATCCATCAAAACATGAAACTTTTGCAGTCATGAAGGTGCTTATTACTCTTATTTTATTATTCATTTGTTTGACATTTATATACCTTCCCCCCTTCCTCCAAGGAGCTTAGAATTGCATATATGGAGCATGGGGGTCGCTTATGGAATATTTTCACAGTAATCCTGTGAAGTAGGTAGCTCTGAGGAATAGGAATTTGTGCAAACACACTGGATTTTGCACACCCACACCAAACCACTCTGGTCCAGTCACTATAAGACACCGGTCCCAATTACTAACTTCATAGAAGGAAAACAAACTGATTCACCAAATGCTAATTCACGTGGGAGCCCCTAATATATGCACAAATAGTGCTGCATGCGTTTAAACAGAGGCAGTTTATCCCCAAGTACATTCCTCTAAGCAGATAATATTTTTCAAAGTCCATTTATTTCAATGGGTCTAATCTGAGCAGTCTAATCTAAATGGGGATATTCAGCCATTACGTGGATGTGCTTTTTCCCTCTCAAAGAATGCCAAGAGAAAACAGAAAACAACTCAACACAAAATACCAGAATAAACAATCTAACAAAATATAGCATAAATCGAAATATAAAACATCATCCATGGAGTGGTCTCTAGTTCACAAAAGCTTATGGCACACTGAAACTTGCTAGTCTTCAAGGCATGGGATAGCCAACCCTTTGGGGCATAAGGATGCGTTTGAAAATCGAATCAATGTCATGGGCAGCTCTGAACACAGTTTGTGATTCTTATTTTTATCTGTAAGCTACCTTGATTCCCATCAGGGGGAAAGCAGGGTATATATAAATATATAATAGTAATAGTAATAATAATAGTAATAATAACAACAACAACAATAAAGTGGTGGTGCTCAGAACCTCTCCCAAAACAGGCAAAAATCCTGCCCCCAAAAGAAGTAACACAAAAGAAAACAAAAGTGGGCACTACCCTCAAAAAATGAGAACAGAAAACAGACAGCACTCTCAACCAACCAAACAACAAAAATGCCAAAAACTGATTCAAAAATAAAAATTGGAAGGAGCACAATCCCCATGGCACCATAACTGGGGATCCCAGCTTAAAGGTACCACAAGCCTTCCTGTTTTTGTTTCAAGAAACATGTCTATACATCTGGAAATTAATAAATGAATGTTATAATTATTGTCCCATAAATGCCAGGTGACTATTCCTCTCCTCCCTCCCCCATCAACCTCAGGATAACCTCCCTATTTGGGTTCCTGCTATTTCCAATGTGGTGTGTGTGCACATTTCATTTGGTCTAGCTTTAGCACAGACTGATGCTGGCAGCAGCCTCTTCAAAGCCTGCAAGCTTGTAGAGCGAATTATATTAATGGGGAAACAGCCTCTCTCTTCTCTCAAACACCCCCCCCCCGTGCCCCCAAGCAAAACATCCCAAAAGCTCACTGAGCAACGAATGCAGCTCCATGCCTCCTGCAATGCAGACATGCGCCTGGAAGGTGCAACTGAACTGTTAAGATCCTTTCAGCTTTTGCAGTAGAAAAAAAAGAAAGCAGGGAGAGGAGGAATCCGCATAGAAAAGTGGTTCCTCTGGGTTCACTTACTTAGTTTTACAATTCATGCTGCTCTGCAGTGACAGTAACTGGAAGCAAAAATGATCAGGTACCACCAGCATTATGCGCTGATTAAATCAGCGGTGAGGATGGACAGAGCCTTCCTCCTATAGCTATAATGTTAACTCGCTTGCTGAAGCTCCAGCAAAGCAGATATGCTGAGCTACAGAGTGTGTAATCTGATTGTTCCAGCCAACTAGGCACGGCAGCTGATATTCACTAACTTTCATTCTCAGCGGAAACAGACAACAATAAAAACTCAACAGAGCACAAATTTCCGTTGTCTATATAAACTAGGAAACATAAGGGAAATACCAGAAGCGAACGTAAAAATATCTGTTTGTACAACTAAGGCCCCAAATCCTGCAATCCTCCTATTGCTTAATAGCATTTTAATCGGTCCAAAAGGACGTGTACTGTTATATGCAGTAATTAGAATACTGTTTCTAACATTTACTGAGCTTCCAGTTTTTCATGGTTTTAATATCCAGTAAACTCCTCTGAGTATTTTATGGAAAACCACCCCATAATGTTTAAGACACATAAGAATTAAAGAAATGCAAACATTCCAGAGAACTGAATATGCATTAAAGTACACTAATGGAGATCTAGGAACATTTACATGGTTCTTGTAGACAGGCAAAAGATAGCAAAAAACAAACAAAGACAGTTCATATTTGAGGCGTTCACACCAACTACAAATTAAGAGTGAATTAAAAAGCCAACCTACAAAGTAAAATCAGGAAAAATGTTACACTGAAGGTGCATATAGCATGCTCTGCATGGGGAAGAATGAAAATGAATGTTCATAGAAAAAGAAGCAATAGAAGACTTAATTTCATTTCTAGGTGAATTTTATAGCTGAACAGTCTTCAAAATTGTGAGAATAGCGTCACTGTTTCCAATTCAGAACCATTTTCTTGGATGCCAGGAATGAACACTCATCCTTCCATCCATACTGAAGAGGAAAGCTTCTCTCTGTGAGAAAGTGTAATGGTTTCCGATGTAAATGAAACCCCCCCCCACCCCATTGACAGGGTGCTGATGGAAGGGGGGGCAGTCCTGTATATATTTGTGGCCCTGTCTATTTTTCTGCTTTTTTTCAAATGTGGTAGCTATTTTGGGTTGTACCACGCCTTCAAGGCAGACATTCTGTGACTGGCACCCACATGCCCTTCTCAAAATTCCAGGTGTTCCCACTGGTCCAAAAAGGTTGCTGAGCCCAAAGAATATAATAATGCCATCATGCTGAGCAAATTACATGAGACAGTGTGAAATTTATGGAAGCTTCACTTATAATTTGAATTCCAAAACCGTATTTTTGTGAAATTTTCAGTGATAGGCTGGGTTCACAGGTAAATGGAGCAGCTTCTCTGAACCCTTCACAAGAACATGGTAGGTCCCTGTTGCTGCTTATAAGAAAAAGATTAATTTAAAATTAGACAGATTTAGGCAAATGTGCATCAATAATGTGCTTTTCATTATTATACACCAAGGCAATTTATTTACATTACAGTGCATAACAAGCACAAGCACTTGACTTAATCTATGCAAACACAATTTAGAAATCCACTCTTATTCAATTGTAAAATGAAAATCCTTTTAACTTGTTGCTTAAGAGATTCCGCTGTGATGATCATTACCCTGTTGTCATTATTTATCATGTCCCCTAAGTAGATGCAGCTGTTAAGCGTTCAGGACAAAATTACTGTGATGAACTATCATGGAGGTGCACATCTGACCAGACATTTTTATACTCTGTGCGATGTCTGCTTTTAAAAACCAACTCTACTTGAAAATAAAAAGGTAAAGGGACCCCTGACCATTAGGTCCAGTCATGTCCGACTCTGGGGTTGCGGCGCTCATCTCGCTTTATTGGCCGAGAGCCGGCGTACAGCTTCCAGGTCATGTGGCCAGCATGACAAAGCCGCTTCTGGCAAACCAGAGCAGCACACGGAAACACCGTTTACCTTCCCGTCGGAGCGGTACGTATTTATCTACTTGCACTTTGATTTGCTTTCGAACTGCTAGGTTGGCAGGAGCAGGGACCAAGCAACGGGAGCTCACCCCGTGGCGGGGATTTGAACCGCCGACCTTCTCATCGGCAAGCCCTAGGCTCTGTGGGTTAACCCACAGTGCCACCTGGGTCCCTTGAAAATACCCAACAGTATTTATTGTTCAAGGGTAATTGACCTCAATTAAAGAAAAATCCTACGTCACTTCCTCCTACATGCAGCCTTAAAAATAAATAAATAAATAAATAAATTGGACAGCAGGTGAGAAAGGGCTCAGAATTCAGTAACTTCTATTGAATAGAATGTACATTTCATTTCCATTAATAATTTCATATGCAATTCAAATTTTTCAACTCTCGTTTTCTGATTGTATCTTGGAGTTGGTGGGAACTTTCTGAATTTAAGGCAAGGGTGCCCCATAGCTTCCTGCTGAAATTCTGTAACTTCTGATACTACAAATGTTCCAGGGTGTTTGGGGTTTTACTTTGTCTCACTTTTGATGTGCTATAGTACAAGTGTAAGGAAAAGGAAAAGGAACTTTCTGGGTCATGTGGCCAGCATGACGAAACCACTTCTGGAGCAACGGGACACCGTGATGAGTGCCAGAGTGCATGGAAATGCTGTTTACTTCCCCACCACAGCGGTACCTATTTATCCACTCATTCTGGTATGCTTTTGAACTGCTAGATTGGCAGGAGTTGGGACAGAGCAACAGGAGCTCACCCTCTTGCCCGGACTCGAACTGCTGACCTTCTGATCTGCAAGCCCAAGAAGCTCAGTGGTTTAGACCACAGCGCCACCCGCTCTCTGTAATGCAAGTGTACCCCTCCAGATTGTAATAATGTGGTAACAATGAGGAAGCATTACAGAAAAACGAATAAAGTGGAGTAATGTATGGATGGTCCTGTATAAATCCACCATTAATGGACTATTTCTGGACCAATTATATATTAAACACACACACCCCACATAAAAAACTCAGTCTGGAGGGGACCTATCTGTCATTAGAGTAAGAAACTAGGAATGGTTTTTTAAAAAATAAAATCTTAAAATGTTTAGTGCAATAGGCCATTTTAAAATTGCTTTTAGTCTTTGATAGTTACTGATGTGAATCTCTTCGCTTGGATAATGAAAGTATAGGGAATACAATTTTCAGAACTGTAACGTTTGATACAGAATCTTATAATGTACTAAGACAGCAGTTAAAAACTGCTAAGTATAACGATGCGTTTTGTTTTATTTCAACCGGGTAAGTGGCTGCATAAAAAGAACGAATCACACAGAACTTAATTGGCTGTCATTTACAAAGTAGCAATTGGCGAAATAACTGGACAATGTTATTTTATTCCGGCTGAAAAAAATGTCATTGCAAAGCTGACATGTTGCATCTTTTGTTTCCTGTTTATTCATTAGCTGCATGACAGTCTGCCACAGCTGCAAGCAATTAGAGAGTTTTGAAATGTTCTATAAAGGTCAGTGATAGAAATTTGCTAAAATTTAAAAATCAGCAAAACAGGACAATTATGTTAATTCATCAACAAAGCAGAGGTCTTGGCTGTACACCACAAATGTAGTTGTGTCCAAATATTAGTGGGAAAATGCAGTCTAAGCACTTGCCCGCCTGCAATACATTGTTAAAGTACAACATTTTAGCATGTTGACTGATCTCCACACACCCCCTTTAATTACAGTCATATCTTGGAAGTCGAACAGAATCTGTTCCATAAGTCCATTCAACTTCCAATACGTTCGGAAACCAAAGCGTTCGGAAACCAAAGCAGAAACCCGTCAGGTCAAACGTTCAGGTTCCAAAGAATGTTCGCAAACCAGAACACTCACTTTTGGGTTTGCGGCGTTCGGGAGCCAAAACGTCTGAGTACCAAGGCGTTTGGGATCCAAAGTACAACTGTACTTATTTTCTTTATTATATATTTAAAGCATTTTCACCACACTCTTTAGCCAAAATAACCTTCCACATCATCCATACCAATTAAGCAACACTTGAAAGGGCAGTCTGTGCCCTCAGGCTTACAACCTAAAAGCTATGTCACAAAAGAAAAATGGAGGAGGAACGAGGAGGCAAAGGAAAGCAATTTCATGTACAAGTTCTTAAAGTTATAGTTCTTACAATGACCAGCTGGAATTGAAATAACTCAGGTAGCCATTGCAGAGTTGCTATTACACTTCCGGTTTAAAGCGAAACAGCAATGATTGGATGCTGCTAAATTGTCCAAGTCTGGAAGAACCCAGGATGAAGCCTGTTCTTCCAGAGGTCTGAATTCCCCGATTAAACCTGCTTCAGGGAAGATGGTCAAGCACCAACCATCCCATAAGTATGCCTCTACCAGCCACATCCTCTGAACTTTTTAAAAACAGAGGCACAGAACAAGCCAAGGCACTCTCAATTTATTGGAGCACTTAGATGGTCTGCTTCCAAAATGCTGTGCAGACACATCAGCTAATCTTTAAACTGCTCCTGGGAGGAAGACAGTGGTATTCATTTCAGAGAAGAGGAAGACATCTAGACCCCTTCCTGGAACATATTCATTAAACGTAACAACATCTCACAGGTAAAAAGTGGCTGTGACTCATGCATTCAAAATTAAAGAGCATGTCACTGGCCATTAAAATTTCTTCTGGACCATGATACTAGCTCCCATAAAAGCTGTTCAAAATACTTTATATCACCAGCATAAATAACGCTGGGAGGAAAGCAGAGGGAAGAAACGCCATGGTGCACCTGTAGCAGCCAAACCAAACATCTACATCTGCCCCACCTGAAATAAAACATGTCTTTCCCCTATCGGTCTCTACAGCCACAACAGGCGTTGTAAATCTCCAACACTTCAACTTTACCCCTGAAGGTGCACTCTTCCATTGTCTCCCAAGACAGCCAAATGCTAAAAATAAATTAACACTAGTGATATCCAAGAGTGAGATTTATTATGTCTGTTTTTATATGCGGGGAACACAAAAAGAAGAAAATATTAAATGACTTGTTCAATTCACAGCAATGTCTCATCCAACACCCAACTCCTGGTCTTCAGTACAGTGGTACCTCGGGTTAAGTACGCTTCAGGTTAAGTACGCTTCAGGTTAAGAACTCCGCTAAGAACAGAAATCGTGCTCTGGCGGCGCAGCAGCAGCAGGAGGTCCCATTAGCTAAAGTGGTGCTTCAGGTTAAGTACGCTTCAGGTTAAGAACGAACCTCCGGAACGAATTAAGTACTTAACCCGAGGTACCACTGTACTATTTTGGATAACCTTTATCCTACAAATATTCCTACTATAAATTTTTCTAGCACTTCTTTTACTGAACAATGTGCTTTACAATACATATCTCATTATACCTACTGTTTTATAGCAGAACCAGGTACACCACTAAAAGCTGCAAAATCCAATGTTCTTACTGTTTAGAGCCAGATCTATTAGATCTAAGTCTCTAGAACATTGTTTCCCAAACTTGGGTCTCCGGCTGTTTTAGGACTACAATTCCCATCATCCCTGACCACTGGTCTTGCTAGCTAGGGATGATAGGAGTTGTAGTCCAAAAACAGCTGGAGCTCTCTAGAAGAAGGCATCAAGTGGTTTAGGGTTTAGGAATACAATCACTGGGAGAAACTGGGCCACTCATCTAGTTTAACTGCAAGCAGCAAAGGTATTACATAGCCCTGATATGCAATTCCACAACTATTCTCTCCTGAAACAAAATCCTATTTAAAAGCAATCTCACACTGCAGCCTAGACTCTACTGGTATCCAGCCTATGACAGTATAGAAACATTCTAAACAACTTGTTACTCATTAAATAACAGTTAATGAATTTGTGGAGTCGTTTTGGAATGCATCTGTAGTGTTGAATATTTTTTGGTGGTGGACAGTTCCACAAATGAACTGTGTTAAGTTAAAAAAGCAAACAAACATGTTTTAAATCTGTTGCAGATAAATCCTCTCTTGCTTCAATACTGTATAAATTTAACAATATTGTTTAACAATAGTAATCTATTGTTCCTTATTTCTCTTCCCACACCATTTATGATTTCATGGACTTCACTTCTTACTAGACATCTTGTATGAGTCTGAAAACTCTTGGAACCCACTGTGTAATGTGACAATTCAACTAAATACCATTTTTTCCGGCGTATAAGACAACTGGGCGTATAAGACGACCCCCAACTTTTCCAGTTAAAATATAGAGTTTGGGATATACTCGCCGTATAAGACTACCGCTGGCGGTCCTTGGGGCAAAGCTAACAAACAGGAGGAGGGAGGGAAGGAGAGGAGCTTCGAAAGCGCCAAGTTCCCACCATGGTTTCCTTCTTGTCGTTTATTTATCTCCTCGCGCGTGACGGCGCTTCTCTCTCCCTCAGTCGTCGGGGGGGCTGCGGAGGCCAGGCGCCCCCTCCCTCCCTCTGGTCCCACCGCGGCGCCCTCACGGCTTGTTGTTCAGGATGCGTCTGCAGCAGCGGCAGGGGGAGGCGGGGCCAAAAGACGACACCGGCCAATCAGGAGCTCCACTTTCCCGATTGACTGGAGGCAGCCTTTTTCACCATGAGCGCCCGTCTCGCCTAGCGGCTGAGGCAGCGAAGGCGAGAGCGGCGTGAGGGGAGGGGAGCGCGTCTCTCGCCTGCCTGCCTGTGTCTCGGGGGCGGGGCGTGCGCACCAGGAGCAGGCGGGCCAGGACTGGGCGAGAGGCGTCTGTTTGTGCGCCCCCCGCCCGTCTCTCGCTCGCTGGCTCCCTGCAAGGGGGCGCAAGCAGGGGTGAGGAGGCGGTGGGGCCGGGATGGGGACAATGGCGGCGTCTCCTCCGAGCCCGCGGCTTTTCAGCACCCGCCCTATAAGACGACCCCCGACTTTTGAGAAGATTTTCCTGGATTAAAAAGTCGTCTTATACGCCAGAAAATATGGTACCTACCAATTAAATTATGCCCATACTTCTGCGGTAATCCTTTCTACAAACAAAACAGTACAACTATCAAAGAGAAATCTAGCATGATTTCAATCGCTAGGTAGTGCTTCGAAAATAATTAGATAACAAAAATAACCAGATTCTTGTTGTTCCAACATTGTTAGTAAATGCAGCTGAAGATCTGATGAGACTATTTGAACGGAATGATTTCCTGTAGATTTCATCTATTAAGTCAGTGAAAACTAGGGCAAATAGTTGAGAAGAAGCTAACAAACCGAGGTTTCTTGATTGCAATGCTGTGGAGGCAAGACTATTTACTGTCTTGTTTAGGAAGTTGTAAGAACGGTTGTAAATGCATTACAAATTACTGTGGTATGCTGAAAATGGGAAATCAATATTCCCCTCCTTTTCAGAGGGCTAGTTCTGAACTTAATAGTATTAAGTAATTACTTTCACTAGTTCTCTTGGGAACTCTAGGAGAGAAGCAACTCCACTTCCTTGCTTATTGCTTACCAATACAGTATTGTTCACTTTAATCAATTTAGTAGTTCAACTGTGATTGCTTTTACCATTGTCTTTGGTTAAGTAAAGTTCCATAAGGGGCTGTTTGAATTGATGCTTAACGTGAAATTAGTAGTCACTGCCTCATCCCCTCTTAATCTAAAGTCCTCCTTACATTATGCATTTGGGTATGCAGAACCCAACGTGCATTTCAGTGGGAACAAAGACGCCGTACACAAACTTTTAGTGATGGCAAGACAGAATATTTATGCCCCAAAATAAATATTTTATCTATCAGAAGCATAAAGGCATAAAGAGGTAGGCTCAGAGACAAAAAATAAATCTATAACACCTCCAGCTTAGTACACAACCTATAATTACACTAGGGCAGGTTTTATTCAAGCCTGATCAATTACATGGATAATTTGTCTTTCCATGAATGGTCCTATTATAAAGGTTCTGGCTAGCTAACTTGGTAGGTGGTAAGGAACTTAATGAATATAATTAATTGGTCTGTATCCTGCAATCTCTCTCTACCATTTAGGAGTGGGTGGCGCTGTGGTCTAAACCACTGAACCTCTCGGGCTTGCTGATCGGAAGGTCAGTGGTTCGAATCAGTGCGATGGGGTGGGCTCCTGTTGCTCTGTCCCAGCTTCTGCCAACCTAGCAGTGTGAAAGCATACCAGTGTAAGTAGATTAATAGGTACCGCTGCAGCAGGAAGGTAAACAGTGTTTCTGTGCGCTCTGGATTCTGTCACGGTGTACCGTTGTGCTAGAAGCTGTTTAGTCACACGACCCAGAAAGCTGTCTGTGGACAAACGCCGGCTCCCTCGCCTGAAGCAAGATGAGTGCCGCACGTCATAGTCACCTTTAACTGGACTTAACCATCCAGGGGTCCTTTACCTTTATCTTTTTTACCATTTGGAATGCAGTACCAGAGCTCAGAATGAACAGTCAGCTAAAAGCAGTTTTGTGGTTTGAATTTGTTGGGCAGAACAGGACGGAGTTCTAATGGGCTGAAAGGTAGAGCCTTGACAGTGCAGTTGGAACAGGGTGGCAGATTAACAATTGTGTTTGTGCCATACATATAAAGCTGTTTGCTCCAAAACTGCTCTACTTATAAGTGAACAGCAGACATTACAATGGCACTGTAAGTCTCCATATGGTACAAGCTTTTGTGTGAGAGAAAAACAAAGCAGTAAAAAAACCCTGAAGGTTAAGAAGACATCACAGATCACAGGCTATTGTATGGACAACATTACCTGCTGGTGCTATTATCCATAACTCATAATGTCAGAAAACACCTGTCAGGACTCCACATTATGAATAAAGCTCTCTGTTACATTAACAGACTGCAAGCTCATACAATATGCAAGTAAATAAACAGTACTCATATACTGAATTGGCCCACGATTCTATACGTAGTTGATATAAGTCTAAGTTGTGCTAAACACTTTAAAGAAAGGACAGCAATAGAATTCTCCTGCCCACCCAGCCCCACTGAAAGAGTTCCATTAGCGTGACCATTTTCTGGTAGTTTTTAAGGAATATGTAAGCAGAAGTTAACACTTGTCTGGTCACAGTGGGGTGCACAGCAAGCAAACAAAAACAGTGATGGGAAATTAAGTAATAATGATAGGGTGGGAAATTGCATTTTTGAATGGTGTGGGGTTTTTTACTGCTTTTTCAAAAACAATGCAAAATGACACCCACATTTCCAACAATAACACACATAGAATATATTGAAATTATCATGTATAGCTTGATTTGACAAATTGTTTACTCAGTGTACGTGACGTGGTTACTCTTCTCCAGTGCTGCATGATTAGCCCAGGGTAAAAGACACACATTACTTAAGAGATTAGAAAGTAAGGGTAGGATACAGAAATAAACTCATCCCAGCCACCCAGCCTCTTCTACCTTTTCAAGTCTTCTCGGAGGCTTTAAACTTACATATATTTCACCCGCACAAATGAAAGGATCCAGGCAATAATAATAATAATAATAATTTATTATTTATACCCCGCCCATCTGGCTGGGTCTCCCCAGCCACTCTGGGCGGCTTCCAAAAGAACATTAAAATACAATAATCTAGGACTTTGCCAGCTGCAGACAAACTGTTTCATTCCAAACACCAACAAAGGACATGGGTTATGTCCTAGACACTATCTTAATCACCAACGCTAGCTGAGGAAAGAGATTGAGCTACTGAGTTTGTTTAGCTTTAGTTCAGCTTAATTTAGTTGAGCTGAAGTTCAGTTTAGTGAAAAGGCAAGTAAAAGGTCACATGACGGGAGTTTATAAAATGATGCATGGCATGAATAACGTGGATAAAGGTTTCTTTCCCTCTCTCATAACGCTAGAACTTGTGGACATCCAATAAAGCTGAATGTTGGGAGATTCAGGACAGATAAAAGAAAGTACTTCTTCATGCAATGAACTTTCTCCCATAGGAGGCAATGATGGCTACCGGCTTAGATGACATTAAAAGAGGATTAGACAAATTCCCTTGGAAGATAAGGCTATCAGTGGCTACTAGCCATGATGGCTATGCTCTGCCTCCACGGTCAGAAGCAGTAATGCTTCTGAATACAAATTGATGGAAAACACAGGAAGCAGAGTGCTCTTGTACTTGGGTCCTGCTTGTGGATTTCCCACAGAGCTTGTCTGAGGCCCGGGTCGGGAGTCTTGTTAGAATAACGCTACAAACTCAAACAAAAAAGCAGGTGGTCCTGGAGGGGGGGCTGCTTAGCCCTGTGGCAAGTGTATGCTCTGCATGGACCTTCTCACTGGCATCTGGCTGTCCATTGTGAGAAAAAGGATGCTGGACTCGACTCTGTAATTTCTGTGCTGTATTAATCTCCTTGGACTGCATCCCCCACCCCCAAACTCTCTGGGTTAAAAAAAACCCCTAAAATAAATTAACCACACACTGGAAAACCATTCATTATGTGTGACTTTTGCAATTGTAATTAATGCTGTACTTTAGCATGGTTGTCATGCGATTATATCCTCTACATATTACTCTGAGTTCACTGGGACATATGTACATAGGATTGAAGCCCTAGATTACACACAAAAATGGAGACACAGAAAACCTGGACCTGTGAAATACATGCCGTTTACCAGTTTATAAGCACCACTAACTAATGTGATTATATGCATGGACTTGAACAACGGCATGCTGCTAAATATTTTATTTGTTATTATGGCATTTCTTTTAAGACCTAAGTACATACATATTGCCACTGTGTACTTCTAATTAAAAACAATAATTTAATTTGCAGATGAATCAATATGCTAGTCCCCTCGCCTTATTTAATCATGCTATTTAGCTCTCTCTGCACTGCTCTGACTAAAGCAATGCACAAAGTTAAAAGTGTGGGTCTGTTGTTTGCTGCATTTTTAGTTTATATGTTTTTATTCCAAAGGTGCAAGAAATCCTCTACTGTCAGGAAACTGAACAATAATATCTGGAAACTTGTTCAATCTCCATGAGCACGAGTATATATTCTGCAAACTCTGTATCTGGGAAAGGCTTACTAATTAATGCATTCATGAAGGAAAAATATACCCACCCAGCAACAATACTACACAGTTAAACTACTGAAGTGCCTCTAGGATTGCATTTTTAAGTCATCTGCTCCTTTTTTGGAAGCTCGCAACTAGCTGTCCGCTGGCTGCCTGGACTTCCACTCACTCACCTGATCATGTGATAATCGGTGTAAGAATTGCAATGGGGGAATTGGCTTCTACTCCTTAACAGATACCAATGAGGGCAGCATTTAGCACTTCCCTCAACGCTACAAACTTTGTCAGCAGAGACGTTACATCTTGGGAACGTTCACCTGGGAGAACACAGCTGCACCTACAGTGTGTTTTAATTTCTTTCACGTGCTCAGCACGTGTATAAAGCTATGTTTCTCTATAACGTTGTTTACTTTCATAAATTCCTTTAGAAATGCTAACAATGTTTGATTTCCCTTTTATATGTGTTATTATTATTTTTTAAGGCTTTCCTCTCGTGGGCAGCCATACTTTCCTATGGCTCATCTTATTTCTCCCATTCTTGCTCTCTTCTCCTGGTTCTAGTAGAAACACATACTTTCTTGTGCACGTCGTTTCAACATTCCTATTCCCCCCCTTCCTTTTTCTTTAAATTGAATCCTATTTGTCTTTTTATCCCCTTCAGCATCTTGCACTTATGTACTGTCCTCTCTCTTGTCTCATTACAGACTTCCGACTCCCGATTATCATTCTTCCGTTCTTCTCCTTTACCTACCACCCTTTTCTTGTGGGGCTTCCATTTCCACCTTGAATCTTTCTCTGAATTTTCCATCCATCATTTTTATTATCTCCTCTTTATAATCTCATTTTCTAGATATTAGCTTTCCACCACCTTTCTTGCACACCCCGCACTGTTGACATAAGAATGAAGGCTGCTTTCTTCCCCCTTACACCCACACACTACAAGCAAAGAGAGTCTGCTAGGAGACTGCTTTAGTCATAAGTACCAACTGCAGAGATTTTTCTTATGTGCGATTACAGATTGCTGTGTACAGCTATTAACAGGCAAGTAGAGATAGCTAATTTAATGAGCAGGCAGTGTGTTAACTGACGTTCATTAACTAATTCAAGTATACATAACAACACACAAAATTAGCAGCGTTCTGGCTCTGCTGAAAGAAATGGAAATGCTGAGAATACAGAAAATAGATTTTGCCAGTGAACAGTAAATGGATTAGAAGCAACAAGTTGTAATTGACCATAAATCAACGACAAACTGTTAAATCTTCATTTCCCCCTGTAATTGTACTTACCTTTTGAAATTTAAAGATTATAGCAATGGCCAAAATATAAGATAACTTTACACACAGTTGAAATTGAAGCCCAACATCTGGTGCTTGAGCCCTTGTACCAGATGATATTACATTTCAAAGCAGGATTTTAAAAATCCAGACTGGTGTTGAGCCAACTGCTGCCTCTGTTTTGGATGCAGTCAAGTGTAATGGGTAGGGAAAATTTAACCAAAAGAGTAGGAAAAAAAGACATGCATGTTGTTAATGATTTCAATTAATTCAGTCTGATCACTTCAGTAGCATAACTGAAGCTGAATACAAATAACCACTTATCAAAGTAGGCATACTTAGCAACCACCAACATGGCAAGAGTTTTACCAACACCCATAGGGACAAACATAAATCCAGCGCATTTCCAGAAAATGTTAAATTCTCCTTTGCACTTAAGGCAGATGTCGCCTATATGGTTACGCACTCACCACATTAAGTTACTTGGGAAATGAGCATCTCTAGTTACTGTGTGTTCTGTGTTGCATACAGATTGTGAGAAAATACTCTGCCTGCAGATGAAAATGGGGGAAATGGCACCTCCCTGTAGAAACTGAGCCAGCCACTCAATACATTGACATTTGTGACTCACCTTAGGCAGTGATGAGGCTAAAGTTGTCCCTGAAGAGAAAAAGGTCATCATAAGGCAGGTATCTTTTAAAAACAAAACAAAAACAAAAACTGGGCAGCCTAAAAGTCTTGCAAAATTATAGCCACCAATCGAGAGCTTTCCAGTGATGACAACATAGCAAATACAACAAATAAATGGTTGAATATATTGTCTCATATAAGAAGGAAATGCCAAAGAAGTCACTGCAGCTTTAGTGAAAACTGTATTGTGAGCTTTATCTCAAAATATGGAATAACAGCTTCACCAAGAATTTTACATAACACAGAGCAGAGGGAGACAGATTACTTAATAAATGTACTGATTCTTAAAGATATGTGGAATAAAGGCATGTCATCTAAACAATACCAAAAAAAAATACTTGATTACAAATAGAACGATGCATTTGCTTTATGGGAACCAAGATGCAAACCTTAATACACGTCTGAGAAAACAGCTATGTAAGATGTTATCCATACTGCCAAGCAAAAAATAAAAATAAAAAAATCTTACTTTTTCATCATCATCGGTGAAAGGAGCACCTCCAGGTGTTTTATTTATCGCTTGGGCAACGCCAAGAATTTCACCCTCACTGTTTCTTATGGGCATACAAAGCAATGACTTGGTCTTGTATCCAGTCAGTTTGTCAATCTCGTCATTAAAGCGACGATCCTACCCAAACAGAAAGAAAAGGTTACAATTGGAACTTACAACAGAATGCTTTTCTGTATTCAATCTACTGCAGTGCTGACCATCAGACATTTCCCAGGTTGAACTCACCAACTTGAAAGTGATTACTTACATCTATCTGGCCTTTGCTAAACCTTAACTTTTGAGCATGCTTTTGTAGTGCATGAGGTAACGATCATAGCCACGTATTGCATTTCTGTATATTGTACTTATACAAAAGTTATTTCCCTCCCCCTACATGTTCCTGGTTTTTTCTTTGCTTCTTAGGGTTAAGTATATTTCCCTCCAGTTTTGATTATTCAGATAGAATGCCTCTAAATCCACTAGGAGACTTGAAATAGCACTTTTATTTAAAATATGGCCTGGCAAAATGTTCAACCCTAGCTACCCCAGTCCTCATTCACATTAGTTGCAAATGATCAAAAAATGCACCTGTTCAATTTTACTTGAATCTTGCATTGCCTAAGAAGTGAGTCAAATGTCACATCAGTTAATTCTTAGGATCTAAGTGTTTCAGAAGTGCCTCCTCTGCAATTTGAGCCCATAAGATAGCTGCCCGTCGTCAACCCCTGATGCCATGCGTCAACCTCACAAGAGCTGGAAATGGCAGCTCTGTGAAGCATTTATCAGCACTGGTGCCATCATTAATGTCAAACCACTCCTACATCATATGTACACCCTGGGTGCTAGCTCTGGGTTTTGCTAGATGTGAGTTCAAACAATTTTTTTTCAAATACATAGTAGAGAGCAATAATTGAACTATTATTACACAACCATCCCAGCCTAATATCTCTCTCCCTGATCTCGCCACTGTGATCCATGCGACGGTCACTTCCAGTCTTGATTATTGTAACTCACTCTATGTGGGGCTGCCCTTGAAACTGACCCAGAAACTCCAGCGGGTGCAGAATGCTGCGGCAAGACTCCTTACGGGGTCCTTGCCGCGGGATCACATTCATCCAGTGCTATACCAGCTGCACTGGCTCCTGGTGGAGTACAGGATCAGGTTTAAGGTGCTGGTTTTAACCTTTAAAGCCCTATACGGCCTAGGACCCTTGTACCTATGGGACCGCCTCTCCTGGTACACCCCACGGAGGACCTTACGGTCTGCAAATAATAACACCTTGGAGATCCCGGGCCTCAGAGATTAGGCTGGTCTCGACCAGGGCCAGGGCCTTTTCAGCCTTGGCCCTGGCCTGATAGAATGCTCTGCCACAAGAGATCATGACCCTGCCGGATTTGACATCGTTCCACAGGGCCTGCAAGACGGAGTTGTTCTGCCAGGCCTTTGGTCAGGGCTCAGCCTGACTCCCCTTTTCATTTTGTATAAGAACTAATATGAAAGAGGCCTCCCAGCATTCTCACAGGCCCATATAAGATCAGCGTAAACAGTTGGGCCGATGAGCACTTACTGTTCCCAACCCTAACCCTGCGGAAAGCCATCTAATTAGACTTTAATTTGATTTTGACATGTTTTTAGGAGGTAATTTAATTATTGTTTGATATTATACCAATGTTATGTATCTGATGTTAGCCGCCCTAAGCCTGACTTCGGCCGGGGAAGGCGGGATATAAATAAAAGTTTATTATTATTATTATTATTATTATTATTATTATTATTATTATTATTATTTTTACAGCAAGATGGGAGCTAAGCCCCTGAAAGATCCACACATGTATGCTAGAATTTTATCATGGATATCTTGTGTTGATTATAAATTGTGTAACAACACAAGCATTATATCTAAACGATACCACACAGCATCACCTAAATCAAAGGTTTAAGGGTCTCAAGAAAATGTAAATCTCAGAAATCCAATTTGTTGTATGGTTATTGTCAAAACAGATAATGGATTTTTTAAAATAACAACAACAAAAAGCACAGCAGAGTATTGAAATATTTTCTTATGCCGGTCCCTTGGTATTTTGCTCACTTCATCTAAATCTAGAACATTCCTACATACTTGACTATTTGCCTCCAGTCCATTTCATACTTCAAAAAATTTAAGGCATTCGATATTTCTCTCTTGACTGGATCAATTTATGTCTCTACAGTAGTCTCTAATTGGATTCCTCACACTGGTAGAGGTTTACTTATGGAAGATAAAAGAACGATGTTACCTAATCAAAACTTCTTTTCTTTACAGGAGATATAAAGAAGGTCCCAAAGGACCTTGGCTTAGCTTCTGCCACCTAAACGAAGAGAATAAATGCATACTTTCCCCCAGAATCTTTTATCTTTGTGTATTCCTGTTATATCACTTTTGCCAAGGCTGTCTTGTATCTGGTTGTCTTGTTTTATAAACTACAATTTTTTAAAGCAAACATTTCCCCTTTGAAATTAACTTTTAAATGTACTTCGAATGGTCCTTATAATAAAAAAGAGGAACCCTTAAATAAATATTTCTAAGTCTCAGCATTTATACATCCTTTTGTATATAAGTTGTAAAACACATACAGCTTCTTCATAAATTACATAATTTCTCTCTCACTATATTAGTTTTTTTCTTTCTTTCAAGAAGAAACTACAAATACGTCTACCAATAGTGTAATTACATAGATATGCCAGTTGCCTTGCCTCCTTTCTTATAGTAAAAAAAGTGTTTTTAAGGGAGTGGGAAATGCAACACAATATTGTAGAATATTAATAGTAAAAAATTAAGCAAAACAGTGTCACGGCAATATCCTGGAAACTTGCCTGCCAACATAATAATAAATAATAATAATAATAAATTTTATTTATACCCTGCCCTTCCCAGCCAAAACCGGGCTCAGGGCGGCTAACATCAATAAAATTACAATAAAGTATAAAAGAAAGAAAAAGAAAAAAAACCATTAATTAAAATACAGGTTAAAATACAATTTAAAATTTAAAATGCCGCATCAATAATGCTGGATGGATAATGTACACTTCTGTTTTCCACAGAAGATAACATGTGGGAAAATACAATAAACTACTCCAGGGAGTACACATTCAAATAGGTTTAGCCTGGAAAAGAGGAGGCTGAGAGGAGATCTATCTAAAGGGGTGTCCCATGGAAGATGGAGCAAGCTTGTTTTCTCCTTCTCCAGAGGTTAGAACTCAAACCAATTGATTCAAGCTACAAGAAAGGAGATTCCAACTAAACGTCAAGCAGAACTTTCTGATGGTAAGAGCTATTTGACAGCAGAGCAGTCTCCCTCAGAAGGTGGTGGACTCTCCTTCATGGGATGTTTTTAAGCAGAGATTGGATGGTCACCTGTCAGGGGTGCTTTAGTTGAAAGTCCAGCACTGCAGAGGATTGGACTAGGTGACCCTCAGGGTCCCTTCCAAACATAATTCTTTGATTCCAAGTTACTTGTTCTTTCAGTATCCCACAGGTACACATTTCAAATTACTGGTATACATAACTGTGTCTTAAAAAACAAGCAAACACGTTCTAGTAGTAGTCCACACAGAAATATATTTTATTAAGGCATGTGTTGTTCATATAAAGTAAAAGTGGAAAAGTACGGATATTCCCTTCCAACTTTACAATTCAGAACTATTCTGCCACTGACAGAATAGTTTTGAAAAGAGATCCAATGAAACCAGCCATCAGTATCAAGGGTCTTGATTCAAGATAATCATGTAATCTGGACTTCCACTTTGTCTACTGATCCCTATAATTTCTCCTGGCTAGCAGATGTTTCTCACTTTTCTGCTCACTCAGGTACAACCAGGAAGATTTAGGAGCCTGCCTCCAAATCGACAAATGGTGCTAACGAGTATTTCGCTGGCAAACATGCATTTTTAAATATTTCACAGAATCAGAATCACAGAGTTGGAAAGGACCCCAAGTTATATGACAATAAGTATTCATCCTGATTTGCTTGCATGGTGTTTACACATCATTCCATTAGTCATGTCTTCATCCCAGACTTTGTAATGTATTCCCCCATCTTAAATAGCAAGAAGTCTAGTTTGGGGTTTTGTTTTGTTTTTTTAATGGAGTTCTTTTACTAGGGTGACAAAGAACTTTAATTCATTTTCATTGTGGAAACCGAAAGTTCTGACAGGAGATTAAATCACTCTCGTAAAATTCTGATGGCTGGAGGAACCCATAATGCACAACTTTTATTCAGCAAACCACTGTTCGACAGTAATTCTGTACATTTTTACCTGGGTATAATAAGTCCCAATGAACTCACTATGAAATACTTCTGAGTAGATATGTATAGGATTATACTGCTAGGCTTCTAGTTAATAAAGGGCGCCATTCCCTATATTTATATTGGGTCCATTTAAATCTCAACTTCACGTATTTTATTGTTTCTCTTAAAGGCAACACCTTTAATACAAGTTTGGATTAACATTTCCAGATTGTGATTTTCAGTTTGAGGTGATTTGGTGTGGTTCCTCCCTCCTTCTCCCTTTCTCTTTCTTTCCCTCTCTCTCTCTCTCTCTCTCTCTCTCTCTCACACACACACACACACACACACACACTTATAATTATATTAGAAGTTCTTATATATTAGATCTTATTTGTGCCTCAGGAGGATACTTAATGTTAGTTGTTTCTACAAAGAACACTATATTGTGATCACAGATAAGTTCTCCCTTAAGTTACTTATGCTTGATCTTAAAACAAAAACCAAAAACCTAAGATAAATGGTTTTTAATAATGCTACTCAGGATGGTGCTGAAAACTTCCTCCAATATACACAGTACTCTCAAATGAATCTCTGCTGGTACAAATGATCCCAACACATAAGAGTGCTCAGTACTAGGTAAAATAATGCTTACAAAATAGCTTATCTTCTGCCTTCATAACCCAGGTAATGAAGTGGATTACAATGCAATTAGCCCAGAGTTGGTGTCATATGGTTGTGCGAAAAGAAATATCCTAAATATAAAGTAGAAGAGCATTTTATCAAGCCATTACATTCACAGCTGTTCCTTTATTGCATTTGAATTACTGACTGGAAGTCAATTTCAGCAGTGGTACTAAAAAGTTGATTATGTCATGCTCTTTGTTACAGAAGAACCAAAATGCACGCAAGAGCTAATTGCAAAAAGGAAAGACGTGCTACAATTATTAGGGCTTTCTAAATTATTGATCCATGTCTACAAGCAATCATAAAAGCTGTGAGTCCGCAGGGAGGAGCAGGAACCAAAGAATTTACTGTATTTGGTAGATGATGAGAGAAGGCATTGTGTACCCAGAAGTAGAGACTGATATCACTTACGCAACTCCAAACTCTCTGTCTCTAGGGCAAGCATGGGCATGTGAGGTCCACTTTGTTTTTAACTAGAACCCCAAGGTCCACCAGTGCAAAACGGGAGCAAGAGCCGGATGCACAATGAAGTGCTGGCTCTGTAAGTGGAGCCAGTTCCTCCCATGAACCATACTCTGGGATGATCCGCACATAAACATTCAAATTTATATCCAAGTTACTGTACACATTAAGGAATATACCGTAGCCATCTATTATCTTGCGTGTGAAGACCCCCAAGATCTCCCAAAGAAAGACACAGTTGACACCAATCAGGGTGGATAAAAATCAATGATTTTTTTTAAAAAAATAAAAAAATCGGATTTTTTTTATTTAAATCGGATTTTTAAAATAAAATGCTTTTGGAGGAAAAATCTTTCTAAATATAGTCTTCTATTTAAGTTACATTGTAGTCCAAAGGCTATTCATCAGGAAATTTGTTTTAAGTTTATCAAGTGTGCTAAAACTCAGTCTAAGTTTTTTTTTAAATGTTTAACCACATCAGTTAACAAACATGGATACATATACTATCATGTTATTGTTTTAGTTAAATAAATTGTTTAAATGGTTATTAAGGAAATGATTATTTTTCTCCTTCCAATAAAGTACAGCAGAAAAGTTGTCCAAATATAAACAGTTAACTTATTAATCCTCACCATAATTTCATAATTATCTGTCTATGGATTTCTAGTAGTATAACCAAATCAGTAATTTTTGATATAACTGTAAAAACTACTCTGAAAATTTATTATCCCAAAAATGAAACCTTCATATGGTTGTAAATATTAAGATTATACCAGCAAGAATGAGTCTTTCTGTAAAAAACATATTTAAATCAAGCCTTACTGACTAGTGATTTAAATCGTGATTTAAATCGTGATTTAAATCAATTTGATTTAAATCAAATCCACCCTGACCCCAATATTAGTTTAATGTTATTGACATAATTTTGGCCACTACTTTATTGATTACAGAATGTGAATTGTTCGCTTAGGCATTGGTTCGACCAGCTGCACCTACACCTCCAGCAGGGCAGCACTGACAACTGGACGCCGGCAGAAGTCAGTAAGGGTAAATATACTGGGGGAGCACTGGTCCTACCACAGACGCAACCTCACCCCAAAATGCTCCCAGGTGCTCTGGGGTGGCCCTAACCCCTGGAAGGGGATCGGACAAAAGCATGGCGAGCACCTGGATTCCTTTAATGGAATACCCTATCGCACATTGGGAGGGGCAGGTGTGACAACCTCCCCTCACCACACCCTGAACCAATGCCTAACCACCAAACCTTACGAAGTTGTGACGATTTGCTACGCGGCAGGCGAAACCCAAGTGGCACCAGCCAATAGGCCAAATGGGAAAATTCCTACCGGGCCCCTGCCCCAAAAGCAGACGACCCACGATGGCATAGTAAGGTCATAGCAAGACCCTAAATATAGGGAGGGAGGGTGGGCGGGTGATCCAATGCAGGAGGCGCTAAGAGGAAGCTCAACGCAACGTGCAGCAGTATAAATAGGTCCCCCCCGGAAGCAAATTCTCTCAACCCCATTGGACAGAATTGCCCCAGCAACCGAGGGACCCAATCGGGTTGTTGTGGCTATCCAAACGATCCCACCCACACAAACGGTGAGGTCAGTCTTCTTGGTGGTCTTACCGCAACACGTGCCCTCCGTGATGAGGGCACGGTTTCTGCAAACCTCTACTCTAAGGTACCTCTTTTGAATGATCCAACAGCAAGTTGTGAAGAAAAAGCAGTATCAGCTCCATAATTTTGTGGGGGGGGGGTGTTGATAAGAAAAGGCACTCTCAGGGGGCTCATTGGATTGCATCGAGTACTGCCCAAGTGGAAGGCAACTCATGCAACTAACCTTTCCTTCCTTTGATCTATCTTTGGTGGTTCTGTCTTTAATCATGTATTCCAACTGTTTCCCCAGTTAGGCTAACTGGCCTGCAATTTCATAGACCCTCTCTGGATCCATTTTTAATATGCTAAGAGTTTTGATTTAGGTAGGGAAATGTCTACTGGGTTAATTTTTCTTGATGAAAAAGTATGCAAGATTTAGACTTCAGTTACGGCACAATTATATAACGTTGGTGTTTTATGGAAAATATGCCTAGTAATATCACAACTGTAAAGAAGAGTCCATTTGTTACAGGAAATAAAAACTAAGCAACATTTAAAATTACGGCAAAATCATTCTAAGAGCAACTTTGCAGCCTTTATTCATTTCCCATGTTTGTAATGAGATTGCTACTTAAGACCTCTAACATTTTTAGCCTTTAATTTCCCGAATTATTGCTGCACTTAAGCTAATTTATCTAGACTGTACTAAGTACTTCCAACTGATGTGAAAGACAGGCATTCTAATTTGTGTTCCTATTTGAATGAAAAATGTAGCCGATCAAACCAGCACTGCCTTCATGTACAGAAAGCAACACGCCAAAAAAAAAAAAGTATCATAAGACAATGTAAAATGATTAAATGTGGAATTAATTTATTGAAATAAGACAAAAGGGGAAATTTCCATATCAAGTGATGCTTGTGAAAGATTTAAGCTGAGACCAGGTCATCTATTAGGGTGTGGAAAACAGAGAAAACTCATTGATATGTTTTTGTTTTTATTTATCCTACTCTTCCTCTAAAGCAGGCATGGCCAAACTTGGCCCTCCAGATGTTTTGGGACTACAACTCCCATCATCCCTAGCTATCAGGACCAGTGGTCGGGGATGATGGGAACTGTAGTCCCAAAACATCTGGAGGGCCAAGTTTGGCCATGCCTGCAAGGAGTTCAGGGTGGTGTACATGCCCTCCCTTTTTACTCTCTCAACAACCCTGTGAAGTAGGTTAGACTAAGGAATGGTGAGAATTTTTGAAATGTTGCACAACCAACATATACTGATCTAGCTCTGAGATTAGGAATGTGCCACAAGTTTGTTGTTCACTTCTTCGCTTACCTGTGCAGATTACATTTTTCTCTTTCTATGGTTTACTGTGACATCTGAATCAGGGTACTAACCAAGATATATTTATTTATTTATTCATTTAGTTTTGCATTTACGTCCCACCTTTTCTCCAATTAGCTTAAGGAGCTCCATTTCCTATCACCCTCACAGGAATCCTGGGTAGGTAGGTTAAGCTGAGGGATGGTGACTAGCTAAAGGTCACCCAGTGAGCTTCATGGCCAAGTGAAGATTTGAATCCTGGTCTCCCAGGTCCTAGTCCCATCTTCTAACAATTACATCACACCAGACTCCTATATATACTGTATAGTGCATTTATATACCACCTGAAAGTGGTTTACGTTTAAACTACTAAACCTACAAAAGAAGAGTTGCAAATGGCAAAACAATAAAGCAACAAATTTCTCTTAGACCTCTGGGGGTCTCTTCAAGAGCTGCTAACATGAGCACCACAGCCTGGGCTACTCTTCTGCCTTCCTTTCAAAGTACATAGCTCTTAAGTTGACCCTTGGATGGTGTATGAAATTCTATAGTAAACTTTGGCGTTTCTTCAGGAGCTAATAACACGAGCTCCCTAATCTGTGCTTTTCTCCTACCTTCCTCTGAATTGCCTCCAAGCTATAATTTGAAACCAGTATGGGGTTTTGTAATAACTGAAACAAGCATGGTTTGGGGCAATGATGGTTAGAGCTACCCATCAACCAATTTGGGCATCCCAGAAAACTTTGATTATAGCAAGTGACAGAAGGGATTGGGAAGAATATGTGAGAGCTGGGAGGTTAAGGAATGGGAGGAGAGTAACCTGAGGCTTGAACCTTACCTCTGAACCACTACCATCTGAAGAAACGTGATTTCTGTGTGGAATGCTGCGCACTTTACCTACATCATTGTGTTTACATTCTATGTCTTTCAGCATAAAGCACAAGACTATAGTCAGTTTCAATGATGGAACAGCTTTTCACTCATACAGCTTTGAGAGTGTCAATTATAGATTCAGTTCAAAGCACTTTTTGGCTCGTATAATTTCAGAGATCTTTATTATCAGAGGGTATGGGGAATAGCTCTAGCTGAGCTCACAAGTTCAGTTAAAACAAGTACAGTCGAACCTCGGTTGTCGAACTGAATCCATTCCGGAAGCCTGTTTGGCTTCTGAAATGTTCGACAACCAAGGTGTGGCTTCTGATTGGCTACAGGAGCTTCCTGCACTCAAGCAGAAGCCGCGTCGGACGTTCAGCTTCTGAAAAACGTTCGAAAACCAGAACACTTCTGGGTTTTCGGCGTTCGGGACCCGGGTTTGCCTCTGGAACAACTGCAGGTGATTCTGATTAACTTCCTCATCAATCATATGGGCATATATGGTGTGATATATTTCAACAATGAGCAATAGCCAAACATCTCCTATTTGGCTTCTGGGTATTGTACTCAAAATGTGGTTTTCCAGGGGTACACATATTAATATGCTTTGTATGTGATGCTTTTTTAATGTTTTAAGTATAAGGTGATCTGTGTTCTTTTGTATGGTTATGTTTCACTGTTCGTATTTCTTTTTGTGCTATTGCTATAAAGAAAAGAAAATGTAACAAAAATGTATTTATTGGGGGGGGTTGTTGTTGTTATATTTATATACTCAAGAGTTACTTACACAATATTTTCATCCAAACCGTATCTTGGCATATAATACACATAAATGCTTCCCTATATTATTTCTCCTCTCAACTCAATCCTTTGCTGAATCCACTGTATTTACCACCGTTTACTATTTTCTATCTATCTCCATATGGAAACCAGTGACATGTGCTGGGAAACAACCCAAGGCATCCATTAAGGAAATGTGAAAATTTTGGCGTTCCTTGTGGAGTGAGAAACTGCAGCACCAACACTAGATAAACAAAATGGACTCATCCAATATTAAACAATGGGAATGGTGGGTTGGTCTAGTCAGGTTTCCAGAAAAAGGGACCCAGGGCCAGCCCAAAACTTTTTGGCACCTGAGGCGAACCATAAAATGGCATCCGTCCAGGGAAGTAGAGGGGAGTGAAGATCTACATCGGGAACAAGGCTGGGAGGAGACCAGGAGTGCTTGTTATTTGACGAAAGGCCACTGCAGAGGTGGCATTAGGAGAGGGCTGTTGAGGAGGCCGCAGCAGGTGATGCAGTCCTTGGAGGCCACATCTGCTGTCCCTATGGATCCTGCCGTCTGAGGCAATCACCTCACCTTGCCTCATGGGTGGACAGGCCCTGCAGAGACCCTTACCCCTAGCTCCCATCTTCAGAACCAGAAGGTGATTCTTCTGGGCCCCGTGATGGGGATGAGAAGTTAAACTAGCAGTATATAAAGCCAACTCCACAAACACAGATAAGTGAAATGCTGCTGCTTAATATTGTACCGCTGAAGGAAGAAATAGGGACCTAAGCAGTCTATACACCAAAGCCAAAACCCTAAAAAAGACAGGCAACAAGGAAAGGCAGGTGCATAGTCAGCCTGTGCCATGTGAATGGAAGAATACTTCCAGACTGCAGAGCTGGGTGTCTATATAGATTTTTAAATTATTGAGGGTGGAGTGGAAACAAAGTCTGCAAAATGAGAAAAATGCATTAATCAATATAAAGGTACATATACCAATATAATTTACTGCAACGTAAATTGTTGTTTTCTTTCCCTGGAATTGCAGTTTTAACATGTGCATTGAGATACTAGCAGGTAAAACTATCACCACTCTCTCACTATTACTTTTTCTGTGGGCACCATTGCGTTTTTTAACATTGTGGATTTCTTAAAAAACAAAAAAGGTCACTGAAACCTTTTTTTTTTTGCTACTGTTTAAATTAAAGTGAAAGAGTGCTATAGCACTATTTCCCTACTGTCCTTCCAATTGCTATTTTAGCTTCTTCCAATTGCTATTTTAGCTTCTTGCAATTTGCTCTAATACATTTTTAACTTTCTAAAAAACCTTTATAAATCTTGAAATCAATTTGGAAATAGTGCTTAAATAAAGAATTTAGAAAAACTTAAATAACTGATTTTATATATATATAAATGGTCCAGGTTTCTTAATATAATAAAAAAAAGCTAGTCAGGCAAATTGTCCTTTCCCTAATCACATGGCTAAGTCACACCCAATAGTGTGGAAAAACATATGCTTAAAACAAACATTAGCAGCTTAAAGCACAGCAAGATCGCTTCTCTCCGCTATGTTTCAACTCACATTTGCACATTGCTGTATACACCAGGGAAGGGACAGGGATTTTTTGATCCAGTGTACATTATCTGTTTGGTTTCTCCACACCTGCAACCCCGCCAACACATGTTCATGAAGTTATCATCTGGGCATGTGCAACAGTTATCTCATATGTACACCTCTCAGCTCAACTATAGGTGAATGTGCCTTACACTTTCAAACCAGATGCAAGCTGGTTTGAGCGGAACAGAAAGCAGCATTTCTTGGGGAACTAAAATAAAAATAGTGGTGCAATTGACTTCCGACAAGCACACAGAGTGCGAACAAGACTGGGTGTATGGGGGGCTCGTTTAATTTGATTGCACACAGGTGGTGTAGTGACAATAAAGGTTTAGTTACATTTTTATTAACTACAGCATAGATATAAAGGTAAAGGTAAAGGGACCCCTGACCATTAGGTCCAGTCGTGTCTGACTCTGGGGTTGCGGCGCTCATCTCGCTTTATTGGCCGAGAGCCGGCATACAGCTTCCAGGTCATGTGGCCAGCATGACAAAGCCGCTTCTGGCGAACCAGAGCAGAGCACGGAAACACTGTTTACCTTCCCATTGCAGTGGTACCTATTTATCTACTTGCACTGCTAGGTGCTTTTGAACTGCTAGGTGGGCAGGAGCTGGGACCGATCAACAGGAGCTCACCCCGTCGCAGGGATTCGAACCGCCGACCTTCTGATCAGCAAGCCCTAGGCTCTGTGCTTTAACCCACAGCGCCACCATATAGGTTGTGGCTAAAGCCATGGGTAGATGGTTTCAAACACCAGTAATGGAAGTGTACTGGAGCCAGAGAAAATAGTAGATTGTACACAGCCATACAAAAAGCGCAAGACCCCTGGTAGCGTAGAAAGCCAATCTGCGATTCCACTTGCAGCCTAAAGTAGAAGGGTAATAATTTGGGTTGGTTGCAGGAGCTGCCCATTGGAAAGCACCCTAAGATGGCGGAGGAACAGAAGTTATAATGCCAGAGAGGCTGACAACATGCTCTTGGGTTCTCTGTTGAAGGGTACTGATTTCATACACACCCATATTTTACAGACAGAAGTAGGGACAGGCCACTGACCACTCGCCTTTCAACAACAACTCCTCCCCACACACATTGCAGCATATATAGTGGAAGGCTCTACTTTGCTTGCTGTTTGCTTGCTTTGCAATTTGTTTTAAAAAGCCACAGGAGTGCTTGTTCTTTTGACTAATGACTTGACTGACCTAGAATATATTACCAGAAGTTCAAAATGTGTCTTGCCAGCATATGAAATGCCGGTCTGTGAATTGAATGGGTTTTAGGGTTCATACACAAGCATTTAAATGCATCCTCCACTTGGGAGATTTAACATTCTTGATGCCATGGGTAGAAAACAAAATCTTGAAGAATAACAGTGAATCTAGAAACTCACACTATCCTCTTCCATTTGCAGATATGCTATGTATTTTTAGCGATGGTGTGACCAGGCGATAAGGCAGTAGGTCAAACCTTCAATTCAAAAAGGTATCGGGTTCAATCCACAGCATCTCTAGGCATGGGTGAGAGAGACTCCTGGTTGAAAATATGCAAAGGCAGAACTTTCCTCTGGAATTTCAGATTGTATTGGTAAACTGGGATAGCTGAAGCATATGAAATTTATTTTATATTTAATGAAAACTTGCGTTTTAAATATTCTGACTGCAGATCAGACTACAGATCAGAATCCAAGGTTGTTGGGGTTTTTTTTGTTTTTTGTTTTTTTGTATTTTGCTGCATTATTGTGTCCAACATAAATGGTAAGTTTTATTTGTTTGGTCATAAGCCATAACACCCAGTGTTAGAAACTGAGATATGAAAGCTAGGAGCTAAATGGCACCTTAAACCTAGGTTATGGGCACCAAAATGGAGTATCTAGGCACACTTTTTAATAACAAGAAAACAAAGTTGAAAATGAATGAACTGCAGCTAAAATCTTGTGTTCATTTTTCACATGTCTAGTCCTCATCTGAAGACTGCAAAAACAACAACAAAACAACAACAACAACAAAGCCATACTTCCCCTGCCCTCCCCACCTAATATTCTTAAGAGGGTCTCTTCTCCAGTCTTCAGAGAGTAGCTGGAAGTGCGGAGGCAGAAAAAGGTCCTCCTTTCCTTCCACTCTGCAGCTTTAATCTGAAATCTTAGGCGCAGTACTGCACCCAGAGCTCAGAAACCTCTTGCCCTAATGAAATTCCCTGCCGCAAAACGCGCCTAGAACCATGGGCGTTTCGAACGCTGGTAACACCTCCAAAATGTCAATAAAACAAAATCCAAGAACAGTACTTACAAAACCACAGCTTGCAACAAGAGCCATGGTTAGATAAATAGGATATGAAGTATTTGCATATGCAATCAAATCCTATGCATCTTTACTTTGAGGCAAGTCTACTAAATTCACTTCTAGTATAAACAGGATTGTACCCCTGCAGTGCCATCTAAAATATGTCTCAATGCATTCAATGCAGCTTACTCTCTGGTAAGTGTCCACAAGATGCAGCCTTAATTATTAAAACCATGTGTCACATATGTAGGGGGGGGGAATCTGTGGGACTTACAGCCACCAACTGCAAAGGCAAACAAAACTATTTCCCTGTTATAAATCTGGTACAGTTTGTTTTTTTGCTAATTAAAAAAATTGTATTTATAATACCAAACAAACCTGTTCCTAGTTAAATGGGTTTTTTTTTTATTTACTTGTAAGTAGACCAACAAGTTTCATAGTAAAACTTCTACTGCATCACCCTCACATATGCAAAAACCTGAAACTGAACGGTTTTCAGTGTAACCATCTACAACCATGGTGGGCATTTGATGAAAACATTTTGGGGTCGGAGCCCTCCTGATAGAAAAATCTGTAAAATCTGTTAAATGGAAGTTATGGTTCAATTTAATAATATCATCAATGATATCAAGGAGTCCATTTCACTTCTTGGAAGCAAAGCTACTTCAGTCTGCATCAATACCTCTTTGAGACTCTTTAATGGTTGACATCCATGAAAATAGGCTTGTGAGATGCTGTATGTCTGTAAAAAGGTTATTCATCTAATACAGAACGTACATATCAAGACTGTTCCTATCCATGTTTTCTTCAGAGCCAAGTCCCACTTACGTACTTCAGTGGGATTTACTCCCTAGTAAGCAACGTTTCCGTGCGCTGCTCTGGTTCGCCAGAAGCAGCTTAGTCATGCTGGCCACATGACCCGGAAGCTGTCTGCGGACAAACAGAGTGAGATAAGCGCCGCAACCCCAGAGTCGTCTGTGACTGGACCTAACGGTCAGGGGTACCTTTATCCTTTACCTTTAAGTGTGCATAGAACTGGACATTGATTTCCCAGTACATGAAGTTCAGGTGCCAGATGCTGACATCTGCAAATTTAAAACCTGGCTACAAGCTGCTGTTCCCTTCCCTCCTTCTAGTTAAGGTGCATTCTAGCTGAGAGTGCAACAAAAGAGGAAAGGCTGAGATTCAGTGGCAAAGCATCTGCTTTACATGCAGAATGTCTCATGTTCTACATTCAGCATCCCCAAGGCAGGGCTGGGAGAGACTCTGGTCTGAAATCTTGGAGAACCACTGCCAGTCTGGGCGGACAGTACCGAGTTAGGTCTGACTCTGTATTAAGCATCTTCTTATATTCCTAGGTTTTGGAGGAAATTATAGTACCTTCTAAATATAGGAGGCAAGGAACTAGAGACATTATGGCTTCCACCGTGTGTTTGTATTCATTCCCTTTAAGGTGAACATCTGAATTACTCTAATACTTGTACGGCACTCCTGGAATTGTATATATGAGGGCAAGGGCCAGTGGCTACAAGGGGGGGGGGGAGGGAATGAGCCATTAATTTCGGGTTGGTTTGTTTTTAAAGGGCCAGGAGCGGGTGCCAGGAGCAAGTCAGCAATTAACACACACTGTGTCAGTGAAGTTAACGCTTTATTCAAAGAAACAAGACAGCTTAAGAGGCCAGGCCGAGAGAGCACAGCAACTCTTCCCAGTAGATCGTGCCCCTATGAGGCAGTTGGGGAGGGGGGCGAAGGTCCCTGCCTTCCCACAGCTACCTAAGTCTCCTCCTCCCCCAGGTCCTTCCCAAGCAATCTGAAGCTCCGTTGTCTTGCCTGTCTTTGATCCTCCCTCTTCATACCTCTTCGGGTTCTGGGAGTCTAGTGGCGAGGGGAGCTGGTCGCAGCCTGGCCTCCTCTCCAGCCTGATTCATCTCTGTCTCTTGGTCTCCATCCTCTCCAGCTTCCTCTTATGCCCCTGGTTCTAGACTGCTCTCTGCCACAAACACCGTACCAATCTCAACTGTTAAATTAAGTCATGAGATGGGGTAGGCATATTTGTTTAGGGTAGTAAATTGGAACCACGTGGCCTGAAAGAGAAACAAATGGACCCGTTTACTTATACAGTGGTACCTCGGGTTACGAACTTAATTTGTTCCAGAGGTCCATTCTTAACCTGAAACCATTTTTAACCTGAGGTACCACTTTAGCTAATGTGGCCTCCAGCTGCCGGTGCGCGATTTCTGTTCTCATCCTGGGGCAAAGTTCTTAACCCGAGGTACTACTTCCGGGTTAGCGGAGTTTGTAACCCAAGGTGTTTGTAACCCGAAGTGCTTGTAACCCGAGGTACCACTGCAATGGGGGGGGGGGAATAGAAAAGAAACCATCAGCTTCAAATGCATGCATACCTGGAGAATTCACATGAGGAAGAATATATAAATTACACAAAATAATAATGCAATTTGTATTGAGGAATGAAAATTTGTATTACAGCCATCCCCCCGTTTACGTTCTGAGGTACCACATGCATCGGTGAAATTGTGTATAATTGAAACCCATTGAAAAAGCCTGCAAGACGTTATTATGACCTTTCTGGGTCACTTCCAGGTTGGTGCAATGCACATAACCACAGCACATATTGAACGAGAGTAAACAGGGGGTTGCCTATATATGATTAAATCTGCAGTCCAATATACACTTACATGGGAGTTGCACCATGAGACATACTTCTGAGCAGACACATATCACCACCACCACATTTCTATATCTATAAATATATCTACTGCAATGAACCCTGTGTTTAAATAGTTTTTAATCAGAACTGTATTGCTCATTTTTCGCATTAGCCCATGTTTCGGTGACGTCTGGTCTCCAAAATACTTGCCACTCTGTGCTTGGAGAGCAACTGGACAGTGCTGGAATTGATCCAGCGCTGTCAGTTGTTATCTGCTTATTAAGAGCTGCTGGATAAAACACATCTTCACATCTTTCTCGTATGCTGCCCTTGCCTCCCAGGAACTGCTTTTAACAGCTCTTTCATACTGGAAGACGCTCAGTACTTACTTAGCCTGCTAATAATGAATCATTACCTTGTACAATAAAATACATTTCCCGTCTGTCCATGACTTCCTTTAATGCTGTTGGCCTCATCATCAAGGAGCACCCAATTAAAAGGGCAAATTAGGAGCAGAAATTTGACAGCACGCTGTCAACTTCACTCCAGCCCTAGGCAAAATTTTTGCCCAGGTTCACATGTAGCAGAATGAGACAGTGGACTCTCAAAATAGTTAAGTAACCTGAAGACTCATCTCAGTGTGTTTTGGGGATCCACCACACTCCTGTGACTGTAAATGGTTTCAATTGTTCTTAATTTACGAATTTGAAATTGATATAACCCATCCTGGAACCTACTAGTGAAAGACAGGTTATAAATTTAATAAAATAACAAAATTATAACAGCAGCAGCAGCAAATTAAAGGCAACGATCAGGTCCAACTGTGTGTGGCTTTCACCTGGCTTTAAAAGAGCTGTTTATTCAAGTGACTGATGTTTAATGGCCAGTCTTATCACAGAGCACAGCTGCCAGAATGGTGATAGAAAGCAGCAGAGCCGTATCCATTGCCTGAGCTTTGTGCAGCCAAACTAATTATATATAATACAGTTTCACTCTGAAACTAGATAAATTGCTGTCACTTTTAGTAAGCATCAGCAACCAGCAGACCTCAGGGCCAAATCTAACCCACTTGAAGCTAGACTACCGTTAGCCAGCCCTAGGAAGGAGGTGTGTGGGGGTACAAAATGCTGGGAGCTGTTGAAATAGGATTTCTTGCCAGACACGTTCAAAGGCAAATGTTGGAAGGTCCCATTAGTGGAAAATCAATTAAGTGGGTGCAATTTAGTTAATGGGTATTATATCCCAATATACTTTTGTATGGTATTGTTAACCACAAAGTCTGCTAAAGGAACTTCTCCATGAAGAAAAAGTATGTGAGGAGGGAGTTTTGCTGCACATTTTGATACTAAATGTGTAGTTTGATCCTTAGTAACTACTAATAGGCGCCAAATGCCTGGAAATAGTGGGTGAGTCTTCCAAGTCATGTGCCCAAATTCAGCTAGTGGCGCTAGTCTAGGCGAAATCATGTCCCAAATTGGTATAGGCAAAATGTGCTGTAGGTGCCGTCTTCCAGTCTTATCCAGAAGCTCAGACTGTGTATCCGAAGCTCTGTAAAATAAGATGCAGTAATGTCATCAACTATCTGGGAGCTGGATTTCCCCTCTCTCTGCCAAATTATTGGTAGGTAGGGTTCTAAGTTGGGATGCGGGTGGCGCTGTGGTCTAAACCACAGAGCCTAGGGCTTGCCGATCAGAAGGTCGGTGGTTCAAATCCCTGCGACGGGGTGAGCTCCCGTTGTTCGGTCCCAGCTCCTGCCCACCTAGCAGTTCAAAAGCATGTCAACGTGCAAGTAGATAAATAGGTACCGCTCCGGCGGGAAGGTAAATGGTGTTTCCATGCTCTGCTCTGGTTTGCCAGAAGCGGCTTAGTCATGCTGGCCACATGACCCGGAAGCTGTCTGCGGACAAACACCGGCTCCCTCGGCCTATAGAGCAAGATGAGTGCGCAACCCCTGAGTTGTCCGCGACTGGACCTCTTAACGGTCAGGGGTACCTTTACCTTTAGGGTTCTAACTTATTTTACAGGGCTATGTATGCCTACTGTTACTTCTGAGCCAAAATATGTTGCTTCCAGGAAGTTCTGAGCTCTGATGTCTTTTTATAAATTAACACTCTGGTGATCTAGAATCAAGTGTTCTCTATAGCGGCACAAAATATTTGATTTTCTGCAGTTATAGGCACAGTTCAGGACCTTGCTTTGACTAAGCACTGAGTGTTTTCTACACGTCTTTACATCAGTGGAATTTCAAGTCACTCATATGTCACCAGGGACACAATCCAATTCAAAGTGAATCAATAGTAAAGCCTTTCATTGATTTCAATGAGTCCAGGTTCCAAGGAAGGAAAGCGGATAGCTGCCAGGGGTGGGAAGGCGAACAGCGACAAATACACCCAATATTCTGTGAAAATTTGAATCTTAAATACGAATACTTTGCCTTATTATGTCTCTGTTTCATGACATTTTTTTAAAAGTAAATGACTTATTTAAAGCAATGCCTTTACAAAAGAAGCACCCTCCTTCTTGAAAATCTGAATTTCCAGTTTCAAGGTGGCTATTCTCTCCTGCAATGTAAGTAGGTTCAAATATCTCTTTTTTCCCATTTGTTGTTCTGAAAGAACACTCACAACACTTTTTCACTTCAAAGCTGATCAGTCACCTACGTTCACCATTAAAAGCACTGTAAAAAAAAAATCCCCACAACTGTGATTAATTTTTAAGTAGCCTATTGTGAACATTAACAATTTTCAGAGAGGGAACATCTGTTGCTCACTTACCTATATTTGCTCAGTATCACACAGCCCTTTTATCCTTTACACACAATTAATATAAGCAATTGTTTCTCTTGTTTAAATAATATGAAATTGTCACACATCTGCTAGAGACAATAATATAATTGCAGGTTGACTGAAAACCTGCTTTTTAACTAACAGAAAGCCAATCTTTAATTATCACTTACAATTATTATTTTTTTACTTTACACATGGAGTGAAGTAGAATTCAAGACCTTGCCAACAACAAAAAACAAATGAACAATTTTGAGGCACGAATGAAGTTATTATTGATTTGTCTGAATCACGCCATTTCTGCTCCAGGAAACAAAGAAACTGGTGCTGAAGATGGTTCGGAAACTTCAGCTGCTGCAGAATTCAGCAGCCAGGTTGCTCACCAAGGCAAGACGGTTTGAGCACCGATCCTGGCCCAAAGTCACTGGCTGCCAATTAGTTTCTGGCAGGGTGGATAAAAATCAATGATTTTTTTAAAAAAAAATCATATTTTTTTTATTTAAATCGGATTTTTTTGATTTAAATTGGATTTTTAAAATAAAATGCTTTTGGAGGAAAAATCTTTCTAAATATAGTCTTCTATTGAAGTTACATTGTAGACCAAAGGCTATTCATCAGGAAATAAGGATTTGTTTTAAGTTTATCAAGTGTGCTAAAACTCAGTCTAAGTTTTTTTTTTTAATGTTTAACCATATCAGTTAACAAACATGGATACATATGCTATCATGTTATTGTTTTAGTTCAATAAATTGTTTAAATGGTTATTAAGGAAATGATTATTTTTCTCCTTCCAATAAAGTATAGCAGAAAAGTTGTCCAAATATAAACAGTTAACTTCTTAAACCTCACCATAATTTCATAATTATCTGTCTATGTATTTCTAGTAATATAACCAAATCAGTAATTTTTGATAGAACTGTCAAAACTACTCTGAAAATTTATTATTCCAAAAATGAAACCTTCATATGGTTGTAAATATTAAGATGATACCAGCAAGAAGGAGTCTTTCTGTAAAAAAAATATTTAAATCAAGTCTTACTGACTAGTGATTTAAATCATGATTTAAATCGTGATTTAAATCAATTTGATTTAAATCAAATCCACCCTGGTTTCTGGGCCCAGTTCAAAGTGCTGTTTTTGACTTATAAAGCCTTAAACAGCTCAGGAACACAACACCTCAAGGAGCGCCTCTCTCCATATGGACCTAACCCTGACCATGAGATCATCATCTGAGGCCCTTCTATGTGTGCCTCCTCCAAGAGGCCTGGAAGGTGGAAACACAGAAAGAGGCCTTTTCTGCAGTGGCTCCCTATTTGTGGAATGCTCTCCCTGGGGAGGTTCAGCTGGCACCTTCATTATACACCTTTTAAATCAATTGGGGCTTCTAAAAAGGAGCCAAAATATTGTTGCTGGTTGGGTAAGCAAAGTATGGGTTTTGCGTCAACTCCTCTTCCCTCCCCAGACCGCCAGGCAAGGCTTTAATCTCTTTCGGCATTTTCACGTATCAGTGCCTCCCCACCACCCCACGAGCTATTGGGGATGTTCCCAGCCTTGCTTCTTAATATAAATGGTAGCATTTGCGGCTTCTATTTCAACTTCTCCTTGGCAGAAAACTCATACCTCTCACAAAGGCATTATTCTCCTACCAGGAAGTAAAGCTTTCCTCCAGGGATTCTCTATTCACGTCTGCCTAGCTAAGCTGCAAAACTGGCTGGGTGCTATGCCAGACTTTTACATTTGTAAACAACGTTTTCTATTGTATTTTAAACAGCGACTGTATACAAAAAATGACAAAAAGAACACAGCAAGAGGGAAGAGCAAACACCCTTTGTATCCTGCTTGTCAAAAGGGTTGCTTTTTGCAGGCTGTGTGTTTGTGATAAAAAGGAGATTCGTGATACAGGCCAGTGGAAGGGCCTTTGATGGGTTCACACAGCCAAGGGTATTGCAGTATTCTTGTGAATGGTAGGTTGCTGTTGGCAGGTTTTGTTGTGTGTGTCACGAGTGGGGGTTGTATCCAACTAGGTTCTACTCAAGAGTAGTTCCATTGAATTAAATGTCCCTAAGTCATGCTCCTGCCCACCTAGCAGTTCCAAAGCACATCAAGTGCCAAGTAGATAAATAGGTTTCCGTGTGCTGCCCTGAAGCGGCTTAGTCATGCTGGCCACATGACCCGGAAGCTGTCTGCGGACAAACACTGGCTCCCTCGGCCTATAGAGCGAGATGAGCGCGCAACCCCAGAGTTGTCCGCGACTGGACCTAACGGTCAGGGGTACCTTTACCTTTAAGTAAGTCATGCCTAACAGTTTCAACGGGTCTACTCTCAATAGGCCTAGCACTGGCTATAGTCCATTAAGATTAGCATAATAAATAATAAATGGGAAAAAATGGAAAAAAAATTATAGACACAATTTCACCAAAAGAAAGAGAAACTCAGACCCAGGCAGTTAGAAACTCAGATATATAAGCTAGGTATGTACGTACACACACACACACACACACACACACAAAACTTTGTATCAATGTAACTTATTGTGCCGTTTGCCCATTGCTTGTGATTATGTTTGTATAGGGCGATGGAAATGGTTAATGTAGATTAACGAATGAGAAGAAGAAGAAGAGTTTGGATTTGATATCCCGCTTTATCACTACCCAAAGGAGTCTCAAAGCGGCTAACATTCTCCTTTCCCTTCCTCCCCCACAACAAACACTCTGTGAGGTGAGTGGGGCTGAGAGACTTCAGAGAAGTATGACTAGTCCAAGGTCACAGCAGCTGCATGTGGAGGAGCGGGGAAGCGAACCCAATTCACCAGATTACGAGTCTACCGCTCTTAACCACTATACCACACTGGCTCTGAGAAAGCTCAGAGGCGAAGCCTACCTGGTTTTGAGGCTCAGCCCAGGGGTTTACCATTGGGAGATAGAGGAGTGAGGGTCAGACAGAGGCAGAAAAAGTCAAACATAGCAGTTGTGACAGTTAGAGTGAGAGACAGGGACAGAACTGAGAGAGAAGATTGTGACAGTGTGAGATAGTGCCACATCTAGTTAAGGGCGAGCATTTGAGAAACCGTTCTGAACATATTTAAAACTTGTTTGTTCTTCAATAAACTTTAATCTTCTGTTGACTTTACAACCTGACTGAGACTCAGTATTTCACCAGAAGCAACCTGGTTGGTGGCGGCGGAAGAATAAAGCAGTGGTGTACAGGTCAATAGTCTGTGAAACGACCGGGGGCTCTGTACGAACGCCACACTTATTAATATGTAACTGCATGTTTGTAATATTTTTATTTAAGTTGTCTGTTGTTGCTTCAGTTTTCTGTGCAACATTTAGAGATTTTTTAAAATATATTAAGCGGTATAGAAATTAAATAATCAATCATCCTTCTCCTTACTTATTATGCCTCGTGCGGCATTATGCTGCCGCACCATGCGCTTCACAGAGCCTTGAGCTTAATGTTATCCATCAATGTGGCAGGCAGATGCCGTCAAGGATGTATGAAGAATGGAGAAAGGGAACGCTGGGCTGAAAATCAATAACTGGCCCTCAAGTGAAGTAGCATGTGCAACACTGTTTGAAGTGTGTGTTTACCTCACAGGGGGGTATTACTATGTGTTCAAGACAAACTGCTTTTTTACATGGATTTCAGAGAAAAACAATGAAGCGACAGGACTGGAAGAACTGGAATAGCTTGCCTAGGAAAGGGATTTATCTGAAATAACAGGATACAAAGATATTTGAAAGAGCATGCAGGTTGTCAAAGCAAAGGGCTTTTGATCCCCAGCATTCTGTGGGATTCACTACAGCTGTGCCATCAAAAGAGCACGTCTCAAAAGGAGAAACATCTAAATCATGGGTAGGCAAACTAAGGCCCAGGGGCTGGATCCAGCCCAATTGCCTTCTAAATCCGGCCTGTGGACGGTCCGGGAATCAGCGTGTTTTTACATGAGTACAGTGGTTCCTCGAGTTACAAACACCTCAGGTTACAAACGCTTCAGGTTACAAACTCCGCTAACCTGGAAGAGTTACCTCGAGTTGATAACTTTGCCCCAGGATGAGAACAGAAATCGTGACTTCCGGCTGAATGCCGGAGCTGCTGGCGGCGGGGAACGTTTACTCCGACGTTCCCCGGCTCGGCAGGGGGCTAGGGAGAGCGCAATCAGCGTTGCGCTCCCCGATAAACCCCGGGAGGGGTGTCCTGGGGGCTGGCGTGGTCCGGCTGAGGCTCCGCTAAGTTCCCTCGCTCCTAGGCGGCTCGGAAGAGCCGCCGGCTGAGAGCGAGGTTGAATGGAGTCCTACGGACCCATCCCCCCTGCCGAGTGAAGCTGCGTAAGTCCAGCAGCCCTGAGCAGTCAGTTCCTCCAGAAGCTGAATTGGGAACATTGGATTTTGCCTCAAAATCGTGAGTAAAAAGGACATTTGGACTTAATTTGCAAGGGTTTGAGGGGTTTAAAAACGGAGGTCACCCCCCCTTTGAAATTGGAACAATGGGAAGCAGTGAAAGTTACATCCGAGCTGAGTGAAAGAGGAAGTGAAAGGAAACTTCTGTAACCAGGAGATTATCTTACTGCAATTTGTTACAATTCACTGAGGATGAAGAAAGTCCCCCTACCCCCGTGATTCAGGGGGGAAAGGCATTGAAAGATCTTTGAAAACTTTTGGATTATATATATTATTGGTTTGTAAAAACTGGTTGTTTTGACTTTGATCCCGGAAATGACGCAACTGTCGGAGCAGCAGATGAGAGCAATCCTATCTATACTAAATGACTGTCTGCGCACGCTCGGACAGAAGGCCATAGGGACAAATGACCTTCAGTATGAAGATGGCACTGAGCCAGAAACACCAGATGTGCAACCACCCGAAAACAACCAAGCAACCC
The DNA here is from genome assembly GCA_034641385.1 of Darevskia mixta. Taxonomy (NCBI): domain Eukaryota; kingdom Metazoa; phylum Chordata; class Lepidosauria; order Squamata; family Lacertidae; genus Darevskia; species Darevskia mixta. The sequence continues at coordinate 2,616,154 of JAWWNH010000133.1, read as the reverse complement.
ACGCTATTGACTTTAAAAAGGAAAGCGCATCATCATCCCATGGACAGAAAGGTAAAAAGCAACGAAAGATAAAGGACATTTTGGCTGCCAAAACAAGCGGTCGGGAAAATAACATCAAGGCCAGAAAAAAGCGACATTCGAGGAAGAAGAATCAGAATTCAACAAGGAATACTTCAAAGGACTTAACTCTGTTACATCATGTAAAAAGGGCCCGAAGAAAAAGTCTTAATTGGAGTTGGCGGCAACAGAGAAAGCTGAAGATGCAAGCCTCTTTGGGGCAGAAAGTACAGTGGGATTGGGGTGTGATACGCAAGGGGGTGGGCTGAATGGAGGAAGAGTAAACTGGGTTATTTTTCTGATGGCAAGACAATAGGTTTGATATCTGGCACAGCGATTTTTATGATGAATATTGGTAAAATGATTTTTATGATAAGGAAATTAGGGCCAAAACCCTGGAATTAATGGGAGGTGGGGGACCAGGATGGAATAAGACGATGAAATAGAATGGTGCAGAAGTACCAGTAGGCTTGGACGGTAAAGTTAAATATAAATTAAGATATTATGATTTGTATATTATATTAAAGATGAAAGGAGAATGATCTGCTAAAGATGATATGAAATATTTCCAACTAAAAGGGGAGGCGAGGAAGTCATTTGAAATATGTTATGGAAAAGGATTGAATCTGACCTCGGAATGAGGACAGGCAAAGCATGTAATTAAAAATAGAATGGTTAAATGCATTATGTTTATGTATACCCCCCTGAGAGAGGGGGAATGGAAGTTAACTGCCCATTGGGGAAGTATGAAAATTTAACCACTGCCTATGTTTAGAGCTTTTAAAATTGTAAAATCAATAAAAATCTTTTGGGGGAAAAAAGAGAACAGAAATCGTGTGCCGGCGGCGCAGCAGCAGCAAGAGGCCCCATTAGCGAAAGCACGCCTCTAGTTAAGAACAGTTTCAGGTTAAGAACGGACCTCCGGAACGAATGACGTGGAGTTTACTCCATGACGTGGAGTAAAAGGTAAAGGGACCCCTGACCATTAGGTCCAGTCGCAGACAACTCTGGGGTTGCGGCGCTCATCTCGCTTTACTGGCCGAGGGAGCCGGCGTTCAGCTTCCGGGTCATGTGCCCAGCATGACTAAGCCGCTTCTGGCGAACCAGAGCAGAGAACGGAAATGCTGTTTACCTTGCCCCTGGAGCGGTACCTATTTATCTACTTGCACTACACCAGTGTGGTGTAGTGGTTAAGAGCGGTAGACTCGCAATCTGGTGAACCGGGTTTGCGTCTCCGCTCCTCCACATGCAGCTGCTGGGTGACCTTGGGCTAGTCACACTTCTCTGAAGTCTCTCAGCCCCACTCACCTCACAGAGTGTTTGTTGTGGGGGAGGAAGGGAAAGGAGAATGTTAGCCGCTTTGAGACTCCTTTGGGTAGTGATAAAGCGGGATATCAAATCCAAACTCTTCTTCTTCTTCCTCCGAACAGCTAGGTTGACAGGAGCAGGGACCGAGCAACGGGAGCTCACCCCGTCGCAGGGATTCGAACCGCCGACCTTCTGATCGGCAAGCCCTAGGCTCTGTGATTTAACCCACAGCACCACCCGCATCCCATGACATGGAGTACCTTCATTTTAAAAAACACCCTCTGCAACTATCTTTATAGATTTGCATCTAAAATGAGGCACATTGTATGAGGACTGAAGATTTTGCCTTATGATTCACTTAAACTATTTGCTAGAGAAAGTTAAAGAACTGCTTACAAGAAATAAGCAAACTTAGGATTCATGCCTTCTGAGAACAGGTCATTTTATGGATTAGTAACTTCTAAACAGCAAGCAGCAGAGCACAGGACTAAACTGAAAGCTCTCAAATTGCAGTGGGGGGAGTATAGAATTCCCCAAGGATCTCTACTGAGACTTGTTTTTTTATTTGTCAATGATCTGGAGGCAGAGAGAACATAAAATTTCTGGGTCAAAATGTTCAGAAGGGTGGTGAAAGCTCAAGTAGACTGTGGAGAGCTTAAAAGGATCTGTAAATAGTGGGTGAAGGGGGAGATTGGAAATACACAATTCTGCAAAAAAAAAAAAAAAAAAAAATGCTAAAGGTTCCGAACTAGAGGAGGCTAACTAAAATCTATACTTTGGGATAAGTCGTGGTGCATAGATAGCGGAGTGAAAACAAACTCAGTATGCAGTGGCAGTGAAAAAGGAAAATTCCATGCTGGGAATTATTAGGCAAGCTGTTGAGAATGAAACAGCTAGTGTTTGTTACACCTTTATAAATCTATGATGGAAGATAATACACACCTCTGGATGCCTCCATCTCAGATAGGATAGAAAAGGCCGTCAAAATTATTGAGGGCTGGAAACTCTTTCCTATGAGGAAAAGCCACAGCAACCAGAGCTTTTTTTGTTTAGGCAGGGAGGAAGAAGACAAAAGGGGAATATGACTGATGTATAAAATCCCTTGCACAACATATAATTCATTTATGGATCTCACTACCACAAAAACATGACAATGGCTACTGGCCTAGGGGTTATTTATTGAACTGTTTGTTTGTCCATTTTACCTAAGATTTGTCCAGAGCACACTACAAACTGCAACTCAAGTCCCAGTATGCTGAATGAGCCATTCTAAACAGTAACCACTTTATATCACACTCTTAAAGTGTGTTTAAAATAAAGAATTATGGCAACACCAATTATGGCCACATACACAAGATCACACTTTTACTCCAATTAATTAATCTGAAGTAACTACTACCACCAGGCTCCCAAGTGTCAATCACTAAGGAGCTACTTTTTTACGTTCCATACACACTATTAAGACAATCAAGTGCAAAATATATACATACTGTGTGAGTTGTGCATGTATATTTTGAAGGGACATGTACAGTATAAGTTTTAATTGACATGCTCCCATCAAATTTACACCCTGTATACTTTCAGGTATGAGCTTCAGTATAAAACTTAAGAAGTGACCCTAACATGGATCAAAAGTTCCGTAAGGGAAGAGTCATAGAATACATATAGCCGAGTGCTTTTTTTCAGCTTGGGTGAATTCATGCTAACCTGAATTATTCATAATAAAACCATACTATGGCGTGATCTACACCATCACAAAGCCGATTTGTGTGAAAGAATCATGGCATACAAAATTGTGACCTAGACAAGGTTGGAGACAAATCTCAGGTACTCATCCATCTAAGAACCTGATGGTGCTTACTAAGAATTTGATGAGGGGCGCACTAAGAATTTGGTTCAAATAAGATTCTGGAATTAAAAAGTATTTTGCCAGCTCAGGCAACGAATGGTATGTTTACCTGCTACAACTGTGTCCTGTCCTTCCTCTGAGAACATCAGAGACGTATTTTAGGATGCAACTTATAACCACCACTTCATGGAATTTAGTGAGAGTTACTTCTGAGCAGGCATATCTAGGATTGAACTCTTGATTGAACTCTTAAGTCTCACAACAACTCTGCCAAATTAAGCAAGACAAGTGAGGACAGGGGACTTTCTCAAGGCCACCCAGTGACCTTTGCAACCAAGCAAGGTCTGGAGCCCAGATTTACCACAGTAATGTCCTGAAGTGTTATGTGCTGGATTTTACAGATAACTATACTACACAGAGAGAATATTTCATACTGAAGCACAAGAAACAGTTAATGAGTGGAGAAGAAACAATGCCCCATCCATGGCATTGACAGCCATGCTAATGTGTGGGGAGAAGCCAAGCCCACACTTGCTTGAAGTCCATTCCTGAGACCACCAAGTACACCAACACTGAGCTTAAACAAGTGACTGCAATGTACAGCTGACTACTTGTGTGGTGTTTTTTAAAGGAACTTACACATGACCCCCCCTTCATATGAATCCTCTAAGCCAGGGGTGAGGAACCCCTACCTGGCCCCCATGATGCTGGGCTCCTCCTACCCCCAACAGACCAGGGTCACAGATGATTATGCATGCTGCCCAACCGTATTTGAATGGTCCTCTTCCCATGCTGCTGAAACTAGCATTTATTAAGTTGTTTTTGCATATGTTTGCATAGAATATACCTGCGTGTTTGGCCAATCAGCTTTAGAGCCTGATGCTGTGCACCGGTGGATTTGTTCCCATTTCACTACTACGACGGCGAGAGCTCGCCTTTGCACGGCTGCTGTAGCGTAAGCCGCCTCGGGTGCCGACCGGCAGAAAGGCGAGCAGCAGAACAAGGAAGCACCCCAAAGCGCCCGCCTGGCCCCTTCCCTACCTGGTAGGCGTCGGCGATGTTGACGGTCTCTCCGTGCTCGGCCACGTAGCCGATGATCCCTTTGCCCCAGGGCACCTGCACCTCGTTGGAGTTCTCGGTGCTGTAGCAAGGCAGCAGCGGGGTGCCGGCGTGCACGTCGAAGACCTTGGAGACGAGGCTCTTCTTGCCGGCGGCAGCGCCGCCTTCGACCAGGAAGAGGGAGCCCCGGTCGGCGTCCACCATGAGGCACACGAAGATGAGGATCTTGTAGCTCAGGGCGCCCAAGTCCAGGTCGTTGGAGATGTCCTTGACGAGCTCCAGGAAGAACTGCCGCTCGTTGTGCTCCTTGAGGTGGCGCTTGTAGTCCAGGGCGGTGGGCGGGTATTGCGGGAGGTTCACCCGAGACTCCAGCAGCGCGCTCAGGATGTGCGCCGTCGTGGGCGGCAGCGAGCTGGCTTTCCTCAGCAGGGCCCTTCTCCGCGCGCTGCTCAGCGGCTCCTGCGCCCGCGCGTGGACGTGCTCGTCGTAAGTCAGGTTCACGTGGATGGCCTTGGAGCGCGCGAAACTGCGCCGCAGCTCCTTCTGCGACGCCCGGCGCTGCAGGCCGCCGGCCGCCGTCTCCGGAGGGGCCATGGGGCCGCCGCCGCCGCCCTTTCCCAAAGAGGAGCCGGTGCCGCCGAGCGCCGGGGTGCCGTTGCTGCTGTGGCTCGGCCGCTCCTCCGCCTCGCCGTCGGCACCGCCGGGAGCCGCTTTGGCGAGGAGGGAGCTCCTCCTCTTCAGCCACTTCTCCACCAGCTCCGGGTGCCTGTCCAGGAAACTTTCCACCGCGGCGAAGTCCAAGCCGGACGGGGCGGACATGGCGGCCTCGTCACCTCGAAGGCGCACCGCCGCCGCCACCGCGCGCCAAACTTTGCCGCCCTCGTTACTTCATGCTGGAGCGCGGAAGAAAAGCGGCAGCGAGCCGCCGCCGCCGCCCTTGCTGCTTGCTAGCGACAGGCGCGCCCGCCCGGAGAGGAAACCCAGGGCAGGTTACAAGCCGTTCGGCACGTGGGGGAGCAGAAGCTGCCCAGGCTTTCCCGCCCTCTCTTGGAGCGAGCAAGCAAACGGATCCATCCGCCTCCGAGCCCGGGCCAAGTCCCGGCTTTCTGTGCCCTTCCTACCCCCGGGCTCCTCGCCTTTTTCCTTTACCCCCTCCGTTGTTCCGCGGCTCCCCGTCGTCGTCCTCCTTGTCCTCTTCTCCCGTCCAGGTGGCTCCCGCGGGGTTCTCGCGTCCTTTCGCTCCCGGTTACTTGCAACGGGCTGCTGCTGCTTCTCTGGAGATGCGCGTCAAAGCTCTCTGCTAACTGCTGCTCCTGCTGGCGGCGGCTCCTGCGTAACCCAGCCGGCCGACCACTAAGAAGGCGGGGCGGGGAGGGAGGACGCGTGAGCGGAGGAGGAGGAGGAGGAGGCGGCGGCCGGGAGAGGCAGCGGGTAACCGGAGCATCCTCTCTTTCCAGAGGCGATCACGTCGACGGCCGTGCCTCTTCGGAGCGGGAGCAGCGGATGAATGAAGGGGTTTGTTATAGGAGGGAGGGGGCAGTGGCCGAAGCAAGCAGATGATGCGCGAAGCTGCGCGGTGCAAATTTCCTCTCCCCCCCCTCCAAACGCATGAGCATCAGTAGCGCGGGGGATAGTTGCGCCACCGTGCTACAGTATTGGGTTAATGGCTCAAGAAAGGTCTGCCATTAAGAAATGCAAACTGGGAGAGGTGCCGCCGGTCAGCTATCGATTGTCATGGGACTGTGCGTGGGAGTGGAGCGGGGGGAGATGTTTCTCGCGTGCGCTTGTGTATTTATGACCACGTGTCCTATTGTTCGAGAATGACTTCTGTGCATATGTTCCTCATTTTAAAAAAAGATTTAAAAACAAACAAACCACGGCTCCTTTTCCTTAAAATATTTATTTGGAGTAAGCGTCGATACAGATTTCTAAAGAGCATACTTCGGTTTCTGAAACATAACAACCTAGAACGTACACTCAGCTTCTAAAGACAAGACTGGAGAAGTGGATCCTGCTATTTTGAATAGTGCACTTTTAAGTAAGGCAGTAATTCTAACCATAATTTCAAGTATGCACATATAAAATCCGATGAAACAGCGGGCTTGGAGGTGGAGTCTGTAAGATTCGCGGCTTGGGATTGGCAGGTGTTTTTATTATCTTGCAATAGTACTGTATTGCCGTGTTCCCTTGCAACCCGCACATACGTCATTATGGGAATCGCTAACGAAGGATATACAGTACAGTGTTCCATAAGGAGGGAATCCCCTCGCGCCGCCCGATCCTGTTTACTCGGAAGAAAGTCCCCGTGAGTTCAATGGCCTTTACTTCCAAGTAAATGAGCGTGGGCTTTGCAGCCTTGATTTGCAGCTGGGGCCATTGTCCTTTTAACTCATTAAAATCAATCTGTCTCGCTAGCTTTAATGGACTTGCTGGAGCTCAGGAATGCAATCGCATCCTTTCCTCTTGCAGGAGGGGGTTTGAATCGCAAGATGGGGAGCAGGGAGCCTGCAACCACAAATACGCGGGGATTATAATACACAGAGACGAGAAGGTGCGCTTGTGTGCAAGCTGGTTCCCCCCCCCCTTTATTTATTTATTTACACTGGGAGCTTCCCCCTGAAGCGGTTGCGCACACGTGGTCACCTTTCTACAGAAATGTGCAGGTCTCAAAGTCCGATTAAGATGAAGGAACAGCGAGCACACACGCGGCTTCCGCGCCTCCTCCTCCCCCTCCCGCCGCGAGACGAAATCCCGACCGCCTCTCCGCTGAGACAGACTGACGTGGAGCTATTTTTACACGCACGTGGAGCAGCGCATTTAATGCCGAATCGATGCCTACGCAAAAATGCTGGGGAACCTCAAGTCATGGATCCCAGCACGTGAAAAACGTACGCTGCGCAGGGACCTGAATGAAAGCGATGTCTGTGGGGTGGTGGTGGGGAAATATGAATGAGATGCCAAACCTTCTCAATGGAAGCTAGCACACACACCGCCATCCTATAGCACCTGAGAGGCACCCTGGATTTTAGGAAACCTGAGGCACCCTAGATCTTAGGGTGCTGTTATGGTTCGTTATAGGAACCCTGAGAGGCACCCTAGATTTTAGGGTGGGGTTGAGGTTCGTCTAAATGCCAGAATGAATCTGCTTTCAGTGCCAGGGCTAAGTATGAGTGTTCGTGCTTAGAATGTGCAGCGCCTTCAAGCATGTGCAAAGTTCTTTTCTTTGAAATCAAACATGTTAGCATTGAATGTTAATTTCAACGACAGTGTTGAATGTTAAGTGCAATGTTAGCATGGAAATTAATGGACGTGGCTACGGCCCATTAACCTCAGTGGGTCTACTCTTGAGTAATGCTTAGCAGTGGTATTCAGCTGAGGGCAACCAGGTCAGAATAAAGAATATTCGCGACAGGTTGAGCCTCGATAGCCCCTTGCCAGCAAAGGTGGGGAGCCCAAGACATCCGCGAGAGAGACGGGCCGATCGAAGACAGACACGTGGAATTTGATTACGTGGGAGGTAGTTGGAACGGGGCTGAGCTCTCCAGCCTCCGCTGATACATAAATTGATTTGCCCTCCTTGCTGCAGTCGTTTCAGATTGTAGGTAGGAGGAGCCGCTTGGCGTTTGACGATCAGATAGGACAAACTTTCGACAGAAACTGTAATTGAAATAGACGGCGGAACGGGCTCTTCAAAGACTCTGACCTAAATATCCGTCCTAGATTATAACGTCGTTGAATTTAAGATGGGGGGGCGGGGGGATGTTTTAAATGCAAGCAAAAGCCAGCTTCTCAGCGCCGCTGTGTTTGCTGGTTGGCTCCAGATCAGATCTAGCTTTGATTTGCTAAAAATAACCTATCTCTCTCGGTGCAAGGTGATGGGCTTTACTATACGGTACGTAATACACCAACCGATGGCTTCTCATTGAGAAATAGCGCATCGCGAAGAGCAGAGAAACTTGTCAATTGTGATTGCGGGAGGGCGGCAGGCGGAGAAGCCCTTTCCGAGCATGCGCAGAGGCGAGAGGATGAAGGGATTTGCACGCACGATTTGCCAATTCCTTGCTCCGGAGTGCGGCGCTGAGCTCTTGCTTTTGTGTGGGTGGGGGACGACGTACCCTCCACCCTCGATGGCATGGGCGCCGCAGCTGACACCCCACCCCCATCAAGTAAAACAAAAGAAATAACTAACTGACCAATCACGTCGGTTCTGCCCTCCGCTCCACAACAGAAGTCCTGCCCACCCTAACAAAATTCCTGGCTACGCCCGTGCTCGACGGGCTCACGAACACGCTCCAGGAGGGCACCTGCTTTTGCTACCACGCGTAGCCGGGAGAGGGAAGAGCGCCCCACTGAGAAGATGCTTGTCTAGTAATGGGTAGGGAGGGCAGGTTTGCAAACGCAGCTCCCGCTTGGCGCTGCAGGAAGCGGAGGCAATGGCCATGCCCTCGGAAAGAAGTAAAAGGCGGATCTACATGGATCCTCATGAATTCATATGATTTTTTCATTCAAATTAAATAAAACCACCATGATACTGTAGACCATGTCTTAGTCTGTAGGCAGCATCAAAAAAATCATGCATCCACTGTTTCGTGGGGCCGCAGTGGCGCAAAAACGTGGTTCTGAAGCACGGATCCTCATGGATCCTCATGATTTCTGCACGAGATCAGCCCGAAGTCATCATCAGATCAAACATCATGACCATGGGCACAGAATGCACCACAAAAATCATGGATTCACCGCTTCCTGGCGACACCACGGCGCAAAAACGTGGTTCTGAAGCACGGATCCTCACGGATCCTCACCTTTTTTGCATTGGGACACACCAAATTCACTGTCAAATCTCCCGTCATAGCAAGGGGCACAGCCTGCACCAAAAAAACTGTGGCTCCACCGCTTCCTGGCGACACCGTGTCCCAAAAACGTGGTTTTCAAGCACGGATCCTCACGGATCCTTATGCTTTTTACATTGGGCTACACCAAATTGACCGTCAAATAACACAGCATAGCCAGGGGCAGAGCCTGCACCAAAAAAACCCCAGATCCACCGCTTCCTGGCAACACCACGGTGCAAAAACGTGGTTCTGAAGCACGGATCCTCACGGATCCTCATGGATCCTCATGATTTTTGCACTGGGCCACACCAAACTGACCATCAAATCATACAGCATAGCCAGGGGCACAGCCTGCACCACAAAAATCACGGATCCACCGCTTCCTGGCAACACCACGGCGCAAAAACGTGGTTCTGAAGAACAGATCCTTACGGATCCTCATGATTTTTGCACTGGGCCACACCAAACTGACCGTCAAATCATACAGCATAGCCAGGGGCACGGCATGCACCACAAAAATCACGGATCCACCACTTCCTGGCAACACCACGGCCCAAAAACGTGGTTCTGAAGCACGGATCCTCACGGATCCTCATGGATCCTCATGTTTTTTGCACTGGGCCACACCAAACTGACCGTCAAATCATACAGCATAGCTAGGGGCACAACCTGCACCAAAAAAAACCCCAGATCCACCGCTTCCTGGCAACACCACGGCCCAAAAACGTGGTTCTGAAGCACGGATCCTCACGGATCCTCATGATTTTTGCACTGGGCCACACCAAACTGACCGTCAAATCATACAGCATAGCTAGGGGCACAGCCTGCACCAAAAAAAACCCCAGATCCACCGCTTCCTGGCAACACCACGGCCCAAAAACGTGGTTCTGAAGCACGGATCCTCACGGATCCTCATGGATCCTCATGATTTTTGCACTGGGCCACACCAAAATGAACGTCAAATCATACAGCATAGCTAGGGGCATAACCTGCACCAAAAAAAAAACCCCAGATCCACCGCTTCCTGACAACACCACGGCGCAAAAACGTGGTTCTGAAGCGCGGATCCTCACGTATCCTCATGATTTTTGCACTGGGCCACACCAAACTGACCGTCAAATCATACAGCATAGCTAGGGGCACAGCCTGCACCAAAAAAACCCCCAGATCCACCGCTTCCTGGCAACACCACGGCGCAAAAACGTGGTTCTGAAGCACGGATCCTCATGATTTTTGCACTGGGCCACACCAAACTGACCATCAAATCATACAGCATAGCCTGGGGCACGGCATGCACCACAAAAATCACAGATCCACCGCTTCCTGGCGACACCATGGCCCAAAAACGTGGTTCAGAAGCACGGATCCTCCCGGATCCTCATGCTTTTTGCACTGGGCCACACCAAACTGACCGTCAAATCATACAGCATAGCTAGGGGCACAGCCTGCACCAAAAAACCCCAGATCCACCGCTTCCTGGCCACACCATGGCCGAAAAACGTGGTTCAGAAGCACGGATCCTCACGGATCCTCATGGATCCTCATGATTTTTGCACTGGGCCACACCAAACTGACCGTCAAATCATACAGCATAGCCAGGGGCACGGCATGCACCACAAAAATCACGGATCCACCATTTCCTGGCAACACCACGGCCCAAAAACGTGGTTCTGAAGCACGGATCCTCATGGATCCTCATGATTTTTGCACTGGGCCACACCAAACTGACCGTCAAATCATACAGCATAGCTAGGGGCACAGCCTGCACCAAAAAAAAACCCAGATCCACCGCTTCCTGGCAACACCACGGCCCAAAAACGTGGTTCTGAAGCACGGATCCTCATGATTTTTGCACTGGGCCACACCAAACTGACCATCAAATCATACAGCATAGCCAGGGGCACGGCATGCACCACAAAAATCACGGATCCACCGCTTCCTGGCAACACCACGGCGCAAAAACGTGGTTCTGAAGCACGGATCCTTACGGATCCTCATGATTTTTGCACTGGGCCACACCAAACTGACCGTCAAATCATACAGCATAGCTAGGGGCACAGCCTGCACCAAAAAAAAAACCCAGATCCACCGCTTCCTGGCAACACCACGGCGCAAAAACGTGGTTCTGAAGCACGGATCCTCACGGATCCTCATGGATCCTCATGATTTTTGCACTGGGCCACACCAAAATGAACGTCAAATCATACAGCATAGCTAGGGGCATAACCTGCACCAAAAAAAACCCCAGATCCACCGCTTCCTGACAACACCACGGCGCAAAAACGTGGTTCTGAAGCGCGGATCCTCACGGATCCTCATGATTTTTGCACTGGGCCACACCAAACTGACCATCAAATCATACAGCATAGCCAGGGGCACGGCATGCAGCACAAAAAACATGGATCCACCGCTTCCTGGAGACACCACGGCCAAAAAACGTGGTTCAGAAGCACGCATCCTCTCGGATCCTAACGCTTTTTGCTTTGGGCCACACCAAACTGACCGTCAAATCATACAGCATAGCCAGGGGCATGGCATGCACACAAAAAAAACATGGATCCACCGCTTTCTGGTGACACCACGGCCAAAAAACGTGGTTCTGAAGCACGGATCCTCACGGATCCTCACGCTTTTTGCATTGGGCCACACCAAATTCACCAGCAAATCACACAGCATGGCCAGGGGCACAGCCTGCACCACAAAAAACATGGATCCACCGCTTTCTGGCGACACCACGGCCCAAAAACGTGGTTCAGAAGCACGGATCCTCATGGATCCTAACTCTTTTTGCATTGGGCCACACCAAACTCACTGGCAAATCACACAGCATGGCCAGGGGCACAGCCTGCACCACAAAAAACATGGATCCACCGCTTTCTGGCGACACCACGGCCCAAAAACGTGGTTCAGAAGCACGGATCCTCACGGATCCTAACTCCTTTTGCATTGGGCCACACCAAACTCACCGGCAAATCACACAGCATGGCCAGGGGCACAGCCTGCACCACAAACATCTCAGATCCACCGCTTCCTGGCGACACCATGGCCCAAAACGTGGTTCTGAAGCACGGATCCTCATGGATCCTCACCCTTTTTTCATTGGGCCACACCAAAGTCACCGTCAAATCACACAGCATAGCCAGGGGCACAACATGCACCACAAACATCTCAGATCCACCACTTCCTGGCGGCACCACGGCCCCAAAACGTGGTTTTTAAACACGGATCCTCACGGATCCTCACCCTTTTTGCATTGGGCCACACCAAACTCATGGGCAGATCACACAGCATAGCCAGGGGCACAGCATGCACCACAAAAAACAAGGATCCACCGCTTCCTGGCAACACTGTAGCCCAAAAACGTGGTTTTTAAACACGGATCCTCACGGATCCTCACCCTTTTTGCATTGGGCCACACCAGATTCACCGTCAAATCACACAGCATAGCCAGGGGCACAACATGCACCAGAAATATCATGAGTTGCACCACAAAAATCAGAAAAATGACCTCATCAGCACTGTTCATGTCACCACTGTAACGTTATTATTAGAGCCGAGAGGTGAATGTACTACTATATATTGTACCAAGATATGGTTCATCTTCAAGAACAGATCAAATACAAACTGAAGTATTAAAGGGGGGGAATATAAAACTGCTTACATACTGTCAATAATATCCAGATTCAAGAAAGATAATATGGCTAAAAGTTAAATCAGTGAAAAGACATTATTTGAGTCCATCATAACAGAGGTCTACCTTTTGAGTAAAATTTATAAACTATTACTCAAATTTGACACTGAGCCCGAACAAGCAAAACCTTGTTTGACAAAATGGATGCAAAAATTTTAAGAGCAGGTTACAGTGGGGCAATGAGATCAATTATGAATAAAGGAATAAAATTCACTGCAAATTAAGCCCTAAAACAAAATTGGTACAGTGGAACCTTGGGTTGCGGACGTAATCCGTGTCGGAGACACGTCCGCAACCCGGAGTGTTCGCATCCTTAAGTGCCGGGTCTGCACAATTTGGCGCTTCTGCGCATGTGCGAAGTGCGATTTAGCGCTTCTGCACATGCGCGAAGTGTGTTTTAGTGCTTCTGCACATGCAGAAGTGGTAAAACCCGGAAGTAACCCATTCCAGAACATCCTGGTTTCCCGCGGTCCGCAACCTGAAAGCACACAACCTGAAGTGGCGGTACCATGAGGTATGACTGTACAAAAATGTTCTTTCGATAGTATATAAATTTGAAAGATATACAGAAGATGAATGATGAAATGAATGGACATTGCTAGAAATGTCATAGACCTCAAGGGACCTTCTTCCATTTATGGTGTACCTGTGAAAGAACCAAAAAGTTTTGGAGGAAAGTTCATTTCGAAATGCAAAAAATGTAAATAAAAAAAAAACACCCTAAATTTGCATTGGACCCCAAAACTATGCTGTTGGGGATGACTCCTTCAGCTATTGTGAAATCGTCAGTGGAACTATTCAGTTATATGACCACAGCAGTCAGAGTGGTGTTGGCTAACATATGGAAATCTGATATATGTCCTGAAATAGATGCATGGAAAGAGAAACTATCAGAATATGCAGTAATGGCAAAACTCACCAATTTAGTAAATAATAGACCCATGGAGGAACATAAAAAAATGGAATCTTTATAATTTGTATACAACTTAACAGAACTGTAACAAAATGAACATCTGTATGGATTTGTATAATAGACCTTAGGTTACAAAAATATTTCCTGTTTAAAAATAGAAACTTTATGTGCATATGATAAATAAAGAAATATAGAGTAGAATAAATATTGTCTGTCTGATCTAGAAATGAAATCATATTTTTAAATAATTTTTGCTTTAGACTTTTATAATCATATATGGAATTTCTCCAATGGCAAATTACCTAGAATTGGAAATTGTGTGTGTGTGTGTGTGTGTGATCTTGAAAGTTTTAACAATGGGTGTGGATGGCATGCATATCTCAATTATGGGAAGGTAAAAATTAATAAAGAATTTACAAATCATATACTTAGAAGTGCACTATATAAGGTCTGCAACAAATATAGACTACAATTGGAACCACAGACACCTTGGTGGATATTGCCGCTGGAGGCGTACGCTGTGAAAAAATTGAATATGAGAACAAATTGGCCAACATATAGACAACTATTGGAAGATGAACAAGGGAAACTCGGATTAAAACCCTTTGAAGAGATACGGCAATATGAAATTGAGAGATGACATTATATACAATTAAGAGGCATATTTAGTTCTGATCAAAAGAAAGGCTTTGCAAAAGAGGACTGAAAATTCAATATTACAATAATTCAGAATAATAATAAATTGTTATCTAAAACATATAATCTCTTACTGGACTGGGAACTGATGGATGAAGAAGTGGGCCCAAGATGTCGGACATACCGGTACTATTTATTTAGACTGAGCAATGGCAGAAACTCTGGCGAGAAGATATTCGATTTACCGCCTCATACACAATCAAAGAAAATTTTGTTAAGATGTTCCACAGGTGGTATCTAACACCAACTAGGTTGGTAAAGATATATACCGTAAATTGAAATCCAACATTTGTTGGAGATGTGGTAAAGAAATAGGAACAACAATACATATGTGGTGGAGATGTGAGGAAATTAATAAATTCTGGACAGTAATACATGAAGAATTAAAGAAGATGCTGAAAATATCAATAAGTAAAAAACCAGAGATATATATCCTTGGCTTGATAGGGGAAGAGTTACCACGGGGGTGGAGAGATAATCTTCTTATATGCAAGCACAGCAGCCAGAGTAGTGATTGCTGCTAAATGGAAATCACAAACTCTACCTTCAAGGGAGGATTGGATTTGTAAATTAAATGAATACTTAGCTTTGGCAAAACTAACAGCTATTGTAAGAAATCAATCGAATCAAAAATTTAAAAAGGAGTGGAAATGTTTTATGAATATATGGAAAAATATTGCTAAAAAAGAGATATGCTAATATGCCTAGATTAAAATGTAAAGTATCTGAGGGAATGGAAGTTAGTAAGGAAGGACAATAAGAATACATACTGTATATACTCGAGTATAAGCCTAGTTTTTCAGCACATTTTTTGTGCTGAAAAAGCCGCCCTCGGCTTATACTCGAGTGAGGCAGGCAGTGGCTCCTATGAAGCTTTCCCAGGTTTTTTGTGGTGAAATTGGGTGCCTCGGCTTATATTCGGGTCGGCTTATACTCGATTATATACGGTAGATGAATTGAGAAGTCTGCAGAATGCAAAGATAAATGTAATCTCAGAATGTAGAGAAAATTGAGTGGGGGCAGAGGGAAGCGGGGGGAGGGAGAAAAGAATATTATGTTTGATTGACTTAAATGATAAATATATGTGGGGATGGGGATGATGTGGGGATAGCTTTGGTATATTTGCATTGTGATGTAATATGGAATAAAATTAAAAAAATAAATAAATCCCAAAGCAATTTACAAGCTGAGTAAAAATGCAATAATAAAAAAATGTGTAAGCATGTTTTTTAAAAAAGAAAAAGAAAAAAAAAAGAATGGGAAATAAAATTTGGTACCCAAACCTTTGTTTAACTCTTGATAAATGTCAGCTTGCTGAGTTATTTTGCACCATTGTAATTCAATGTTATATTTGCATTCAACAAGGGCCTGAAGGTGTTGCTGTGCAATGCTAGGTCAATGATTCATAAGAACACTGCCATCCATGACTTGATCGTGGATGGAGGACTTGACCTGGCATGTGTAACAGAGACTTGGTTGGCTGAAGCAGATGGGCCTGTCCTTGCCACTGCTCGTCTACCAGGTTTCTCGTATGTACAACAACCCAGGTCATATGGGCGGCGGGGGTGGGGCAGGTTTGCAGTGATTTTTAGGAAGTGTGGTGCAGTGGTTAAGAGCGGTAGACTCGTAATCTGGTGAACCGAGTTCATGTCTCCGCTCCTCCACATGCAGCTGCTGGGTGACCTTGGGCTAGTCACACTTCTCTGAAGACTCTCAGCCCCACTCACCTCACAGAGTGTTAGTTGTGGGGGAGGAAGGGAAAGGAGAATGTTAGCTGCTTTGAGACTCCTTCTGGTATTGATAAAGTGGGATATCAAATCCAAACTCCTCTTCTTCTTCTTCCCCTCTGCAGGGAGGTGGGTCCGATTTGGATGGTCCGCTCCACCACTTAATGGATCCAAATGGTTTCCAGAGAGTGGTTGTTGTTTAGTCGTTTACTCATGTCCGACTCTTTGTGACCCCCTGGACCAGAGCACGCCAGGCACTCCTGTCTTCCACTGCCTCCCGCAGTTTGGTCAGACTCATGTTGGTAGCTTCGAGAACACTGTCCAACCATCTTGTCCTCTGTCATCCCCTTCTCCTTGTGCCCGCAATCTTTCCCAACATCATGGTCTTTTACAGGAAGTCTTCTCTTCTCATGAGGTGGCCAAAGTAATGGAGCCTCCGCTTCAGGATCTGTCCTTCCAGTGAGCACTCAGGGCTGATTTCCTTCAGAATGGATAGGTTTGATCTTCTTGCAGTCCATGGGACTCTGAAGAGTCTCCTCCAGCACCTTAATTCAAAAGCATCAATTCTTCAGCAATCAGCCTTCTTTATGGTCCAGCTCTCACTTCTGTACATTACTACTGGGAAAACCATAGCTTTAACTATACGGACCTTTGTCGGCAAGGTGATGTCTCTGCTTTTTAAGATGCTGTCTAGGTTTGTCATTGCTTTTCTCCCAAGAAGCAGGCGTCTTCTAATTTCGTGAGTGCTGTCACCATCTGCAATGATCATGGAACCCAAGAAAGTGAAATCTCTCACTGCCTCCATTTCTTCCCCTTCTATTTGCCAGGAGGTGATGGGACCAGTGGCCATGATCTTAGGTTTTTTGATGTTGAGCTTCAGACCATATTTTGCGTGAGAGTGGTAGGGGATGCTTTATCCCATGTTGATGGCCTTTCAGCTGATTCCCTGGTGGCCCGCTGGAATGCAGAGTTAACCAAGGCTATCAACTGTCTGGCTCCGAAGCGCCCTATCCGATTGCATGGAGCCTGGACAGCCCCGTGGTTTGCCATGGACCTGAGGGCAATTAAACAATCGCTGATACGGCTAGAATGCCGGTGGCGGATAACTCATTCTGAATCGGACCGGACATGGGTTAGAGCTCAACGTCAAGCCTACCAAGTGGCGATAGCGACGGTGAAGAAGACTTTCTTCACTGCCTCTATTGCATCTGCAGAAAACAGCAGCAGGAGACTCTTTCATATGGTTCGCAGTTTAAGGGAACCACCTTTACCATTGGGGCCTTGTAAAGACCCCAATATCTCCTGCAATGATTTTGCAAAGTTTTTTGCAGATAAAGTCGCTCGGATTTGGAAGGAGCCGTAGACACCACGGTGGGAGCAGGGCTGAGGCGGGAGAGTGCTAGAGCCCTGTCTGGTCAAGTTGCATGGAATCAATTTCAATCCGTTACCCCCGAGGATGTGGACAGGTTGCTTGAAACCAAACACCTGTCTCCTTGATCCTTGGCCATCCTGGCTAATAAATGCTAGCCGGGAAGGGCTGGGCGATGGGCTCTGTGAGGTGGTGAATGCTTCCCTCTGTGAGGGAGCATTCCCAGACCCGCTTAAAGAGGCGGTCATTAAATCGCGTCTTTAAAAAAAAATCTTTAGACCCAGCCAGTATGAGCAACCATCGCCCAGTCTCAAATCTTCCATTCTTGGGCAAGGTGATTGAGTGGGTGGTTGCTGAACAACTCCAAGCACGCCTGGAGGATGCAGACCATTTGGATCCCTTCCAGTCAGGATTCAGGCCTCATCATGGGACTGAAACTGCCTTGGTCATGCTGGTCGGTGATCTCTGGTGGGCTAGGGACATAGGTGTAAGCTGTTTCCTAGTTCTGCTGGATCTCTCAGCGGCTTTTGATACAATCAATCATAACATCCTTCTGGACCGTCTAGAGGGGCTGGGAGCTGAGGGCATTGTTATACTGTGGTTCCGCTCCTTCCTCCTGGGCCGTGTCCAGAAAGTGGTGTTGGGGGATGAGTGTTCAGACCCCTGGGCCTTCACTTGTGGGGTGCCTCAGGGATCCGTTCTCTCCCCCATGCTTTTCAACATCTACATGAAGCCGCTGGGAGAGATAATCAGGGAGTTTGTGCTGGGTGTCCATCAATATGCGGATGATACCCAGCTCTACCTCTCTTTCAAATCATAACCAGTGAAGGCAGTGAAGGTCCTGTGTGAGTGTCTGGTGGTGGTTGGAGGATGGATGGTGGCTAACAAATAGAGGTTGAATCCTGACAAGACAGAAGTACTGTTATTGGGGGACGGGGCGGGCTGGGGTGGAGGACTCCCTGGTCCTGAATGGGGTAACTGTGCCCCTGAAGGACCAGGTGTGCAGCCTGGGAGTCATTTTGGATTCACAGCTGTCCATGGAGGCGCAGGTCAATTATGTATACAGGGCAGCTGTCTACTAGCTCCATCTGGTAAGCAGGCTGAGACCCTACCTGCCTGCAGACTGTCTCACCAGAGTGGTGCATGCTCTAGTTATCTCTCGCTTGGACTAATCCAAAGCGCTCCACGTGGGGCTACCTTTGAAGGTGACTACAACTAATCCAGAATGTGGCAGCTAGACTGGTGACTGGGAGCAGATGCAGAGACCATATAACACCAATATTGAAAGACCTACATTGGCTCCCAGTACGTTTCTGAGCACAATTCAAAGTGTTGGTGCTGAACTTTAAAGCCCTAAACGGCCTCCGTCCAGTATTCCTGAAGGAGCGTCCTCACTATTGTGATAACGGTCTTTGTCCACCGAAATCAAACGCAGCGGGCTAAGGTGTGGGGTTAACGAACCCCGGCACCCACAGCCTATATATTCAGCTGCGTTCCGTGTCCAGGCGCTTCCTTCTGTGTGGACACTGCTCACAAAACCTTTCTTCTTCTCTTCTTCAAAGCATAGCAGAGCTCTTGGCAAACGGAAGAAGATTAATGAGTCCTTGGTAATAAATCACAGCACAGTCTGGCTGATTATTAAGATTTATTAGGTTTAAGGGCGTAGAGCCCAGCAAGATGAGAACCCATCCACCGGATATATGTGGATATATATGTGTGTATAATCACTCTGTGGGCTGGGCGAACAGTCTGAGCTTGTTAACCCTGTAAGCTCAAAATCCTCACACCCCCTCTCGTCCAGCACCACACTCACCCCTGTCGTTCTGCCCAGACACTGAGGTTCAGCTCTGAATACTGATAGTAATCATTTTTAAAAGGAAAACCATGCTCTGCCTAGATTCCAAACATGGATTGAACCACTCTGTGATTGATGCAATAACATCCTTCTTAGCATATCTGCATGAGATGGATTCAAAATGTCCCTATAGTTTTGCGGACTGGTCATTTTTTTTGCACCAACTGATATACCCAGGCAAGGTAATTCTAGTGACTGCGGTCCTTTCACATGTACCATTGCACATCTAATTGCTTCTGATGCCCAAATACAGTTCACACAAAAGGATATGGCTGCCATTAGACCCTGGATTGCTAAAGAAATAATACAGTACAGTGGGAAAACCTATCATGAAGGACGACAAAATATTTTCAACTGGAAATTGCTCCTAAGAAGAGACAAATCTTGAAAGAGAGTCACATTACTGTGTCTAGATCATGCCCAGAGGGATGGAAGGATACACTAACCTATTGCTTAAATATTTTATCTTCCTTGTTTGAAGACCACTGGTCACTACCGGTATGTTTTTTGAAGGAAGGGTGCAGGAGGCCCAGTGGTGACCTATCTATGGTTTACTGTGAAGGAAACTGCAAGGACTGGTACCACTGCTTTTGCATAGGCATTGATTCGAAAGATCTTCAACAGGTTTTCGTGTGTCCAGATTGTCAATCCACTGTGGCCAAATAGATTTTGAAACTGCAAACTGTCATATTCCACAGGTTGGTATAATAGAGCAAAATCCAAACACATAGTTTTCATCATTATGGCAGGGATGGTCCTTTTCCATAGAATTCTTATTCATGGAGTTGGTTTTTATATCCTGCTTTTCTCTACCTTTAAGGAGTCTCAAAGCGGCTAAAAATCTCCTTTCCCTTCCACCCCCACAACAGACACCTTGTGAGGTAGGTCTGGCTGAGAGAGTTCAGAGAGAAGTGTGACTGGCCCAAGGTCACCCAGTAGACTGCATGTGGAGGAGCGGGGAAGCGAACCAGACTCTTAACTACTACACCACAGAAACATACACTATCTCTTAAAACTCTGCAGCAAGCTGGTCACTACCGGTATGTATTCAGCCTCATAGTGATACTAATTTGCGGAGGGAGGGTTGGTGATGAGCAAGATCTGTTCCCATTTCCCAACACAGAGACCATAGAGCAGTTTCTTTTGGGGGCTGAACCTGCAGAGTGTCTCTGTTCAGAGTTTCTGTGGCAGAAATTGGCCAAGTGCCTTTATAAACATTCAGCTTCTCAAATAGAACCCCATCATGAAACTCTCAGGTGTACGTAGCTGTTGGAGGTGGAGGGCAAAGAAGGTGCTGGTCCTTACCTCCCTCCTCACAGCCCCATTATCAGTCGCCCAATGGATTGAATTTCAGGGCTTTTGTATGTAAAGGGCAAGCTTGTTCTTGTTTGGACTATTTAAACTTGGGAACAGATATTTGGCCCCATGACCAAAATTACCAAAAGGGTTAGCTTCTAGAGGACTGGAAAGATGATGGTTGTACCTCCCCTCAGCCCTAGCTCTGTTGAGTATTTTTTTGTAATGAGACTGAGAGTTTGGGGCTGATGCTGTAGCATTCTTGTCTGGGGGGTTGGTGGAAAAACAGAAAAGTGACCCTCACCTAACTCTCCAATGCCCTTTGACAAGAATGCTGTAGGAAATATTGCTAAGCCCAAAGGGAGGCAAGCATTTGCTTCAGTTCACCCTGTTAATGGGAAAGCAAAAGCTACCTGTATGTGTGTGTCTGCTTTCAGGACTGATTTTTGAACCCTCTTACATCAGGCCACATGGTCACTAAAGGTGGCCCCATCATGCAGACTTGCCTATCCACACAGGGACCACCCTTTTTCTTTTATTCTGATACTGGATTTTAAGTTACATTAACATCTTTTAAAACAGCTGTCAGTATATCACACTGTATTGCACCTGCCTTCCAAAGGAACACATGGCTCTCCCCATGTAGTGGGTTAGGTTGAGACTGCTGATCCAAAGTGAACAGTAATTTTTACGGTAATTACAATCCTGCTTTCCCTTGTACCAGCTTACCTTGATTTCAATAAGGACTTTGAAAAGGCCCCCCATGATATTATTGCAAAAAAGCTAGTAAAATGTGGACTAGACAAAGTTACTGTTTGGTGGATTTGTAATTGGTTGACGGACCGAACCCAAAGAGCGCTCATCAGTGGCTCATCTTCATCCTGGAAATAAATGACTAGTGGGGTTCCACAAGGTTCTGTCCTGGGTCTGGTGCCATTCAATATTCTTATAAATGATTTGGATGATTGAATAGAGGGCATGCTAATCAAATTTGCAGATGATACCAAACTGGGAGGGGTTGCTAATACCCCTGAGGACAGGGTCAGAATTCAAAATGACTTGAATAGCCTAGACAGCTGGGCCAAAACAAACAAAATGGAGTTCAATGGGGAGAAATGTAAGGTACTACACGTGGGTAGAAAAAATGAAATGCATAGATGGAGGACACTTGGCTTGACAACAGTACCTGTGAAAGGGATCTGGGACACTATACTCCTATTGATGCAGCCCAGAATTGCATTGGCTTTTTTAGCTGCTGCATCACACTGTTGACTCATGTCAAGTTTATGGTCTATCAAGACTCCTAGATCCTTTTCACATGTACTGCTCTCAAGCCAGGTGTCACCCATCCTGTATTTGTGCCTTTCATTTTTTTTGCCCAAGTGTAGTACTTTACATTTCTCCCTGTTAAAATTCATCCTGTTTGCCTTGGCCCAGTTCTCTAATCTGTTGAGGTCACCTTGAAGTGTGATCCTGTCCTCTGGGGTATTAGCCACCCCTCCCAATTTGGTGTCATCTGCAAACTTGATCAGGATGCTCTCAAGCCCATCATCCAAGTCATTGATAAAGATGTTGAATAAGACTGGGCCCAAGACAGAACCCTGTGGCACCCCACTAGTCACTTCTTTCCAGGATGAAGGGGATCCATTAATGAACACCCTTTGGGTTCGGTCAGTCAGCCAGTTACAAATCCACTGAATGGTAGCATTGTCCAGCCCACATTTTACCAGCTTCTTTACAAGAATATCATGGGGCACCTTGTCAAAGGCCTTGCTGAAATCAAGATAGGCTACATCCACGGCGTTCCCTTCATCTACCAGGCTTGTAATTCTGTCAAAAAATGAGATCAGATTGGTCTGACATGACTTATTTTTCAGAAACCCATGCTGACTTTTAGTGATCACAGCATTCCTTACTAGATGCTCACAGACCGTTTGCTTAATGATCTGCTCTAGAATCTTTCCTGGTATTCAGAAGGACAGTCCACAGGGCATTACGATTTACAGTGTTGAAAGCCTTAGTCAGGTTGATTAACGCCATATACAGGGGTTGGTTTTGTTTTCTGCATTTTTCCTGAAGTTGTCGAGCAGTGAAGATCATGTCCACTGTCCCCCTAGAAGGCCGAAAACCATTTTGGGATTCAGAAAGGGTTACCTCGGATATTGTTAAGAGACGGTTTGCTAAGATCCTTGCAAGAATTTTGCCGGCCGCAGCTAATAGAGAGATGCCTCAATAGTTTCCGCAATCAGTTCTGTCACCTTTTTTAAAGAGAGTGATAATTTTGGCACCCCTGAAGTCTGCTGGGATCGCTTCTCTTTTCCAGATTTTCTCGATGAGCTTGTGAAGTTGTTGTGTGAGTTCAACTCCACCCACTTTGAAGATTTCAGCAGGTATCCCATCAGGTCCACTGGCCTTGTTGTTTTTCACATGGTTAATAGCTGTACACAACTCTCCCAGATTTGGAGATACTGCAAGCTCATCTCTAACTTTTTTTTGTGAAATTTGTGAGAGGACCTCAGCAGCTACGGGGGAGTTGGGGTTAAGAAGATGTTGGGAGTGTTCTTTCCAGCACAGTGCAATAGCTTCTTTATCTTTTAGAAGTGTGGTACCATCTGCTGAGCGTAGGGGGCATATGCCATGATTTATTGGCCCATAGATGGTCTTTGTGGCTTTAAAGAAACTCTGTGCATCTTGAGTGTCGGCTAAGTGCTGGATCTCTTGACCTTTTTTTATCCACCAGGTGTTTTTTAGTTCTCTGGTTCTTCTTTGAACCTCAGCCTTAGCATTGGCATAGGTTCTTTTCTTAGTGGCACAGTTTCTATCTCTTTGCCAGAACTGAAAGGCCTTCCTTTTCTTGTCAATCATGCGTTCAATCTCACTGTCATTCTCATCAAACCAGTCCTGGTGTTTCTTTGTTTAGTATCCAATAGTTTGTTCACAGGCTGCAATAATGGATGTTTTTAGCTTGGTCCAGTGTTCCTTGATGTTATCAGGGAATTATGAAAGCAGATGGTCCTTAAGAGTTGTTTGGGAGCAATCCCACTTAATGGGATCTTGAAGGGCTTGAGTGTTCATTTTGCGCCTTGGTTTCCTTCCTTGAAGCCTGCGTTGAGGTATAATCTTGATAGCCATCATGGAGCGTATTAGTCAGTGATCTGTCCAGCAGTAGTCGGGGCTTGTCATAGCTCTGGTAAGGAGCACATCATGGCAATCTTTAGCACGGACAATAACATAGTCTAAGAGGTGCCAGTGGTTTGACCGAGGATGCCTCCATGAAGTTTTAAATTTATTTTTCTGTCAGAAGAGTGTGTTGATAATAACAAGGTTGTGCGCTGCAGATAGCGTCAAAAGTAAGATTCCGTTCTGGTTGCTGTTGCCAACTCCTTCTTTCCCAATAGTCCCAGGCCACAGATCGAAATCTCGTCCAACTCTTGCTTTAAAATCACCCAGGAGGATAATTTTATTTTCCTTAGGTGTCTCTGATAGGACGGTATCCAGCTGAGAGTAAAAATTTTCTTTAATGTCTTCATCGGCATCCAGTGTTGGTGCATAAGTGCTTATAATAGTAGCCTGTTGGTTTTTTGTGAGCTTTATTTGAAGGGTTGAGAGTCGCTCATTAATGCCGGTAGTGACTTCTGACAGGAGCTTCATAAGGTCGTTTTTGATAGCGAAGCCTATCCCATGTATTCAATGTTCTTGTTCAGATAGACCTTTCCAGAAGAATGTGTAGCCTCCTTTTTCTTCCTTCAACTGTCCCTCGCCTGCTCTTTGAGTCTCTTGAAGCGCTGCAATATCTATCCATACAGTCAATACATTTATCCATACAATACATTCCTCAAAACATTCATCCATACCTCAATACATTCAATCCTCCATTCGTCTATACATACTCCAATCTACCTGCACATACATACCCATTGCTTCCTTCCTTCTTTGAAGCGCTGCAATATCAATGTTAAAACCTCGCAGCTCTCTTGCAATGATGTCAGTTCTATATTCAGGACGCTCGTTCTCTGTATTATCCGACAAAGTCCATATATTGCATGTTCCAAAGTTGGATTGTCTTTAATGACCACTGGGTGGTGACCCCACTGGGTGCAGTAATCCAGACAGGGAAAAGGGGAGGCAGACTATGTTTAGGGCACCTTTTCTAGCCCCTCCCCCTTTTCAGGGTGAGCAGAGTGGATCTTAAGTAGGGTTGCTCAGTCATGGATACAGCTGCCAAGCTGCTCAACTGCCTCGTTCCTTGAGTCAGAATGACTGAATCTGTATCCACCACCCATGTGCCAGTTCATGACCAGGGACTTCCAGATTTCACAATCCTGCCCCCATTACCATTTGCCAATCGCCATGGGACTTTGGGGGTTTGGGTTGGGTTTTTGGAAGACGCCTGTGCATGAATTTGTTTTATGCGTGTAGATCAGTGCATGCTGACCAACGCACAGTCTTCGCAGTAGGGTTCTGTTCCGATGGCATGAGTAGTCATTACAAACTGGTAGATCCTATCTGCTGCAGCCTTCATCTGCCTTCACAGCTGTTGTAACATACCGCTTGTTATCATCCGCCTGTTCTGCCGTTGAGGACTTCTTGGATCATTCTTTGTCTAGCTCCTTCCCTTTGACCTTACCACCTTGAGTGACCCTGCTGGGAGTACGAGATTCCCGACGGCTTCGCTCACAAGGGTCATAGGAATGTGCAAGCCCACTAACCACAACAAGGTGATGATCCAGGGAGTGAGAGAACTGAGATAGATTGTGCTGAGCCCTGGTCTCATTAGACAAAGTGTTCCACCAAAAAGGCTCTGGTTCTGGTTGAGGACAGCTGGATGTGTTTTGGGCCAGGGACCACCAGTAGGTGGCTGTTAGATGAGCGTCACACTCTTTGGGGGGTGTATTGGAAGATAATTCCCACAGATAAGAAAGGTCACAGACTGTTTAGGGCTTTAAAGGTTAGCACCAAAACCTTGAACCTGATTTGATACTCCACCTGGAGCCAATCCAGCTGATGAACCACCAACTGAATGTGGGCTCTCCACAAAGTCCCAGTAAGAACTCATGCACCTGCATTTTAGACCATTTGGAGTTTCTAGACTCTAGAGCAGTCTCAAGGGTAGCCCCGCGTATCTTTCTTTCTTTCTTTCTTTCTTTCTTTCTTTCTTTCTTTCTTTCTTTCTTTCTTTCATCACATTTATACCCCGCCCTCCCTGGCTCAGGTGTAGAGCAAGTTAAAGTAGTCTAGTCTGTAGGTGACTGCTGCATGGTTCACCATGGCTAGGTTGGAAAGGGACAGGTACGGTACCAATTGCCTAATCTGTCAAAGATTTAAAAATGCCAGTTTGGCTACATTTATGACGAGTGCCTCCATAGAGACAGAAGCGTCCAGGATCACTCCCAGACTCCTGATAGCGGGTACAGGTGACTATTGCGCGCAATCAAGAGCTGGGAGCTGGCAAAACAAACTGAAATCATTCCGGCCAAGCCATTGGACTCCCATCTTTAATGAATTGAGATTCAGCCGACTCCGTTTCCTCCATCCCAGCACACCCACCTAAAAATTGGCCAATAGATCCAGAGTAGCATCTGGCCAGGTCCATGAAGCAGTAGATCCATGATTTTTGTGGTCAGATCTGTGGTTATGTAGAATATATTTGAGTAAAGGGTGAATTTGGGGTGGCCCAATGCAACAAGAGTGAGGATCCGTGAGGATCCTTGCTTGAAAACCACGTTTTTGGTAAGCGGTGTCGCCAGAAAGCGGTGGAGCTGTGTTTTTTGTGGTGGAGACTGTGCCCCTGGCTATGATGTGTGATTTGCCGGTGAGTTTGGTGTGGCCCAATGCAAAAAGAGTTAGGATCCATGCGGATCCGTGCTTCTGAACCACGTTTTTTGGCCGTGGTGTCGCCAGGAAGCGGTGGATCTGAGATATTTGTGGTGCAGGCTGTTCCCCTGGCTATGCTGTGTGATTTGCTGGTGAGTTTGGTGTGGCCCAATGCAAAAAGAGTTAGGATCCGTGAGGATCCATGCTTCTGAACCACGTTTTTTGGCCGTGGTGTCGCCAGGAAGTGGTGGATCCTTGTTTTTTGTGGTGCAGGCTGTTCCCCTGGCCATGCTGTGTGATTTGCCGGTGAGTTTGGTTTGGCCCAATGCAAAAATCATGAGGATCCGTGAGGATCCGTGCTTCGGAACCACGTTTTTTGGCCGTGGTGTCGCCAGGAAGCGGTGGATCCATGTTTTTTGTGGTGCAGGCTGTGCCCCTGGCCATGCTGTGTGATTTGCCGGTGAGTTTGGTGTGGCCCAATGCAAAAAGGGTTAGGATCCGTGAGGATCCGTGCTTCTGAACCACGTTTTTGGGCCGTGGTGTCGCCAGGAAGCGGTGGATCTGAGATGTTTGTGGTGCAGGCTGTTCCCCTGGCTATGCTGTGTGATTTGCCAGTGAGTTTGGTGTGGCCCAATGCAAAAAGAGTTAGGATCCATGAGGATCCGTGCTTCTGAACCACGTTTTTTGGCCGTGGTGTCGCCAGGAAGCAGTGGATCCATGTTTTTTGTGCTGCAGGCTGTGCCCCTGGCTATGCTGTGTGATTTGCCGGTGAGTTTGGTGTGGCCCAATGCAAAAAGGGTTAGGATCCGTGAGGATCCGTGCTTCTGATTTGACGGTCAGTTTGGTGTGGCCCAAAGTAAAAAGCGTTAGGATCCGAGAGGATCCGTGCTTGAAAACCACGTTTGTGGGCCGTGGTGTCGCCAGGAAGCGGTGGATCCGTGATTTTTGTGGTGCATGCCGTGCCCCTGGCTATGCTGTATGATTTGATGGTCAGTTTGGTGTGGCCCAGTGCAAAAATCATGAGGATCCGTGAGGATCCGTGCTTCAGAACCACGTTTTTGCGCCGTGGTGTTACCAGTAAGCGGTGGATCTGGGGGTTTTTTGGTGCAGGCTGTGACCCTAGCTATGCTGTATGATTTGACGGTCAGTTTGGTGTGGCCCAATGCAAAAAGCGTTAGGATCCGAGAGGATCCGTGCTCCAGAACCACGTTTTTGGGCCATGGTGTTGCCAGGAAGTGGTGGAGCCGCGGTTTTTTTGGTGCGTGCCATGGCCCTGGCTATGCTGTGTGATTTGACGGTCAGTTTGGTGTGGCCCAGTGCAAAAATCATGAGGATCCGTAAGGATCCGTGCTTCAGAACCAAGTTTTTGCGCCGTGGTGTTGCCAGGAAGCGGTGGATCCGTGATTTTTGTGGTGCATGCCGTGCCCCTGGCTATGCTGTATGATTTGATGGTGAGTTTGGTGTGGCCCAGTGCAAAAATCATGAGGATCCGTGAGGATCCGTGCTTCAGAACCACGTTTTTGCGCCGTGGTGTTACCAGTAAGCGGTGGATCTGGGGTTTTTTTTGGTGCAGGTTGTGACCCTAGCTATGCTGTATGATTTGACGGTCAGTTTGGTGTGACCCAATGCAAAAAGCGTTAGGATCCGAGAGGATCCGTGCTCCAGAACCACGTTTTTGGGCCATGGTGTTGCCAGGAAGTGGTGGAGCCGCGGTTTTTTTGGTGCGTGCCATGCCCCTGGCTATGCTGTGTGATTTGACGGTGACTTTGGTGTGGCCCAATGAAAAAAGGGTGAGGATCCATGAGGATCCGTGCTTCAGAACCACGTTTTGGGCCATGGTGTCGCCAGGAAGCGGTGGATCTGAGATGTTTGTGGTGCAGGCTGTGCCCCTGGCCATGATGTGTGATTTGCCGGTGAGTTTGGTGTGGCCCAAAGCAAAAAGCGTTAGGATCCGAGAGGATCTGTGCTTGAAAACCACGTTTTTGGGCCGTGGTGTCGCCAGGAAGCGGTGGATCCGTGATTTTTGTGGTGCAGGCCATGCCCCTGGCTATGCTGTATGATTTGATGGTCAGTTTGGTGTGGCCCAGTGTAAAAATCATGAGGATCCGTAAGGATCCGTGCTTCAGAACCACGTTTTTGCGCCGTGGTGTTGCCAGGAAGCGGTGGATCCGTGATTTTTGTGGTGCAGGCCATGCCCCTGGCTATCATGTGTGATTTGACGGTCAGTTTGGTGTGGCCCAGCGCAAAAAGGGTGAGGATCCATGAGGATCCGTGCTTCTGAACCACGTTTTTTGGCCGTGGTGTCGCCAGGAAGCGGTGGATCCATGTTTTTTGTGCTGCAGGCTGTGCCCCTGGCCATGCTGTGTGATTTGCTGGTGAGTTTGGTGTGGCCCAATGCAAAAAGAGTTAGGATCCGTGAGGATCCGTGCTTCTGAACCACGTTTTTTGGCCGTGGTGTCTCCAGGAAGCGGTGGATCCATGTTTTTTGTGGTGCAGGCTGTGCCCCTGGCCATGCTGTGTGATTTGCTGGTGAGTTTGGTGTGGCCCAATGCAAAAATCATGAGGATCCGTGAGGATCCGTGCTTCAGAACCACGTTTTTGCGCCGTGGTGTTACCAGTAAGCGGTGGATCTGGGGGTTTTTTGGTGCAGGCTGTGACCCTAGCTATGCTGTATGATTTGACGGTCAGTTTGGTGTGGCCCAATGCAAAAAGCGTTAGGATCCGAGAGGATCCGTGTTTGAAAACCACGTTTTTTGGCCGTGGTGTTGCCAGGAAGCGGTGGATCTGGGTTTTTTTGGTGCAGGCTGTGCCCCTAGCTATGCTGTATGATTTGATGGTCAGTTTGGTGTGGCCCAATGCAAAAATCATGAGGATCCGTGAGGATCCGTGCTTCAGAACCACATTTTTGTGCCGTGGTGTTGCCAGGAAGCAGTGGATCTGGGTTTTTTTGGTGCAGGCTGTGCCCCTAGCTATGCTGTATGATTTGACGGTCTGTTTGGTGTGGCCCAGTGCAAAAATCATGAGGATCCATGAGGATCCGTGCTTCAGAACCACGTTTTTGCTCCGTGGTGTTGCCAGCAAGAGGTGGATCTGAGATGTTTGTGGTGCATGCTGTGCCCCTGGCTATGATGTGTGTTTTTCACGTGGCTTCTGGGTGGCCCAATGCAAAAAGCATGAGGATCCGTAAGTATCCGTGCTTCAGAACCACGTTTTTGCGCCGTGGTGTGGCCAGGAAGTGGTGGATCTGAGAGGTTTGTGGTGCATGCTGTGCCTCTGACTATTCTGTGTGATTTGACGGTCAGTTTGGTGTAGCCCAATGCAAAAAGCATGAGGATGCGTGAGGATCCGTGAGGATCCGTGATTCAAAACCAGGTTTTTTGGCCGTGGTGTCGCCAGGAAGCGGTGGATCTGTGTTTTTTGTGGTGCATGCTGTGCCCCTGGCTATGATGTGTGATTTGATGGTGTGTTTGATGTGGCCCAATGCAAAAAGCATGAGGAACCATGAGGATCCGTGCTTCAGAATCACGTTTTTGCCCCGTGGTGTCGCCAGGAAGAGTTGGATCTGAGATGTTTGTGGTGCATACTGTGCCCCTGGCTATGCTGTGTTATTTGACGGTCAATTTGGTGTAGCCCAATGCAAAAAGCATAAGGATCCAAGAGGATCCGTGCTTCTGAACCACGTTTTTTGGCCGTGGTGTCGCCAGGAAGCGGTGGATCTGTGATTTTCGTGGTGCACGCCGTGCCCCTGGCTATGATGTGTGATTTGACGGTCAGTTTGGTGTGGCCCAGTGCAAAAATCATGAGGATCCGTGAGGATCCGTGCTTCAGAACCACATTTTTGCGCCGTGGTGTTGCCAGGAAGCAGTGGATCTGGGTTTTTTTGGTGCAGGCTGTGCCCCTAGCTATGCTGTATGATTTGACAGTCAGTTTGGTGTGGCCCAGTGCAAAAATCATGAGGATCCGTGAGGATCCGTGCTTCAGAACCACGTTTTTGCACCGTGGTGTTGCCAGGAAGCGGTGGATCTGGGTTTTTTTGGTGCCCCTAGCTATGCTGTATGATTTGACGGTCAGTTTGGTGTGACCCAATGCAAAAATCATGAGGATCCGAGAGGATCCGTGCTTGAAAACCACGTTTTTTGGCCCTGGTGTTGCCAGGAAGCGGTGGATCCGTGATTTTTGTGGTGCATGCCATGCCCCTGGTTATGATGTGTGATTTGACCGCCAGTTTGGTGTGGCCCAATGCAAAAATCATGAGGATCCGTGAGGATCCGTGCTTCAGAACCACGTTTTTGCGCCGTGGTGTCACCAGGAAGAGGTGGATCTCAGATGTTTGTGGTGCATACTGTGCCCCTGGCTATGCTGTGTTATTTGATGGTCAATTTGGTGTAGCCCAATGCAAAAAGCATAAGGATCCAAGAGGATCCGTGCTTCTGAACCACGTTTTTTGGCCGTGGTGTCGCCAGGAAGCGGTGGATCTGTGATTTTCATGGTGCATGCCGTGCCCCTGGCTATGATGTGTGATTTGACCGCCAGTTTGGTGTGGCCCAATGCAAAAATCATGAGGATCCGTGAGGATCCGTGCTTCAGAACCACGTTTTTGCGCCGTGGTGTCGCCAGGAAGCAGTGGATCTGAGATGTTTGTGGTGCATGCTGTGCCCCTGGCTATGCTGTGTTATTTGACGGTCAATTTGGTGTAGCCCAATGCAAAAAGCATAAGGATCCAAGAGGATCTGTGCTTGAAAACCACGTTTTTGGGCCACGGTGTCGCCAGGAAACGGTGGAGCCGTGGTTTTTTTGGTGCAGGCTGTGCCCCTTGCTATGACGTGAGATTTGACAGTGAATTTGGTGTGGCCCAATGCAAAAAGGGTGAGGATCCGTGAGGATCCGTGCTTCAGAACCACGTTTTTGCGCTGTGGTGTCGCCAGGAAGCGGTGGATCCATGGTTTTTGTGGTGCATTCTGTGCCCATGGTCATGATGTTTGATCTGATGGTGAGTTCGGGCTGATCTCGTGCAGAAATCATGAGGATGCATGAGGATCCGTGCTTCAGAACCACGTTTTTGCGCCACTGCGGCCCCACGAAACAGTGGATGCATGATTTTTTTGATGCTGCCTATAGACTAAGTCATGTTCTACAGTATGATGGTGGTTTTATTTAATTTGAATGAAAAAATCATATGAATTCATAAGGATCCGTGTAGATCCGACTTTTCCCCAGTCCCCATGCCCTCCTCTGCTGGAGGACTTGGGAACTCTCCTTAAAAGAGGGTTTTTTCTGTGTGTGTTTTTTTTAATCAAACTCTGGTCTTAATGGTCGAACGCCTCCCACCACACACCCCAAGATAGATAGATAGATAGATACCGTCTTTCCCCCTTTTTAAGACACCGTCTTATAATTTTTTTTCCTCAAAAAAACACAGGGTGGCTTATTTTCGGGGGGATGTCTTATTTTTATTACGTCAGTATGGTATGGTACAGCCTCCCCCTGTGGCGGCACCACGGCTTACTTTTGGGGTACGTCTTACTCCTCACAAAGGTAAAAAAAAACCCTGCCATGGCTTACTTTATGACTACGTATTAAAAAAGGGGAAACAGGGTAGATAGAGATAGATTTGTAAAATATGGTGATGTCTATGACTTCACCCGCTTCCAAAAGTGGCAAGTCCTGCGTTTGGGAGAACTGGACCCCTGCCTGTAAAAGCCTATGTATTCATTAGGACATTAATTCTACTACTGACCACCAGGGGCCGCTGCTGCTAGACAAAGTAGACGCGGGGGGGGGGGGTTGGGGGCTTAAATGGTTTGACTCCGCATCCGCTTCAAAGCAGACCCTCGCGAATGCTCTCTAGACAGCCGGAGAAAACTCCCGGGATAAGAAGGGAACCCCCTGTGCTTTTTCCACGTCTGAGATCGGGAGCTAAGTGGAGTAGTTAACTCTCCCCATCCCAAATTCGAAATCGTCGCAACGCTTTTTGTTAATACTTAAGCGGATTTCTACATATCCACACTTCACTTGCTGCCTTCCCCCCCCCCCCCCCGCGTGCATAGACTTGCGTCATTGCCATGCAGGCCATCAAAGCAATGAGCAGAGCTGTCAAGCAAGGAGACGGCGCGGTGCCTCGCGGTTCCGAGGCTTCAAGTTTTCTGGAAGATCCTCGCCCTGAAGCCTAGAAAATGTGGGAGCTGGCTATAAGCTTGCCAGTCAGGCAGGAGGAAATGCACGCGAGCTCAGAGGCCCCCCCTTGGCCTTCCTGTCCCCACCCGTCACTGAGCAATGCCATGGGGAAACTCAACCTTGGAGGGCTTCCCCCTCTCCACCATCTGTCTCTAGTGGTTGCCGTGGAAGAACTTCTTTTTAACAAAATCACACAATTCAGTTAGATATGGCACATTTTTTTACTCGGGTGCATTTTTTTACTCGGAGCAAACCCTGCTGAATTCATAAATCTATAAGTAATACCTTAAATCTTTATTAAGAAAACTGACAAATATATCCATTAATATATATTTTTTTCTTACTCTTGTTTCAAGAACTATAAAGTATTAGATAGAGTATCTGAACCTTGCTTTCTGTTAGCTTCTCTAACAGAGCCTCTGTCTGAATACAGCTGCTGAAGTATTGTGTTAAGTTTTGAGCCGTAAACCCCACATTTTGTGCCACCCTCCAAACTGAGTAATTGGGGGCCATAAGGACACCCCCCCAACCCAACCTTGCCCAATTGACTCCAAACCAGCCTACGGTATATCCATATATGAGCATGGGGGACACTCCACTTTGGCACTGGTTTGGAGTCAATTGGATGAGGTTGCGTTTGCGGGTGTCCCTCTGGCCCCTGGTTTGCGTGTAAATTACTCAGTTGGGGGTGGGCGGCAGGGGAAAGCGGGGTTTGCGGCACCAAACTAACACAAAACTTTGGCACTAGTTTGTAGTCAGACAAAGTTGGATTTGGGGCATTAACTTGTGACCCCAATTTGTTTTGTCAAATACTAGATTTGGGGGCATGGCACAAAACGCAGCACAAAACGGCACAAAACTTTGGCGTCAGTTTGGGGCGATCCTGAATTTCGGGTTAATGAAGCTGTTAAGAGTGACAGCTGTAAAAATTATTTGGACAGAGGCTCTGTTAGAGAAGCTAACAGAAAACAAAGTTCAGATACTTTATCTAATACTTTATAGTTCTTGAAACAAGAATAAGAAAAAAATATAAATTGATATATTTGTCAGTTTTCTTAATACAGATTTATGTTATTACCTTCTGCCTAAGCATTTTTCTCGCATTGATTAAAAAAAAAAAGAGTCCATGACTACCAGAAGACATAGTGAACAAGGAAACATCAAACAGTACAACCCTATGCAATGTACACGTTTTCTAAGAAGTTTCAAAATGTTCACCTATTCGGCTTATATCCAGATAATTGCAGGTAGGGTTGCAGTCTTACAAGATCCCACAAAACCTGGGTACTGTGATATCATCAGATA
Source organism: Darevskia mixta (assembly GCA_034641385.1). NCBI lineage: Eukaryota > Metazoa > Chordata > Lepidosauria > Squamata > Lacertidae > Darevskia > Darevskia mixta. The sequence goes on along the minus strand of JAWWNH010000133.1, from coordinate 2,582,209 downwards.
CTCTCCCCTCCTGGACTGCTAAGGCCTCCTCTGTTCCTCCTAGCTTTATATTTTAGAAAATGGGGGTAGCTTTTTTGTTTGTTTTGCTGGGGATGGGGTTGTCTGCATTTAGTCTTGTCTGCATCTTGCTTAGTGGGATGGGGGTGTCTTATGCAGTTTGGTGAGGTTCAGCATCATCTGTTTTTTCCTCTGTGAACGATATGACCTATTCTAAGTATGTAAGAATGAAGCTCATTTTTAAAATGAAATACAAATTTATCAGAATCTAGTCTGTCCGTCCCCCAATAACCTCCCAAGCACTACAGCAGCATGACGGTGACCAGAATCTATACATATCTAATGGTCCTTGCCCTTGACTTCATTCAAATCAATTGCATTGGTCAGCTCTTTTTCGTTTACTCTAGCAGAATTCTGCAGAGTGCTGAGCAGGTCCCTCGTCCATTGATTTAACTTAAAAGTTGGCCTGAATAAAACATCGCTACTGAAGTGTGTAGGTTCACTTTTCTCAAGGGCAACAGCTCTCTGATGGGAGTCTATAGTGTGACTTGCCATGTTCTTGACATCTTCTGCTTTTTGCAATTTCTGGCAGACGGGGAAGGTAGGTTTATTGAGCTCATAGTGATAGGAGCTCTGCTAGGCTGTGTTTGGTTTGGTGGATCGTAAGTTGTATATACCTTCATAGGCCGAAGATTGAACCAAATCCACCTTTTGCTCTGTTCTGTGGTCTATTGTTTAATTCATTCATTCATTCATTCCAATGAACCAACCCTGAGAACTTTGTTTTAAACAAAATAAAGTATATTGAAATGTCTGTACAGAGACATGCGTATGAAAACAGAAGACAGTTAACACTTGTTTTGTTAGGAGACTGAGCACCTTAAAATACCAACTTTTATTTGACTTTTTGAAGGTAATGTCTTAAAGAGCAAATGCTAGGACAATAAACATCAGATGTAACACAAGAGTGGTGCAAACTGGGAATTATCTGGACATCACAGAGCCTGCAATGTTTCATGAAGAGGATGCTTTTTTCAAGTATGCAATGAGATCTGCCCTTTCAGTACTCTTTTTAATGCCAGCAAACATCATTTTCGTCCCAGGAATGTATTTCTTAGGATCCTCCAAATATTCCATAAGTGTGGTTTCACTCCAGACAATACCTGGAAAATTTAGAAAGTGATGAAATACCAATTTCTAATCCCATGACTGTTTCACCAATTGGTGTCACCTTTACTTTGAGAGATTTCAAAATTTACTGGAACATATGTAAAGGAAAATATTCTTGAACAGCTTATGTTATTAATTCCAAAGGTTAAAAAAAAGAATTAGAAAGAATGTCAAACAAAAGCCAGTTTTCATTATTATTTGCACACATTTAATACTTAGCATGTATCTGGCATTCTATTTACTTTTGACTCACTTTTTAATAATCAAACTTAGATTCATGAAGTAGAGGATCTATATGTCCTAGAGACAAGTTGTGTCACTTTGAACAAGGTACAGTGGTACCTCGGTTTAAGAACAGACCTGTTTACGAACTATTCGGTATAAGAACTCTGCAAAACCGGAAGTAGTGTTCCGGTTAGCGAACTTTACCTCGGCCTACAAATGGAAGCCGAACAGCTGAAGGGCACCAGTGGCAGGAGGTTTCATTAGGGAAAGCATGCCTCGGTTTAAGAACGGCTTTGGTTTAAGAACAGACTTCCGGAACGGAGTAAGTTCATAAACCAAGGTACCACTGTAGCTGCTTCTAACATAATCACATTTAAAAGCCAAAACAAAAACCTTCCAAATCATTATCTTCTTGATATTAAAAATTATTTTCTGAACTTAGATGGAAGTTAAACCACTAAGGTTGAAAACCAACAGGTCGTTGAAATTCCACATACTTTGGCAAGACTTTCATTTGCTTTAAGCTGTCACAGAGAGGGGCAGTGTGATGCAGTGGTTAGTGTTAGACTAGAAGTTGATAGACCAGGGCTCAGCCATGAATTTCACTGGGCCAGTTATCCCATCTCACCCTTACCTACCACACAGGGAAGTTCTGTGGATAAAATAGGGGAGAGTGAACCATGCACATCAGCATGAACTGCTTAGAGGCAGGACCGGTGCCAGGGTTTTTGGCGCCCTAGGCGAGGGGGCGGGCCACATGACGTCATTGTGCATGACGTACGGTGCCCCGCCCCCTGCCTGCCGGGTGCCCTGCGCCGTCGCAATTTTCGCTGCTGGTTGGGGCGGCACCGGGCGGCGGCGGGGGGCGAGGGGCAGGCTGGCCAGCGCCCCCTCCATTTTGGCGCCCCCGCGGTTTTTGCCCCAACCTGCTCGCTCCGCCGCTGGTTGGGGCGGCGGCGGGCGGCGGGCAGGCGGCGGGCAACTGCCTAGTTCGCCTAAATGGAAGCGCCGGCCCTGCTTGGAGGAAAGGGAGCATATAAATGTAATAACAATATAGATTGTATGCAGCTAAGTTATTCCCAGAGCTGACCCACTGAAAACAATGGGTCTATTCTGGAGTATATCATTAACACAGCAAATAGCATTTGCCACCAGGAACTCTCTGCAAACCTACTAAAAACAAAGAAACGCCTGCAGTGCCCATCTGGCTCCTGGCCATCTCAAATCAGCCTTACAATGCTGCATAGAGCCAGGGCCATCATTAGTCCTGCCTCCGTCCCCACTGGTACCAAACAAGGGAAAGTAATGCAGCTCATGCTCTGGTGTTGTGGTTCTGGCGCATTAGGGGCTCTGTGAGATTGATCCCATGAGTGTCCATGCAATGACTGGATTTATATTCTTTGTATAAAATCAGAAGAATATTTTCAGAATGTATTTCCAAGAGTTGCAAAGTAATCTCCCAGTTAAGTTCTTCCCTTCTCTAACTTTGGATCGTGTTTATTCAGTGATACTGTCAAGACGCAACTGATTATCCGATTCCCCCCCCCCTTTTTTACCTTTATTCTTGTTTGCTTCTGAATAAGAAAATCCTGCAGCTTGTCCTGTTTTTCGGCCAAAGAAACCCCAAAGATTTGGGCCGGTCATGTGCTTTCCAGATTTTTCAATTGTATGACACTGAGCACATTTTTGAACAAAGATCTTTTTACCCTTTTCAGAATCACCCATGGCAATCTGTGAAAAAGAAATGCGGAAAAATAAAACTACGATGTGTTTGAAATGATTCCCTTTTTTTAGCACACTTGTTTCTCAACGCGTTTATATTTGAAAGGAAGAAAGCAAAGGAAAACATATTATTTTGTGGTGATTGTAGTGTAATGGAACACTGGAAGTACTATTGTTTAATAGAAAGCTAACAATTTGATCCTACACAGGCTAGTCTTGATATCACTTACCTAAACATATAGAGTGGGGAGGGATTTACTTCTTAATAAATATGGACAGCATAGATGGCTCTCCTGGTTTTCAGACAGAAGTCATTTGCCAATGTTCTTTTCTCTGCTTATGGCATGCTTACAATGGACATCTGCTTAGTGTGAATTTTAAAAGCTGTACATCACTGGTTTATATGCTGTCACTGGTTTATATGATAGCTGAGGTTTGATGGAAGGGGGCAAGACAAAAAGGGATCCAGTAGTCGACTCATCTGCTTCAAACCTATTATTTTTGCACACGGGCCATCAAACCACCGCCCATGCCTTGAGTGCACCATAAAAAGAACAGGTGATTTGGAAAAATGACGGTGGCTTTGGGAAGCTCTACTGAGAAATCATAAGGATCCATGAGGATCTGACATGTTTCTGCATGGAAGCAATGCCCAGTGGGTTGCCTATGAAGGATTGGTAGTCCCAGCACATGGCCCATATACAGGGAATTATATAAGTACCGGTAGGTGCTCTGTGGAGTGGGGGAGCTCTATACCTATGCCTCAAGTGGAACTGAAGGATTAAGCTTTTAAACAAGAGGCTTAAACGTTTCTGGCCACCCAGCCTAATATTTCTTGGAAAAGAAATGAATGTGTGTGCGTGTGTACAGTAAATAAATAAATGCTCTCTCTCTCGCTCTCGTGAGAGCTGTGTGGTAATTATTACAGAAACTTGGCTACATTCAGCAGTACCGGATGCGGCAGTAGAGCTGATAAATCGAGTAATTTATCGCTCTGATAGAAACAGTGATTCTGGTAAAGCTAGGGGCGGAGGAGTCTGTATTTACATACACAATGGTTGGTGCGTTAACAGCAGTATTGCTCCCCAGATGTAGAACTGATGGCAGTTACTGATGGCCATTTTATCTGCCTAGAGAATTAACTGTCATAATTATTATAGCCGTTTATATTCCACCTGATGCTAATATCAGTGCGGTACTTTCTAAGTTATATGACGTCATCTCTAAGCAACAGCAAATGCACCCAGAGGGCGCCCTTGTTGTGGCAGGGGACTTCAATCAAGCCTGCCTGAAGACAGTATTTCCTAAATTTGAACAGTTTGTAAAATTTCCCACTAGAGGGCAGAATATTCTAGATCGCATGTATTCCAATTTGAAACAGGTATACAGGGAAATCCCCTTCCCCCACTTAGGCTCATAAGACTATTCTTCAGTTTTTCTATGTCCGAAGTACATCCGTCTCAGGAAAAGAATTCAGCCAGTTATAAAAACAGTTAGAATCTGGCCAGAGGGTGCTCTTAGTCAGCTCCAGGATTGTTTTGAGAGCACTGGTTGGAGTGTGTTTGAACATCAAGATCTGCATAAATATACAGACACTGTACTTTCCTATATTAAAGTGTGTGCCGATAATGTAACATTGAAAAGATGCATTAGAGTCTATGGGAACTGTAAACCCTGGATGACTGCTGAGGTAAAGACACTCCTGAAAGCACGGGATTCTGCCTTTAAGACAGGGAATATAGACATACACAGAGAGGCGAGAACAAATCTCAAAAATGGCATTAAGGCAGCAAAACAACAATATAAGTTTAAGGTGGAAAATTACTTAGCCGAAAACAACACGAAACAAGTGTGGCAAGGACTGCAGCACCTAACCAATTACAAGGGCGATACAAGGAATACGGTTAAGGCTGATGATTCATTGGCAGAGGAGCTGAACAACTTTTTTGCTCGCTATGAAGTTGAAAGATTGAACACTTTAGCTCCTGCCTGCCAGCCCTCAAAGTCTCAGCCACTCATTCTGTATGATCATCAAGTAAAAGCTGCATTGAGGGCAGTGAATCCCAGTAAAGCGGCTGGCCCAGATGGGGTGCTGGGAATAGTGGTAAAAAATTGCGCTGATCAATTAGCAGGGGTCTTGACGAGGATTTTTAACATCTCTCTGCAAACCGCTTGTGTTCCATCATGTTTAAAAGCGGCCACCATTATCCCAGTCCCAAAGAAAACAGCAATTAACTGCCTAAATGACTATAGACCCATTGCATTAACATCTGTAGCGATGAAATGCTTCGAGCGATTGGTCCTCCAAACACCTTAGAACATGTTTTCCACCAGAGTTTGATAAACATCAGTTCGCCTACAGGAGAAATGGGTCAACAGATGATGCCATTGCTACAGCTTTTCACCTTGCAGTGAGTCATCTGGAGAGAACAGGGAATGCACCGGTATGTCAGGATGCTGTTTATTGATTATAACTCAGCTTTCAATACCATCCTTCCAGATATTCTCATTGGAAAGTTAAGGGACCTGGACCTTTCTTCTAACATCTGTGATTGGATTAAAGACTTTCTGAGAGACCGGACACAAACAGTGAGGATTGGGCCTGTTATATCTACCTCCCTGAAGCTCAGCACTGGCACTCCACAGGGATGCGTGCTAAGTCCATACCTGTATCCGTTGTATACATATGATTGCATTTCATCTGACCCATCTACTTGCAACTATTAAGTTTGCTGATGACACCACCATAATGGGTTTAATTACAGGTGGAGACGAATCTGCGTACAGGGGGGAGGTTCAAAAGGTAACCACATGGTGCTCAGAGAACACTCTGCACCTAAACATTGGCAAGACAAAGGAGATGGTGTTGGACATTCGGAGGAAGAGAGGGGAGCTAGCCCCTTTGTATATCAGGGGGCGCTGTGTGGAGAGAGTCTCTTCCTTTAAATTCTTGGGAGTCCATCTTAGTGAAGACCTTACTTGGAAGGTCAATACAGCCCAGGTGGTCAGGAAGGCCCAACAGATTTCCTTAGGGTCTTTCGAAAGAACAATGTTAGACAACAACTGATGATTTCCTTCTATCGGTCCACGATAGAAAGTGTTCTATCATATTGTATTACAGTGTGGTGCGCTGGTATGACAGCCATGGACAGAAAGTCCCTACAGAGGGTGGTGAAGATAGCACAAGACATCATGGGCTGTCCCCTGAGTCCACTAGATGTCATCGCAGAAGACTGTTGCCTCAGAAGAGCGAGGAACATTCTCAGGGATGACTCACACCCTAGCCAGCACCTTTTTAATCTCCTGCCCTTGGGCAGGAGATATAGTAGCATGATAAGCCGCACCAACAGGTTAAAGAACAGTTTCTACCCATGGGCCGTGAGGCTGCTGAATAGAAGACAGCAACATTGCAGCTGACGTTCGGGGTTGGTGGTTGTACGACAGCACATAGAGTGGAACAAGGGCTGAGAGATTGTGGGGGTGGGAGGGGGGCTCGTTTAATCTCACTGTAAACGTGGTACCGTGACAATAAAGTATTTCTATAAGCATAATATACTGTATCTGCTCAAAGCTGACTGAATGGGTGCGATATAAACTGGATAACAAAATATTATGGAGGATTAGATGCTTTATAATAAGAATAAAATGAAAGTAGGGGAGCAGGGTCTCTCCCCTGAGATTCCTGCCAAGGTAGCCAGTTTCTGTGTGGCAAAAAAACTATCAACACTTTACGGTGGGTTGTTTGTTTTTTTAAAACCCATTCTAATACAATGATTTTATATTTCCCACTGTTTCTGTATTTGACATTGTTTTTAAACACAACATTTAATGCTGCACTTAATGTAATATACTGTGTTCTATGTGTTCAGTTTTCTTCCTACCTTCTCTACTCGTTATTGATATACCTTTCTATCTATATCTAGATATATTACACACACACACACGTGTGGAATAAGCATGATATAAATATCTGCTCAAAGCTGACTGCTGGAAGGAATGGGCGCGATATAAACCGAATAACGAAACGTTATTGAGGACTAGATGCTTTACGACAATAATAAAATGAGGGAAGGGGAGCGGGATTTCTCCCCGTTCCCTGTATCTTTTCCTACCACTGCCTACCTTCAGTCCAGACTACGACAGGGCCCAGCCCCTACCCCTCCCCGCTAACAAGCCAGTTTTTACCACGACGCGCGACTGTCACAACTTGATTGTGCATCTGGCAACAGACGCCGCCAAGGCAGATAAAGGTTTTTAACGTGTCACAATAGAGCCGCCCAATCACAGGCCACCGTCGGTGGACATTCTGGGCAGTGATTGGTGCCTTCTGTCGGGGGCGGGGCTGTTCTGCTTCGGCCAAGACTTCCCTCCTACATTTCTCTGATGAACATTTCTCTGGGACATTCCAGGATCAGATCAGAAACAGGAACAGCTTCTGTAAATCTGGGACTGTCCTGGGAAAATAGGGACATGGAGGGCCTGCAATTTCTGTTCTCATTTTAAGCTTTCTCTTTACCTTTTTGGTTCATTATTACTACTGTACTTAATAGAAATAACACTCTCCCCCCCCCCCATTCTCTTTTCTCCTGCTCTTTTCTCTTACTGATAAATCTCTCTGGAGAACTAAGTTGTTTTGCTTGTGGTATGTTTAGTATTTCCTTACTTTCATAGCCTAACAGTGCTGCTGGTGGTTAATCCTTGTCTAGGCATCCTCAGGAGAAAGGTAGTGGCCAAATTAATTTAGCTGTCACCCATAGTTTCATTCCAACGTTAGTCATGTGCAAATCAGACCAGGAGTGGACCACCTTAGGCCCAAGTGCCAAATGTGGCCCTCAGAACTCTCCCCAGGCCACACACCTTACTGGCCAAGTTTATAGTCTCCTTGTGTGTGTTTGTGACTAGAATGTGTCCTTGAACTCTGATAATGCTTCTTCATTGCTTAGATGAAGGATGGAGAGGGGTGTGTGAATCTATAGAAACTATCCTGCTGTCAGGCGGCAGAGGATCCAACCCCTGTGACAGGTTGCCAGGAACATATAAGGAAAAGTCCTTACCAACTGTTTTTCATTCAATATTCACAGAGAGAGGCTTAGAAATGCAGCCTCTTGGAATAATGGTGTTGCCCCGAGTGAGTCCCCACCCCACCCCTCTCTCATGCACCATCACTATGGGTCAGTGATGGCTAACCTTGACACTCCAGATGTTTTGGGACTACAACTCCCATCATCCCTGACCACTGATCCTGTTAGCTAGGGCTGATGGGAGTTGTAGTTCCAAAACATCTGGGGTATCAAGGTTAGCCATCACTGCTATGGGTGCTGAAAAGTGCCCTCTGCCTTTGAGCTTTTTGCTCTCCTACTTTCAATGCTCACCGGGTTCTGAGAGGGGGGGTCTGGAATGTTTTCTAAAGACACTGTCCTTCAGCTATCACCCCCCTGGTGCTTCTTCTTCCTCCTCTACCATTATTTCTCAGCTTTTCCCCTCATCTGCCTCTGAGCGGTGATCTCCCTCAAACCCCTGTTTTGTATTCTGAAATGTCTTCTTCTTCTCTGGAAGAGTCAGGCTGGGGAGGCGGTCTCCGCCTTTCCTCCTCTGCCCAGTCCCTGACACCTGCTGTACAAAGACAGACCCTGCGAGTGTCCCTATTTTCCAGGGACAGTCCTGGATTTGCAGAAGGTTTCTGATTTGATCCTGGAATGTCTAGCTTTTCCTTAGGACGTCCCTATTTTCATCAGAGAAATGTTGGAGGGTATGGAGTTATATGACCCCCCGCGCTAAGGAGGTAAGTAACTATATAACCTTTAGAAGACATCTGAAGGCAACCCTGTATAGGGAAGTTTTTCTTAATGTGTAATGTCCCTATTTTCATTGGAGAAATGTTAGAGGGTATGAAAAGATAAAGTTTACGTTCGATGTTCTGCCCACTTTTGCCTCTTGCCCCACCCACCACTGGCCTATGGCCCTCAGAAGGTTGCCCAGAAAGGAATGTGGCCCTCAATCTGAAAAGAGTTTCTCACTCTTGGAGTAGACTCATTGAAATCAATGGGCTAAAGTCACATAAGTTTTATTAGTTTCAGTGGGTCTGCTCTGAGTATGACTTAGTTGTATACCACCCAATGATTCTAAAGTAAAATCTCTTCTGATTATATGCAAGCTGAGTTCTGTGTTGTTAACTTGCTAGTTTTCAAGAAAGTGTGTATGGAAATTATTGACATGTGTCACCACCTAATAATAATAACAACAATAATAATTTTATTATTTGTATTCTGCCCATTTGACTGGGTTGCCCCAGCCACTCTGGACAGCTCCCAACACATTATTAAAAACAAGATAAGACATCAAACTTTAAAAACTTCCCTAAACAAGGCTGCCTTCAGATGTCTACTAAAAGTCAAATAGTTGTTTATTTCCTTGACATCTGATGGGAGGGCTGGTGCAACTACCGAGAAGGCCCTCTGCAAGATGGTGGCAACGTGCATTTGGAATGAAAAAAAAAAGTATATTATCTTGTAAATTGTCTTGGCTTGTTTTACACAGGCCAGTGATGTTAGTGTTGTAGCATCCAATAATGATGGTTCTTCTGCACTGGACAAAGGCTTTTCTGTTCTCCCAGGCTTTATAACATAGTCTGTATTTTAATGCTGACTGTTCTGTTGTATGTCACTAGAGAACACGCATTACAAGGCGATGGACAAATGCAAATAATATTTTGAAAGGGAGCATAACAATTTCACCCCTTACTATGCAAAGCTCTGTTATAATCCAGCAGAGGTCACTAGTGTCCAGGGTCTTAATATATAATGTATACTTCAACAGGGCAAATTAACAATTGTATTCCGGAATATCCAACATTTTTTGCAGGTAGTTAATGCAATATTTTGCCACACATGCACATGTAGATATACTGACATGAACTTTGAGTTTCTTTTGTGGCAGAAGTCTTAGGTGAAACGTACTGCTGGACAAATAGGTTTATTTCTGGGCAGACTACAAATTTAGGTGCTGCTTATCACAGGTTGATGCTCCTCTTCTTCCTCTGTTTTCCACATTTTATTCAGAATTGGGTTACTCAAACTGTTCCCAAATAGAACAATTCTAATTTTAAACTGCAATGTGGGTTTTAAGCCTTTAATAACTTTCCCTCAGAACCTTTTTCAGTTCCTGTTTTAGGAGGTGTTAAGCTAATTATAATTATGCAATTTCTTGACTAAATAGGATAAGGCAGCAGTGATGAGCAACAAAATGAGCAAGAGATGAAGGGAAGGTCCAAGTAAATAAAAGAGATTAAGTCCAAATAAATAAAAGAAAGGGAAAAGGTGGGCAACCAAAGGGAAAATAGAGCATATAAGTATCTTAGAACCCATGTTGGTAAGTAAGTAGTACATACATTAAGAAGCTTAAGGAATCAAAATAGGTCAAGGTGGCTGTTTTTTTATGACAAAACTAGTGTGTCATGAATTATCCAAGCTCACAAAGTGACTCCACTGCACACACAAACCCTCAGAATTACCTTCAGTGACCAGAGTGCTTTATGAGCACAAGACACAAGGTCAACCTATGGTGGCAATGGGTGGGAGGAGGGCACATGTCAATGTAGATGCGGCCAAACTGGGTGCGGCCAAAATGTAAAAGGGGACTTGATGAGAGCAGAGCATTCCCAGTAATCACACCAGTCTGTCCTCTGGCAGAATTGAGCCATGAGCCAGGATCACAGTGTTCCCCTAGCACAGTGGAACAAACAAAATATCTCCTACGGTCAGATATTTTTCTTCCAGGACTTATTTCCTGGACACAAAGAGCATTTGACAGATATGTTTAGAGACGCTGGTCCAGAACAAACGTAGTAACGTAAGGGAGCACTGTAAGAACAGGCATGCCAAAGCACACAATGGGTGACATCTGTTATGGCAGCTGTTTCCTTCTGTGTCAATTGCTGCAGCAGTCTTGCTCTTTCCTCCTGTCCACAGCCTCTCAGAGAACACTGCTGGGAAGCCATCACATTTCAGCCTCCATGAGAGTCGACCTTTGCACATTTCACTAAAAAATTTTTCTGGACAGAAGGATTCCTTAAACATTTAATTGTACATGCAAGCGTAAGAGTAGCCATCTGGATTAGGTCAAGGCCCATCTAGTCCAACAGTCTGTTGGCACAGTTGCTAACCACATGCCAGTTGAGAAGCCCACAAGCAGGACATGAGGAAAACAGCCCTCTTCTGACTTGCTGTTCTCAGCAACTGGTATTCAGAGGCATCTTGCCTCCAGCAACGGAGGTAGAACAAAGCCACTGATAACCCCTTTAAGCCTTGGATTTGTTTATCCTCCTTTTAAAGGCATTCATCACTACCGGTACCTCTGATGGAAGTGAATTCTATAGTTTACTATGCTCTGTGTGGAAAAAAAACTTTTGTCCTGAACCTTTCAACATTCAGCTTCTTTGGATGACTGTTCTCTATCCACTTTCTCCATACTTATACACTCTGCATCCTCCGACCTTTTCTCTAAACTAGAAAGTTCCCCAACTTTTCTTCGTAGGGGAGATTGCCCCATCCCCTTGCTGAGTGATCAGAACTTACTCAGCGAGACAGAGAGGAAAATACAGTCTGCACTTGCCTCATAGGGGAGTTGCTCCACCCCCTTGAACGTTTTGGTTGCCCTTCAGTAAACCTTTTCCACCTCTACAGTATCCTTTTGGAGTTGAGGCAACCACAACCATACACAGTATTCCAATTTACCTTGTTTCCCTTTTTTTAATACATAGTCATAAAGTAAGCCATGGCAGGTTTTTTTTACCTTTGTGAGAAGTAAGACGTACCCCCAAAGTAAGCCATGGTGCCGCCATTGTTCCCACCGCCTCCTCAGCCCCTCCTGCGTGCGCAGGGAGCCAGTGAACCAGCAAGAGGTGCAGGGGGGAAAACGCGCCTCTTGTGGAGTTCTGCCCCGCCTGCTCAGCGCACAGGAGGAAGGCTGTACCGTACCATACTGACGTAATAAAAATAAGACATCCCCCGAAAATAAGCCACCCTGTGTTTTTTTTGAGGGAAAAAAATTATAAGACAGTGTCTTAAAAAGGGGGAAAGACGGTATGTGAAACCTCAGATTCGTATAATGCCATTATGACATTAGCAGTTTTATTTTCAATTCCTTTCCTAACGATTTGTAGCATGGAATTCACCTTTTTCACAGCTGCTGCATGCTGGGGTGACATCACCATTAAGCTACCCATGATGACCCCCCAAGGTCTCATTCCTGGTCAGTCACTTTCAGTTCAGACCCCATGATTTGTCTATGTGAAATTAAGATTACTGGCCCCAGTGTGCATCATTTTACACGTTAAATACATTGCAGTTTGCCATTTTACTGCCCATCCACCCGGTTGGGAGAGAGCTTTTTGAAACTCATTGCAATCCCTTGTTTTAACAAACCTGACTGGTGTGGTATCATTGCAAAACTTGGCTTCCTGACTGTCAAATCATTTGTGAACAAGTTAAAAAGCAAAGGCCTGTATACTGATCCCTGGATGCAGAGGCGGTTTTAGGGTAGCCTGACTGGTGCAGCCATACTATGTGCAGCACTGCTGGGGGTGCTGCAGCAATGCTGTAGAATAGAGAATAGAGCATGAGTGGTGGAGGGGGGGGGGTTTGTTGCGAATTTTAGCGTCACACAGGGTGCCACTAAAATCTGAGAGCCCAAAGTCCGCCACAGTTGGGAAGTTCTACATTCCTCCATTGGGAGAAGTATCCATTTATTCCTGCTCTCCGTTTCCTGTTTCTCAACCAATTACCGTACTGATCTATAAGAGGGCATCACTTCGTTGTCCATTATTACTCAACTTAGTATTTGGTGAGGTAGCAAGGAACTACAGTCGTACCTTCGTTCTGTAACGTCTTGCGAGTCTAATGTTTTGGCTCCTGAACGCCGCAAACCCAGAAGTCAGTGTTCTGGTTTGCGAACGTTCTTTGGAACCCAGATGTCTAGTGCAGCTTCTGCGGCTTCTGATTGGCTGCAGGAGCTTCCTGCAGCCAATCGGAAGCTGCGCCTTGGTTTCTGAATGTTTTGGAAGTTGAACAGACTTCCGGAACTGATTCCGTTCAACTTCCAAGATACAACTGTAGCTCCAAATGAACATGGATATAATCCCTGAGGGAAGAAGCTTAGCTGTTTAGCTGTTTGTCAGTCATCAGAGACAGTTGATGGAGAACCTGAAAAAATGCATTAACTTAATTTCCGCTGTCCTATTTTAAAAACAACAACTTTTGTCTCTTTAGCTGGAATAAAATAAATAATATGCAAGGTGTTTCCCTAACAATGTGATGCAATGAGTGAGCACCCAACTAAGGTCACATCCACCCCATACATTTAAAGCACATGACTTCCCCCAAGGAATCCTGGGAGTTGTAGTTTGTTAAGGCTGTTGGGAATTGTAGCTCTGTAAGGGTAAATAGCAGTTTCTGGGATTCTTTGGGGGAAATCATGAGCTTCAAATGTATGGAGAGTACTCAGCCTTAGTCATACTTAGAGCAGATCCACTGAAATCAGTGGACTTAATTGAGCCATGCCTATTAATTTCATAGGTCTACTCTGAAGTATGGGTTTGTTGGATACAACACATCACATCTGAAATTCCTCGCAGGAGGTTATTCCCATTATTTTTCAGAAATCTACATAAAAATACCATTGTTAAAAAACAGAAACCTGGGGTGGTGGTGACATCATCAACCAAGATGGTACCTTAAATTGCCGCTGAGCTCCTTCCTGAGAACAATAACCAGCGCAAACCAAGACAATGACGAGTAAGCATTTTAAAAATAATTCCCCCTGTTAGGCTATGAGCTTTAGCAAGCCTGGATTGCTAAAAAGGGACCTTAGATTCGTGGAGTTAACTACCTTCGAAAGAATCTCCCTCAGGCACAGGCCAAGCACTAGCAGGCCCCAAAATGGCTGCCAAAGCTTCCACAAATGAAAAAGCAGAAGCAGGGAAACGGATAGGCCTTGAAAATGCACAAGGCCTAGTAGCCCTAATCAGGAAGGAATTGGCCCAAGACTGGGCAAAAGCACTCCTCCCACTGAGGGAAGACATTGCTAAATTAACTTGAGACTGTGAATGATGTTAAAACTACAGTTAACACAGCAATGGAATTAAGCTTGAAAAATAAAACATCTATTAGGACTCTGAAACGCGCGCAAACAGACCTTAGAATCCAACTGGAAGACTGTCAAGATCGGGAAAGGAGACTTAACTTGAGGGCCAGGGGCTTACCTGAAAATTTTGGAGACTCAGATCTAAAAGCGGCCTTCCTCACATGGATTCAAGAATTATTTCCTGACTGCAAAATCAGTGCAGAAAATATAGAACGCATACACAGAGCCCTGAGACCTAAACCTAAAAAAGGGAACCCCCCCCCCAGAGATGTGATTGTCCACTTTAACATGTTCTTGGTGAAAAATGATTTAATGCAACGTTTCAGAAAACTGGAAAAAATAGAACATGGGGACTCTGTTATAGCTATCTTCCAAGACCTTTCTCCTGGGACCTTGCAGCATTATATGTTATATGTTGCATGTTATTAGAGGAGAAAAAGGGGGAGTTGCAGAACCACAAGGCCTGAAAATCATATATTGATTTGGAATAAATAGTTAATTTTGGTGCTCCGGGTTTTCAGTAGGCACAATGTTGCAGACTCAGTAGTGAAAACTTTCCACATGCTACTGAGTACCTTGGTCTCTTGTGTAATATAAGCTACAGAAGCTGTAAACAGATGCACTGAAATAAAGATTAAGAGATTCTTAACCAACAGATGTTCTCCTGAGATTATGACTTCCTGTCTTCAGAACAAGACATGCCAGATAGTTAAAGTTATATCCCTTTGCTGACACCCTAGGGTGATTGTTCGATGGAACAGTGCATGCCATTCTCTTACAATAATCCTGGTGTAGTTTAAAGCATCCCTGGCTAAGACTCCCTGATCTTGCTAGGTGTTGTGGATTTGTTAATATCAACTTTGATTGGAATATTTACGCAGTCTAGGTTTGAGAGAGAAATTATATTTTGTTTGCATTTCGATGAGAAACTACCTGATTTGTACTTTTTGAATCAGTATGTTAACCAAAAACACAATTAGGTTGTGAAATGTACAGTTCTCTGATTCTGGGGTGCCGTTATCCGACCAAGTGATGTGCACAAAAAATACTTATATTGAAATCATAAAATGCATAAATTGGTGAAAAGAACGTACAAAAATGTAGTATGTTTTTTGAAATGGCACACACAAAAATGTGTACATTAGCAGAAATTCACCCAAAAATGCTAATGAATTTTCATGAGGATTATTTTGAAAAATGCAAATTGCCACCAGAATGTGGAGAACTGAAATTAAGGTTGCAATGATAAGGAACTGAGAGAAACCAGAATTGACACATTTGTTCATCCGTAGTGCAGTGGATTAATCAGAGAATGGAATGAATTCAGGAATTGTTATTACAGTACTCCACAATGTATTGTCTAAGCCAGTGTTTCTCAACCTCCTCGGGGCAACGGCACACCTGTCCCGCGAAAAAAATCTCGCGGCACACCACCACCACATGCACCCCGCCCCCCCCGCCCCGGGGGGCGGGGTGTCTGCGCGCCCTGGCGGGAGGGGAAGGACCCAGGCAGGCGAAAACGGAGCGGGAGATCGGGGGCTCCTCGCCCTCCTCCCCAGCGGCAGCGGCGTGGCGGGGTCCGGGTGGGCCTGGCTTCCCCCGCCGCCGCCGCCGGCTCCTTGACCTCCTCCCCAGCGGCAGCAGCACGGCGGGGTCCGGGTGGGCCTGGCTTCCCCCGGCGGCGGCTTCTCGCCCTCCTCCCCAGCAGCAGCGGCCTCCGCCTCCTGCCGCCTCCTCCTCCTGGGGCTCTGCCGCCTCCTGCCTTCTCCTCCTCTGGAGCGCCGGCGAGCCCGGTGGCACCGGCACCTCCCGCCCGTCCCCGACCGTGACCGGGGCGGCAGAGGCAGCGGGCGAAGCGCCCGGCAGCCCCGGCGAAGGCGGCGGTCGGCGAGCGGGAAGCGGAGCCGAGGCGACGCCAGCCCGGACCGACCCGGAAGCGGAAGCGGCCCAGGGCGGCACAGCAGCCGGTGTCTTCCCGCGGCACAGGAGCCGGTGTCTTGCGGCACACTCCTGTGCCGCGGCACACCGGTTGGGAAACGCTGGTCTAAGCAAATACATACTGCAAAGCACTTGCATTTACTAATTCCACCCCTCCAAAAATTCCATTCTTCCTACAGAAAAAGAACCAACAGAGTATCACACCACTTGGTGGACCAATAATAATAGACAGAGATAGATAGATAGATAGATAGATAGATAGATAGATAGATAGATAAAATAGAAAAGGAAACAGAGCAATCTCACATAAACACTTGTCAGAGGAAAGAGGATTAATTGCCAGAAGATCTCCTTAAGGACATACCGTACATTTTGGACCTCAATGCTGTTCTTTAAGAGCCAGTGATGAAACATGCAGCATTCCTCTTAACATCTAGACAGCACCTGGGGCCCTATTACAGATGAGAAAATGATATTGTGTGACCATAAAAACATAGTAAAGCATAAAAATATTAAATATGATAGAAGGCGTCTGCTCATCATGATAATCATTGAACAATTAGCTTTATACAGATTCTTCAAGAGCCTCTAAAAAGAAAAAGACACATTGCAACAAAGAATAAACACTGTAATTCAGCTTTTAGGCCGGTGATTATAACAAGATAAATACTATGTATATTTAATGCACAGGATGCCAGTGGACACTGTAAAATGGAAGGTTCTTCCCCCCAAAACACACACAAAATGTGAAATTACAGCTAAAATACAGCGGATTATACTTTGAAGCCCTTGGAGGATGCTGTAAATTGCTTGCGTAAGGCATTATCAATCTTCTTTAACCTCAGCATCTGACAAGAAAGAATCACTGTCCCTGAAAACAGATTTCTTTTAAGCATCACGCTCAGCTGCAGTTATTAACTCTTAGAATGGGGTACAGCTTTCAGGTTTCTGTTTTTTAAAAATATTTTATTTGTTGAATATAAGAACAACATATAATCAAATACAAACAAACAAATACAGTTTTCCCCTACCCCCCCCCAAAAACAGCCCAAACTACGTCCAGGTAATTACATTAGTAATATAATCAATTAAAAATTATTTCTACAGCTGCTGGTTTAAAAAATATCATTCTACATGCTCCCATGTGTCTTAGGTGGTTTAAATGCATGTTCTTTTTTTGATGCATAATATGTAATAAAGGAGGACCATGTTTTGTAAAAATTATGCAGTTTCTCACGTTGTTTTCTTTCACGTACCCTTTCTGTTAACTTTTCCATCAAAATTAATTCCCAGACATAAGCATACCAAACTTCATATAGGTTCATGTTTAATGTCCTCCAATGTCTAGCAACAGCAAGACATGCTGCAGTTATAAGATGTACAATTAAGTCTTTGTCTGTAAGATTCTGTGCTTCATCTGCAAATATAGAAAGCAGTGCTATTTTGGGATCTAAATTGATCGATTGAGATGTAATTTGTTCCATTTCCTGAAATATTTTTAACCAGAAGTTTTTAATCAATGGGCATTTCCACCTTCATTCCCACAATTTCTCCCAACATTGTGGAGAAATATTTCTGTCTATTTTACTTAGCAATGTGGGATGCAAGTACCATCTGTGGGTTAGCTTTAAGGTGTTTTCTCTTATTCGGGCAGAAATAGCTTGAAGGGGGGCTTTTTGCCACATTCCTTCCCACAAACCATCATCAATCCTTTCTCCCAAGTCTCTTTTCCATCTAGTCTTCAAAACTGATTTATATTTCTTTACAATATATAGTATAATTTCTTGCTGATGAAGCTAATTTGGCGAAACAAGGACTATAATCCGGATAACCTTGTCCTCCTATGGATTGCTTCATTTCTTCGTGGCAATATCATCTTTATCTCATGGATTGACGAGACCACAGTACCATCGCCAGACTCCACAGTATCTGTTACACTCCTCGTGGCAATTACACTCTTACATTGTGGACTGGCAAGACCATACTTATTATCTCCATAAATATTATTTTTTCGCTCTTTGGAACCTCCAACAAAATCATGTGGGTTGCAAGCGACTTGTTGAACTTGAACTTTGACGTCGCAGTTTTTCGGTAGAATGTTCCCATATCCTTGCATATTTGTAATTTGTAGTTATGTAAATATTATATTATGTTATATTGAGACCAATTTATCAGCCGGTTACGTTTGTTGTGTGAGTGGTACATAGTTGTACGTAATCTTGGTTCTTTTGGTGTTAGACAGCTATGGGGAACCAGGCAGAGGGCCTTCTCAGCAGTCACACCCACCCTGTGGAACGCCCTCCCTGCAGATGTCAAGGAGACAAACAATTACGCAACCTTTCAAAGACATCTGAAGGCAGCCCTGTATCAGGAAGCTTTTAATGTCTGATGTTATATTATGTTTTTATATTATGTTGGAAGCCACCCAGAGTGGCTGGGACAACACAGCCAGATGGGTGGGGTATTAACAACAACAACCTGTTGTATTTGTCGGTCCTTAACCCTTCGAACCTCCCCCCCTCTTTTATCTGCCCAATGAAAATCTCCTTACATATTGTTAGTGGTAAATTTATACAGTGGTACCTCGGGTTAAATACTTAATTCGTTCCGGAGGTCCGTTCTTAACCTGAAGCATACTTAACCTGAAGCACCACTTTAGCTAATGGGACCTCCTGCTGCCGCTGCGCCGCCAGAGCACGATTTCTGTTCTTAGCGGAGTTCTTAACCTGAAGCGTACTTAACCCGAGGTACCGCTGTATTGGGAACATAGGAAGCTGCCTTTTACTGAGTTACACCTCTGGTTCATCTAGCTAAATATTGTCTACACTGACTGGCAGTTGCTCTCCAGGGTTTTTGACAAGAGGCATTTTCCAGCATTATCTGGAGATCCCAGGCCATTGAAATGGGGACCTATTTCATGCAAAACATGTTCTCTGCCTCTAAGCTAGTAGTAGTACTGGCACAGTAACTATGTATATGTATGCAGACAGAAGGTTCATTTTAATGTACAGCCGTACCTCGGAGTTCAAGCAGAATCCGTTCTGGAAGTCTGTTTGACTTCCAAAGCACGGCTTCTGATTGGCTGCAGGAAGCTTCTGCAGCCAATTGGAAGCTGCCGAAGCCCCGTCGGATGTCCGGCTTCCAAAAGAACGTTCAAAAACCATAATACTCACTTCCGGTTTTCGATCGTTTGGGATTTGAAACGTTCAATTCCCAAGGCGTTCGGGATCCAAGGTACGACTGTATTTTGAATGAGACCGTGATCTTACACTTGCACCAAATGGTGAAAAAGCAGCTGGTTTTCACTGCAAAACCTCATGTCTTTTTAGATTAAAAAGTCACTATTTTCAGCTGCACTAACCTTTGTCACGCTTGCATTTTAAAACTGGGTTACTAAGCACTTCTCCCTTCTTGTGTGTGTTGCTTGTACTTGTCATTCTCTGCCACATTAATGGCAGCTGCACAAGCTGTTGTTAGGGTTCGCTTGTCTTGTTCTCCTAACCCTGCGAAATGTAATTGCTTTTGATTGGCTTGTCAGGTCGGTGGCATGCAAGTCATATAGCATAAGATATTTTTTAGTTTGCCACTAAATAGCCTGTGCTTTCAGGGGTAACTTACAGAGCTAATGCATCATGTAATCACTGCTTTCTAAAATTAGGCAAATAATAAATAATAGGAAGTTTAACTTGCAAGTGACATTCAGGGATATTCCAATTGCTTAAGTATAATACTGTAGCTGACATAACTACAATATATGTGGACCAACGGAATAATAAAATGGGAGTGAGAGTCAAAAAATAAGTTGCATCAGTGTGCAATAACTTTCACACCCCTCTCCTGCGCATCCCCCCACACTTGGCTCTGTGTGGGGATGGGAGAATCCCCAGAATTTCACACAGGTGAAAGAGAGCGGAGACTGTTCTGCCTGGCAAGCCAAAATTCAAAATGATGTCAAATTATTCCCTGGGAGGTTGCAAGACATGGAAGGGGAAACAGATGAAAGATTGGGTATGGAGCAACAAGATTTGCTTCTAGGGGGCCACTGCAGATGTCTTTTTCATTGCACATTCATTATGATTTGTGCTCATGATGCTATCAGGATAGCCATATGTGATCCTGCTTTCCAAACTATTTGTACTGGCAAAATAGTTTTGGGGTGATCATATTGCTTCATTCCCAATTGGCTGCATATCTCATAACTTCCTGTGACATTTCATACCACAAAGGTTCTGGGGTGTTGCTGTTTTTTTGTCCCACTTTGATTGCCCTGTAGCTCCTCCGATCAGCAACCATGTGGTAGCATAGGGGAAGCATTGTGGAGTGACTAATAAAGCGGAATAACTTAACCACAAATACACTACTATTCTGTCAAGAACATGTTGCAATTCACCTGCACTAAAACATCAGTCAGCTGGTTCTTTGCCATTCCTTCCCACCTCTATCACAAACTATATAGCCAAAACATGTCAACCAGTTTGCATAGAGCATGTATTACTTAATGAATGGCATGCATTAATTCTAAGAAAGCTACCTGCATTTCCCCCAGTCCTTGGTTTCTGCACTTCCAGTTTTGCGTGACTACCCTAAATCAATAGAGCAGGAAGCAGAGAAGCCCTAAGGGCATGACAGCACCAGCTGTTTCCCCTGGGCTATGTCCCAGAACATGCCAGGAGCAATTGGCAACATCCTGCATTCTCAAATGCTGGAATGTCCAAAGCCAACATTTTGTGTGTGCTAGCTCTGATGTAAGACCGGTACCGTGAAGGCGAATGTTGCTGACTCTGATAAGTGAAATTGGAGAAGAACCTTCAGTATTCAAGTACAGTCCTACCTTGGAAGTCGAACAGAATCCCTTCCGGAAGTCTGTTCAACTTCCAAAACGTTTGACTTCCAAAGCGCGGCTTCTGATTGCCTGCAGGAAGCTACTGCAGCCAATTGGAAGCTCCGGAAGCCCCATCGGATTTTCGGCTTCCAAAAGAACTTCTGGTTTTTGATCGTTCGGGAGCTGAAACGTTCGACTCCCAAGGCATTCGGGAGCCGAGGTACGACTCTCTATGTTTGATATACTAGGCAAACCACCTTGAACACATAATGAGAAAATTATTTCAGATGCAGATGGCAGATATAATGGTTGGCCAGCTGATTTACCTTCCTTCTAGAATGTTTGACATAGTTGCCTTGCCAGTGTCATCTGACAATCTCCCGCCAAACGTAAGAGTGCCCTACAGTCTTCTCTTGCATGATGCACACTTTTTGATTATTACTGCTCTCTAATTGTGTTATCCTCTAGATCTGTATAGTCTTATTAACTGTACATGCAAGATGCTGTTGCAATGCAGGTAGTTTGGAAGTGTTTGCTTTGTCAAAATGCCTCCCACCAGAGCTGTTTAACTAAGTACAAAGGAGCAAAGGATGAGAATCAGGTTATCAATATTAAGCTTCCAGCTATTCTGCATTGATTCCCTTCTCTCTACCCCCACCTTTTTCTGGTGTACTGTTCAATCCTCTTCAAAATTTCCCTGGCTATGGAACTAGTACCACCCAAGGTCTGATCCTGATGTGGCATTTCTTCGTCTATGTATCTGTAGTCTGGTGGGCATTCCCCAGTACTGAAGTGCCAAATTACAGCACAGGAAATTCACAGCGTCTTAAACCCCAGCCTGTTGATCTTTTCAAGGTTGGTAGGTCAAGGCTTTCCAATATGGTCACTTTTATGGAGATTGCTTATATTCACTTCATGTTTGCGGAGAGCAAAAATACAAGCATGCCTTTGTATTGCTTTCACTATGGTTGGTTCGGCTCTGGAAGCCATGCCTCCAAAAGTCAGATTGGTGGCCCACCTTCTAGCTTGTGGTATCCTGACTTTGGAATGTTCCTCTGCCATACTCTTCCAGTGCCACAACTTGGGTGGCAGGTGAAAACATTTTAATTATTTTAACTCCTAGTTCACCATGATGCTGACGCTTTACTTTTTAATGGGCTTTTGTTGTTGTTTTCATTTACCTTCTTTTTCATAACCCCCCTTGGGGCCTTTTTTTCCAGCCGGAATTCACTGGAACTGAGTTCCATCATCTCTCAGGTGGGCGCCTTTGCCATCAAAAGAGAACAAGGGAGGCGTTCATGGTGAGTTCCGGCACATCTTTTTCTAGAAAAACAGCATTGACCAACTACATTTTTTTTGCAGCACCCCTGTGGGGCTCAGGGGTCCCATTACATCACCCCTTTTTGCAGCCACACACCCCTTTTTGAACACCCCCCCTTGCAGGGGCGTACCCAGGATCAAAACTAGGGGGGGCAAGCCATGGTCGTTCAGGTTTGCTTTGAACTAGGGGGGGGCAAGCCATGGTCGTTCAGGTTTGCTTTGAATGGACGCTGATCATTTTTGCTTCTAGGGCTGCCTTCTGGGGGGCAGCTGCCCCCCTCTGCCCCCCCTGGGTACGCCCATGCTCCCTTGGGGAGTGTTCCCTCAGCCTCCTCTCTTCTCCATTCTCCTTGGGAGTCCTCTGGGCAGCTGCAACTGCTGCCCCTGGTCTCTGAACTGCCCCCCCCCACTGCCCCAAAGAGAGGTGCCTCCTCACACTGCCCCACAGGGGCCTGGGGAGCACTCCCAGGCCAGCCCCAGAGGCACCATTTGCCTGGGGAGCTTGTAGCCAGAGCTGCTGCAACAAACAGCTGTGCAAGCCTTTGGGAGTCAGAGACATGACATAGCATTAGAGGAAGAGAGGGAAGGAAAGAGGGACAGAGGCCAGTGTTGCCCGCGGCACCCCTGACGATCATTCAATGCACCCTAGGGTGCCACAGCACACTGGTTGAAAACCACTGGTATATACTCCTCCCCTAGCCTCCTCCCCCTGCACCATGCATACCTGTATAATCTCCAAGTACGGATAGATGAATCTGTCAATTTCCATTTCTCTCACTTCCTAATTTTTAAAGAAATCTTAGATTTAGTTCCTGCGGTTTATGGTTTTGTTTTAAAATCCTCATGAAAATGTATATCTTGGTGCAAATTTCTCTTAACATACATTTTGTTGTATGCGGTTTTGCCTAAGAAACAATGTCTTTTTGGCAAGCAATTTCCCTTAACATAATGTATTTGTGTAGATTATGTTACTGACATATGCATTTTTATGTACATATACTTTCCCCAATACATGTATTTTGGTTGCATTTTGTTGCACACCACTCCAATCTCTGAGTGATGCGAGATTCCAGCAAGGGTATAGCCAGGATTTTTGATGGGGGGGGGGACCCACAAAAAGGTAGGGGTTTTTTTTGGCTGATGTCCTTTAAAAATGCACATTTCCTTTAAAATGTAAAGGCTTTTGTTTGGGGGGCAGGCTATTGTTGGGTGGGGGCAGAACCTCAGTTTGTTAAATGTTTCTATTGCTTTTTGAGGATTTTGGGGGGCAGCTGCCCCTCCCTTGACTACGCCTATGTCACCCAGGGTTTGTATTTGCCTTTGGGAATGAGGCACAACACAGATTGTGATGTCTTTAGGATATATGGTTTATTTACATATATATACGACCTGAGCCTGCGACAGAGGGGTTCACACCATTGACACTCCAAGAGTGTCTTGCTTCTACCATAGCTGCAGCCCCCTCTAGGTCACAAAACCTAAAACTCCGCCAACCCTTAAGCTCAACTTGAAACTCTGCCTTAGTGCCTTTTGTCTTCTGAGTTGAAGGAGGGCCCCTCCCATTTTGCAGTCTGGCACAAAGCCCCCCCCCTGGCTTTCCTAAGGGCTCATCACCTTCCTTTTGTTCCCCTACTGGCCCATCAGGAAACCAGCCTGGCTTCTATTTTAACATTTGCTGAATCCAGGGGTCCAGTGTCCGGCCTCCAGAAACTCCTAACACAAGGGAGTCTGAAACTCCTAACACAGGGGGGAGTCTGGCACCCACAAACTCCTAACAATATTATTTGGTTGCATCTCAAAATTTGAAGGGAGAGTGTTGTTTTGGTGATTTTGTATGGGTTGGAGAAATGGGAAGTGGGCAGCTTCTCACTGGAACGCAGGCCGAATCGAATTTCTCCCCCCCCCCCCGCAGCCACCTGCTTCCGGTGGCAAATATAAACATGTCCCTGTGCCTGCATGTAGGTGTGCATGCAGATTTCACATTCATACGTGCGTCACGCAGTCTTCCGAAAAGGGTTCCCTCGACCGCTTCCCTTCCAAAGACTGAGCTGATTCGCGGAGGGGGGGCGGAGAGAGAAGAGGCAGCCGCCCCCTCTCCAATCGAGCAGCGGGCGCTGCCGGGTCCTCTGCTGGCATTTCTCGGCGGCGCGTGCCGGGTCTCCGACGCGGTCAGCCTAAGGCGAAGTGAGAGGAAAGCGCGGGGGGCTGGACGGAGCGACGCGGGAGGGCGGGCGCCTGGGTGGGTGGGTTGCCCGCGCCGCCGCCGCCGCCCTTCTGCTCTCCAGTCCGCGCCGCTGCCTCTTCCAAGCTGGGCGGGAGGATGACTTGGCACTGACTCCCGCTCCGGCTGGCTCCACGCGTCCGGGTCTTGGCACAGGCCAGCCTGCTCTGTGCGGAGAGGGGCGGGAGTCGTCGAGGCTGAGGGCGGGCAAGCGAACGAGGGAGGCTGCACGGAGGAGGAGGAGGACCCCCTCCAGCCGCCCGCAGCAGGAGCAGCTCCTTCTCGAGCGAGGAGGAAGAGCCGACGACGCCACACGCTTCCCTTGGCAGGAGGAGCGCGCCGCTCTCCATGCGCCCTCATCCATCTCCAAGCGCCCGCATCCTGCTGCAGCGGCCCGAGCGCGCGCCTTTTGCGCCCAGCCCAGGTAAGGTGCTGCTCCCCTCCTCTCCTTCTCGCCCGGGCTGGCAGCGGGGAAACGCCGGGGGTTGCCTTTGTGCCCTGCTCCCTCCGCTTCTGAGGGGATTTCGCAGGCCGGGGTGGTGGTGGTGGTGGTGGGTCGTTGGAGAGGAGAAGGATGGAGCCTCCCCGCTCTTCTCCACACACGCCCCGCTGCCAGCCTCTTGGACAGACCCCGTTGCAGCCGGAGGGTCCCTAACGGACGCGTGCCACACGGGAGCGGCACGTCGCCGCCGCAGAGCCGGCGAGGAGCCCGCCAAGTTGCCCGTGTCAGCTTCGCGCCGCATCACATGCTGCGAGCGATGCGTTGGCGCGGGGGGACAATGGCTGCGTGCGCCGGGACGAAACTGCGCGCAGGGCCGGAGAACTGGTCTCTCTCTGGCCGGCTCTCCGGGTGGGATAGATAAGGCAGAGAGCTAGGCATGCAGGCACGCGCAGGCCTCTCTCTCTGCCTGCACCCACCCACCAACTCGGATTCGGCCAGACAGGCATAGGAAGAGGAGCAGGTCTGTATTCATGGGCACACTCTCCAATGACTTGGATTGTGCGGGTGCGCGCACACGGGAAGATGCACTTGCTTGTGTCTTGCCCCCCCCCCCCTCACGACCTTAAATGCCCATTGGGGCAAGTCTGCCTTTTCAAACTAGAGTGGTAGAGGGCACTCTGGAAAAGACGCTGCGTTGTTTTATTTTAGAGGGGAGTTGTTGCCTTAACAGGGTTGTTATCCCTGCATTTCTTCGCTGGCACACGAATGGATGATAATACTAATACAGAAGGGATTGCTCTCTCTCTCTCCCCCCCCTCCCGCCATCCCTTTCCTTTGCTTTGCAGTCAAGATGTGTGTTTCCTGCATAGCGGGAGCATTTTCTCTGCATTAACGATGTCATCAGAAAAGCTGGGCCTGGGATGCGATACCTTCCTCCTATCATGATAAAAGAAGCTGCGTGTGCATGCTTAAAAAGTTGTAATCCGATGCTGATACTGTGCTGTAATAAACCTCCAGATGAAGCTTAAACACCCAGAACTGGCGTGGGGGCATGGTGTTATATAACATAACTCGGTAGCAATGAAATGGTTTTGAAAGCTCAGTTTGCTTATTTTCGCCTTGTAAGAGAAATTGGGACATTCTCCTCATTGCAAAAGTACAATTTCACATCTGTGCTTAATTAATTGCTCCTGCATGTTGGAGAAGACGAGCTTTAAAATTTTGATGGAATCGTTGGCACGATAAAGCATCACCTTTCTTTTTTCTCAGCTAGGTTTCTTAGATGAATTGTGTTTTAATTTTAGTTTGCTCAAGATGCTGTGAAACATTTGTTTATCCTTGCTGTTATTTAAGGCTCTTTGGGAAAGACTGCTTTGACAGGCTCACCCTTTCTAATGCGCAATGTGGTAATCTTTAAGGCTTCCCATCTCTTTAATTTCATTTGACAATCAAATTGTTGTGAGGCTGCCTAACACTGTGGGTGTTCTTGTTGACTAATAAAAAGCCTTTCACCATCAGGAAATAAAGCCAGAATACCTCATTTGTATTTCTCGTAGTGAAACACATTTCCAAGGTCGAACACCAACCTGCAGTGTAACTTGAATTTAACAATCAGTCATCTGTCAGGAAATGTGCCTGAGCCTCTTTAGAAGGTTGTGCACTGCTTGAAAATAATTAAATAAATAGCTTCTCTTTCACATTATAATTTCTAATGTACTAACAGTGAGTCACAAGTGCAAGAAACTAGTTAATTTGTCTACCAATAAAATTGTCAGTAGCTGCTGAGCCCCGGTGGCACTAGCTTCTCATTATATGATTGATAGTTAGTTCATAATCTTGGGAACACTTAAATCTTAACTGGATGTCACTGGCTCAGAGATTTGAGCAGGGTTTCCCCCTGCTTCCATGGCATAATCTCCTGGGACTGGAAATCGTTCCCTTATGTAACAACCATCCTTCACTCGTATATCCTTGCCTACCTTAATTTGATTGTAGTTTGTCCACATGATATGACCTTGTCTTTTAGAGGCTGGTGAGGAACTGCAAAGAAACAGGATAGGATAAAACGATGTAGCCTGAAGTTTGTTGTATTCAGCGATAGAAATTAGCCAGGTCCAGGTGCATTTTGCACCTAGCCATCAGCTGCATAGAACCAACTGAAGATGCTTGGGCGCCAGGATGGCGCCTGACATCTCCACCATCTAGAGGTGCATGCCTGCGGATCATCGGCTCGTGTCTGTTTTCACACACCAGCAACACATCCTGTATAATCCTATCTGTTATATTTTATCTGCACCATCGGAATGAATTTCAGGAACCTAAATGCTTTTTCTGTGCAGCCTGAGCAGGAGCGGTGAACAACATTATAGTTTAATTGTTGTAGCTTGTTTTCACTTAACTCCACCCCACTGCCCTGGTCACAGTTGTGAAGAATATTCTTATGTTATGAATGGTCTGTGTCCACATTAAGGGGAAAAGAAAGTAGGAATAGGCCAATATATATGTAGAATGTCCCTGGATCAAGTGACTTTTCTTCTTTTAAGTTCTCAAAATTGTCAAGGTTGTCATCAGAACTAGCCAGATGTTTAACCGATAATCAGTCAAAGTCAGTCCATCATTTGAAGAAGAAGAAGAAAAAGACTCTTAGAGCTGTCTTGCCCCAAAATGGCAGCAAGACATTCCATTTTGGCAACTGTAACCCTGGTTTAAAGAGCTGTTTGACACCTCTTTTATGTATCTGAATTTCTAACGCTGGTTGTATTTCAGGATAAATTGATGCGCTTTCATTGTCATCTTGCATTACCTAGTTGCCTGGATGTATAGCCCATTAATTCAATGTAAGTTAGAGCAAATGTTTATGTTTCCAGTGTAGTTCCTTTTCAACACACACACACACACACACACACACACACACACACACACACACCATAAACACACAGTATGAGTTACCCACTTAAGTCACTCATTTGCCTCAGTTCTATTTGAAGTTGGCTTCAGTTTGCAGTTTCCTGAGGTCTTACTCAAATAAAGCTTTTCTTTTTACAATGTTTTTTTCCCAACGGTGAAAAGTTTTGTTATGCCAAATGCTACCCTCTAAACAAGTAGCAACCTTGACAAAAAAGTATTGAATGACGGACGGACTGAAACGTAGCCCTGTGTAGAATTCAGTCGGGCAATCTAATATGAAGGACAACATTTATTAAGCTGAATTAACTGCAGGAGTGATCTTGAGGTGGAATGAAACTAAAATACAAATTAAAAATAAAATTGTTTTATTTTATTGGATGAATGGCTGCCATTTCAGAATTATGTACGGGCAATGTCCAACCCATGTGGAATAACTTATGAATTGTGTATATCCTTCCTTTTCACAGGAGGGCTAACGTGCTGGCTTGGATCCTGTTTTCTAAGCGGAGTTCAACTCAGAGAATGTGACATTCCCCCTTTCTGCTGCAGCCTCTTGTATGTACCCCAAAACGGCTTCTCCAGCATGGGGACCATCAAGGCTTTGCAGCAGAAAGGAAAGATCAGTGATTTTTTATTTTTTATTATTTCAACCTGGTGATAGTGCCTCCTACTTGCACAATGATGCATTTGGATTCCAGCTGTTGTGATTCAGACTTCCTGCTGTAAGATAGGAAGAATCATTTGCTAATGCACAACATAAGTTGCACAATATTTTGGGGTGTATTCTATGATGCACTCTCAGGTGTTGGTGAGCTCTGTCAGGCTTGTTTGTTTGTTTGTTCCATTGTATTTATATCCCACCTTTATATCCCTCCATGGAGCTTAAGGAGGCGTACATACATGGTTCCCTCCCCTCCTCAGTTAACCCTCACAACAATCCTGCGAGGTAGGTTAGGCTGAGAGGCAGTGACTGGCTGGAGGTCACCCAGGGAACTTAATGACCAAGTGCGGCTTTGAACCCTTGTCTCCCAGGTGTTAGTCCAGCACTTGAACCACTATGTGAATTAAGAATATAATAATAAAAAAATCTTTATTAATTTTTCACAAAATTAAAATACAGATACACATACACATATCTCCTCTCTCTCATCACATACATCCCATTTCCATAAACAAACTCTACACATTCATTCCCCTAATTTAACCCTCTTCTCCTCCATCTCTTCTCCCCCTCCCCCTCCCTCCCTCCCCCCTTCATATCCTCTACATTCTTACTCACATACATACCCCAATCTTTCCATCCTATCCAAACTTTCTCCCCCCTCCCTCCTTAAAACTGACCTCCTAAAGTTTTTCCTCATGGATCTACATTCCCACTCTTGTTACATTGCGTTTTATCCTATTTTCATACTTATCTCCCTCTATAACCTATTCAATAATATAGTAAACAGCTATAAAGTTCTTATCCTCTATGTCTTAATCTATATATCAGTCTAAGCAAATCAATAAATCTGTTGTGAATTAAGAAAAGGTGAAAATGGAAAAGGTGAATTAAGAATATAATGGGGTCCTCCATAGTGTTATGGATTGTAAGCTTTCTGCGCAGAAGAAAAAAAATGGTAGCAGTGATCAGCTTTGTTTCTTACTCTACCTATCCCTTTCTACCTTATTCTGAAAAGGCCAAACCCTGCCTCTCCTTTGTTTGTGCAGCCTTCCTGTGAACGAGTGCTCAGGCTTATTTTGCCACTATGGATATCCGTGGGAGAAGGAAGCAAAAATATAAATGCCTACCTTTTGACGAGCGAGGACAGGATTAACTCCGACTTGGCTTTGTCATGGAACATGGAAGACAGAGCTTGTTACACAAGTGGATAGCTCAGTTGGTTAGAGCATGGTGCTGATAATGCCAAGGTTGCAGGTTCGATCCCCATATGGGACAACTGCATTTTCCTGCATTGCAAGGGGTTGGACTAGATCAGGCACCCCCAACCTCCAGATGTTTTGGACTACAATTCCCATCATCCCTGACCACTGGTCCTGTTAGCTAGGGATGATGGGAGTTGTAGGCCAAAACATCTGGAGGGAGGCAGGTTAGGGATGCCTGGACTAGATGATCCTCAGTTGGAACAAGAATGCATTCAGTTGAAGGGAATAAGCAGAAAAAAATTAAGATATTTGGAGAGAAGCAGAAGTACAGTACAGCCATAAAGAGCAGGAAATACTGAATTATTTTGTGGATGCGACCATAACATTATGGCAATTGGATCAGTATTTTGAAGGCTTTCCTATTTAAACAGTAGCAAGCTCTTGTCTGAGCAATTTAGTTGACCTGATTCACATATAAGATTAAGCCAAACCACAGCTCAGTGTGAACAAGCAAACATGTGGATTCCCAGAGAAGAGATGGTGGCTGCTTCGTTTTTCCCTGGCTGCTTTGCTGCTGTGATGCACTGAACTAAGTCATGGGGTGACTTAGCATGTTGTCTGGAACTGGGCATGTGGTGTAGTTCTCTTCAGACAAATCACAAGCTGTAAATCATAGGACAACAGCTCCTGGTTGTTCTGGAGAGAGATAAATCACAAGTCTGGATTCGGATTACATTCTAAGCCAAGTCATTACTTGGCTCAGTGTAGTGCAGTGGCAAAATGACTGGGGAGGAGGTAAATGGCCACAATCCGTTACATGCGAACAAGAGGATTATGTGTGCCAGCTGTTCAAAGTGCTTAGGGCCTGGTTCTGAAACTTTTGAAGACAGACTTCTTACTCAGTCGCTTACCAAAACTGTCAGTGCAACCCAATGTGCGTCTGCTACAAAACAAGACCCACTGAGTTTAACAAGTCGTCTTTCTGGATGAGTGTTTAGGATTTCAGTCTTTGTGAACAGATTGTACAGGTCTTCCGCTGACAGGGTTCTTGAGGTGAATCCTACCCAAAGTGATTATAGGACCACAGTTGTCTTATCTTATGGGTGGTCCTGAAGGTGAGCCAGCAGAATCGCATCCTACCATAATTTAAAAATCAGGCAATAGTATTGCTACGGTAGAAAATGGTTCTGCCGACTGTCTTGAAACTTGGCAGTGTAGGAGAGACAGATCTGAGGATGGTCCATGCCAATTTTATGTCAGAAAGGATAAGAAGTAGCTTATTTTGAATGAGTTGCCTGTTTGAGTAGAAGCTTCACCAAGCTGACAAGCACTGTGCTGTTTTCCTTCCATAGACTAGGCTTTGGACTTGAACCTGCAGAAGTACACTTAACAAGGAAGCTTGAATGAACACCGAAAGTCCTTACCACGTTAAATCGAAAGGGTTTTTTTGTTAAATGAATGTTAAACTGTGTGCTTCCCAGCCCATACTCCTAGGCCAGAGGTGCCCAAACTTTTTTCAAAGAGGGCCAGATTTCATGAAGTGCGTGAGGGCCAACCACAGTTGTTGAGCTTTTTTAAGGATTTGACACCAATAAATAAACTGCCACAGGATTAGGCCCCCAAAATGGACTTTGGACATGCCTGTCCTAGGCTTTACATTGTACTGGATCTCTGTTGTACTGCTGCTACCATTGATAAATAGGTACTGCTGTGGTGGGAAGGTAAACGGTGTTTCCGATCGCTCTGGCTTCCATCACGGTGTCCCGTGCGTCAGAAGTGGTTTAGTCATGCTGGCCACATGACCTGGAAAAGCTGTCTGCGGACAAACGCCAGCTCCCTTGGCCTGAAAGCGGAGATGAGCGCAGCATCCCATGGTCGAATTCCACTGGACTTAAGTGTCCAGGGGTCCTTTATTGCAGGGGACCTTACTATTGCAATCAATATACAGTGGGACCTCGACTTACGGTGATAATGCGTTCCGACGCGATCTTCGGAAGTCGAAAACACTCGTAAGTCGAGTCCCCATAGGGATGCATTGAGCGGAAAAACTTCGTAAGTCAAAGAAACCCGCATCAAATCTTCGTAAGTCGAAAAAATCATATCAAAAGCGGCCGCGACTTCCTTTCGGAAGTCGAAAAATTCGGATGCGGCGGCCATTTTTTTCCTTCCGGAAGTCATTCGGAAGTCGAAAAACTCGTAAGTCGGGTCACTCGTAAGTCGAGGTCCCACTGTATCATATCAATACTTGGTTTATAGCACATTGTGTTTACATCACGTTGCTTGTGGCATTGATGCATTGTAGCAGTAATAATGCAAGTTCCATTGGTTAAAAGTTAGCTACTTTGAGTGCAGGATGATTTCCAGTGACATTTCACTACACTTCAGTGGTGGCATCCAGAAAGATGAATGAACCTGAGACGGGCTGATCTAAATATATATGTATGTATAAACTTCGTTAAATTTTGACTGTGGAGACCTATTCTGTTACTCATTGAAGCATTTAACTTCAGCTATTTGGTTTTTTAAAACCATCTTTGTTACCTAAAAGTAAAAATTATCCATATTTGTTAGCGTGTAAATCATATTTTCGAGAAGTAACCTTGATTAATACAATCAATAGCTTTATTACCTTTAAACTAGTGTATTCAGATAATCTGATTTTGTTAACTGAATGCTACACTTGAGCATATCCTGGTGCGGTACATTTAATCTTTTGTCTGCAAAGACAAAAAGTGTTGTCCTGCTGAGAAATAAACGTAAATGAATAATAATTGAAATGTGTACAGTTAACAGCTCTTCTGTAAGGACAGGACATCTATTGTTGAGGACAACATTCCATCAATGTGAGATGAAAGAATGAGTTTAGTGGAGCCCCCCCCCCCCCAGCCCACCTTGCTTACAGTTGAGTTTTGTCTCTTTCACAATCTCTTTGTTGGAGCACTCCTTATCTGTTCACTACCAATTTTGTGAGAGCAATTAAACAATTTCAGTGCTATTCAGAATAGCACTGAGCCCAAGCAAGGTGGATGGTAACTGGCAACTAATATTACAGTGACTGAAATGGCAGTATTTACTTGTGCTTTGGCCTGAGTTTCATTAGTTTATGAATTCCTGGTCTTTTGTATCTGCCACCAGCATGTGGCACTGAAACTATCCCATGGTTGTAGAACCAATTTCCTTCCGTTTCACAACTTCTTCTTTTTTTAAAAAAACCTTTCTTTAATATTAAGTAATTATTACTTAATAGAACACACCCAGCAATTAAATTTGGCTGAGCATTACCATCTGAGCATTACCCCCTGCTTGGCAGGGGGTTGGACTGGATGGCCCTTGTGGTCTCTTCCAACTCTATGATTCTATGATTCCTCAAGCTGGACAATAACTTTATTAGAGCCAACCACAAATGCCGTAAAATAGTGGCCAAACTTTTGAGCATTATCATCAGGTTGGATGTTAAGAGAGGGCTGGTGAGAGAGAAAAAATGGGTTGCTGTTGAAGACAAAAAACCTGCATTTATTAATAGTTATAATGTAGACTGTACACAATTTTATTAGGTTGTACTAGGTACTAGGGACCTAGCACCTAGTACTAGGGACGCGGGTGGCGCTGTGGGTTAAACCATACGCCGGCTCCCTTGGCCAATAATGTGAAATGAGCGCCGCAACCCCAGAGTCGGTCACGACTGGACCTAATGGTCAGGGGTTCCTTTACCTTTACCTAGGTACTAGGTGCAACGGGGTAAGCTCCCGTTCCTCGGTCCCAGCTCCTGCCAACCTAGCAGTTCGAAAGCACGTCAAAGTGCAAGTAGATAAATAGGTACAGCTCTGGCGGGAAGGTAAACAGCGTTTCCGTGTGCTGCTCTGGTTCACCAGAAGCGGCTTTGTCAGTGAAAAGGAAATATATGATTCATTTTGAAATACTAGCTAGAAAGGTCATGGTTTTACCCATTCTTTTTTCTTTTTTCTTTTTACAATGGAATTCAGAAATAATTTTCCTCCAAGGCCTCCTATTTTTTCAGTATTACGTTTTTATCTAACAGGTGACTGCTATTCAAGTGAAACGGTTATAAATGGCTTCATAATAGGATGCTTTTCTCTTTTCACCCATGCCTAAAGCAGATACTGGTGTTTGATTACTGACTCTGTCACACTCTCCCAACTACAGATTAGGTAACAGATGGCTCAAAGTGAAGCCGTCATGTAGTTTCTCTCTCAAGATTTTGCCTGTCTAAAGTGGCATGTTTGTAAGTTAGATCTGTAGCAAAAAGTGAAGTGAATTACAACCATGCTTCCAATTTTTGTCCTATCGGTTGCTACTGGTAATGAACTAACATTTTATCATGAATATTTTTTAGCTGTTTCTCGCATGCAATAAATTCCCGACAGCCGCTTGCTATGCAGATGATGCTGTCAGATAATGCCAGGAAATCCCTCAGGAAGCATTGTAACTTCAAATTAAACTGCAGAATAGTAGAGGGACTTGATGGCTTCAAAAGACAGATGACTTCTACCTCTGGGTAGATACAGTTATATAGTGACTGTCAGTTGCTCATTCCTGTTTGTGAGGGTAGTTCTGCTGTATTCTGTTTCCTAGTTGACAGTTTTGTGAATCTCAGCGGTAGCCTTCGTAATTGATGGCATGCACAAATTTGCAACGCGTAACACTGGCTTTTCCCAATTAATCAGAGCAGTCAGAAAACAGCACCCCTATTTCCCTCCTGTGTTCTGTTTTCTCTGCCCTATGATTGTGGCTCCCAGTGTTCCAAGTCCCATTTCTAATTTCCTACAATATGGCGACAATAAAGTGAAAACAATAATTCTCACTCTTATTTAGGGAAAAAGTCAAACCAATTTTGCAGCCAAAATAATGTAAATTAAGGTATACAAAATGTGCACCAATATTTTACCATAAAAGAACTGGTCTGAGTTTGGAATGAAACATTGGATAACTTTTTCATTGGCATACCAGAGGAAGCTTTCACAGCAGGAGGAGTTGGCCAGGGAAGCCTCCTCTGCCCCCTGATTGTTTGGAACAATAAAGAAGCTTTGAAGATAAGAGATTCCCAGAAGTAAAAGCATGATTTTTTTCAAAGTGCAAGTTTCCGTGCTTTCGAACTGCTAGGTTGGCAGGAGCTGGGACCGAGCAACGGGAGCTCACCCCATCGCAGGGATTCGAACCGCCGACCTTACAATCAGCAAGCCCTACCTTTTGAATAAAGAAGCTTTGAAGATAAGAGATTCCCAGAAGTAAAAGCATGAATTTTTTTTAAAGTTGAAAGTAAATAGAAAAGAGCTCACCCTATATGCTAGAACAACAAATCTACTTGAGAATAATATTTATAAAACTTAATTTTGTTAGTTAAAAAACCCCCACAACAATATCTGGCAGACCAAAATTATAACCCTTTCTGACAAAGGAAAGAACAGTGATCTGTAGTCATGAAAACTTTATTTCTTCTGCCATAAAGAGTCATAGCACAGTACTATACAGTGTCTACTCTTGAGTAAGTCTAATTGTGCTAATAGGCCTTAGTCCCAGGGAAGTGGGTATAGGATTGCAGGCTTAATCTATATTACTTCTATCAAGATACCAATTTCCTCAGTAATCTGTAGATTTCTGTAACCAGTGGTCCCTTATAAGCACATCTCATAAATAGGGACTAAATTCTGTGATAATTTGAGGAAGTGTTTGAAAAAACGATGTTGCCATTGTAGCCATAGAGTATATTCAAGGGGGGGGGGGTGTAGAATAGATTATTTTCCAGGTTAGTAACTCATTTGTAGGATATGATGAAATGTTCTCTCTTTATTGCACCCTTACAAAATGGGCTTTATTATTTCAGGCCATTATGCCCGTGTTGTGAGAATTGGGATGTTCATTGCACTGTGAAATGGAAGAATGTGGCTGATCTTTCTCAACGCATAAAGGTTGAAGGACAAAAGCATTTTCTTGAAATCCAACTACCGGTATTTTTGAAAGCATCATTCTGACCCTGAAAATAGAACAGTAGAATGATTGAATGTATCTTGAATTGAGTAGAGAATGATGTGCGGTAGTCATTACTAGGGTAGAACTGTCTTGCCAGTACTGGCATATCAGGTGGCTGCTAACAGTTGGGCATGCTGGGAAGATATAATTGCTTGAGCCTTCTGTTCGATAAGATACATTCCTCTTAGGCTGAAGTCCTATGCACACTTACTTGAGAATAAGCCTTATATTGACCTCAGTGGCACTTGCTTCTGAGTAAACCTGTGTAGGATTGCACTGTCAGGAAAGGGTTGGGATTGAATCTCTTTAAACCTTCTACAAGCTAGCTGCAACTTCAAATGCTAAAAAATAATTGCTCACTCAGGACTGGCACACATCAGTCCCATACTTTGGAGATGTGGCCTTTTTGTATGTTTTCGTTGCGTTTTTTTGCCTTGCTGTGTTATTATGAATTTGTTACCGTGCTAGTGTTTTGCTATGTTATGAAATTGTTTTTGCAGCGTTTGTCTCAAATGCACCCTGCTACTTTGTTGTAAAGGGACGCAGGTGGCGCTGTGGGTTAAACCACAGAGCCTAGGGCTTGCCGATCAGAAGGTCGGCGGTTTGAATCTCCTGCAGTACTCTAGCGTGAGGTACAAAAAAGCATTTTTCTGTCAGCAGAATATACTTTCCATGTGCAGAACGTTGCCTTCTGCCTTCAGCGTAGGATGCTTGAGACCTCTCACTGGAAATGAGCAGAACCATATTGTGCCACGTAGCCTACCTGTGCTCTGGTAGCTGAGGTGCATTCCCAGCTATAGGTCTTGTTGGAGTTCCTTTCGAGGTTGACGACAAAAATTGTCAAAATGCTCTTCCTGGTATTACCTAGCATGGCATTGCCTTGTAAAATGCGCCACTTCTCCAGCCGCACTGTGGATGCAACTGCCACCACAGAGGGGTCTGAAGGAAGGTGGAGAAAGAAGCAGCTTGGAGGATTGCCACCATCCAGTTCCCACAATGGCTCCTTCCTCCGCCAGATGTTGCCCCATGGGCTTCCACAGAACCATCTTGCCCTGAGCAATGGGGAGAAGTAGCAGTAGCAGATTCTGTACAAACAAGTTGCCTTGTTGTAATAATCCTATGTACCACATTTTTTCGCGTATGACTATATTCCCCCTCTGTTTTTTATGTTTAAAATTGGGGGTGGTAAATCACTTTTTGAAGATCACCCATAAAGCAGTGTATAAATTACACTTAAGCAAGCAAACAAAATAAAACAAAATGCCTTTCCTTAATGCAACTCTTTGCCACTGCATCATATTCATGGCATATGATCGCCTCCTGTTCAATCAATAGCCTAGGTTTCCCTTCCTTTATTTCCTCTAGCTGTTGATTACTCAGCTTATATTAAAAATATTTTCTCTTTCTCCAACCAAGCACGATTTGTGAAATCCTCTTTACTGCGGACTGAAGCAAAACAACCTCATCGTATGTGTGCATTAAAAATATTTAATTGGGGTGTCCTTTAAATTATTATTAGATTTAATTAATCAAGGCATTGTGCATAATTTCCCCTTCCCTCGGTTTTATTCTCAAAGCAAACCTGTGAGGAAGGCTGGGGTTAAGAGAATGTTATCATCCTATAGTCATGCTGTGAACTTCATGGTATAGGGGGGTTTGAACCAGATCTTTCTTATTCAGTTCAGCACTATCCATTATGACACACTTCCTCTTAGAAATTGTTCTCTTTCTTGAAAGTAAGAGTCTGATATCTCACTTACATAAGACAATCTACTCATTGAGAGACAGCAGGTTAGGACACAGGGCCTGCAGACCAAGAAGTCTTCATCCAACCCTGGGTTCACATTCATCATCTCACAACCACCACACTTGACTGTTGTGCAGATAAAAGGGGATCAACTTTGTGTACCTGATCTCTTTGGAAGAAGAGTAGGATGAAATTATGGTGGATTCTTCTCCAGAAAAACATTTTCTGCAATAAAATTCATTGGTCTTTAAAGACTCCGCAAGACTCTGTTGTTTAAAATTACTAGAGGGACTCTGCACCTTGGGAAATAACTTGGTTTTGCTTTCCACACTTTTTGAGTTCTGTTTGTTCGGAGAGGACTCTGACCTGAATATAAAGCCCTGGTCTGAAGAAAAGGCATCTGTTCAATAATCTTGACGTTTCCTCCGTGTTGTTAGGCAATTCAGTGTCCAATTGGCACGTCTGCTGAACCGATGGTGCCTGATAAATATGATCATGAGCGTACATTCCATGCCTTTTGTATTCTCTTTTCCTTTACTTGTTTGAAAATAATCACAGGAGCTCAGTTGGTAGAGCATGAGACTATTAATCACAGTGTTGTGAGTTCGAGCCCCACATTGGGCAAAAGATTCTTGCATTGCACTGGGGGCTGGACTACTACGTGACCCTTGTGGTGCTCCCCAATGCTACAATTCTATGACTCTAAACCACAGAGCCTAGGGCTTGCCGATCAGAAGGTCGGTGGTTTGAATCCCCACTACGGGGTGAGCTCCCGTTGCTCGGTCCCTGCTCCTGCCCACCTAGCAGTTCAAAAGCATGTCAAAGTGCAAGTAGATAAATAGGTACCACTCCGGCGGGAAGGTAAACGGCGTTTCCGTGCACTGCTCTGGTTCGCCAGAAGCGGCTTAGTCATGCTGGCCACATGACCCGGAAGCTGTCTGCGGACAAACGCCGGCTCCCTCGGCCTATAGAGCGAGATGAGCGCTGCAACCCCAGAGTCGTCTGTGACTGGACCTAACGGTCAGGGGTACCTTTACCTTTAGGAGCACAACATGTAAAAAGCCTTCCTTCCCCCTTCATGACTCATTCTAAGAGTTCCTAAAGTACCGGTAGGAGGCAAAATTCTTGTTGACTGTGTGTAACAGAACAATGGTAATATCTCCAACCACTGTAAATCCTATGGAGGTAAATTTACCAGCTGAGCCTGTTGGGAGTGCAGCATTTCAGAGGGTTTAGTACAAAAGCCGCTTGTATCAATGTGGGTTAGAATAGTCGCTTCCTATTTGGCCATGTCACAGGCAGCTGTTAGTGGTGAGGCAGAATGGAGAAAACCCCTTATCTAGTATCCTTAGAGCAATGC
The DNA here is from genome assembly GCA_034641385.1 of Darevskia mixta. Lineage (NCBI taxonomy): Eukaryota > Metazoa > Chordata > Lepidosauria > Squamata > Lacertidae > Darevskia > Darevskia mixta. The sequence continues at coordinate 2,543,345 of JAWWNH010000133.1, read as the reverse complement.
CAGAGCCTGTGTAGTCTCGCTCTACTGCACTTCGATATCCTCTGAGGGGAATTTAAAAGTTGCCAGTAGTAAGTGGATCAGAGCTGAAGGGCTCTGTCTCATTTGCCAAGTGTAGCAACACCATGCTCTCGTTTGCTAAATCTTGATGTTCCCCATTGTAAATCACCCTTGTTTTGTATCACTGCAGCAAAGATGCGTTGTTAAGATCAGCATTCATCTGTACGTTACTTTGGGACTCTATTTCAAATGATAAATTCAACTGCAGGAAAATCCGCACTCTGCTTATTTGAAGATTTTGTCCAACTCAAAAGCCTAGTAAGGTCTCTTACTAATTAAAACAAAAACCACAATCGCAGCAGAAAGATTGTAGAACCGGTCTTCGTAGGAACATAATTATGCTGGACCATCACAGTTTTAGAAAATCTTACTGGACTTTTTTGGCTACAAAATTCTTCCTTCCGCCTATTGTCGGCCTCGTCGGTTTTTGAAGTCTCATCCTTCTCCTCAGATAGTTAATTGTACTTGCCAGAAAACTAGCATCGCCAGTGAGTGATTGAGAATAGATTGTTAATGGAGATACCCGTCTGCACTCTACTTAAAAGATGAGGGATTTGGCAAGATCTGAAACTGCAGTTTCAGTGATCAGCTTAGGCAGTAACAACTGCATTGTAAGCAGCTTCCCCCAATGTTGTCCTAATTGTAGCGCATAAGGATTTCTGGACAATGAGAGAAATGTTAGTGGAACTCTGTGCTCCTGATCACTTGGCTTGCTGCAGCGATAACCTGTGCTCAAGCGTCACAATTCAAGGGTGACCTTCACAGAGCCTGGGAAGGAAATCTTGTTTGCCCAGCGTCCCAGGATAATTAGGAATGGTTGCTGGAGCAACATAGCATCCTCAGAAAATACCAAAGGGGCAACCAAGATGCCAGTTGGAGGATTGCAGCTAAATTGGCAAACAGCTTCAGGAATCAAATAATTTTTACCAGTTACAATCACTTCCTCCCTCCTCCTGGCTACTGGATGGCTGTTGAATTAAGGTACAAAAACAGCAAACAAAGGGGAGGAGGAAGTACAAGTCTACTTGGAAGTAAATCTTAATAATTTCACCGTAGCGTAAGTGTGCATAGGGGTTCCAACTAAAAACCTGGGGCATGTTTAATAACAAATCACGTGGGAGAGATGCAGGCTGGGAAGTAGTTTGCAACTCTGATAGTTGCTTCAGACAGCTATCAAATATAATTTGATATATTTTTGGGCTTGGATCCAAAATGGGGCTTGCTGATCCAGTTATCAGCAGCTGATTTTGGTTGCTTGATGACTGTGGTGTGCAAAACAAGGTCCATGCCTTATTACAAACACAAATCATAATCATAATTATTATTAAGACAAATTCAGTTGTACTCGGTTGTTGATAAATTTATGAAGTTTGGTGCGGAAAGAAGAAGAAGTAGCAGTAGAAGAAGAAGAATTTGGATTTGATATCCTGCTTTATCACTACCCGAAGGAGTCTCAAAGCGGCTAACAATCTCCTTTCCCTTCCTTCCCCACAACAAATACTCTGTGAGGTGAGTGAGGCTGAGAGACTTCAGAGAAGTGTGACTAGCCCAAGGTCACCCAGCAGCTGCATGTGGAGGAGCGGAGACGCGAACCCGGTTCCCCAGATTATGAGTCTACCGCTCTTAACCACTACACCACACTGGCTCTCTCAAGAAAATGGTGGGAGGATTTGTAATGTCTTTCTTTTTGCAAGACATGTGAGCCCCAGGAGAATATTGCTTCCCATGGTACAATCCAGCCATCAGCACTTACTCTTCTTCACTCGTTCAGGTGTGACTGCAGTCAAAGGAGATAAGAGAAGAGCCACTGCAGTGTTACAAAGGTGATTTATGATGAATCAGTTGATGAGATGGTTCGTACCTCCCAGTGTATATGAAAGAAAGCTCCTCTCTTAGGGCTTCTCCACAATGGAGAGATTACAGTGTGTTTGCAGCTGTTTGCAATCCCTGTTTAATTTGTATCATCCACATAACGTTACCCTCAAACAAGGCCAGTTTTGATGCTTTCGTCCTGTACATTCAGATATGGAGATAATCCAAACTGCTCCACTCAGCATCACAGACAATTTATTTCAGTGTTTTTGGGTGGGTGGATCAATTGTCACTTTTTTGCTACTCCCCTTTCCATGTCCACTACTTCCTCAATGCTTTCTTTTATTTCCTTTATCTAGCTGCTGTGCTTGCAACCATTTTTTGGTATGCTCCTGAGCGGAAGAGAGAGAGAATTGTTTCCACCCCTCATATTTGTACAAAAACCAAAAAATTGCAAAAGCATGTGCTGAGAATTTACAGTGGCCTGGTGGTGTTCTTTTGTATACTCCCTGGGTGGGGATTTTAAAAAACAAAAAAACCAAAGTGTCCATGTTGCTTAATTGGCATAATCAAATCAACACATTAGAAGGCGGAGATAAACAAAAAAGGGAACATTTACTAGTATGAATAGGGACGCGGGTGGCACTGTGGTCTAAAGCACTGAGCCTCTTGGGCTTGCCGATCGGAAGGCTGGCAGTTTGAATCTGTGTGACAGGGTGAGCGTTTGCAGTTCAAAAGCATACCAGCACAAGTAGATAAATAGGTACTGCTGTGGTGGGAAGGTAAACGGGGTTTCCGTGTGCTTTGGGACCCGTCACGGTGTTTCGTTGTGTCAGAAGCAGTTTAGTCATGCTGGCCACATGACCCAGAAAGCTGTCTGTGGACAAACACCAGCTCCCTCAGCCTGAAAAGCGAGATGAGCACTGCACCCCATAGTTGAATTCAACTGGACTTAACCGTCCAGGGGTCCTTTACTTTTTTACCTTACTAGTATGAATGGAAAAGACTGAAGTCGCTTCTTATGTACAAATTCAAATACATGTGAGGGTGGACTAGGGAAAACTGGATTAACAACCAAATAATGCTCGGATTTGAACAAGCCCTTCCAAGTTCCCTCCCTCGCTGCCTTTATTTGAGTCAGTACCTGGCTCTGTAATTTATAGTGTCTGTTATACCAACAGGAGTCTTTCCTGGTAATCTTTAATGACAAGTTCGCAGACACTATGGTTAAATTATACAGTGCACATGTGTACTGTAAATAACAACTGCTTCTCATTCATTCTGTCAAGGCCACAAATGATGGCATCTCTGAAACCTTAAGCATCTTTGCATTTAGTATATTTAGGCATGTTGTATGGTAAATAGAGAACAACTGCTCTTTTTCATAGGCTCATAATAATTATATTTCCTCATGCTGTTGTCCTTTTACTGTGGTGCCAGTCACGTTGCCAGATGATTTCCCAAGATAAGTCGTAGATTCTCTATGATCTATAAAACTACACTCATCTTTTTTTATACGCAGCACCAATTCTCACTGGGTTAAGGAGAGCAGCCCTCCCTGAAGCTATTTTTCCTGAGGTAAAAAGTTTCCTGTTTGCCTTGAATCCTGAGCAGATGCTGCTGCAGGCTTTTGAAAAACATGAGTTCTTACTTTATATTCATTTTTCCTTACAAGATCCAGTGGCAAAAATAAATAAATAAATAAAAATTATTTGTGTATAGAATATGGCAAATCAGCATGGTGGACAATGATCTGTATAGCCAGAAAGTCTGAAATAGTGCCGTGCTTTTGCAAACAAAGAGGTTGTGAAATACTGTGCACATTTAATTGTGGGGCTTATGACTAAAGCTCATACCCAGTCAATAAGCTTCTTCAGTCCCTGTTAATTTGTGTTCAGCCTTTACCAATTATTTTTGGAATTAATGGAGGATCCTACAGAGATCTCTAAAGTTGACTTATTCAACTTAACTATCTAGCAGTTTGTAGGGATCTTTTGGGTTTGAACCCCTGAGATTAAGAGTCTCGTGCTCTGCCGCCAGGTTTTTTTTTAAAAATAAATAAATAGAAATCATGAGGAGAGGATGGGAAGAAGTCTTCTTAAATTTTGCAAAAGTTGCAACTTTTGCCTAGAACTTACTTGCACATGCTCATCCCAACATGGTGAGGTTGAGGCAGTTATTGCCCATGGTGGAGAAATTTTTGTCCCTATGTGAGGCAGAGTCATAGCCCCGTGGTAGAGCACACGCCTTGTAAGCAGAAGATCCTTGATTCATCTCCAGGTTAAAGGAGCAGGTAGCATGTTCTCTCTGGCAGAGAGCCTGGTTGGAAAGCCAGTCAGAGCTGATAATAAGAGGCTAGACGCTAGATGGATCTGACTTGGTTTAAGACATTTTCCTGCGTTTTGTTCTAGCTCTTACCTAGCTAGCTGTGTTTGCAGAATGAAAAGTTTGTTCGAGCTCCGAACAAAGCTTGCAAAACTCCTGGTAAGTGTGTTTACCATTGCATCCCTATGGGGGACCTGGATGTTTTGTATTGGAATATTACAAACTAAAATGTAAAAACAGTGCTCGCATTTCAAGAGCTATTCATTGTGCCGGTCTTTGTTTCCTTTGGATCTCATTCATGAAACTCTTAGAAGTCTACAGGGACTCCTGAGATTGTAAATAGCAGTGAAGGTAGCAACAACACAGAGTTAGTGTCTAGGTGTAACGATTATTGACGCGTCGTATTTTCTGTGCACTTTTTAAGTTAAGTGTTAAAACATCCAGGGTTGACTTCTTTTCATATCATTACTTGGTTGCTGCTTGACATTTATTCTGTTGTGCTCACCCTTAATGTGACTTAGTGAATTCTACCTCTTTTACATTTGATGTAGATAACTCATTTCAGAATAGTACTAGGAGGAGGTACAAATAATTATAATCCTCTTTTGAAATGGAGAAAACGACCATTATAGAGATTATTGTTTTTTCTTCTCTACTTAGTTGCGACTCATCCAGTCCAGCTAGTACTACCTACTTAATTGTCTTTTGGTTTTGGTGATCCGTGTTCAGATCTATTTTCTAAGAGTTTGTTAGAAAATCAAGACGTTATTTTTGGTATTGTATTATGGTCGTTATTATTAGACTACAATAAAAATTTCTGCAGAGCGCTTTACTTGCCTCTTCCTATTACCGTAATGGAAAACGGGCTCCGTGAGCCAGGATTCTGACCGTGTTTTTTAGGCACTTAGTCATCATTCTGTATGCAAAGCAAGTGCATTGGTGAGTCACTGTCTTCCTGAGGTATAGTAAAAAAAGAAAGAAAGAAAGAAAGAAAGAAAGAAAGAAAGAAAGAAACAACAGCAGGGAAGTGATCCAGCATCTTACACAAATACTGTCTTGTTCTGAGTCACTTCTGCTTACCTCATTGACAAAAATAACATTGTGCAGTTCTAAAATCTTATAACGGTAGCTCTCTCACAAAGTGCTCCATTAATAAATTCCACTTCCAGTGTTTCGTTACTGGTAATGATGCAGGATGCAACCTTACCCATAGTTTTATAGCTTGTTAGTAGCATAACTAGGGGGACGCGGGTGGCGCTGTGGGTTAAACCACAGAGCCTAGGGCTTGCCGATCAGAAGGTCGGTGGTTCGAATCCCCGCAGCGGGGTGAGCTCCCGTTGCTCGGTCCCTGCTCCTGCCAACCTAGCAGTTCGAAAGCACGTCAAAGTGCAAGTAGATAAATAGGTACCGCTCCGGCGGGAAAGTAAACAGCGTTTCCGTGCACTGCTCTGGTTCGCCAGAAACGGCTTAGTCATGCTGGCCGCATGAACCGGAAGCTCCCTCGGCCAATAAAGCGAGATGAGCACCACGACCCCAGAGTCGTCTGCAACTGGACCTAATGGTCAGGGGTCCCTTTACCTTTACCTAGTAGCATAACTATTGGCACAGCAATGAAAGCAGTGCCTTGACACCTACTGGATTTTGCTGTACTTGTGGTACAGCATAATAGCAGTGCGCTACAAGTCATTGTTCAGCATGCGAAATGGGCGCACACCGATGCTGTGACAGTTAAATTTTCACCCTGTGATAAAGGTGCCAATTTGCGTAGCTGTCAGGCCTGATCTGTGCTCTGAGACGGACCACGGCTAGGGATTAAGTTCTGGACCAGAAAGGCAAAAATCCAAAGAGCCAAAAGCAAGACAAGGTCAAAAGTAGGTAGATAGGGTACCTTTCCCCAGAGCTTTATTCGGCCACCCACCCTGCTAAGTTCATTGGTAACAATGAACTGATGCAAATTGCAAATGCAATATTAGACAAACTTGGCAGTTCCAAGGTTTTTAGTTTGGTTTACTAAAATACAAGTATAGTGAATATGCTAAATTAGTTAATTCTGTGGTGCCACCAGGAAGTCTTTTGATGCAAACAGAAATACTTCCTATGCAAATTGCCTGCTTCTAGATCAAGCAGACAGGGGCATCAAGGTAAGGGAGTCTGTGCCTGCTTGGTGATTTGGGCAGACTGGGGAATCGACTTGGATGTAAGACATTTACGGTAATGACTTTACGAAGCCTGGTGTGTTCTAGATGTTGTGTAAGGCAAAGTGTGGGAGACTAGTTGCTATATGCTCTAGTTGAAAACCCTTCCTCCCATGCCTTACACCAGCTTGCCTGCCAGTTGCCTTTTGTCCTGTAAATAAAGAGTCATCCTCCAAACAAAAATAACTCAAATGAAATGTTTATTAAACACTAAATTCAAACTAATACAGTTTTAAAATGGCTAATATTTCATTTCTTGCTTCTTCTTTGCTTTAGGTCTGGATGATTCTTCAGGAAACCTGAAGTAAACCATGACAGGTAGAACAAACTTGTTATTAATATCACATTTTCGCTGCTTAGAAATCAAACGTTATATGGCATTAAGAAATCTTCAGCAGAGGAGTGTGGTTCTGATCATGGCATAAGTGTACATGGTAATGTGTGCAAGCCAAGACATTGGTTGTGTATTTCATTGTGATGCAGAGAGAAATGCATCACAATGAAAGAATGCTTTGGTTTAAGAATGGACTTCCGGAATGGATTAAGTTTGTAAACCAAGGTACCACTGTAATATGGTACATGAAAATATTTTGTTAATTTCATCATGCAGTTAGCCCAAACTAATGCAAAGCAGCACATTCTATCAGCCCAGCTATGTCAGGCAGAGTAAGATTATTGATTTGGTGAGATTTAAGCGGACGGAAGACACAAACTCAGAGACATTTGTATGCTTGCAGGACTTATATTGATCTTATCATTTAGCTGCCACAAGAGTAAAGGAAACAAAGGCCCTTATTGCTTATTCTCTGCTTATGCAATGTGTGCATGTATTTTTTTTTTATTTTAAAAAGGTCTGCTTAGTCTATATATATATTTTCACAGAGTGCATGATATCACTAAATTCAACACCCTCAAATCTCAGCCTATCTGACTTGTAGTAATTTTGTCACAATGTCTCTTAATCATTATCTTCAAGGGCAATTCCAATTAATTAAGGGTGGAACAGTAGCCTGGGTCCTTTAAAAAGAACAAAAGCAAGGCCAGAGTGTGCGCATCAATTTGCATTCGTGAATAAGTCAATTTAATTAGGATTGCTACTGCCTTCTCAGAATTTTATAGTAATGGAAACTGCTGCATGCATACTGCTTAGGCGCCAGCATTTCCTTGATGCTCAGTATGGTATTTTCTTAACACCTCCAGATAGTGTTAAAGCACTGTGAATACTTGTGTGTATATCCACTGGGGTTTCTTTGGTTGAGGTTTGGGAGAGAGTGGGAAACAGTTGACATGCCGTTAAAGAGCTTACATTAGCAAAGGGAAGTTGAAGAAGTGTGTCTCTAAGATGAAATGGAATGCAGTCTGTGATCAAAGCCTCAGTCTTTGTTTTGAAAGCTAAGTAATGATGGGTGCCATTCACTTTTATCAATGGACCACTTCTGCAGTTCTCGTATTTTGTCGTGGTTTCATTATCTCTCCTAGAAAATGCAAAATGTTTTCCTAGCACTGTGCATTTCTAGCTTGTCTCTAGCATGTGCATTTAATTCTGTGGGAGTCTCTTTCTGTGGGTGGGTGTTCACTTCCCAATAACCAACTGGTTACATCAAGACAGGGAACTTCCTGTACTCGAATTAAAATGCAGAAGTGGGTCTCTCAGTGGGGTGGGGCCGCAGTTCTAGTTTGCTGGAAGCAGCCTTGCTGATGCCTTACTGAGAGAGAAAGAGGGAGAACAAGGTGGAGGTAAGTTTACAGCTGATGCAAGCAAACTGGGGGACTCAGTCCATTGCTCCATCAGTGCATCTTCACAGCCCTGACCTTGCTGCTGCCACATCCCTTCCCCTTCTCCTCCTGGTAATCAGTAGCAGTGCTGATGCTGGGAAGCTATCATTGCAGCTCAGCCCACAGGCTGAGCTCCTTCAGGTTCAGTTTACCGGTATGTAGATTAGTCCTATCGCACAACGCGCTTTGCATAACTTCCAACAGTAGCACAGAAGAGATTCCTTTCCCATTACCCTTTCAAAACATGATACCCATGCTGATTCTAATTCATGTTAATGCTTGTGAGCAGAGAACCAATGGGAGGTTAGATACTAGAGATTAATAAATCCAGTATTGAAAGAAGATGATTTTATATATAACCCCCCTTCATCTCCTCTTCCTTTGTCCAGAACGTTTCAAATATCTCCCCTGATAATCATCTCCTTTATTCCCGACTTACAGTTGCCAGCCCATCCTTGTGTGCCTGTTCTAGGATACTCCAGCTAATGGGAGTAGCAATAAATAGCAGAATTGGCCAGATAACTCTTTATTATTTTATTTGCTCGTTATTTAACAGTTTTATAATCCACTTTTTAAGAGACAAATCTGGACAAAGTAGCTTGCAAGACGCACAACAAAACATAACAAATGAAGCATAAAAAAACAAAACAATTTAAGCCACTACAAAGTAGGCCTGCATAACCTAACCGTAGAAAGAGAGAACACACTATTTATGCAGCTCAATTTAGAATTAGTCACTGAAGGTCATGACAAAAAGGTGGACCTTTAAAAATATTGAGGGGTGAGACTTGCGTAATCTTAATGAGGTTAACCCCTGCAGTCAGTTTGCATGCTACATCTGCATCTCAGTGCATCTTATTATTTAATAACACTTGCATGAGTATAAGGGCTTGACACACTTTGGATTGTCCCATGCTCTCCAGGCATGAGTCTGAGCAGTTTTGGCTTTGCGCCACTGCTTTCCCCTGAAAAACCTGCTATTAAAACCAGAACAAACGGCAATCCTTGGAAACCTGATTGCCATTTCTTCCGATTCAATGGTAAACAGCAGGTTTTCTCCGGGGGGGGGGGGGAGCGGCAGAGCAAACAGAAGTGTGGAAGAGCCCTAAGTTGACCTAACTTTCCGAGTCAGTTTTGCAGTTGACTCCATTACAGTTCATGTAAACCTCCTTGAATAATCTTATACGCCTACAGGTTTGCTTTAAAAAGGGTTAGGACTTTCTGTTGTGAGGGGTTAATTCTGATGAACTTTTGATATCAGTTAATCTACATAGACTTGCCACTTGAGGACTTGTCAACATAGTGATGAGATAACCGCTGTGTATTTCCTGAGATGGGCCTTGACATTTTGCATGCTGCAGCGTTCACTTAATTGAAGAGCACTGAAAGATAATGCTTCGTTTTCTTCTCTGTGTATATATTCACGTGTGTGTTTGTGTGTAAATCTCCCTTTTTCTCTCTTGAAAAAGTCAGTGTTTAAACCAGGTTATTGACCTATAGGCCTATAGCCTGTAAAAGTGCTTCAGCCTTGTCTATATTAAATATTTTGAGACTTCAGGCGTTTAGGCCTAGTAATTTGTACAACTATATGGCACGGTCCAGTTAAAATCAAGCACCTTAATTTCAGTGGCAGAGGATTAACATGCTTATTTTTTTTCTATTGAAACCAGTGGAACCTAAAAGTGCTTAATTTTGGTTGGATCATGTATTTTGTTCCATAATACTGACGGTGTAAGAGACTGGGCTTAGAATGCAGCAACTAACATTATGCATCATATTGCAAGCAACCCACGAGAGTTAAAATCTATTTGAAACTTCGCAGGAATGAAAGTGCCCTTAAATTATTTCTGAATTTCATACGCATCAGGTACCAGTGTAATAGTACTGCAAGGTGGGCTGATGGGGTTCTGCTGGTGTGAATTTCACTAGGATTGTGAAACTGGAATATTGTGAGAATATTTGACAGCCATATTGCTTTCAGCAGCACTGCTGTACTTTGTCACCGAACGATAACTTTGTCCTAACCTTGAGGGAGAAATTCATTTCTTTCTCCTTATCCTTGACCTTTCCCGAGACTTCCCCACAGCCTTTTAATTATTAATAATAGTCAGATTACTTTTTATGATTTGGTAGTCCATTCTAGTAGGGGCTGAACATAAGCATAAATCTGCGTGTTAAGCCTGCAGACATATATCAACACACATTATCAGGCTTGCTGTGTGGTTTTATTTTTAAAACAGTTGGTCGAGTGTGAGACTCTTAATCTCAGAGGTTCGTACCTCACATTGGGCAAAAGATACATGCATTATCAAAGAGAACAACAACTACCAGACTTTTAGAGGACATCTGAAGGCAGTCCTGTTTAGGGAAGCTTTTAATGTTTGATGGATTATTGTATTTTAATATTTTGTTGGAAGCCGCCCAGAGTGGGCGGCTTAATGGGTGGGGTATAAATAATAAATTATTATTATTATTATTATTATTATTACCCCCATGTTCCCTTCCAACTCTTACAATTATACGATTCCATGATACTACTCTGAGAAATTTGGTTATAGCAGGCTTCCTCAAACTTGGCCCTCCAGATGTTTTTGGCCTACAACTCCCACGATCCCTATCTAGCAGGACCAGTGGTCAGGGATGATGGGAATTGTAGTCTCAAAACATCTGGAGGGCCGAGTTTGAGGAAGCCTGGTTTATAGTATTTGTTTTTTTCCTCCTTAGGGATGAAGCATGGGGTAATGTCGAATGTTTAAGAAAGTTGTGTCAAGTGAATTATAGAAAAGTTGTGAAATAGTAAAATATGGCTCAGTGCTCAGCCCTGCAAGAATTGTAACATAATGTGCAGAAGATGTTGACACATGGAGACCTTGATGAATTGGATTATTTGTGGGTAATGTGCTCTGGTCCATGGGGTCACAAAGAGTCGGACACGACTAAACCAGTGAGAGCCAGTGTGGTGTAGTGGTTAAGAGCGGTAGACTCATAATCTGGTGAACCGGGTTTGCGTCTCCGCTCCTCCACATGCAGCTGCTGGGTGACCTTGGGCTAGTCACACTTCTTTGAAGTCTCTCAGCCCCACTCACCTCACAGAGTGTTTGTTGTGGGGGAGGAAGGGAAAGGAGATTGTTAGCCGCTTTGAGACTCCTTCGGGTAGTGATAAAGCGGGATATCAAATCCAAACCCTTCTAAGCGACTAAACAATGTGTGGGACAAGAATCTCACAACGCTCAAGGAGCCACAGAATATCCATGCTGGATCGGTTGTACTAACACGTCATTGGTACAGCCAACATAGGCTGTAAGACTAGGGTAAGACTGCATCCAAGTCACCGCTTCCCTTCAAACACCTGACTGTTAATCTGGTTGTGTGTGTCTTGTCAGGGAAACATGGGCCAATGCTCATGCACAGCAGTTCAAACACAGGCAGCCCACTGCTGCTAGAAGGACCCAGCTAGGACTCTTGATGGGAGTTCCTGATCCTTTTCTACAGCTGCAGTGTGTTCATTCCATCAATTCCTGCACTGCTGAAAGGCCAGTGCCTGTCTGGGAAAGCCACTTACTTTTTTGTTCAGTTAGTTATTTCTTCTCCATAACTATGTGCTTAAAAGATCCTGTCAGCTCTTCACTCAATGCTATACTTAGCAATGCATTTGCAAAATGGTTATTTTACTCCCCCTTATGAAGCTAAAATAACGCAGTGACTCAATTCTATCCTGAATCAGTGTCTCTCAGTCCTGATAATCCTATATTTGTATTGGGTTTTGTAACAGCTGAATTACTACAACAACAGCAGTCTTTAACTCTTTGCACTGCTTGCTATAAGGGCAGCATATAAATGTCAGGAAGGAACGTTATTGTGCACACTTGCTTCCCTACCTGGAAAAAGTTTGTACTCAGGGAAAATGTAATTAATGTATAGAATGGCCCTAGGAACTGATGAAATAATGCATGTTGAATGCACAACTTTTCACAGTTCGTTGTTAAAAAATATATTCACGAGTTGCTGGAGACAGCTGGAGGGTAGAGGGGTCTTGTGCTTGGGTCCTTCTTCTGGGCTTCCCAAGGGCATCTCTTTGGCCACTGTGAGAACAGGATGCTGGACTAGATGGGCCATGGGCCTGATCCAGCATCGCTCTTCTTATGCTGTATATTTCAAAGTTTTATTCAAATGCTTGTACTCAACTTCTATGACTTTTAGGGCTGGGTGTTATATCGATATAGCGTCCAAAAAAATCCGTATTTTGATATCAGCTTCATGGCAGTATATTGCGAATCATGATGTGCATTAGGGCTGGGTGATATATATAACCCAAAACCGGTTTCAAGTCCCTATTATGATATTGGTTTCATAATTTTTGACCTGGCAGTATATTGTGAATCATGATGTTTGTGTGTGTCTGCTCTGCAAAAATCACAACATGGGAAAAACCGCGAAGCTAGCCAATGCCTTTACATAGCTCCATCCTTATTTCAGACATTGTGAAATATCAGTATATTGCAATGTTTAGCTGGTGATGTATCTGGTTGAAACCCAGATATTGCCCAGCCGTACGGTTTGCTTCTACATAGTTCCACTCTTGTTTCATACATTGTGATATATTGGTATATCACGATGTTTAGCTGGTGATATATCATGATGTTGGAAGACCATATATGACCCAGCAGTTTTAAAGTAGGATTGTACTTACGGTAGGATTCATCTCTCGTCTTACAGCTATGTATAGACACGTAGATAATAATGGAGCTGTGTGTTAATGGGTTTTGAACCAATGTTCATATGGCAGGAAACGGTTAACAAGGTAAAGATACAGCTGAAAATGGCATTGAAAAGCCCATTGCAAAGTTGTTTTTGAAACCCTTTTGGGTACTTCATGCGATTTTTATTGACAGTTGAAGCCATAATCTCTGATGACTAATTTCTGACTCAGCCATAGATTTATAAAAATAAAGTCCAAGGAGAGACACTTGTCATGAGGGAATCACATAAATTTATAGGCTGATGCTATGGGCCTCTTTTATCTGCAGGTGCAGATTTCATGAGTAATTTCTGTGTTCATTTGGCCTTGTCCATAATAATTTAGAGGAGAGCAGCTACTGGTAATTGGAATGGAATCCATGTCTTATTGAAGTCAGTGTCAGAGCTCCCACTGATTGGAACGGTCTTGGATTACTCTCATTGGGGCTTTTCGGATGTAATGCTAAGCAGTGGCTTAACACTGCTAGAATTAGTAGGTATGCCCATTTCCTCCTCTTTCATAGCACTGCACCAGTAATGATGAACCTGTGACCTTCCAGATACAGCGCTCATAATCTCCGACCACTAACTGATAGGAGCTGGGAGTCCCAACAACATCTGGAGGGCTACAGGTTCCCCATTCATGTACAGTGGTACCTTGGTACTCGAACAGCTTGGCTTCCGAACAAATCAGCTCCTGAACGCCGCAAACCCAGAAGTAAGTGTTCCGGTTTGCGAACATTTTTCAGAAGCCAAACGGTTTTGGGAGTTGAACAGACTCCCGGAACAGATTAAGTTCGAGAACCAAGGTACCACTGTACTACCTCATGGCTTAGCATGCTTCTGCCCAGGGCTATTTTCCAGCCAGAACTCATGGGAGGTTCTGGCACCTCCCAGGTGGGCGCCATTGCCATGATAAGAAAACAAGGGAGGCGTTCATGGTTAGTTCCGGCACCTCTTTTTCTAGAAAAACAGCACTGTTTATGCCTGTTTGTTTTCTAAAACTAAGCCAAGATTTGACACGACATCTGCATAGCCCCATTGTGTTTGGGTGGAATTTCCAACATATTTAGTATTATAAACATCTCTTCAAAGGAAATTATTATATAGTATTATATTATTATTATTATTATTATTATTATTATATTATAGTATTATAGTATTATTATTATATAGTATTATAGTATTATATACTATTATATAATAGTAGTATTATATCAGCTGAACTATTCCAGCTGAACTATTCAAAATTCTAAAAGATGATGCTGTTAAGGTGCTACACTCAATATGCCAGCAAGTTTGGAAAACTCAGCAGTGGCCAGAGGATTGGAGAAGATCAGTCTACATCCCAATCCCAAAGAAGGGCAGTGCCAAAGAATGCTCCAACTACCGCACAATTGCGCTCATTTCACACGCTAGCAAGGTTTTGCTAAAAATTCTACAAGGCAGGCTTAAGCAGTATGTGGACCGAGAACTCCCAGAAGTGCAAGCTGGATTTCGAAGGGGCAGAGGAACCAGAGACCAAATTGCAAACATGCGCTGGATTATGGAGAAAGCTAGAGAGTTCCAGAAAAACATTTACTTCTGCTTCATTGACTACGCAAAAGCTTTTGACTGTGTCGACCACAGCAAACTATGGCAAGTTCTTAAAGAAATGGGAGTGCCTGATCACCTCATCCGTCTCCTGAGAAATCTCTATGTGGGACAAGAAGCTACAGTTAGAACTGGATATGGAATAACTGATTGGTTCAAAATTGGGAAAGGAGTACGACAAGGCTGTATATTGTCTCCCTGCTTATTTAACTTATATGCAGAATTCATCATGCAAAAGGCAGGACTGGATGAATCCCAAACCGGAATTAAGATTGCCGGAAGAAATATCAACAAACTCAGATATGCTGATGATACAACCTTGATGGCAGAAAGTGAGGAGGAATTAAAGAACCTTTTAATGAGGGTGAAAGAGGAGAGCGCAAAATATGGTCTGAAGCTCAACATCAAAAAAACTAAGATCATGGCCACTGGTCCCATCACCTCCTGGCAAATAGAAGGGGAAGAAATGGAGGCAGTGAGAGATTTCACTTTCTTGGGTTCCATGATCACTGCAGATGGTGACAGCAGTCACGAAATTAGAAGACGCCTGCTTCTTGGGAGAAAAGCAATGACAAACCTAGACAGCATCTTAAAAAGCAAAGACATCACCTTGCCAACAAAGGTCCGTATAGTTAAAGCTATGGTTTTCCCAGTAGTAATGTACGGAAGTGAGAGCTGGACCATAAAGAAGGCTGATCGCCGAAGAATTGATGCTTTTGAATTATGGTGCTGGAGGAGACTCTTGAGAGTCCCATGGACTGCAAGAAGATCAAACCTATCCATTCTTAAAGAAATCAGCCCTGAGTGCTCACTAGAAGGACAGATCCTGAGGTTAAGGCTCCAGTACTTTGGCCACCTCATGAGAAGAGAAGACTCCCTAGAAAAGACCCTGATGTTGGGAAAGGTTGAGGGGCACAAGGAGAAGGGGACGACAGAGGACGAGATGGTTGGACAGTGTTCTCGAAGCTACTAACATGAGTTTGGCCAAACTGCGAGAAGCAGTGAAGGATAGGCGTGCCTGGCGTGCTCTGGTCCATGGGGTCACGAAGAGTCGGACACGACTGAACGACTGAACAACAACAGTATTATATAGTATTATAGTATATAGTATTATAAACATCTCTTCAAAGGAAACAAAATTGCTCAAAACACCGAGAACCTGTTAATTTTGAAGCTAGCCAAGTTTTTCCAGCTTTGCAGTTGAGAATGCGTTGGGAATGTTATGCCTAATAAATTTGGTTACACACACAGTGATTCGTAAATAATCTGGTTGTTGCTGTCTTGCTACTATAAAAGAGAACCACATTAGTTTTTCTTACATTTGCTTTTTCTGGTTAGCTTTCTTTGAATGACGAGCGCTAAAGTCTTTGTCTTGCATAATGGCTCTGTTGCCCCTTTTTCCTGACCTCTTACAATTGGAACCATTATTACCTGCTGCTAACTACTGCTGTTGTTTCCCCTTATTGATTCTTTTTAAACATGTATGCCTTTCTATGCTGCTACTGGAAATGGAATCAGCTGTTTTAGTAATGGTATCTCAGTAGCTATAATCTGTCATATAGACAGACTAATCCATTTTTTGCGGCAACAGTGTCATTGTTTAGAATGCCGGGAGCAAATTTTGGGTTCCAAATGCAACTGCCAGTTTCTAATCCCTGTGCTATCGAAGCAGTTTAAGTTTAGGGCAGTGTGTTGCTTACCAGCTAACATCCACAGAATTCTTTACCCCTACTGCCTGAAGTATGGCAGCGAGCACAATCTAGAGGGAGGCTTCTTAATGATTGCACTGTTATGGGATACCTTCATTTATTTAAAGAATAAAGACGGAAACCTATCTTCCTCCTCCTGTCCCCTTTCCAAAGAGACAAAGCTAGCCTTTACATTATTGACTACATCTTCAGATTTTCAGGTTGTGTGTTGTAGCATAGGGTCCTGCACACTGGAGGCATATTTGAAAATCTAAGAAACTGTTGTGGGCACTACAAAACATCCACATGCTCAGATACACACACACCCCACACACAAATTGGGCAAAACAACTACATACACCCTCACAATGACAAACAAGAAGTAGGCAACATCACCAAAATCAGTTACACGGAGGCAGCCGTGTTGGTCTGCCGTAGTCGAAACAAAATAAAAAAATTCCTTCCAGTAGCACCTTAGAGACCAACTAAGTTTGTTCTTGGTGTGAGCTTTCGTGTGCATGCACACTTCTTCAGGTACATCTTCAGACACAATTCTTTGGTATCTGAAGAAGTGTGCATGCACACGAAAGCTCATACCAAGAACAAACTTAGTTGGTCTCTAAGTTGCTACTGGAAGGAATTTTTTTATTTTGTATCACCAAAATCAGACACCCTTCCCAACCAAAAATAATCTTTAAAAAGCCCTACTCCAGAAAGTGGAAGGGGTGCCAAGGCCAGTGTCTGAGGGCACCCTGGTGCCCATGAGCACCACATTGGGGACCTCAGTTGTAGCGTGTATTCTATACATATGGTCCACTTACACACATCGCTGGTGACAATTACAGTCTTGTGGTCCCCTAAAGACTAAGAGATGTATTGTAGCAAAACCTAACATGAACTGGAGTTTGTCTTGTCTATTTCATAAAACGCTGAGCTTCAAAAATTGATTAGTTCTAATTCACATTGGAGTCTTGCGCTTTCAGATTCCTTGCAGGGAAAATGGCACTTTTATGGGCAGCCATAGAGTGTCATGTGAGGTTGAAACTGAGTCCTCCCATTGGTTTGTGAATGCTGCCATTTCCAATGTCAGATTCGTGGCCATTCATTATTTTGCATAAAACTGACCTGTTTTCCTTGTGCAAAAAGATGAAGAGCATTGCTGGCTTGTCCTAGGCTGATGTTGAGAAATGAGCATGTCAACAAGCGCCCCAAGTTAGGGCTGCTGCTGCTGTGTCCTGTCATGGTGTGTTCTTGGTGAATACAGAGGCGCAGTTGGCATCAGGGGATTTCTGCTGCATCCAGCCCTTCCATTTGCCTCTCTCTTCTATTCTCTGTTTGTTGCTTGTGAGTAGCTGCTTTAGTTTAGAGGGCTGTCTGCATGCAAGCATAGGTCTACACCCCAACGCCTGTGTGAGCGGATTATCTTCATGCAAGATGGGATGTCGCTACTCAATAATACAGTGGAATGGTTTGGTCAGTAGCCAAGTACAGCTAGTGTTCTGACACTTATCTTTGGTTGAATCATAGGACTTTGCTATAGGCATTGGAACTCATGGTGTATTGCAGGTGTCAGCTAGAAGCATACATATCTATAGTGTTCTGCAGGCTTCCAGTATAAAGAGGTGTTTATATGCCCATTGCATAGTCAGAAAGTTAACCTGCTGCATAGACTGGTTGAGGCTCAGGTTGATGGCAGGGTGGAATTTCTCTAGGGACTCTTACTTCTGGAGTCTCACCCAGCAGGAAGAAGAAGGTATAGCCAGGGCAGGTGAATGGTTGCAGAATGGGGTTGTGGAACAGAAAGGAGAAGCTGGGGTGGTTGCTTGCAAACAATGAAGCAAAGTGTCTCATGGAGTAGTTCTTTGGGGGCTGGCCAGTGGAGTGAGCGGGAGGGCAGTTATCCATATATGCCTTTTGGGATTCAAGGTGGCTTAAAACGGTGGATTTGAAAAATGTCTCAGTTCGTTTGTTTTCATTCCAATTTGCAAAAACAAATGTAAAGCCTTTCCCTCTCTGGAGGTTAAAATAAAGCAAAGTCATTGCTAGCTCAGTTGTATGTTGCAGCCGATAACTTTGCACTTCCTTCCTAAACTAGTGCCCAAGCCATGTTGTTGCTTGGAAATAAGGATTGAGGGTGCTTGTACTTGAACGTGCTTCTATTTGAAATGAATGAATTAATGCAAGAAGACGCACAGTGCACGGCCAGTTCATTGCGTAAGAGTTGCTGAGCTGTAAATGCGATAGCTGTCCAAGGTGTACGTTTTTAGGCGTACGTCTTGGAGATTATAACAGTACGTCCAAAGACTGGAGCAGTGAAAGCAAGCCTGGAAGTGGAATAGGTCACAGACGGTGCATTACGAAAAGCATTGTCGATGCTTAAAGCAAGTGATGAGATTGTCTGACCCCAACCTGCTATTTATATTCAGGACATTCTGTTGGGGGAGGGTTACAATGTCTGGCCACATGGTACCCCCACCCTCCGCCCACCCCCAGGTCATGGCCCCTTGCAGAACGTTCAGCTGTGTACCTTGATATCTGTGGCTTCGGCAGTGTTTCCTAACCAGAGGCTCTATGACAAAATGTTTCTTTATGCTTTCCTAGGGCATAACCTATTTTGTCTCAGTGTAGAACACGGAAAAGAAGCTCTGAGCAGGGGAAACAAATGCAGCTTGCTGTTTTGGCTTCTGTCTCTATTCATCTGGATGAAAAGGCATTCAGAGGAATACCGGTATACCCCCCCTTTTTTTACTAACGTTTAGGAAAAGATATGTTAGCAACAATATTTCTTTCAGTTGCAATAAAATATGCATGCTCATCATTGTTGAAAAGTCAAGTTACGTAGCGATCAGCAGTCAGTTTTATAGAGCTTTACAATATATAGCAAAGCGATTTGTATGAGTCTTTCTTGCAGTGTAATATATTAAACAAAAAATTATCGTAAAAGCTTCTTAACTTCAGAAGCCTTGTATTTACTATTGTGATCCAGAACATTAGAGAGAGGATGGCAAAATAACCCTGTTCAATTTTACAGACCCTTTACCAGCCTATAATTATTTTGTGATGTGAACAGTAGCAGCAGAGAAAACTCAAAAGTGATTGAGAAACAGACCTAACTTCCCAGTAGCTTTCCACTAGAAATGATATAGTTGGAACACAGGCTGTTCACTATCTTTATCCTCTGAAAATACCTTTAGCGTCTTCCTCTTCTCTGCCTTTGCCCAGCGCAAACAATTGGCCACTTAATTTCTGAACCCCTTTCCTCCCCAAAGGGTCCATGCATTACAAAAGCGCTTCATTGGTATTTCCCATGCAGTCTGTACATACTTTTTCCTTTTTGGGGCACCTTTAACAATATGGGTCTTTTCTCTGTGCATTCTACTTTTCTAAAGCTTATAGATTATGCAATGCTGGGAGCAGTTCTTTCCTACCCCCCCCAATCATGATTTTGTTAGCATAGTCCAAAAAATATGTCACCCTGGTGCAAAAAAAGTCAACTTCTGATGGGTTCCAACACATAACCAACTGTGGCAGTTGCATCTGAGCAACTAGAGATTATATTTACTAGTCCTCTGCTACCATTGGACTGCAGTTCACAGGCATCATAGCCAAATTGATTTGGCAGCTTGCTAATCCATGATAGCTCTTGGTGGTCCAAACCAGTCCATATCCACCTAAATTGCTGCAAAATGTATAGTTTACTGGGTGCATGCCAGATTTAGAGAGCTATTGGTGAAATGAAATGAATGTACGATTTTGAACAGTTGAATGTTGCTGTGCCCATCAGACTACGGGTTTTGAGGATACTGTCCTTCTTTTCTAGCTATTAAACAGGTTTTAAATAACAGGATAATTTATTAACGACAAATCCCTCCTGGCTGCATGGAACATTACACCATTCATCTATGAATGTGAATCAGATCTAATAACAGAATCTTTCATCTTTGGTTTCATCTGACCTAGGCCTTGCATGTGCTTGATTCTCCTCTACCAATAGTTCAGGTATTGGATTCCTCTCTGGAAACAGAGGCTCTTTTATATAGTAGTTTCAATGTTTTAAAGATGGGCTTACCCAACAAGTTTGTGTTAAAACATCTGAAGTTAGGGATAGGGTGCTTATCTGTTTTACATTGGGGTAAGCATTGTCATCCAGTACAAAGATTGCCCTCTTCCCTGGTTTTTACATTGAGGTAAATGCAGCCTATGAGAGTCCTTTTCTAAGGTAAGTCAGAGTTTTTCCCTCTGTGTCCTGAGTAGCGCACATATCCATATTAGCAAATTGGTAGCCCACTTCTTTTCTATTCTGTTAAAGTGAACATTCTATGTTTACGGTAATACCAGATATCGGCCGCCCTGAACTCTTCATCCATCTACTTCCAATGCTGCGGGCAAAATAATGGCACTATCTAAAACTGATTTGAATATAACTGAAGATTTGAGTTGTCACTTTAAAAGAAAAAAAGGGGAAAGATTGTGTTGTGGTTCTGAAATCCACATCTAGGTTAAATAGAAAAATTCATTCTTTCAGTTTAAGGTTTTCTGAAGTTTACATTTGACAGTCCTCACGGGATAACTGTTTAGAGGAATAATCAGAGTAAAATTGGGCTTGCCAATCAGAAGGTCGATGGTTTGAATCTGCGCGATGGTGGTGAGCTCCCGTTGCTCTGTCCTAGCTTCTGCCAACCTTGCAGCTCAAAAGCATACCAGTGCAAGTAGATAAACAGATACCACTGCGACGGCAAGGTAAATGGCATTTCTGTGCTCTCTGGCACCCATTACGGTGTTCCATTGCACCAGAAGCGGTTTAGTCATGCTGGCCACATGACCCGGAAAGCTGTCTGTGGATAAATGGCGGCTCCCTCAGCCTGAAAAGTGCGATGAATGCCACACCCCATAGTCGCCTTTGCCTGGACTTAACCATCCAGGGGTCCTTTATCTTTACCTTTTCCTATATGTATATTTTTTGATATTTGGTAAATGCAGTGTTCGGAACTCCCATTGTTCTAGGCGCGTTTTGCGACAGGGAATTTCATAAAGGCGAGCAGTTTCTGAGCTCTGGGCGCAGTACTGCACCTAAGATTTCAGATTAAAATTGCCACTGTTCTTGGAAGTAAATCCTAACCAAGTTCAATGGGACTTCCTCCCAAGTAAAACGTGTGCGGATTGGGGACCTGAAAACTTTCTTTTCTTTTAAACCCAACATGGGTTTTTTTTTAGGTTTAGTTGCCTTGCTCAATATACTTTTACTTGCTTTTAATTTGAAATATACTAGCCAGTTAGTTACGATGGCTTAAGTAGTGCATGTTAAAGTGCTATCTATCTAAGACTCTCATGGTGATGCCTAAAATCAAAACAAATTTTGGAGTCAGATCATTGAAGAACCACTAAGTCTTAGGTTTGTGAACTGGACACTCAAGGTGGGTGTCTCTGCCATCAGTTTGTACCGGTAATAGGCCTTTAATATGTGTTAAATGTGGTGCCAAAAAGATATATTTATATGAAGGGAAGGGGGTGTAGGGAGAATCCAGGGCTTGTGTGCAGAAAGGAGGACTTTTTCTGCCTCCCCATTTCCAGCCACTCTCTGAAGACTGCAGAAGGGACCCTCTTAAGAATATTAGGGGGCGGGCGGGTGAAGAAGCATGGCTTTGTTTTTTGAAGTCTTCAGATGAGGAATAGACCATGTGAAAAATGAACATAAGATTTTAACTGCAGTTGATTCATTTTCAGCTTTGTATTGTTTTTTTAAAAAGTGCGCCTAGACATTCTGTTGTTGCACACATAACCTAGGTTTAAAGTGCCTAGCTTTCCTAGCTTTCATATCTCAGTTTCTAGCACTGGGTAAATAGCTGAATCAAATAACATGTTATCTGCAGAGAAAGCTCTAAATCTCATATTACCATCATTGTTGTAAAGGGGCGCTGGAAGGCTTTATTGTATGTATGTTTGTAAACTGAAAGTGGGCGCTGCAAATTTTGTTCAGGGTCGGAGTTTGCAAGTCCTGACTACAGTCTGTTTTTAAAATTACCTGTAGTTGTGTTTTTTTTGGGGGGGAGAACTGTAGGGAAAGGCTCTCTGTTAATCTAAGGTGACAATACCAACATTTAAAAAACAGTAGAGAGCAAACCTTTCTGGAAATAACCTGCTGTACATGCACCTTTGAAAACACCGGCTCTGAGCAAGATATATGACATTCAGTAGAGCGGCTACTGTATATACATTTGCCCACTATGTCATTAAAAGCCAGTTAAGCTGCATGATGGCTAGTTATTATATAAGGTTTTGCACAGCAGAAGCTGTTTTGCACAGGTCACAGCTGAAGAACACCAGTATAAGCTATTCAGCAGGAAACCTAGCCAAAGTACAGAAACATTTCTAGATGAGATTAGTGACTGCTTGTTCTGATTGGGGTGGAAATAACTTGAACAATCCTCTCAAATTTTGGCAGGCTTATATTTATAATATTCTCTCTCTCTCTCTCTCTCTCTGTGTGTGTGTGTGTGTGTGTGAAAGATTGCTCCAAAAATTAATGATTTTGCCTTCATTCTGTCCGTTTCTGAACATTTGATTTTGTTTTACATGAAAGACGTAAAAGTGATCTCAGGGTCCCCTTCCAACTCTACGATTCTATGATTCTATGAAAGATGATGTAAATTAAATCCCTCTCTGCTTACGTACTATTGTACACCTATGTCAGTGGTCAGCAACCTTTTTCAACCGTGGACCGGTCCACCGTCCCTTGGACCATGTGGTGGGCCGGACTATTATTTTGTAGAAAAAAATGAACGAATTCCTATGCCCCACAAATAACCCAAAAATGCATTTTAAATAAAAGGACACATTCTACTCATGTAAAAACACACTGATTCCTGGACCGTCCATGGGCCGGATTGAGAAGGCGATTGGGCCACATCCGGCCCACGGGCCTTAGGTTGCCTACCCCTGAGCTAGGTTATGCTTTGGGAGAACACTTAGTTTGCACTAGCATGCAACATTTATTAGGGGTTATTTATACCCCTAATGAGCTTTGCTTTATGCCAGGGTCTCATTCTGGCATTCTTGCATGACTCGTAAAAGTTTGTGATTTTGAGAAGGTGGGAGCTAGTTTCTGAAATGCTAAATGTGATGATGAATCTGCACAGAAGCAAAATACAGTGTCCGTGAGGATGAAAAAAAGAAGGCAACAGAGAGAAAATGTGGGAGAGGTGGTGGTGGCGGCAGCCGTGCTGCCTCTGTATGGAATACAGATTGACGTAATTGAGAATGCTCTGCACTGCTCTGAAATTTAAAGCTGGCACAAGTGCAAGGAGACACTTTGCAGGGACATTTCTGCTAGGCTAAACAGAACACTGAGAGGAGTCATAATGTATTTGGACTGCAAGGCTATTATTGGGGTAAACCTGAAAAAGAAGAAAACGCAATAGTGCGGGCAGGGATTTGTGACCATTGCCGTTCTAAGATAGAAATTAGAAATTTACAACCACCAGGGAAACGAAGGTTTTAGACTGATTCCCACCCACCACCCATCAATATGACAGCCATAGGAGGAATTGCAGGCTTATGAGTAATATACTGTATGAGAAAAGCCATAAAGCAAATTATGATTTAGCTCATCCAAGGCATACATTCCCAGTTGATTAGGATTCTTCATTATTGTAAAGGTGATGATGTCATCACTGATTGTGATTATTTTGTTGAATAAGAATGATTTGCAATAACAACAACAACAACAACAACAACAACAACAACAATAATAATAATAACAACAACAATTTATTATTTGTACCCCGCCCATCCGGCTGGGTTTCCCCAGCCACTCTGGGCGGCTTCCAACAAAGATTAAAATACATTAAAATGTCACTCCGGCTTCTCAGCTTCAGCAGACATGAAGCATCAAGATGCACTTCAGAAGAGTTTGCAGTGCGGGTTTCCTTTTGTATTTCAGTCGAAAATACTTTGGGGCATGGATTGGGGAGTGCTAGTGTGTACATGCCTTTTCCATGGACAGCTGCCCTAGCCTGACATTGCCACGTGTATTTATTGTTTGCACGGCTGTGATGCTGTTCCTTTGAATGACAATGCTCAGGCAATTGCAGAAAAAAAACAGGACAAAAAAATCAGTAGCTGCAACAATCTTGAGTCAAGATTCATAACAAAAATATTAAAAACCCCTTCAGTTACTTGAGTTGGTCCTGCTGCAGAACTGAAACAGAAATGGAGATGATCAAAATGATCATATAAGTCGGCAATTTAAACGCACTGGAACGCTCCTAATTACCATAAATGCTTCAGAGCTTCTAATGGGGTAGAAAAGTGTGCTCAATCATGTAGGCAAACGACAAATAGGGAAGGCAGATGTCATGTTGACCTCCTGTCACCAGAATATGATTATCTGTTGTTTGACCTCCACCATCTACTTGAGGTCATCATTGATGAATTCAGTCTTAAGCTTTAGAAATTTGAAGCTAGCAGGATTCTACAAAATAATAATAATACTATGCTTATATTTTGAAACAGGCATAAGAAAAATCATTCTTACAGAATATATGGGGGATGGATAGTTGGGGAAAGCGAACACAAAGTGAACTCAATACAATACAGTTTACTACTATAACAAAATAAAACCCCCCACTAATTCTCGTCAGGGACTATATGATCTGCCCCACAGTACAATATTTTATGAAGTAGGGAATGTGCAAACAGGCAGCTTCAAGTATTAGATAGGAGCATTTGACCCATTTATCTACGAAGTGTCGAGATAAACTCTTGATGCCACCTGGAAAAGTACATTAAATTGCAAGAAAAATAGGTATTTTACACGGCTTCCACGGTGATATTTGTAACTTTGCATAGCTTCCCTTTCCCAGTAGAATTTGATAGGCTGCTGGAATTTCACACTGTGCTTGACTTTTATAAGCCTTTTTTTTTTTTTTTGCCAGGCTGGCCTAATTAAATCTAACTATTAGCAGAGATTTTTATTTCTGTTCTTTACTAATGTGTTCCACAGTTAACTAGGTGACTATGGCATCTCTTGACTGCGGCATAGAAATAGCTTATGTGAGCAGTTATACAGAAAATCACTGTGACATCAAAATCTTGAATGTTTTGCACGCTATGCCTCCCTCACTTCTTCTGTAAGTAGCACAAAGCCTCTCCTATATATGTGCCCCCTAAATTATTTTTGAACAGCGCCCCCCTTGCTCATTGCCCCCTTCTTTCAATCACCTACTTCCTTTGCCCACTTCTGAAGGCCTCTGTCATTTTCTTATTATTATTTGCCGTTTTAAATCTATTTTACAATAATAAGAACACAAGATGCGCCCTGCTGGATCAGACAAAATTCCCAGCTAGTCCAGTATCTGGTTCTCAGAGTGGCCAACCAGATACCTATGGGAAGATCATATATTATACTAACTGTTGTTATTACTGTAATGGAAAATGTGTGTTGATTTTAGCTAAAATAGACTGGATGGAGTATTGATTGTTAAATTTAACAAGATCAGGGGTAGGCAACCTAAGGCCCAGGGTCCAGATGCGGCCCAATCGCCTTCTCAATCCGGCCCACGGACGGTCCAGGAGTCAGCGTGTTTTTACATGAGTAGAATGTGTCCTTTTATTTAAAATGCTTCTCTGGGTTATTTGTGGGGCCTGCCTGGTGTTTTTAATGAGTAGAATGTGTGCTTTTATTTAAAATGCATCTCTGGGTTATTTGTGGGGCATAGGAATTCGTTCATATTTTTCCCCAAAATATTATCCGGCCCACCACATGGTCTGAGGGACGGTGGACCGGCCCACGGCTGAAAAAGGTTGCTGACCCCTGAACAAGATGCTAAATTAAATCTAACAACATCTGGAGGACACTCTCTTGGCTACCCCTTCTTTAGGTGCCGCAGTCTTTAATTTTCTCATGTTGCGTTGGAAAATGGAGTGTAATCCAGAAATTGTCCCCTAGAGCTAGTTTTACATGCAGAGCCGGTTGGTCTTGTATTAGGGGTTGTTTTGTAAATAGAAATTGCTTGTTTCCCATATGCACGTTATTAAATATCATGTGTTTTGCTGCATTTTTGAGCTGCATTGTTTTTAATCACATTTTTGAATTTGCAGAACTTATAACCTAATTGCTTCTGACCGTGACAAAAACAAAATTGATATTTTACTGCTTGAGAAAAGGTCAGCACACACATTACTGAGTTCTGCATTATGCTATAGAAACGGTGGTTGATTGATTGTATGTGTTGGCCTGCAGCAAAGAAAATAGTGTGCTTTCAAGATTAGTACAATTTAACAATTTAATAAATTATGCCCCTTTTCTAGACTTTAAATTATATTCCCAAAGTTCATACAATTCATGAGCACGCATATTTCTTTCCTGAGCCAGTGTTAGCCGTTTGTTAGTGTTGGGTTTGGGTGTGGAAGGCCCAGTTCGCATTCATTTCAAGAAATATAGGAACTTTATAAAATGGAAGATAGAACAAGCTGTCGATACTGTGTTAGAGCCAGACATACCGGTAGTTGTGCTTAAAGTAGGCCCATTGAAACCAATGCTTAACTAGTCATGACTAGCTTCTCATTGGTTTCATTGGATCTGTGCTAAGCATGACTAAGTGTGGATCAAGACTATTGATTCTATTACCAGTGTTTCCTTATACCAGGGATGAGGAACCTGTGGCCCTCAATGGTGCTAGACTAAAACACCCATCACCTCATGCTGTTAACCATACTGCCTAGGGTTGATGGGTGCTGGAGTCCAAAAATGTATGGAGGACCACAGGTTCCCCATCCCTGTCTTATACGCTTACTTTGGACAGCTGCTTACTGTCAAAGGGAGCATATGACCATAGCTAAGGTTCATTGGTACCTTCCATCCTAAATGCATGTAAATTGAGTAATTTGGGTGCCAAGGTACTACTAACAATAGTTGCCATTTAATCTGCACATAATGATTTTGTACCTGTGAATCTAGTGGATGTCTTAAATCATACAGAATTTGTTCTGGTTCAGCCTTTGCCAGCCTGGTGCCCTCTTGAAGTTAGGGCGGATAGGACTTGTAGTCCAAAACATCTGCCTTATTGAATAACATACTTTCTCTTTTGGATAGTTGATGGGTATTTTCTAATAGAACATAGAAAACTCACTTGCCTTATATGGAATGAAGCCATCCATACAGCTCAATAATGTCTACTCTGATGCGAGGGTTTCAGATGGGAGCCTTCTCCATTTCTACCTGAAATGCCAGGGATTAAAACTGGGACATTATGAATGCTACATATTGCCTTTCCCATACTGATGCTAATGCTGTCGATGCTAAGGAGAGGTTCTCTTCTCCAGTGATAATGTTCCCCTGAAAGCTCTCACTTGATAGCAACGTTGCTGTCGTTTAGGCACCAGGAAGAACCTTTCTATTCGCCCAAGCTTTTGAAAAGTCTCTTATAGTGATGTGCCTTAGTAATGTTTTAGTTATTTTTGCTGCAACCAAGGCATTTGGTTTGCTGTGTTTGCTATGCCATTGGGAATCACACTGGGATGCAGATAATGAAGGGTAGTATCAAAAGTTTGAGTAACTACATGAGGCTTCTGGCATCTTGTAATTCTGCTGTAAAAGCAATATGAGGCAAAGATTGGGGCAATGTGTGTGTGTGTGTGTGTGTGTGTGTGTGTGTGTACAATTATGCCTCAGTATAGCAGGCTGACTGGACTACGTTACTTTCAAGTGCCTTGTGGCCAAACCATTCTTTGAGTCTGTTAAATGTACCTTGACATCACAATCTGCCACACTCTTTAGTCCAAATGTCAGCTTTATTCCTCTGATCTTCCCCACTACTCTTACTGTCTGAGACACATTGCCATAGGTTTATCTGAGGGAGTAATCATAACCCTTACCCTATCATGCTCTGTTCTACCAAGCAAACTTGCATTTATAGTATGCTTTTTATTATTACATTTACATCCAGGATTTCCTCTAAGGAGCTCAAGGCAGTATATATGGTTCCGCCCGTATTTTATCCCTAAAGGTAAAGGGACCCCTGATCATTAGGTCCAGTCGTGACCGACTCTGGGGCTGCGGCGCTCATCTCGCATTATTGGCCGAGGGAGCCGGCGTACAGCTTCCAGGTCATGTGGCCAGCATGACTAAGCCGCTTCTGGCGAACCAGAGCAGAGAACGGAAACACCGTTTACTTTCCCGCTGCAGCGGTACCCATTTACAGGTATCTACTTGCACTTTGACGTGTTTTCGAACTGCTAGGTGGGCAGGAGCAGGGAGCAAGCAACGGGAGCTCACCCCGTCGCGGGGATTCAAACTGCCGACCTTCTGATCGGCAAGCCCTAGGCTCTGTGGTTTAACCCACACAGCCACCTGCGTCCCAATATTTTATTCCTAGAACAACCCTGTTGAGGTAGATTAGGCTGAGAGAACCTGACTGGCCCAAGATTACTCATTGAACTTCATGGCTGAATGGGAATACGAAGTTGGGTCTCCTAGACCCAGGCCACATTCACACCATGCATTTGAAGCGCTCTGATACCATTTTAAGCAGTCATGGCTTACCCCCAAAAGAATTCTGGGAACTGTAGTTTGTTAAGGGTGCTGATAATTGTTAGGAGACTTCTATTCCCCTCACAGAACTGCAGAGCGGTTTAACAATTAATCATCCTTCACAGGGAACTTTGGAGGTTGTAACTTTGGGAGGGGAATCGAAGTGCCCTAAAAACTCTCAGAACCCTTAACTAACTACAGGTCTCAGAATTATTTGGGGGAAGCCATGACTATTTAAAGTGGTATCTTAGTGCTTTTAATTCATGATGTGAATGTGGTCCTGTCCACCACACTTCATGGGCTACCTTGTTTTAATTATTTCCACACATAGTGTTGTTCACCAAACAAACCTAGCAACCCGTTTCACTTGCTTTTCTGTGAAACAATTGGTTATTACCTTGCTTGGATCTAGCAATGACATACTTTATAAAAAGTGCAGGGCACAGACCCAAGTGTCAGATCTCTTTCTTTCTCTATATATATCTTACACACACATCCACATGACCAGTGCTAAATATAAATATAAAATTTTCCACATGAATCAACTGAAGGGAGCTCAGATGTTTCAGAAACCCATTAGATTTCCATTTACCCAAGGTCTAGTTGGCAAGTTTTTTTTAAAATGTCCTCTGTTCGCCATAAATACCTGAAAGCCTTTCCTTTCTATCTCTTGAATAAGCTCTTGAGTGCAGCTCAGTGAACTAAATTTATTATTTCACTCTTTTGTTGTGATATGCCAAACCTTTAAAGGTGCAGCTATTTTGAATATTGTGACTGATTTTTTAATTCGTGCTAAAACAAGAGGACGTGTGCATCTTGAAATAACAAATTTTATTTTAGAGTAGCGTTTCCCAAACTTGGGTCTCCAGCTGTTGTTGACTACAACTCCCATCATCCCTAGCTAGCAGGACCATTGGTCAGGGATGATGCTAATTGTATTCCAGAAACAGCTGGAGAAACCTCGTTTAGGACCTTTGTGGCAGGTTTCTTAGGTGGTCTAGTTATACATTATGAATACAGTCCCACACATTTTTATAGACTTATGTAAACACAATGCAGCATTTTCCTATATACTTGCAGGGCATTGCGGCCACAGTAAAGTTGGCATTCGATAGGGCAGAGAGTTTGCTTGGATCATGGAAAACAACACTCTGTTTCATAGAATCCTAGAATTGTAGAGTTGGAAGGGACCACAAGGGTCATCTAGTCCAACCCCCTGCAATGCAGGAATCTTCTGCCCAACATGGGGCTCGAACCCACAACCCTGGAATTAAGAGCCTCATCTCATGATGTACCATAATTCCCATGGAACATTCTGCACTGAATTAAAAGGAAATGCCTCTTAAGCTGATGAGGGCAGCCTAGCTGCCACTTGAAGAAGTGGTGAAACTGTCTTTTATTTTTAAGAGAGAGGAAAGGAGAGGCTGTCCGCCATCTTGTCATTAATGGCTAGCTACCCCAACACCCAGGAGTTCTGAGAATTTGCCCACCTTTGGGAGTTGTTTTTGTACATATACCGTATTTTCCGCTCCATAAGATGCACCCGACCATAAGACGCACTTAGTTTTTAGAGGAGGAAAACAAGAAAAAAAATATTTTCTCCCCTCCTCCCCGGAGCGTTCTCCCTTCGTCCCTGGCTCCCTT
The DNA here is from genome assembly GCA_034641385.1 of Darevskia mixta. Taxonomy (NCBI): domain Eukaryota; kingdom Metazoa; phylum Chordata; class Lepidosauria; order Squamata; family Lacertidae; genus Darevskia; species Darevskia mixta. The sequence goes on along the minus strand of JAWWNH010000133.1, from coordinate 2,512,989 downwards.
TAAAGCAAGCGGGGGTGATCCACCCTGACGCTGTGCACAGCGCTAGCGGCTCACCCCCGCTTGCTTTAAAGGGAGCTGGGGAAGAGGGGAGAATGCTCCGGTTCGCTTGCTTTTCAGCGAGCCGGGGAGGGGCAAGCGGAGGGCAAGCGTCGGTGGCAGAGGAGATGGGACCAGTGGCCCAAAAGGAGCCCTTTTGGGCCGCTGGTCCTGCCGCCCCCACCTTTGCTGCATAAGACGCACAGACATTTTCCCTTACTTTATAGGAGGGGAAAAGTGCATCTTATGGAGCGAAAAATACGGTACCTGCCCCTGAAAAACAACAACACTACAAAACCACTACAAAGTTGCTGGTTTTGGGGGATCTGGAGAGATTTATTTTTCAGCCAACTCTGATTGTCTGTTGGGCTATCAATGCTAGTTCCTGTAAGCATCTCATAGGAAGGGTTTAAAACTATCCTCTCCTAACTTCCACTACAGTGGTAAATCTGGTTATGAATGCTTCGGGTTACGAACGCTTCGGGTTATGAATTCCACTAACCTGGAAGTAGCTGCTCCTGGTTGCGAACTTTGCCTCAGGAAGCAAACGGAAATCGCGCGCCAGAGGCACGGGCGCAGCGGGAAGGCCCCATTAGCGAAAGCGCGCCTCAGGATAAGAACGGTTTCAGCTTAAGAGCGGACTTCCGGAACGAATTAAGTTCGTAACCAGAGGTACCACTGTAGTTCTGAGCAGATTCATGTATACCGTATTCCTTCAATAAAGAAATGAACTGTTTGATTCTACTTGCTGGTATCTTCTTCTTTCCCCCCCTACTCTTCAGCAAATTATGCAGTTTTTCTCTCTTAAGTGTTAATTTGCACTACAATGCAGATTTGATTAAAATCCATAAGTTTTCTTTGATAGTGTGACAGCTCCAGTGTTGGGGGAATGTGGGTTGATAATGACTCTCAGTACTGTTTTCCTTTTCTTTTTCTTCTGGTGTTTGGCACACCAGTGGCTGCTACTTAAAGAGTTTAGTCAGGTTGAGAAAGTGGCTTACCTTTTCAACTGTGGGGAAGAAGGAGAAGGAGAAGAAGAAGAATTTATTACTTATACCCCACCCATCTGGCCGGGCCTCTCCAGCCACACTGGGCGGCTTCTAACAGGATATTAAAAACACAATAAAAGATCAAACATGAAAAGCTTCCCTAAACAGGGCTGCCTTCAGATGCCTTCTAAAAGTCATTTAGTTGTTTATTTCCTTGACATCTGAAGGGAGGGCGTTCCACAGGGCGGGCGCCACTGCCGAGAAGGCCCTCTGCCTGGTTCCCTTCATGTCATCTTGGGATCAATGCCAGAGTGTTTAGGACTAACCTCCTTTTGTAAATTGCCACAGAAATGACCATACTTTCTTATTCCAGGACGAAACACAGTTTTGTTGCTCAATGTAAGTTCCAAGGTGCATTATGAATGTAAGGCAGATGGCCACATTGCATGGTAACAACCATATCCGTGGCATTTGTGTGTGGAAAAGATGGTCACCATACATACTGGGCTTCCTACATGTTATTTAAATGATGTTTGCTATATGTCTGCATATATTTCTAAGCAAAGCTGTGGCGGTGTGCGTAATGGGTAGGGAAAGCTGATTGTGAACAATTTCTGCTGCACAGTAAATTTGCACTTGAAAAACCAGGCAAGAGAGAACTGATACCATGTAAGGAGGAATTGCGTTCTGCCATTCATGAAAGTACTAGCTGGAAATCTTGCAGAGCAGAACGGAAATTGCCTCTGCCATAGAATTGCATTTGCTTTCACCAAAACTTCTCCTTTAGAAAATATTTTATTGGCACCTTGTGGAAAAAAACAATCCAGCAAGCGCCTGATATTTCTCAATGGATTTGCATCTTTATTTTTCATATAAACCATTTGCTTCACGTTTTGCGGAATCCCCCCCAGCAGTATTTTGTTTTGTTTTCATTTACTGAGCAATATATATATGTGTGTGTGTGTGTGTGTGTGTGTGTGTGTGTGTGTGTGTGTGTGTGTGTAGATGTGTGTATATATATATATATGTATATGTGTGTGTGTGTGTGTCGCTCAGTAAATGCTGGGGGGGGGGATTCCGCCCCCTTTATGTTATTTTTGAATTTAGCTAGGAATCTTGGTATATCTTGGGCTTGCTGATTGGAAGGTCGGCGGTTCGAATCCCCGCGACGGGGTGAGCTCTGCTGCTCTGTCCCAGTTCCTGCCAACCTAGCAGTTCGAAAGCACAGCAGTGCAAGTAGATAAATAGGTAGCTGTGGTGGGAAGGTAAACGGCATTTCCGTGCACTCTGGCTTCCGTCACGGTGTTCCGTTGTGCCAGAAGCGGTTTAGGCATGCTGGCCACATGACCTGGAAAGCTGTCTGTGGACAAACCCCGGCTCCCTCTGCTTGAAAGCGAGATGAGTGCCGCACCCCATAGTCGCCTTTGACTGGACTTAACCGTCCAGGGGTCCTTTACCTCTCTATATACCTGTATGATAAATAAATATTTAATTGTAAGCATATGCAATCTTTTCATCTTCATTTCCTTCTTGTTAAAGGTCTGGCTTGGATGCCTTTTGAATTCCTCTTGCCCTTGCATGTAATGGACATTCTGTGAAATAGAAAAAAATGCTGAAAATATTTTGGCTCCCTCCCTGTATGAAGACTGAAAGGAGATTGATGTGGTCTTAATTGTCAAAGGAGATCACCAGAATCTAGCTGCAGCAATGAGTTCAGAGGAGAAAGGTATATCTCCTGCTCACAAAACCTCTACACCATCTCATAAAAGTGCCTCTTCTTCTTCATCCTCCCAGCGGGACAGCAGACAGGTAAGTGAAAGAATGCTATACTACTTACTCGCATTTAAGATGCCATTTCACTATAATTTCTTCACCGCGACAGCAACGCTCGGAGGTCAGCATACAAAAGCTTTCTTTGTAACATCAATAAAAATCCCCTACGGACCCTGTAATCTTCTGCTTTCTGCTGCTGCTTAAGAAAAGAGAAATATGCCAGGGATTTGGTGAATAAGGTGAATGCCAGGTGTGCTTCTGTACATAAGAAAGTCTGTTTACACCTACTATTAGAGCAGAACTAGATGTAATGGCTGGGGCTCAACTAATGAGTCCTGGCAGTGGAAGCCCCTGTGTATCCCTTGTGTCCCCAAAATTGGCTCTGAGAGGGGTTGGGAGAATTGCACGCTGGTTGGGGGGCAGGGAAGGGGATGGTGGAATTCTTGCACTGATGGAATGATCAGAAGACTGCCGCATTGAATTCCTCCCTATGTTGGCAACACATGACCACATCCACGTGTTTGCCAACAAGTGGAGGATGAGGAGACTCTTCGGAGAGCAGCAAAAAGAAAGAGAAGCGCTTTCCCCTTGCAAATTCACCTTGCCCATGACTTCCCCCACCAGCTACATTCATCTGGGCTTTTAGCTCTTTAACGAGGTTGGAATTCGCAGCCCCGATGGGGAACAGGGATAAATAAATCATTGGGAGGGCAGAAGACCTGGGCAGGTGTGCCTTAATGCCCATGGGTGACAGTTGGCTTTGTTATGTACTTTCCCCTCCTATATTTCCCCTTCTGTTTGCAAATTACAAGGAAGGAAATTCTCCTTGTAATTTTAAGTCTCATATTATTTGCTGAACTTAATTTCCTCCTACAGACACTTGGGGGGGGGAACAAAATAAAAAATAAAATGAATTCCTTCCAGTAGCACCTTAGAGACCAACTAAGTTTGTTCTTGGTATGAGCTTTTGTGTGCATGCACACTTCTTCAGATACACTGAAACAGAAGTCACCAGACCCTTATATATTGTGAGAGGGTGGGAGGGGTATTACTCAGAGGGGTGGTGGGAATGGGTGATAGGCTGATAGCTGTGGTGAACCTGTTGACAACTGTTAACAACTGCAATTAGTCTTACAGGAAAAAGCAAGGGGTGAGAAGGTTAAAAATAGCTTTGTCATGTATAATGAGATAAGAATCCAATGTCTTTATTCAGACCAGGTCTCTCCATGGTTTTAAGTTTGGTAATGAGTTGCAATTCAGTGAGATTAGCAACAGAATACATGCCTCTTCATTGCGCCTGTCGCCTGTTTCAACCGTACTGCTTGACTAGCCGCAAAACAGTTGCGGATTGGGCAATCACAATGAAACAGGAAGCTGGGTGGGAGCAAAGGACGCTTCGCTCCCATCTCCTTGGTCAGAAGGAGGATGAGAGATATCTGCTTATTAACCCTGCTTCCCCAAATGAGGAAGAGTGGCTTATCTCCAGCCCCCTGTTGTCTTATGCAGGGTGGGAGATAAGCTCCCAATTCTTCCCTAGAAGAAAGGGCGGCAGCTGAATGTAAAGGTATTAGATGAAACAGCGCAGCTAAACTCAACTCTCTATGACATTTCTGGGTTTTTAGAATTTGTATGAGCGAATTCCTACCTCACCTTCCTATCCAAAGATAGATAAAAATTGCTAATCTTAGAGCAAGAAACATGTGGTACTGCTGACATTCATTTGCACGTAAGGTGGTATTAAAGTGTAAAATACAGAAGGGTAGAAATTTCTGAATTATAAGGGTCAGTGGAAGAAAATTTGGTAAGTTGTCTCAAGGAATGGGGTGTTCTTCTATAAACTATGCCAGCCTTTGGTCTCTGGTTTGTATGCAGAAAATATACCTTCTGTGGCTTTGAATTGACTCCTCTTCTTTTTGTTTTAGAGTGGCCATGTGTTAGAGCGGGATTTTTCTACTGGAAGCACAGATCCGGTACTTGGCAAACAGTTGCTAGAAAATGAACCAGTAGCTGTATCTAAAGTAAGTAAAGTACACAGTGTCTGCACTAGAATTTGGTGTGCAAAACTTTTTCAATACATTGGCTTGGCTCAGTTTAGTTTGTTTATATAACTAATCATTGTAATTTTGTAAATACTGATCACATATGCGGATGGAAGATCGTTAGCTTTCAATCAATTCTCGATTGCCTAATCGATCACTTTCAATTTTTTAATCCTTGATTTTATTTTGAAGTATCTACAGTAATAAAGTGCAAGTGTCTCTGCGTCCAGTCCCTGTGTCAGTCCCTGTGTCCTACTGCGCATGTGCCCCACGGGCACAGGGATTGGAGCGCAGTGACTTCGGGCGGCCGGGCTGTTGAAGCGGCGGGTGCGCGCTCGCGTGGACTTACTTCTAAGCGGCGGCAGCCGTTACAAGTGGCGGCTGACTTGGCCTGCCGGGGCCTGGCTGGTGCCAGTGCCGCCGCCGCCGCGATGCGCCTCCTGCGCTGCCTGCTGAAGGGCCATTCGGTGCTGGCCGGGGCGCCCAAGTACATCGAGCACTTCAGCAAGTTCTCGCCGTCCCCGCTTTCCATGATGTTCTAGCGCCCATTAATTTAACGGGCTTAAAGTCTACTAGTGTAACAATAAAAGGTTTGCCATATGTAACAATTAAAAGAATGAAGGATAGTTTAGGCACAGTACCTATGTTATGATATGGCTGTCGCCAAAACTCCAAACAACACTATTCCTATGGACTGGCTCTCTGGTCTTCAAAACTCATGGTTTGCATACCACTAGTGGGTTGGAACCTGATCCGAGGTGGGTCGCAACAGGAGCACTACCATCATGCAAATATGTGGTAAACGATTAAGAAATGGGTCCTCAAATGCATGTTTGAGTTAAAAGTGGGTCTTGCATCTGAGAAGGTTTAGGATACCTCCACAATGAGTTTATATTCATTTATGAAATTTGTATACCACCCTTCATCTGAAGACCACAAGACAGTTCCAGTGCTTGCAGTAATACCCTGTGTGACTGCTGCTCAGCCACAAACTTGTGCCAGCAGCTTCTGTGTGCTTCCCTACCATAAATTTAAAGCACATGGCCTCCTTCACAGAATCCTGGGAACTGTAGCTTGTTAAGGGTGCTGGGAATTATAGCGCTCTGTGTGTGGGGTAAACTGCAGTTTCCAGGGTTGGGGGGGAAGCAATGACTGTTAAAGTGTTATAAATGTGCTTTGAATGAATGGTGTGAATGTGACCAACAAACCTCATGAAAGAACTGCTTTTTAGCAGATTAGATTATGATGTTCTTTTTAAAGAAGAAAACCAAGCTTTTACCCTTTGGATCTCATGAGAAAAGAGTGCATCTCGGGGCTAATTTTGTCAGTGAAGCCTTTTGAGAACAGCCTAGTGACTTTGCAGGCACATGCCGAGAAGTTCTTTTAACACTTACCCCTTGTTCTCCCTTCTTGTGAGCTTCTAGAAAGGGCATGTAATTTACAAAGCAGCATGAGACTGGAACAGTTTATGAAACGGCACCAAAGTTGAGCCAGCCAGACCGCTCTGTCTCCATCTGATCCATGCACACTGATTTGAAAGAGATCCCTTTGCAGAGTTGGGGAGAATAACATCGCTGCTGGGTCTTGACACAGTGCTGGGTAGCTGGCCTCAGAAGTCAAGTCTCACTGAGTTCAGTGGGACTTATTTTTATAGAAATGAACATTGGATTGCAGCCTTAATGGTTTGAAGATATGGCTCATACCAGAGGTGGATTTAGGAGAATGTGACCGATATGGTCGCACTGGGCTCACAGCCTTGGGGGTGCTGCAACTATGATTTAGAATGGAGTAGGGCATGTTAGTGCATAGCTGTCAACTTTCAGATTTGAAAATAAGGGATGCCGCGAGGGTGGTGCAATGGCACCAAGTAACCTCGCCACTCTGCGCTCCAGAGGCTGCGCGCGAACGGGTGAGCGAAAGAGCGAGCACGTAGACGGCAGGCAGGCTGTCTGTCTGGTTGGGCGTGAGGGTTTGGCTGCACAAGGCATGCAGTTGGTCTCAGACTCCTTATTGGCAGCCGAGCAACGCAGCTGAGGAGCCTCCCTGGCTGGCAGGGAGGGAGAGGAGCTGCTTCCTTTGAAATCCGGGAAATTTAAGGGATATCAACAATCCGGGATAGCAGCGGGAAACGGCATTGGAATAAGGAAGTTTCCCGCAAAAAAAGGGAGGGTTGACAGCTATGATGTTAGTGTGTGAGCTCCAACTCTTGGGGTTCCTTTGTCTCAGCAGATTTACTCAGAAAGTCTTCCCGCGTCTTCGCAGCAGCAGCAGCCCAGCCCTCTCTTGGTGAATTCCTGTGACAGGAATAAACACCTCACCCATGCAGTTCTTCTCTAAAGTCTTTATTATTTGCATTACAAGTTGCACAACGCTACTGGTCTACATATAAAATAAGAAACAGAACTATATACAGATCTCTGCTCCCTTCATCCATCGGGACAGAGAGACAGGTTCACAGACTTCCACATATTCTGGCAGCCTCAATGACCAACCCTTGACTGCCTCACACTCAACTGCATCTCTCCAGACATCTGTTGCTGGGGAGAATTCTTGTTGCTAAGTTGATGTTTTAGGCGCACCTCAAGGATGCTCTTCAAGGCCCTGTTTAAAGACTCGTTTGAAGTTTATTTTGGCAATATAGGCACAATATAACCAACAGGGCACTGGATTTTGGCACCACACAGGGCACCAATGAAATTTGAGACCCGAAGATCTGCCACTGCTCATACAACACAGTGCAAGTGTTTCAAGATAATATTGAACTCACAGAATTTGTTGGTGTTTTTCCTCCACTCTTCTTCCTTCAGGAGCCAGACAGCTGGGAAATTATAGAAGGCCTCAAAATTGGGCAGACCAATGTCCAGAAGCCAGATAAACATGAAGGGTTCATGCTGAAGAAGAGGAAATGGCCTTTGAAAGGTTGGCACAAGGTAAGGCATCCATAAACATCTTAGATGACCATTACTATAGATTAAAAAGCAAAGGGTCGTTATCATATGTGACAGATTGATATGCTCCAGAATCAGCCAATACCTGTTTTCACGCTAAAGGATTGTATTTGCATATTTATCTTATTAGCTACATTGGCTTTAGTATTGCTATTACGCAGTTGCAGTTCTCGTGGCTGAGACACTTGCTGGTATTGCTAGGAAGCTATTAAGAGTTTATCTGCCTTTTCTCATATGTGCATTGTTTAGTCAGGATACTTAACTCCAGAAAACTGGGAGATGGTAATCCCTTGATGAATTCAGTGGATGACTTAAGGAAGACCAAACTAGACATTCAATGCGGCATTCTTCCAACACTGTTTTTTACAGCCTCATGAGTCCGTGTTGAGGGGAGAAACAATGAGAGGATATGCTTGACCCTTTCCGCTCTCGCTGTTGTTTCATTCAAATCGTGCCCCGCTGTTTTATGCAGGGGAAAAGCAACTGGGTAAGGGGAAATTGTGAGAACAGCCAGAGAGCACAAGATTAAGCATACACAAACACTCTCTTTTTTGAGGGCACTGCTCCTAATTGCAATCTCTCATAGTGGCTCTGAGAGAGAGAGAGAGAGAGAGAGAGAGAGAGAGAGGGAGAGAGAGAGAGAGAGAGAGGAGGGAAGGTAACAGTGGGAGCTGTATGCAGGTATTTTGCTTGCCGTTAGGTCATCTCCATTATAGTTTGGACTTCAAGGCCAGTGTTTTAGATGGGGCATGGCAGTCGGTGGTGGGTTGTAAAACATGGGTGGGTTACCTTCTTCAGCCCAAGAGCTGCATTTCTTCATGAGCAACTTTACAGGGCAACTTGCCAGTGGTAGATGGAGTCAGAGGTGTGGGTAGAGCATATTTCAAGGACGCATTCCAGCCAGACAAAAGCACTTGAGTTGAGAGTAGAGCAGGGCTGAGGAGGAGATGACATGTAGGCTGGGAACAGTCCTGAGAGCCGGATTAAAAGGCACAGAGTCCTGTGTTCAACTCCTGGGCCCCAGGTTCCTGTAAGGCATACAAAGTTTAGTGGCTAAGGGGGTCCTCATATCCAGGCTACGGAATGGAAGCAAGATGTCTTGTCAGCATGGTTTCTGCTATGTGCTCGTTATTTGGTAACCACGAGGAACAGACATTTGTCTTCGTTAGATATATTATTTTACATATTCCAGATTTTATTTGACCTCTTACAAATTGTTCCCCCCCCCCCCCCGTAGCGCTTTTTTGTCCTGGATAACGGAATGTTGAAATATTCAAAGTCGCCAATTGATGTAAGTAATACTAGAGCATTTTTTTTAAAGGTAATATTATAATATTATGAAAATCCAATATTATAATTAATATTTCCTTTGATGATGATTGATGCAGAAAGAAAGGAGAAGAGAAGAATGTTTTGTTTGGAGAAGGACTATCATTTAATTTTATTTTCTGCAGCTTTTAGCGTGTAGTCTATAGCAAGCAGAGATTCTAATATATGTTAATGTAGCATATGAAATGCAGCCTCTTTTAGAATTATCCATGGATAATGTGTTTATTAGGAAATCAAAGGGCAATGCATTCCTATCTTCATGACGCTCTTTCCAGAAAAATGATGTTTTTGTTTTCTCCCCACCCTTCCCCAACTTTCTTTGCCTCTGCACATCTAAAAATATTTTCTGATGTTTCTGACCTAGTAAACAACATATTTCAATTGGGCACCATGAATTTTATTGTACGGGTTTTATCTTTTTTTAACGTTGTAAGCCGCTTTGATATATATTTTTATGATTTAGTGGTATAAATATACTTAAATAAATAAATGACCTTATTTTTCCCAGCTCATTGGCAATGTTTTCATTTTTATTTTTCAGACTCAGAAAGGAAAGGTTCACGGGAGCATAGATGTTGGCTTATCAGTTATGTCGATTAAAAAGAAAGCTCGGAGGATAGACCTTGACACTGAAGAGCATATTTACCATTTGAAAGTAAGTAATGTCTCCCATTTAAGTTTCTTTCCAATTTGAAACAGTCAGATACTATTACTGAGCTCCCCGTTCTCACTAGGTAAAATCCCAGGACTCGTTTGATGCTTGGGTATCGAGGCTACGCCACCACAGGTTATACCGTCAGAACGAGATTGTACGATCACCACGAGATGCCGGATTGCACATATTCCCTTCAGCGTCAACTACTGAATCTTCACCAGCTGCTAATGTTGCTGCCCTGGAGGCCAAGGTATAAAACGTCCCTAATCTGAAGATCTCCATCTTGATGTTTATAATACCGTATTTTCCGGCGTACAAGGCGACTGGGGGTATAAGACGACCCCCAACTTTTCAAGTTAAAATACAGAGTTTGGGATAAACTCGCTGTATAAGGCTACCCCTCTTCCAACCACACACTGCTGCTGCCCAGGCCTCCGCTGCTCCCGCCGCCGGGGCCCAGGCCTCCCATCTCGCACAGCAGCCCTTTGCGCTCACCGCCCACGCCCAGCCCGGGCTCCATGGCGACTGAGGCGGCGGCGGCTGGAGTGGCGGGGAGAGCCTCCTGTCTCGCCGCACAGCAGCCCTTTGCGCTCACCGCCCACGCCCAGCCCGGGCTCCATGGCGACTGAGGCGGCGGCGGCTGGAGTGGCGGGGAGAGCCTCCCGTCTCGCCGCACAGCAGCCCTTCGCGCTCACCGCCCACGCCCAGCCCGGGCTCCATGGCGGCTGAGGCGGCCGCGGCTGGAGTGGCGGGGAGAGCCTCCCGTCTCGCCGCACAGCAGCCCTTCGCGCTCACCGCCCACGCCCAGCCCGGGCTCCATGGTGGCTGAGGCGGCGGCTGGAGTGGCGGGGAGAACCTCCCGTCTCGCTGCACAGCAGCCTGTTGCGCTCCATGGCGCCTGAGGTGGCGCACGCACGCAGCCATTGGTGGGGCGCAACCCCGAGTCGCGTCGTGTGATGTCACCGGCGTCGCAGGCCGGGCCAGAAAGACTATACCCGGCGTACAAGACGACCCCCGACTTTGGAGAAGATTTTCCTGCATTAAAAAGTCGTCTTGTACGCCGGAAAATACGGTACTTGTTTAATAATCCACCACATTTTCTAACCGTTGCCGTCCGTTAGGAAATGTGTGCCATGTGTGCCATTATTGATAGCACTAGTGAAGTGAAGAGAAGAGGAAGCTGAATAACTGAATACTCCCTGCTTTTACCACTTCTGCTGAACTGCTTGCTATTGATGTTTTATTTGGACTAGAGAATAGAATAGAATAGAATAGAATAGAATATTTTATTGTCATTGTCCCCTTCGGGAACAACGAAATTACTTGGCTGCTCCATCCACCCAGATAGGGCACTCCACTCAAAAACAAAACAACTACAAAAACACTGATTAAAACCATACACACTGATTAAAAACCATACACACTAATTAAAATATAACTGGTAAGAGTAGAAGGGGCTCCCAAACTGTGGTCCACCAGTGGACCGCAAGCTTGAGGCAGGTTGTTTGCGGCATGTTCATATTTGATATACATAATCATTTTTAATTGTATTTTTTGTGCTTATTTCGTTCCATACATTGTATTTTATTGTATCACATTTTTAATACTGTGGAATGCAAGTTGTATTACAATAAAATACATTATAAGAAATAAAGGACACAATAAAAATACAATTAAAAACAATGTAGCACCCAGCACAGTGCATTACAATTGTTACAACAGGCAGAAAAACCAAGACCACCATCAATTTTCAAGTAGACCGTGGTGGTGGGGAGTTTGTGAGCCACTGGTCTAAGGTGCTGAATTCATACATGCCTCCTTTCAAACGGGATATCATTTGTTTCTTGTCTGATGGTTTGATTTTAGCACAGGCCATTTTTCTCCCGGTATTCAGTACAGTAATACAATTTTTGAATCTTTGGGGTTTTTTTTAGGTCGCACAGAATAATTTCCCATGGCAGCCATCCATCACCTGCAGCAATAGCCTCCCTGCAACGTGTACCACTGGCCAAAGTAAAGTAGTTGCTTGGTTGCAAGACTCCGAGGAGATGGACAGGTGTGCAGAAGGTCAGTCTCTAGTCAAGCTTCTTTCCTTCCATTTATAGGTACTCAGATTCTGGCTAATAGATAGTTCCCATGTAGTATTCATATTTCCCTATCTACAATCATTGGGTGGATTTACTGTTTTTTGCTAATACGTAGTTTTTGTTTTTATGTTGTAAACCACTCTGTGCTTTTCGGATGAAGGGCAGCATATGAATTTAATAGCCAATACAATAAAAAAATAAATAAGGGGTACTATCTCAGGGCAATCTGTTGGTACTTCTGGTCACAATGAATCCTGCCTATGGTGGCTTTCAGGTTAAAAATGGAGATTAACGTTGTTTGGCACTAACCTTTTTCTAAATCTGTCTAGTTTGTGTCAAGGTTATCTGCCATCATTCCTAGGTAACAAGACCTGTGCTCGGGGCTGATGGGAGTTGTAGTCCAACAACAGCTGGGGACCCAAAGTTTGGTCTAGAATAGATAATGGATAGCCAACTTATTGAGCCCATAGCGCAGGACATGTTCCCTTGGCTAAGCTGATCTGAGGCTGGATTCCACTAACCAAGATGTCACAGCAGCTTCAGGGACGATAACACATATTCCCATCCCCCTTACAATACTCAATACATTGACAGTTAACAGAAAATGGAGATTTAACCAACCAATATTCTGAGTGCTTTTTATCTGATGAAGATGAGTCATGGCAGAGGTATGGCTACTTGCTGGCCATTATGGCAGCATATTGAACTGCTGATCTTTATAAAACAGCTAATCAAGATTTGGGGGGGGGGGGGAATTGCCTAGCCCAACCAAAATCCAGTGCAATAATTTAAAGGAATTGGCGAGAAATGTGATTTTAGCTTTCTTTTGCCTAATTATTTACATCCAGCATATTGGGTTGTATTCAAGTAACTTTTATTCAGAGTATACCTTATGAAATTAAGGGTGTGTGTTTGTGCTACTATATTGATAATCTAATCCTATTTAAGGTATGAGATACCACAGAAAAAATAAAATCTTGACCAAGGTAACTAATGTACATTTTTGAATATAATTTGTGACAGACCTTGCACACTGCCAGTCAAACCTTGTGGAACTCAGTAAAATTCTTCAAAACTTAGAAATACTTCAGAGGACTCAGTCAGCTCCAAATTTCACGGATATGCAGGTAAGTAAGTTTTGAAATCCAAATTTAAAAAACGGATGTGTTTTGTTACAGAAAACATGGTTCCTAGAGGAAACCAATTGTCAGCCTGAAAAGTTTAGAAACTCTCTAGTCAATTATGAAATATCCAAGCATGGGCAGAATAACTTGTTGCTATAATCCAGTTCTGTGAGGATTGTAAATACTGCAACCAATACAATTTTTCATAACTTTTGTTCCATAAGATACTTTGTTCTAGTAATTTAATATTCAGTTGTTTGTTTTTGTTTCGCATTACTGAGTGTCATATGGAAGCAAGGATACTTTCACTGAATTTAGGCAGAAAAGGCTAAAGTAAATGATTGTATTCCAAAGTTAGTTTGCTTTTAAATTTGTTTTTAAAAGACACATTGTTTGCTTTTTATGGAGAGCCTGGGTTACCATTCTTACCATATTTTTATTTGCTGAAAACTAACACCAAGATTCTTGTTACTAACTTTTCCAGTATTGTCTCTGTTGGTTGGTTGTATGAGCTTTTAACACAATGCTCTGTTGCTTTTAACTATTTTGTGATGTAGGCTAATTGTGTAGATAAGAAAGACAAGCGTGTCACAAGAAGATGGAGAACAAAAAGTGTCAGCAAAGATACTAAAATACAGCTTCAGGTACTGAGTTCATGTTTTCAATTTTCACCACAGTTTTAGATAAAAGATGCCTCTGAATTGTTGAAGCACTGGCCTTTTCATTCTTGAAAGTTTTTCTTGAAATATTTTCTGGAAGAAGAAACCAGTGATTTAACAAAAGGGTACACTTGACAAATCAAGCTTTTTGGGTAATGTAGCACCCTCAAACAATCTGTGCTTGTTTCTGTGCTGTTCTTTACATTTTTTTCTGTGTCATTGGTAGTAACATCTGTTGTCTGAAGTGCTAACTAGATGCAGAGTGTTTTGTATAACAAACTTTTGTTTTTTATTTCTTTTTTGCAGTGGAGGGTCCATGTTTGTTGAATTAAGTGTTCAATTTTACCAGACTTTATTCTTTTAAAAGTCAGCCAGTTTCTTTCTTTCTTTCTTTCTTTCTTTCTTTCTTTCTTTCTTTCTTTCTTTCTTTCTTTCTTTCTTTCTCTCTCTGTCTCTCTCTCTCTCTCTCTCTCTCCTCCTCTCTTCCTCTCTTCCTCTCTTCCTCCCACCCCCTTTCTCTGGGCTGTAATGAAAAAGTGACTCATTGAGAGGAAATTTCCAGAGAATGTTCCAAAGTCTCAGAAACTCTAAAGCAACGGTGGGGAACCTGCCACCCTCCATATGTTACTAGACTACAATTTCCATCCTCCCAACAAAATCCCCACCTCAGGTCTAAAGCCCCAGAATCTGGTCAGTCTGCCTTCTGACCATCCTTCCTTTTCAAATAATTTTCTAGAGGCTTTAATCCAGAGGTGTGTGCAAATGACCCTCAAACTCCTGGATTGCTTTAGAAGTTTGGACACAGAGTTTTGCACAGGCAGTCAATAGTCGGGTTCATTGCTTTCCAATGCGACCAGAAAAGATAAGGACACAAGAGGTTATAACAAGAAGAGGTGCTGCAACATTTTAAAACTGCATTTTCCATGTTGTAAAGTTTGCAGCTCTTGGTATGTTTATCTATAATTAGGTACCTTTTTTTTAGAGAGAGAATTCGTATTTTTCATTAGTTCTTACTACATCCTTGTGAGATTCACACGCTGCTGGAGTATTAAAATATTCTCTCTCTCTCTCTCTCTCTCTCTCTCTCTCTCTCTCTCAAAGAAGGAACACTGATAATTTGAAGGAAGTGCAAGTTGGTCAGAAAAGCTTGCAGCCAAATTTAAATTTCCTTATCTCTGCTCCAAGTCCTATGTTAACAGCTTCACGGGACCATTCTGACTTGCTAATGCTTGTTTTCATGTTGAATGAAATTAATTTGAAGGCCTGTTTAGCCTTAAAGAGAGGGAGGGAAGCAAAGGCCTTGGAAAGCCACGTGGAAAAAAACACCATATTGGTATATTCTGCCTGTGAACATAATGCTCTCTGTTACATGTGGCGTTCTGTTTCTCATGTATGGCTCACAAGAATCGAAAGAGAAGCTCCTGGTTATAATTGAGAGCCTAGTTAATCCGAACTTCTGAACCCAGGAGAGAGTGAATGAGTCTGTGGCTCTTGCATGCTCTCGCCTCTTCTTCCTGCCCTGTTCTTGGATAAAAAGGACTACCTGATCCTGCACATTATCAGCTTTACCTGTACCTGGGATATCCCAGAACTCCTATCTGTTCACTTCTTTTAATTGAGGGACAACTTGCCAAAGTAAAGCTAGGAGGATCAGGAGGTTTTTGCATGCTTAAGATTGCTCCCTCCGCCTGGGCTGAGAAAAGAATATCTCATACAAAGCCCTGAGCAAGCCTGAAATAAGGAAGGTTTTCAGAGCTTACCAGCAGAGGTGGGAGTTGTGGTGCATACTTTGTCCCCCCCATCTTCAGTTGCCCGTGGATATATACTGTATAGTTGTGTAGCTGCCTTCAGGAAAACCACTCAAAATGTTTTGTTTTTAAAAAGTTGGTTGTACCTTTGTGAAACTGCTTACTCTAGAGTGCCACTTGGATTTTAAATGACATGTTGAAGGGCTGTTATAAATCACTCCTTTTGCAAAAGTACAGCCTGCAGACAGTGATTTAAATAAGTGCTTGTCTGCCATCCTTGACATTGTTTTGGGAATAATGCAGAATATGTTGGAATGAATGAATGAATTATTAGGTCGATCATTCAAACAACAACAACAACAACAACACAGAAGTGAAGAGTTGAATGTTGAATAGCCAGTCTGGGTAAAACTTGTAGCATGAAATCCAGAACAGATTGCAATCTCAGGTGGCATAAAGTTTTATGCAGAGAAATACTTAGTTCCCAAACACCTTTAGTTAGCTTACAACGTCTAGTAGACCTGCGTGCTGAGAGAACAACATTCTGGGTGATTTATGCTACATTGAACCGTAATCAAAATTTTGGATTTTTGTCGTCTTTTCATCCCATAGCCTCCTGGTGTTTTTTTTTATTTGCATGCCAAATAACATGCATACATTATGGACATGCAGTTTTGGTTCACAACTATCAAATGCCACCAGGAACTTTTTAATAGCCAATTATTCTTAATGCATCTTGCACGTGTGTGAATAAGAAAAGCGTAGGCCCTAAATTCAACACAAAGGGATTGCAATGGCCTTAAGCAAGCATCGCTTTGTGCTGGATTTAGACCCCACACTATTTGATGCCCAAAAGTTTTCTGCTTCTTATTATTAGGACCAATTACTTCCCACATGTTTGCAAAAGAAGAATTGTCACATTATAGCAGCTGGGTAAGTGGTGCTGCAACGGTTTGTTCACCAAGCCCTCTAATTGTCAGTCAGTCTGTGTTGAACTGAGTTAGAAACCTACTCTGTGCAGCTGGCTAACTGGGGATGAGGTACACATAGCGGAGCAACTTGGTGACTCCCTTTTCCTTAGTTTTTCATCAGTTGCACTGCAGATTGGCCCCTTGTAGAAGTAAAACAGTTGGGAGAACATCCTCCTCTTTTTCTCTGACCGTCTTTCCTGAGTTCCCATCATCCTTTTCCCCTTCTTTCTGCTTCCCTGTTCTTTTCCCGTTCACTGTCAGGAAGGGACAGCACTGAAAGGCCAGTTCAGTACCGCACGGCGTCGCCAGAGACTAGCAGATGCAGTGGCTACAACAGTGAGTGGATTTAACAGTCAAGGCGCATAGAAGCTTTAAAGATGGGAAGCTACAGACATTGATGTAGATGTGCTGGTGGCGCTCATGACACTCCGGGGAGCATGGGAAGGGTGAGGTTGGAAGGCTAAGCTGTGTCACTTCTTCTTCTTTAAATGTTTGTGGGCTCACAAACCGTCTAACTTGTGCATGTTTACAGTGCAACCAAGTAAAAAGGGGGGAAAAACCAAACATTGTACAAAATCTAGCCAAACTTAAGCTCTTTCAGATCTAAATTATTCCAGCTTAAAATGTGTATGTTTAGCTGTATGTTTAGTGTGCAACCATTTTGGACACTGCTCCCTGAGCCGAAGTCTGGTTTTGGGTTGTTTTGTTTTTGTCTGCATGGTGCACTTTGCTATGTGCAAAAGAGTGAAAAGGAGTTCCCTCTGGTAGCGTGTCTTCACTGTTGATTAAAAGCAGTCTTGCCGCTGCTTTTTCATGGTGTGGTTATTTTTGGAGCCTTTACTCAGAGAACTCTAAAAGAAACAAAAACAGACCAATAACTGTGTTTAAGCTGTTTGCACATGCTTTTCTCTATATGCTGAGATTAATGACCATCCAGCCACTGTCCTTGAGCATCTAGGTGTGAAGAAAGAGTGAGAAATATCCAACAAGACAATTGACCTCCCAATTTCCTGTCCTTAGCAGAGTGAAAAGAGGGAGGATAGGAGCAGCCAATGAGAATTTGGGTTTTGAGGGAAATGGCTGCCCCATATCAATGCAGTGTGCAAGAGGAAATGAGAGCTTTAATTAAATTCTATTTAATTATTTTACTTAAGCTATCTTGTGGGACACTTCTGGATCAAAAGGTGGGGTAGAAATAATCAAACGAATAAAATATGCATAACAGGAGGCACCATGTATATAAAAAAGGATGAACTTTGGCAGAGAAATGATACATGAGAAACCATGCTAAGTGATGTCAGAGCCTTACTTTATCCTGTTAGTATACTTATTTATACTTATTTAGAATAAAATTTATAACCAGCTTTCTGACTCCATATGGAGGTGTCCAAAATGGCTGACAGCAAATATTTTAAAAAAGAATAAAATAGCAAACTAACAATAATAAAAATATCAAAGTATGACATATGCTTATACTATGCAGTATAACTAGGAAAGTGATTGTATATGTTTAAGGTTCTAATGCTCATTTGAGAGTAAGTATTTTTTTAAAAATCACTCAGAGGGTCTTACTTATGAGTAAAGATTCTTAGACTGGAAGAATCTTTGCACTGTAATTCTATTAAGTGACTGTTTTAATCAAGAAAGCAGAAGAGAAGTACAGTAGTTACCAGGTCCATAAATAAATTCAGTCATGCTATATTATTTTGCATAAGTTTTATTTATGTTCCATAATCTCAAAAAGTCATATTACTGCCACACCAATTGTATTTTTATTTTATTTTAAAGCAGTTAGATTTCTGGTGGAAGAAAAATTTAAGTAAATAAATCAAAGTGTGTATTATTTGGCCTCTTTGAAGAGTTGGAATAGCAGAATGTTCACCTAATTCAGTAGTTCAAATGAAAGTAGACGTATTTACTTCAGCCTATGGTGACATGATTGCATAAGGTTGACACAATGAATTTGAGTTGTCAGGAAATGAGGATACCTGAGAGTTGGCTAGCAAGAGGTCCTTGATATTTCATTGAAATAACAAATTGCCACTCAAGCCAAATTGCACGTTGACGGAAAGTGATGTTAATATTCAAGGGATGAACACATTTATTTTAATTTACCACCCACTCTTTGCATACTATGCCAGGATAGCATTCAGATAAATGAATAAAACAGTACAATAAAATGATACAACCACCACCACCCCAGCAACACTCAATCCATAAACCACACTGAATCATAACTAACTCTTAAAACCATCTATTGAACATGCTAGGATGTCTGGACAAATCAAAAGTGCCTCTGCCTGGTGCCAGAAATATATCAGAGTTGGCTTCAGGCAATGTTTCCATGGGAAGAACATCCCCAATATATGGCATTAGAACTACGAAGGTCCCTTCTCCAATCACTAAACTCAACTTCTGTTGGCAGTAGGACTCGGGGGACAACCTCTGGTGAAAAAAAGCAAGCTCAGGCAATCTTGTGGGGTAGAAGGTGGGTGGTTCTTTGGGTAACCAGGCCAATTTAGGGCTTTATAGGTAACAACCAACGCTTCAGTTGAGCCCAGAATCACATACCAGTGGTCATTTAGAAGGGAGTGCTAATACTAGAGATGAATCAGCTTTTCAGGAATGAATGTGCATATACAACTGTGCTACTTAAAAAAAATGAAACCAATTATCAGAGCAGGCTACTGCACCAAGGCAAAAATGCTGTGAAAATCTATCTGAAAATTGAGCTTGCGAAAGATGGTAAACAAATGAGAAAAGGAGTGTAGAGGCGGAAGCAGAGCTGAACAGGACACCTGGGAAGCATTCTTTAGGTGGATAGGTAATATGGAGTGGGAGATTAAGGCGGTAACTGTAGCTTTAAGGTATCCCCTGGGTAAATAGATAATGGCTGTACATGACAAAATTGTAGTGGATCCACTTTGAGATGGGGGGAGGGGGAGAGAGAATAGCAGAATAGTTGATTGTTATGGAAGGCAGTGCTGCAACTGAGAAAGGTGCAGCCATGTTGTGAATGGCAAGCATGTACCTAATACCACACATACATATGTATGCACCCTCAAATTATAATATGTGTATCTTTCAGGCCTACTGGAGCCAAGGTTTTACCCACCTCAGCTTGAAAGTATAAGGCTGAGAACAGCTTTCCTCATACACCAGGTGTGGTGAACCACTGGCCTTCCGGATGTTGTTGAATTATAACTCCCATCATCTGGAGGGCCACACCTGTGATTCACAGTGTCTATATTCAGTTGATCGAATCTTTGCTTAACAAGCTGAGATCTAAAACTAAGACTCCTGCTTATCACACGAGCCAAGAAACAAACCAGGAAGCCCCAGTTAATCAGGGAACCAGAGCTTTTTATGTCCAAACTGGAAAACTATGCTGAATACTTTCCAAATGAAACATGATATGGTTTAAAGTTAACTTAACAAGCCAAGATTTGATTGTCCTAATACTGCCAGCATTGTATATTTCTCACATACTTTTCCCCCCTATTTCTTTCCAAATTTGCTGTTGAATTTAATTGTCAAAATCTTTTGGCCTCTATTTTGAGTCCCAATTTACCACATTAACTCTCGGATTTAAAGCAATTGCGTAATGCTCTCTAGCCACACCCTCATTCCAGATGTTTGGTCTAATTTCCAGATGCTATACAAAAAAAATATTATTTGCCTCTGTCTCTCATGGTTGGAAGGGAGGTTACTATGGTAATCTGAATGACTACCGTAGTATTTGGGCTTTGCTTTTTTGTTAAACACTTGGAGGTAAAGCAATCCATATATCCCCTGCACATTGACCATCATTATTAAATAGAAACGAGGCACCAATAGCCTCTCCCTCATGTGATTAAATTCATTTCAGATGTTCCAGTATTTGCATTCATTCATTTTTGAAAATTCATGTACATTAGCTGGGGTCTAAGGTGCCTCTTAGATGTGTGTACGTGCTTTGTTGACAAATGGGAACTTTCCTGGTTTTTCATCCTATCAACACATCCTTGAGTAACATAGAATGCCACTTTCAAAGTTTCTTTCAGCATGGGGAGCAAATGGCTGACTAGCAGCGAGTGCTTCCTTTACAGAAGGACCTGCAACAGCTCCTCCTACCACCCCTTTGCATCCTGGGTTTTGGCAGCCAGTGTAAAACAAAATTAGAATCTCGCATTTGGAGCAGAAATATTTCTTTTTATAGAACCCCACCAGGGATCAAATGCGTGAGCTTCCTAGTGTTTGTCCCCTCCCGCACCGCTCTCAGCAGAGTTGTTCATGCAATAATGGCAGCTGCTTCCTCAGATCCCACTGCCACCTTGAGAGAACAGCATACCTTCTGTGACCTTAGCTTTCCATCTTATGAGTGCCTTCCCTTGCACACTGGCTTATAGAGTTGGTCTTTCAGAAACTGCCACTTTAAAAGACTGAAAGTAGATTAAGATTTCCCTTCCTAGTTTATCTCTTTCTAGGTTCTCCCTTGAGCTCCCCCCCCCCACAGTTTATAGCTAGATCAGCTCCTAGGTTGCTGCTGTTGGTTTCAGCCATAATAATCATTATGAAGGGTGCTAGCCAATCATAGCTGTCAACCCTCCCTTTTTTTGTGGGAAACTTCCTTATTCCAATGCCGTTTCCCGCTGCTATCCTGGATTGTTGATATCCCTTAAATTTCCCGGATTTCAAAGGAAGCAGCTCCTCTCCCTCCCTGCCGGCCAGGGAGGCTCCTCAGCTGCGTTGCTCGGCTGCCAATAAGGAGTCTGAGACCAACTGGGGGCGGAGCTTGCATGCCTTGTGCAGCCAGACCCTCACGCCCAACCAGACAGACAGCCTGCCTGCCGTCTACACGCTCGCTCTTTCGCTCACCCGTTCGCGCGCAGCCTCTGGAGCGCAGGGTGGCGAGGCTACTTGGTGCCATTGTACCGCCCTCGCGGCATCCCTTATTTTCAAATCCGAAAGTTGACAGCTATGCATCCAATTGTGTTCTCATGCCTGTGCACCAGACTTCTGTTTGTGCAAGCAATACTTCCTCTTCCTTTCCTGCACACCCTCAAAATATGTTCTAGAGGGTTGGGGACCCTCTGGAGCAGATTTCGGCTGCAGTGTGGAGGATAGGATGGGGAATGTCCGGGTTCCTGAAAGAACTGGAGAAAATTGTATTCTAAGAAGTTCCCACTGGTTAGGGCCAATGAATCCATTGCCTGTTGAAATGTAAAGTAATATGACTTTTTATGCTGCTGAACTATTTGGACAACAATGTAATTTAACATTTGACTTTATATTCAAGTACCGAATTGGGTTGCAAGTTCGTTCACAAAAATGCTTGAACATTGGGCCGCGGAATGCACCTAAGGCTGAATGCATTTTATCTTGCATGTCATAATTGAATAGTTCATATATTATTTTTTAAAAGCACTGCAGATGTGTGCATGATGCTTATATGTTTGTGTGTATTCTGTGTACCGGTAATAAAAAAACAGCAATGTTTAGAAAACGCACGCGCGCGCGCGCGCACACACACACACACACACACATTTCTTAGAAGGGACTGAAAAGTGGAGGTGGTATAATAAATTGTGTCTTGAAGGCATGATTCAAGATTGTCTCTCTGTGCCTTGTATGCACACAATGTCTTTTTGTGCAATGTGTAGATAAATACAACAAATTAAATTGACATTCTACATTAAAAGACAGGTACCCAATGCATCTAACTTCACATTTTGTGATTTGTAGATGTACTAATGCAATATATTATATATCCATTTCCCGATGTACCAGCACTTTCATAAATCTGTTCATAGTTCTTCTTTGGCAATGTTTAGCCATATTTTTAGTTTGCTGGAGAAAATAGTACTGTTTAAATCTTCTTTTTTTCACAGTAGCTGCTAATACATTCTTCATACATGTTTGGAAGGCCAGACTACAAATTTAGTAAAGTTTTCTCTCCTAAAATGCCTCCCTTCACTTTTCTGATTTCCACTGAATGGTTCTGGAAGACACTTGAAGCTCGATTATTTAATGTCTGACCCTGAATATATGGTTGGTTGTGTTTGGCATTACTTAGAAAGCACTGTTCCTTTTTTATGTTACAAGCTGTAACTGCAAGTTTGAATTGAAATCCTATTCCTCATAAATTGATGCTTATAACACATCAACATTGATTTCAGGGAAATTAAAAATATACCTCTTGGCAGCAGTGCCGTGACTCATAAATATTAAGCGCTATGGTAAAGTGAGAAAAGTCTTAGGGTGCTGTGCCAGATGTTCTGTGGAAGAAAGATACAGTCCCTTGTATCTGTTTCTTTCCAATTTAGGTTCCTTTCAGCACTACGATGTCTCCTGTTCGCCTGCATTCATCCAACCCTAACCTTTGTGCAGACATCGAATTTCAGTCTCCTCCAAGCCATGCATCTGACCCCCTGGAAAGCTCCACCGACTACCTGAAACTCCAAGAAGAGTTTTGCCTCATGGCACAGAAAGGTAATTGTATGCGTAACAGCAGCGTCTCGGTGGAAATAACCTTTGATACAGAGTAGGCTAGCTTTGGGCCAAGGCATTGTGTGTGTTGATTATTTCATTTGTGGGAGAAACTGAAACTAGCAAGCTGAATGCGCAGCTGCCGAAGGTTCCTCTCTTATCCTGTTAAAGTTCGGAAGATCCCTTGTGTTTCACTTTTCAACTATTTCAGCTGTGCTTCTCGGACGTCCTTTGCACACAGATGCAGTTGCATGGAAGTGATTTCTTGCAGTACGGGTATGAATTTTGCAAGTTTGCAAGGTGATGGCTTGCAATTTTTTTTCACCTGATCAGCACCCACTTTCTATGCCATGTTTTAAAATTCAAGCCAAAGATGTACAAGTTGTTGGCTCTTATAGTCTGAGTCTAAAAATTAAAGACTCCCCCCAAAAAATGTTTTTGCACTCTAAACCCTTTGAATTATCACAATGATAAATGACAGGAAAAATGGCCTGCCCTTAAGAAGTTTGGGGAATCATGTAGCATGGAGATATGCTGTAAAGAACAGAATATGAATACGCTTGACCTGAGTGGCTCATCCCCCCGTTCCCCCTATTTTGCAGGGTGTGTGAAAATACCCTGAATATTTGAGAAGTAGCTGTAGTCGATGAGAGAAAAATAGACTAAACTGATTCTGCACTCTGAGAGGAATAATAGCACCGTAGTCTCCACTGTGTACATAAGGACAAAACTCTAGCCATGGCTAATGGCCGTTTTTCATACGTGGTTATCCAACGTAGGGCATATGGAAGTTTGGAAGTGATAGGCTCGGCCCTGCAAAATCTGCATCTTGTTTCTGCAGCATTGGGAATTGCACTGTGCAAAATGTTCGCTGATACATATTTTTTGTAAGTTGCATGCAGAGGCCTGTGGTGTAGACCAGAGACGTTTCCGTTTTCTCCCCAGTACATTCTCTTCTGAAGTCTGCCTTCAACAGCATAGCGATAGAGAAGGAGAAGCTTAAGCAGATGGTTTCAGAACATGATTTCGCTGGACACAATACACAGTTAACGTGTCTCAGGCAATCCCTCTCGCAGGTATGATCTTACATGGCTATTTGCTACGTTTTCAGATGGTTGGTTTTGGAAATACTGGTGATTTGTAACTGTTGTTTGCCACAGGTGGCAAATGCCATTTGTGGCATTGCTTTCCACAAATGCCAGATAACTCTCTAAAAACAAATGACAAAATCAAATGTGACGATACTGATGAATTCCTGTCCTGATCTACCGTATACTTTCAAACATAATGGGGTTAGGGATTATGAAGAAGAAGAAAAATACAGATAAAGGCAACTTCTTGTCCAGATACTAGTTATTTTTTATTCTTCATTTATATTTTTAAAAAACAAAAAACAACAACCCAGATAAATATAGAAATAGAGCGTGGGATAGTATGCAAAATTGTACACTATTAATATCACATTACATTTTGAATTATTTTGTTCAATGCAGGGTATAATACAGGTTGAGGAGTCCAGTGTTGCATAATCACAAAGAAATTAGTCTGTGGATGCTGGTTCTGTTAGAAAAACTTGAATCAAATAAAAGATAACTTGTTTTCCCCACTTCAGGCTCAGTTCATCTTCAAGTATTTGTTTGCTCCTTCTATTGCATCACTTGCATGTCTATAGCTGTATAATTGAGCTTGCAGCAGGACTAACTTTATGGTCTTGGGACCCCAAGTATTATTCTAATTCTCATTTCAGCAAAACTGGATATATTAATGTTGGAGCAGCAGGATCCTGTGTGCTTGCCATCTTTGAGCTTGCCTCATCTTACAATAAAATCTACATCCACCCACCTCAGTTATGCATTATGTTCAATGAATGAAAGCAAGGCCCATCTCACTGACCCACTGTGGTAGCTTTATCCAGCTTTGTCCATATGTATGCACACAAACACGCAAGATAAATTCACAGTTTTCAGATCAGCTAACCAGACAGAACTCAATTCAGTCTTTGAAGAACTGCGCTTCTACCCAGTTTGCTTTCACTATGAAGCTTCATTGAGCTAAGGATTTGTGCACTAGAGTATAACTGAGAACTGCAGCATCAGATGAACTGCTTCACTTAACCAGGATAATGGTATTCTGTTGTTTAACCTCTGTTCTGGTCATCTTGCTCTCAGCAGTGTTCTGCTTCATACAATGTCGCCACCTTTTCTTGTTATGTCACCTGATGCCATGCTTAGTCTATGGTCTCCTTCAGTTGTCCTCTTTTTCTATGGTCTCCTTTGGTATCCAGAATAGATCTTTTTCTCTCCGTTGGGAAAAGATAGGCAGAGAACAAGTGGGGGGAGACAGCAGCTCATCGTATGCGTCATATGCTAATTATTGAGTCCATTTGGATTCTATTCTCTTGTCTTCTGTCTCTGTTTTATCTGCACAAGTGGCACTTTCTTTGGAGAGGACAGCTGCCAATATACTTGTTTCTAAAGAACCAGGAACACTGTCCTGTGCAAATTAATAGTAGTAGTGTCATGTGTTTGCAAAGTTTTCGTAATGAGAATTGAATTAAAATCTTGAAATGGCCAAACCATTTCCCCCCTTTTATTGTGCTTTAGCCAAGAACTTACTGTGCAAAGCATGCATTTTTGTTTCCAGTGTAGAATCCACTGGATTCCCAAGAATTCTAGCCTTCTCTTCTTATGAGGAGCTTATTTTCTGTAGAACTTAAAATCTCTCAGATTAGAAAAAGAAGCTTCCAGTTAGCACATCAAATTTTCATTCCTTACAAGTCTGTGTGTGTGCATGTGTGCGTCTTCACAGTCTCAGCTTCTTTGCACCTCCAGTACTGCTTTCCAAAATCTCATCAGTCCTTTTCCTGCTTTCTCACTGCTGTTGCTCCATATTTTGCTGTTGCAATACTTAAATTAGTACAGGTAGTGCTGTCTAAATTAAAGAGGTACATCTTCTGCTGGTGCTGAACGAAATTCATACCTAATGAATTAAACCTGATTTTTTAAAACAATCAAATTAAATATTAAATATATGGGAATTTTGCATACTTTACCTCATTTGCCGCTGTCTAAATTAAAGAGGTACATCTTCTGCTGGTGCTGAACGAAATTCATACCTAATGAATTAAACCTGATTTTTTAAAACAATCAAATTAAATATTAAATATATGGGAATTTTGCATACTTTACCTCATTTGCCGCAAACCTGCAGAGCTTTGACTTTCCGTGTTGCAGTACTTTCTTTTTGACTCGCAGCAAACGAATGCAGTTTAGTTGATTAATTGCTTTGTTTGCTTCTTCCTGCCTGTTTGCATAAGGGTTGGTGACTATTTGCCCAGTTTCATTAGACTGCAGGGGATGCAGGCAGTCGCCAGTCAAAGCAGAAAGCAGATAGGAACAGGACCTTGGACAGTTCCTAGGGGTGCTGCTAAGACAGCTACAGAGATAAAGCTGTTACCCTTTCAAGGAACTAGTGCCAGCTGATCAGATCTAGTGTCCTAGCTTCCACCTTCCTGGATAATCTGGCTCAATAAGGGCTCTTGCCTTATTTTGCAGAATTTGACTTCTGCATGACTGGAGGGGAAAAATGGTACGCAGAGGAGTCATCCTCTGATTAAGTCCATGGTAGAGAACTCTGTTTTATTGCTAGGTTCTCTAGAGCAGGTATTTCCAACCTTTTCTGACCCAGGATCCACTTTTAATCCAAACATGCATTTGGGGACCCATTTCTTAACCTTTTAGTGTACATTTTTGTGCTGGTAGCGCTCTTGTGGCAAACCACCAGTTGAAGACCAACGCTCCAGAGGTTCTCTTTCTGACGAAAAAGCCTGAACCTCATACCCATCTGATTCCTCCATTGCCTGCTGTAGGTTATGACATGAGTTGGGAAGTGTAAACTATTTCTGCTCCTTTATTACGTCTTCATTTATGTCAGTAATATGGAATGATATACTATGGACAGTACCGGTATCAGTGGTCTAGTGTTGAGATGCTAAAAGATTATAAGCATGACCCATTAACTTATCAGTATTGTTTATGCTGTGCGAGCTGCACAGAGTATTCAAGAGGAAAGACTGGTCTTGTTGGGTGACCTTAAATAAATGTAAAGGCTGAATCGTGCTTATTGAATTCAGAAGCAAATACAACAGCTTCAGTGGCGAAACATACAACCATCTCCTGTGAATGGTGCTTGTCTTCCAAATAATCAGGTTCCCCTGAAGCAAACACAACTAGGGTTTCTTCTTTCATTGTCTTATAGAATCTAACAAAGCAAGGAAAGGCTAAAGGTGTGTCTACTTTTCTGGCAGCCCAGTCCCATGCATATTTAGACAGTAAGTCCCACCAAGTAGCTGACGCCAAAGCAAAGGTGTGGGGGATTGTAATCTTGGGGCCAAACTCATGGAGATGTAGGAGCAGTTTCCACTTAAAAACAACAACACTGAAGTGTCACTATGGATGAGCTGTACATTTGATTGGAGGAGAGAGGAGGGGTTTATAATCCTTTCTCCATGTTCCTTTCCCACCATGTAAAATGATGTAGGAACCTAATATCTTTCCCTTCACCGATGGAAAAGAGGCTGGGCATTGGGTGGTAATTTTGACTAGAAAAATGTCTCAGAAGGAAAGGGCTAATCAGCCCCTCTTCTCCACTACTATTCGTATCTTATTCATAGCTCCTCATATGTATAAATTTAATAGATCACATTTATTCCACCTCTTGCCTTTGGCCGTAAACTTGTTTAAAGTGAGAAGGGATACAGACCTCTATCAAGGAATCCTTAGCGTAGGCCTACTCACCAAATTACCAGCCCTTTTTCTATGGAAGAAAGCCAGACTAGTTAAATGAGTTTAATTTGACTTAAGATAGGTAGTGGAAACATACCTAACCAGAACTGCTGGACATAATACTAACGGTTGAAGAAAGAAAGTTAGTTGCTTAGAAGTACCATCCATATAATATAACACTTCGGGTTCTGGCCCGAATATAGGGTACAGCAGTGGTTTGACTCTGCTTTGTGCTGTCTTGTACAATTGAAATTAAATATTTAATTTTTGTTATTTTAAGGCTATCAACCAGAATGCTGAACTAAGGAGTCGCTTGAACAGAATACATTCAGAGTCTGTTATTTGTGATCAGGTTGTCAGTGTAAATATTATCCCTAGTCCTGATGAGGTAAGACTTTGTCATTGCTCTAATGGACTTACAGTAGTCAAATCCCGCTAATTATCACTAATGACTAAATCATTCTCTTTGGCAAAGCTGGCAAGCAGTGGGTCAGGCTCATCTCAGAAAATTTTCCAGTAGCATTCATGAAAGTAACGAGCTGTAGTTCATGTGAGATTCCCTTTGGAAATCTGAGAAGTGGAAGGTTTGGTGTTAGCATTCAAAGAATATGAATTAGCCTTGTTTCTGGTGCATTTGTATTTAAGTAAGCAAGCAAGCAAGCAAGCAGCCAAGAATCCATAAGAAGAGTCTTGCTGGACCAGACTAGTTTAGTCACATGACCTTTTTCCCATAGTGCACTACTACCTCTGTTTCCTGGAAGGCCACATGCAGGACATGAGGGCAATAAACCTCACCCCCAGCCCAGCCCACCCCCAGCAACAGGTACTTAGAGGCAGATTGCATCTGATCCTAGGGCTGGCCTATAGCCTTCCCAACTGGTAGCCTTCTCCTCTATGAGTTTTCTTCACCCCCTTGTAAGGCTATCTGGCCTAGTGGCAATCACCACAAATCTTGAAGTAGCAAATTTCATAGGCTAACTATGTGTGATATGAAGAAGAACTTCCTTTTGTTGCTTTGGAAACTCTTGCGGGTCAAATTCATTTAATAACCTTGGGTTCTAGTGTTATGAGAGAGGGAGAAAGTCTTCTGACTATCCACCTTCTCCATATTGTGTATTTTAAAATAATAAACTTTTCACTCAGCTTCCCCCCCCCCAAAAAAAAAACCCCAATAGAAAGCCTAAAAAATTGTAAGCTTTCCTCACAGGGGAGTTGCTCCAGCTCTTATCATTTGGGTTGGTCTTTACCAATTCTACAAAAAATAAAAATAAAAATGTTTGAGGTGTCACGACCAGAATTGTACTCAGTATTTCAAGTATGACCGCGTCAAAGATTTGTACAAAGGCATTACAATATTCACATCCCCCCCGACACTTTCTTAATGATCTCTGGCATGGATTTTTAGCTTTTTCATAGCTGCTGCACACTGGGTCAACATTTTCATTGATCAATCTGCTACCACCCCAAGATCCTTTTCCCAGCCAGTCACATTCAGCTCAGACACCATCACTATATGTATGAACTTCAGGTTTTTTTGCCACAATGTTCATCTCTTTACATTTATTGACATTGGACCACATTTGCCATTATGTTACTCGTTCAACATTTTGTAGGCATCCTTTTTGGAGTTCTTTTGCAATCTATTTTTCTTTTCATCATCTTCAATAATTGGGGATAATTGCAAACTTGGAAAGTTCGTTGCTCACTCCTAACTCAGGATCATTGATGAACAAGTTGAAAAACACCAGTTCCATTTTGGGTGGCATTCCACTTCTTGCATCCCTCCATTGTGAGAATTACTCATGTATTCCTACTCTCCATCCCTGTTCTTCAATAAGTTACCAATCCTCACACTTCAGATATGGAAAGATGGAAGGGAAATACATTAGTCCACATGTACTGCCATTGTTAAGAACGCTAGTTATCCTATATAATAAAGAGCCTGTGTCCGTCCGTACCACTTTCCGTCCGTCAGAGGAAATCGGCACTGCGCGTGCGTTCCTGTGACAGAGGGATTGGAGGACGCACACCAATAGGAGCGGGGGCAGTGGCGCGAAGCGCCGCTGCCCTCAGCCTCCTCCTGCCGGCCATCTTATCGCGCTGCCGGGGTGCCCCTATCCGCCTGCGCTCACCCGCTGCCGCCACCTCCAAGGCTGCCCCCGCTCGGCAGGCTCTGGCTGCGGCTCCGGTGGGATGCGCGGCGCCCCGGCTCGCCGCCGGGCTCGCCCTGCCCAGGCCCTGGCCCTCCTTCCCCAACCGCCTCCCCACACCAACTCCGAGCACCGGTTCCCGCGCGGGGGCTCCAGGCGGAATTCTCCATGCCGCGCTGGGCGGGGAGGCGGGACGAAGGCGCCTCGAGGCTCCCCGCGCGAGGCAGCAGGCAGCAGGCGAAAGCGGCCCGCCCAGAAAGGAGCAGCGCCGCCGCCGCCGCGCCGGGCTGCAGCAGCGAAGAGCAGGCTTCAGCGCCTGCACAAAGGCGGGCGACGGCGCTTGCCGGCGCTGGAAGCGGAAGAGCCCCGCGGAGGAGCGCTGGCTGTAGGCTCTGTGGGAAAGGGGCGGCGCGGAGGTGGGCAGGCGCGGACGAGGTCTGCTGCCGGCTGCGCTACCCACCCGGGACGGACGGAGGGCCGGGACGGACGGAGGGGGCTCTTTTTCTCCTCAGGTTCCCGCTCCTCCATCTGTGTGTGTGTGTGTGTGAGAGAGAGAGAGAGAGCTTTCTAGCGCCTGTTTTCGTTAACAGGCTTAATTTACTAGTTCTTAATACTGCCTTGCTGAAATAGGTTAACTGAAGTTATGATTGCCCAGAATAACAAGCCCTATAACCAGTAGGAAAGCTTGCGTAGGGTCTGGTCTCTCTATTTCCAATCCTCCCTTAGCCTCTACTGAGCTCCAAAATGCTGGAGAATTCAGTTTCCAAGTGAGACAAAGCAGATGTCATTTAAACATATGAGGCACACCAGAAGATAATTCTTTCTGGTCTCACTGAACGCTCTGTATTTGATGATACTAAAGTTGCAGTGTCGCCTCACACACCCACACCCTTTTCCTTTATTTTTCACCATTTACCATTACCATGTGGTTTTCTGATGAATCCATTCTGCTTGGACAAAAATGGAAATTCCTTTCGGAGCCTCCTTCATTTGAAGTCAGCTTTATAGAATAGGAAACTGGCAGAAGAACCTTTGAAGTGTATTTATATAGTCAGATATAAGTGTGTGAGGCTACTGTATAAAAGTTGCTGAGTGCTACAAAGGCAGAGTGCCCTGAACCATTCTTGGAGTTCCAGGGCTTCTATAGCCACTGTCTTGTCTCTGGGTTAGTTGGAATGACCTTCCCCACGGTGCTATGCTCTTTCTTGTCCCTGTCTTGTAGTAGTAGCTTATTAACTGTGCGTAATGGGAGAGGATAGGGACGCGGGTGGCGCTGTGGTCTAAACCACAGAGCCTAGGGCTTGTCGATCAGAAGGTCGGCGGTTCGAATCCCCTTGACGGGGTGAGCTCCCATTGCTCGGTCCCAGCTCCTGGCAACCAAGCAGTTCGAAAGCACGTCAAAGTGCAAGTAGATAAATAGGTACCGCTCCAGCGGGAAGGTAAACGGCGTTTCCGTGCACTGCTCTGGTTTCGCCAGAAGCGGCTTAGTCATGCTGGCCACATGACCCGGAAGGTGTACGCTGGCTTCCTCGGCCAGTAAAGCAAGATGAGTGCCACAACCCCAGAGTCATCTGCGACTGGACCTAACGGTCAGGGGTCACTTTACCTTTAATGGGAGAGGATGAGCTTTGCTACAGGAGGGGGCTAAGGGAGATATGAGCTCCAGACCTGAACTAAGGAAAACATTTACATATTTTAAATTTGAAATAGAATCATAGAATTGTAGAGTTGGAAGGGTCATCTAGCCTGCAATGCAAGAATCTTTTGCCCAATGTGGGGCTTGAACTCACAACCCTGAGATTAAGAGCCCTCATACTCTACCAACTGAGCTATCCCTCAGGTAGTGAGTGGGCCATTCCTTCTGAGGAAATGGCACTGCACTGGATTGGTATTCATTTGGGGTACAGTAGAAAAGTGTGGGTAAGGGAACCTTTTTGACTGAAGGGTAAGGTAAAGAATGCTTCAGATAAATAGATGAGCTCCTTCCTCATGACAAAGACAGGTGGTGAGTGCCAAAAGGATTGTAGTCAAAATGGGACCACTGAGAAACAAGAAGAACGTATCAGCAGGTTCATTTGCTGAAGTACAAAAAACACCACCCTTTAAAAAACCCTCTAAGACAAAAAAACAACAACAACAACCCTGCAAGCAAACATAAAACAGCCTGACGAACACTGAGCATGTTCAGTATCCACAAAAGATAGAGACAGTTGCAAAAAAACAAAACAAAAAACTAGAACACAGTAGAATGCTAGGTTGAGAAGGAAGGAATGGTTCGAAACAGGAATAAGAACATTCCTTTTAATAGGGTATGATGAGCTGCAACATTTTGCTGCAGGTCACCCCTGTGTGTGCGTACGTGCAAACAAACAAGATCAGGCCTCAGGACATGAGAGCATTGAGCTAAAGCAGTCATGCAAGAAGCCTGAAGCTGAAGTATGCCAGCTGAGGGGTGGGCCTTCCTTCCCCATCAAACACAAGGTATCATTTCAGTGCTGGAAGATGCTGGGTTTTCCTGCAGCAGAGGAACAATCTTGAGGGAAGGCATTTCTCTCCATCCCCTGACACACACACACACACGAGTTATGAGAGTGCTAGCTGGAAAAGAAGTTGTTTGCGCTCCCCTTGCAAAATGGCTTATTTTCAACCTGAACTCTCTGTTTGCTAGAGCTTATTTTCCAAACCGGGAGGAAGGAGAGGCCATGCAGGGAAGAAGCAGGGCATCTGTCCAATAAAACATCTTGATTAGGGCATGCTCTTGCTTTTTCTCTGTCATGTGTGGGCATCTGGAGTTCATATGTGTGTGTTTTTTTTCTTTTTGCAGGCAGGTGAACAGATCCATGTCAGTCTCCCACTCTCCCAGCAGGTTTCTAATGAAAGCAGGCTCTCCATGTCGGAATCTGTCTCTGAATTCTTCGATGCGCAGGAGGTTCTTCTGTCTGCAAGCTCATCAGAAAACGAGGTTAGGCAGTGAAAGCCTGATTATTTCTTCTGCTGTGCCCTATATAATTATAATGCATTTGGGATCAAGTACTGAACTTCTGATCCTAATTCGGAAGGCTTGGACACGGACACACCAGTCTCCTGGTTCAAATCACACCTCAGCTATGAAGGTTAAGTTGCTGACTGTAGGCAAGACACTATCTCAAAATGAAATACGGTATGAGGATAATAATCCTAACCTATCACACAAAGTTCTAAGAATTAGGAGAAGCTCTTAGAACAATCTGACAGTTCCAAGAGTAGTCCCACTGATTTTAGTAGGGTTAATCTGGAGTAAAAGAGCTGCTTGTCACTTAATTGACTTGAGGCAGCAATTCGTGGCCCATTTGCTCCGCCTTCCTCCTATCGAAAGCAAGCAGCAGTGTTGTGGAATGAGGGACACGTAAATTGCTATCATTGCATTTCCCCCATCTTCCGTCCTTTGGAAGGAAGTATATTAGTAGCTCAGTTTTGACGCCCCCACCCACACTTGCACCCTGTTCATTCGCTTACTGGTTTTCCGTTTGCCATGGCAAGAAAATTGGTGAGGTGGGCCACATAGGGCCCTCAGCCACTCTCCCTGCAGCCCACCAAGCTGTGGGGAAAACTTGCCTACTCTTCCTACTGCCCAGTTAAATCAGCCATCAGCAGGGAAGAGAACTGTTTCCATGTTGCTAATTGCAGTGAGGAAAGTGTTCTTGTGTAGATCGGGGGGGGGGCACGTGTGTGTGTGTGTGTGTGTGTGTGTGAGAGAGAGAGAGAGAGAGAGAGAGAGAGAGAGAGAGAGAGATTTCAACCTCACCTCTTCAAAAAGGGTTATACAGTCATACCTCATGTTACGATCGCTGCGGGTTGCGTTCGTCACAGGATACGAACGCGCCGAACCCAGAAGTACTGGAACAGGTTACTTCCGGGTTTGGCACTTTGTGCATGCGCAGAAGCGCAAAATGACATCATGCACAGAAGCGCTGAATCGCGCCGTGCATATGCGCAGACGCAGCGCTTCAGGTTGCGCTCTGCTCATGTTGCGAACAGGCCTCCAGAATGGATCCTGTTCGCAACCAGAGGTACCACTGTACTGTATCCTGAAGCATCTGACTTCCCATGAATGATTGAGTGTGTGCTTGCCTGTGCATACAGCTGCTTGGGAGGCCGGTTGGGGGTAATTTAAATGGAGAACTAAGACATACATGTGTGACCCATGCACCTGTCTTTCCAAGAATGTATGTGAGCATGAGTTGGTTTAAGGTATGGCAGCGTGACTGGCTCCGGTCATGCTTTCTGGGATGCAGCCCCCAACCATCTACCCACCTGTGATATTGTGGAGCCAGAAAAAGTTACCCATCCCTTCTTTCAAACCATGGTTTGAAATGTGTTTGCAGAGAATGGTTTAGAGGCGTTCCCCCCCCCAAAAAAACAGGTGTGTTCCCCCTGTATATCATATTGACAGTGATAGGCTTACATGAGTCACCTGTATTCAATAGAACAGACACTCTTTGACCTACAGTCACTTCCAGTACAGCTTGTTCTTCAAAGAGGAAGATGGAGAGCTTATTTAGGCACGAGCTAAAAATGTATGATATTGTCCAAACGTGGGTTTCACAAGACTTGCACTCTTCAGCCTGATAACAACTCTAGGGTACATGCGTCACTGGGACTTGAATTTATGAAAACGTTTCTATTCAATGTTCCACTTGTTGTCTTCTTCCTCCTCCTCTTCTGATTCCATATACTTTTCATTTAAATCCCTTTGTTTTCTTCTTTAGGCTTCTGATGATGAGTCATACATCAGTGACGTGAGTGACAACATATCAGAGGACAACACCAGTGTTGCAGACAACATTTCTCGGCAATGTATGCAGGGTTTTGGTTTTTTTAAAAAAAGTTTTAGAAAATAAGTGTTCTTTTTAGGTGTGGTGCACATATAAATCGGAACACTCTCTGGATGCAACTCCAATCAGCAAGGGCCACTTTTACATTTTTATCCCTGTTAACTGTAGAATAGAACTCTTCTTTCCGTTTTAACTGGGAAGTTTTCCATTTGGCATATTTTCTCTTAACCCCCTTTTTCTGTTGGCATCCTATACCATGTTATATACCACCACAGGTCTCATTGAGCTCTCTTTTTGTTCCCTGCTCCTCCTCTCCTCTTTCTCTCTATTCCACACTTCTCAGTTACCCTTCTGCTTTTGTTTCTCAACCTGCACGTCTCTCAATTCAACCTTCTCTCTCTAACCATTAGCCCCTGTTTTCTTGAACATCATCCCTGCTTTAGATGCTCCCACAAAGAAGCTTCCTTCATGCAGTGGCTAACAACAACAACAGCAATTTTTTATTTATACCCCGCCCATCTGGCTGGGTTTCCCCAGCCACTCTGGGCGGCTTCCAGCAAAATATAAAATACAATGATTCATCAAATATCAAAAGCTTCCCTAAACAGATGGGGGAGGGGACTCCAGTTGGCCCATAGGCCTTAGGTTGTATGAGGTCTGCATTAAATGGAAGCTTGATCAAATTATATTGGATTGTATCCAGTGCTAGGTGAACTCAGAGTAGAGCCTCCTACAAACCTGCCTGGGTTTTGAGATCTTTGAGGGAAGCCCTTCTCTTCATCCCGCCACCCTCTCTGGCACGCTTGGTAGGGACATAAGAGAGGGCCTTCTTGGTGGCTGCTCCATACTTTGGAACTCTCTAAAGAAGCTAGACTGGCTCACTCCTTGTTATCGTTCCATCAGCAGTTTTGTTCCAACAGGCTTTTGGGGATCGACTGATTTTAAGGAAAGGGCTGGTGCTGTGCTGTGCTTTTTATTGTAATTATTTGTATGGTTTTAGTAGATTTTATTATATGTATATAGTTTTAATTCTTTCAATGTTTATAATTGTTTTCTTACAATGTTTTTTTTCTATGTTTTTAGTGGTTCTTTTTATCTGTAAACTGCCTTGAGTCCCGTCAGGGAAAAAGGTGGGGTATAAATAAATCTACAACAACAACCCTTTGAAATGAATGGGCCTAAGTTAGTCATGCCTATGAAAATCAGTGGGTTTACTCTTTTTTTTTTTTTGATACAAACTATTTTATTTTTCGTTTTTAAGTCAATGAATAGATTTCACATCCCTGCTGTTCTGCTGTTTTCCTTCCAGTACTTAATGATGAGCTGACCGGTGGTGCTTTCAGAAATGGACGGAGGACATGCCTACCGACCCCCTGCCCTGATACTAGTAATATCAACCTGTGGAACATTTTGAGGAACAATATTGGGAAGGATCTCTCGAAAGTATCCATGCCGGTAGAGCTAAACGAGCCTCTGAATACATTGCAACACCTTTGTGAGGAACTAGAATACAGTGAACTCTTGGACAAGGCTGCTGAATCAGATGACCCCTATGAACGAATGGTAATAAACCAGATGGAGCACACCATTGCATGTCCCTTGATGTGTTTATCCCTCTCCTAGAGCTCCGATATGGAATACATTTGTGCATTTCCCATTATTGTAACTTCACCTCTAACGTGAAAGCAGCTAGATGCTGATGCAGAGGATTTTTTTTTTTTACTTTTTATCCAACCTGTTGCTTTCGTTGTCGAAATTAATAATAATAATAATAATAATAATAATAATAATAATAATAATAATAATAATATATTATTTGTACCCCGCCCATCTGGCCGGCTCCCCCCAGCCGCTCTGGGTGGCTTCCAACAAACATTAAAATACATCAAAATGTCACAGATTAAAAACTTCCCTAAACAGGGCTGCCTTCGGGTATTTTCTAAATGTCATGTAGTTGTTTATCTCTTTGACCTTTAAAAAAATTAAAGAATTGTCCAGTTAGCACCTTACAGACCAACTAAGTTTGTTCTGGGTATGAGCTTTTGTTGGCGTACTTTCTTACAACCAGTTCAGATGGTCCTTGGCTGGCTATATGTCTGCAGATAACTGCTCACATAAGTGGAGCCTTGTAGGAGCAGTATAAATTCAGATGAATGAACTTGCATACGTGTTGTAGTGAGTCTTAGGGTCCAGTCTCACATTACCTTTGCGGTATGGAAGCTGCTCACGGGCATGCTTTTGGCAGGAGACCCAGATCATGTGGGAAGAGCCCATATTGTGTTTCCTCCCCCACCCCACCCCGCACCCCACTTCCTTGCTTTCCAAACGGGGCAATGCTAGTACTGTATGATGAAATAATATGAGGACGCTACAGTATGGGCTCCTCCCACATAGAATCGTAAGATCGTAGAGTTGGAAGGGACCGCAAGGGTCATCTGGTCCAACCCCCTGCAGTGCAGGAATCCACATTTTGCCCAGTGTGTGGCTTGAATCCGCAACCCTGAGATTAAGAGTCTCAGGCGCTACATGGTTTGAAACTTCTGACGTTACCTTCATAGTGTGGAAAGGGGTGACGCTACAGTAGCGGCCACACTGCTAAGGTAATGCAAGAAAAGGCACTTGGTGTACATAGCTTGTAGTGGGCAGCTTCTTGAGCGATTCTAAAGGGAAATAAGTAGTATTTAAAAAAAACAACAACACTAGAGCCTCTGTTGCAGAGAGTGATCCCTCACTTGTCTGTGTATCTATTTTGTCAGACCTGTGAATTCCAAAGCTGTCGCCACATCTCTATATTATCCTTTTCTGTGCAAGGCAGATAATGCCCTATATTCTGGCAATGAGCAAATCGCTGGGGAATTCCACTCTGCAAGCCCCGCTAGGAAAGCTTTTGCTCAAGACAACTTTCAAGATGGCATGAATAGCGGGGGGAAATTCCGGGCGGACTGCTTCCATTATATTCATATACACAGGAGTGGTGCTCCAGTTTCCGGGTCTGTGAAATAGACCAAATGGTAATATGAGATGATTCTCAATAGGCTTGTACAGATGACAAATCTCCAGAGATATGAAAGTACTCTTTGCTTTCTCTAATTGCATAAGACACATCAATTTCTGCCCCCTACTATCACCGATTAACTGGTGTTATCTTTTTTTTTTTGTCAGCACCTGAGGATGGTGCCTAATAAAACCCAAATGAAAATCCTCAGGATATCAATCTAGAGTAAAATTGCTTATATGGAAAAGGTGAGAGGATGCAAACTGGAAATGCAAAAATGAGAGTGCTAGCCCCCCCCCCCAGTAGATCCTTGTGTCACACACACACACACACACACACAAAACCACCCATGTTTTCCCATTAAGGGCTTTCCAGATTGCAATCCCCCCCCCACCATAATGGCCTTTGATCCCAATACAAAAATAGCA
The DNA here is from genome assembly GCA_034641385.1 of Darevskia mixta. Lineage (NCBI taxonomy): Eukaryota > Metazoa > Chordata > Lepidosauria > Squamata > Lacertidae > Darevskia > Darevskia mixta. Next base: position 2,474,992 of record JAWWNH010000133.1, on the reverse strand, counting down.
AATATATTCTTCATCTTTAAGCCTTTTTCCGACACTGTTTGCTTTGGGAACAGATTCGCATGGATATTATTGGCGTTCCTACCTTCCCACCACTTGGAGCATGACTTTCCCTGTCCTTTATTATGTTGGGACAGTGGCTATACTGCTATTGCAAGAACAGAGTTACTGTCTGCAATTGTAGCACTAGCGCCAGGGGTCAGCAACCTTTTTCAGCCGTGGGCCGGTCCACCATCCCTCAGACCATGTGGTGGGCCGGACTATATTTTGAAAAAAAAATAAAAATGAACGAATTCCTATGCCCCACAAATAACCCAGAGATGCATTTTAAATAAAAGGGCACATTCTACTCGTGTAAAAACACACTGATTCCCGGACCGTCCGTGGGCTGGATTGAGAAGGCGATTGGGCCACATCCAGCCCACAGACCTTAGGTTGCCTACCCCTGACTAACACCAAATGTGCTGTCATCACCCAGAAAAGGAAACACCCGTTTGCTTGCGCAGTCTCTCCAGTACTGTTTGGATATTGTTTCTCAAGTTTTTTTTCCTTTGTTTTAACTAGGTCCTTATTGCTGCCTTTGCAACTTCAGGATATGCCTCCACTTATTACAGAGCTGGAAGCAAGCCTTTTAACCCTGTGCTTGGTGAAACTTATGAATCTATTAGGGAAGACAAAGGATTTCGTTTTTTCTCAGAGCAGGTAAAATCTGTTCCAAAAGAGACCCTTAAATAGCACTGTAACTTTAATTTGTGATTTATTAGTTTATTTTGGTTGATGCATTTCATCTTATTTTCAGAATGTTTGCTGATATGAATCTAAATATATACCTTTTAAAACAGATCTGAAAATATATACCTTATTTGTTTTTCAAGCATTAGGTACAATTCAGCATTGTAAAGCTGAATCCAGTTTTGCAGAAATCATAGAATCCTAGAACTGTGGAGTTGTAAGGGAGCCTGATGGCCCAGCCCCTTGCAATGGTCCAAGTTTCTGGATAGCTCAGTTGGTTAGAGCGTGGTGCTGATAATGCCAAGGCCGCAGGTTTGATCCCCATATGGGACAGCTGCATATCCCTGCATTGCAGGGGGTTGAACTAGATCAGGCACCCCCAAACACGGCCCTCCAGATGTTTTGGGACTACAATTCCCATCATCCCTGACCACTGGTCCTGTTAGCTAGGGATGATGGGAGTTGTGGTTCCAAAACATCTGGAGGGCCGAGTTTGGGGATGCCTGAACTAGATGATCCTCAGGGTCCCTTCCACCTCTACATTTCTATGATTCTATGCCGGAATCTCAACTAGATCATACATGACACATCACCATCCAATCGCTGCTTAAAAACTCCGAAGGAAGGAGAGTCCACCATCTCTTGTGGGATCTGTTTCTATTGAACAGCTCTTCCTGTCAGAAATTTCTTCCTGATGTTTCATTGGTATCTCCTTTCTTGTAACTTGAATCTGTTGGTTCGGATACTAGCCTTCGGAGCTGAAGAAAACAAGCTTGCTCCGTCTTCCATTTGACAGCCTTTCAGATAATTGAAGATGGCTGTCATATCTCCTCTCAAGTCTCCCCTTTTCCAGACTAAACATACCCAACTGTCAGGGATCTGACCTCACGCAAGGCTTTTGAGATGGGGAAGGAGGGGTGGAGGGAAGTGCAGCCTCTCTTGGGAAGCAGCTCGGAGTCCAGCGGGGATAGCAAGGAAAGCCCCAGTGGTGAGGAGCAGGAACTGCCAGGCAGTGCGGTGGAGCTGAGGGTCAGAGATGCGGACAGAGCCTCAGCACCACCTGAGTGGTCTGAGAAGCAAAGCGGGCAGCTACTTCCGTCGGCCCAAATGCGTAGGGGGGGAAAGCGTAAGGAACGGAGGCGACGCTTTGGAATTCCAAAGCTTCTATGTTGGGGGAGGAACCGGCGAAAGCCACTCCCGGATTCTGGAACCAACTCAAGTGGACATGAATCTTAAACGCTCCGATGTACATACTTTGTAAATAAAGTATTAGCTTTAGAAGAACGGATGTTTCTGGCTCTTTACTCTCGAGGAGACAACCCCGAGCCCTTACACCAACTCTCTCAACTGTTCCTCATCAGGGTAGGTTTCCAGAATCTTGATCATCGTGGACACTCACCTCTGCACAAGTTCCAGCTTGTCAATATCCTTAAATTGTGGTGCCCGGAAATGCGCACAATGCATATTACTGGTGGGGTCTGATCAAGGCAAAATAGAGCGGTACTATGACTTCCCTTGATCAGGACACTATACTTCTGTTGATGCAGCCTAGAATAGCAGTAGCTTTTTCTGCTGCTGCATCATCTCTTTTATGTAAGGTATCTGTTACAGTGATGATAAAAATGAAAGTCTTTTACACAATTCCTCACCACCGTAATTTTTTATTTCAGGTTAGCCACCACCCACCCATTTCTGCCTGTCACTGTGAATCAAAGAATTTTGTGTTTTGGCAAGGTATACGTTTTAATTCACAAGCCTAAAGACCAAATTTAGTTTAGTTTTTAAAAAAAGAAAAGAAAGAAAACTTACAATTAACATGCATAGTTTCATTTTTTGGGAATTTAATGAAAAGGTTAATATAATTGTGAAGCCTGCTGTTTTAGGTCTTTCACTTTCGTATAAGACAAAGAGAAATAAATAATGGTTCGTTGCATTTGTAGAACTTCTGTAATTTGCAGCTTTCTGAACATTTGCTGTGTTGATTCAGATATCAGGTGGAAAAACAAATTCTGGGGCAAGTCAATGGAAATACTGCCAATCGGAACACTGAATGTCACACTTCCAAAGTAAGCAGCTTCTCCATTCTTCTTTTCCTGTTTGTTTGTTTCTTTCTTCTTCATTCATGAAAAGCAGTTCCATGAAACTAATTTAGGCACTTCAAGTCCTAGACACACACTGATGAATAATGTAGCAAAACTGAAGCCATAGCAGCAGCTTGCACGTAGTGATAAGGCAACTGGAATCTCTGAATAATTACTTGCCCTACCTGCTATTACTAGATGCTACAACTATGTTTCATCAAACAGTTGTGAACATTAGGCTAGTTAATTCACAGCAGTTTCCTGAGTGGGAGACGTTTTAGTACTGTGAGTGTTTGCTTTGCACAGTAAAAGGAAGCATATTCCAAGTATTGTTTTGTAAAAATGGTTCTGATTTCCCCTAGGAGGATAAAGGTGAGAGGCATCATGGTAACTCAAAAGTGAGGTGTGTTCTTGTAAAACATGAGGCTTCACAATGACATGAACTCTTACCTATAGAGTGTGGCAGATAAGGGCGAGTCCTGTTTCAGTGCAAGGAAGCTTGGGGGGAGTATTACTGTCCTGCAATGTGTTCCTCTTGAAGTTTCTTCGCAGTTGATCAGCTCACCCTGCAGTTTCTCTGCTCAGCTTCATTCAGAACCAGTCAGGTGGAATGAACAGCTTAATGGGCTTAAAAGTTGGGGAGAACTGGGTTCAAAACTCTAATGAACCATGAAGCTCAATGTGGGGCTTTGGGCAACTCACAATTTCTCAACTTAATATAGTGGTACCTCGACTTACGAGCGATTCGACTTACGTGTTTTTCGACTTACGAATGACTTCCGGGAGAAACAAAATGGCCGCCGAAACCGAATTTTTCGACTTACGAATGGAAGTCGCGGCCGCTTTTAATAGGATTTTTTCAACTTACGAATTTTCGACTTACGAATTTTTTTCGCTCAATGCATTCCTATGGGGATTCGACTTACGAATGTTTTCGACTTACGAAAATTGCGTCGGAACGCATTATCGTCGTAAGTCGAGGTCCCACTGTAGAGTTATTTTGAGGACAAAACAGGGTTTTTTTATATATAATACTGTGCGGAACCAATGTAACCATTGTAGGAAAACATACTACCGGTATGATTTCTGGCAGAAGGATTGTTGTTGTTGTTGTTGTTGTTGTTAATATACTGCCATTCATCCAGAGATCACAGTTTACAACATAAAAGATTGTTTTAGAATAATATTATCCAAAATGTATCTTCATTTTAGAGAGCTGTAATGTTTCACAGAGCATCTTTTTAAGTGTCTGTAGTGGGACGGAGTTGACTGACTATCCATGAGAATAACCAATAACCAATGGTTGAGCACCGGGGGAGGGGGTGGCCTGCCAGTTCTCTGTGGACACCCTATTCCTTTCGCCTCCACCTTCAAAAGTGCAGTGGATATATGGCTACCAGAAGCAAAGCCTTCTCAGTATTGGCACCCTGGCTGTGGAAGGCCCTTCCCTCTGGCACATTTGTCAGGCACTCACACATCCTTACGTTTTAGAGATATGTTTTAAATATCTTTATTGGCCCAGGCCTTTGGTGGCTTTGGAAATCGGGGGGGGGGGTGTTTATGATTGCTGCCCATTCTGCACTGCTGTTTTGTTCTTATTTTATTGTTGTGCTTTTGCTTTATTACCTTTAAAAAAAGCAACACCTGGTTTTAAATTATTTATTGTTCTAATTGATTTGCAATTCAACCCCTAGCAGGACACAAACCCATGTAAAAAGTGTGGGCATTTTCATATTTGAGTTCTGTTGGTGGTCCATTGGCTTTCGATATTGGAAGGGGGAGTACTGTTTCATTTGTGAATAGGCGGTGGCTTGGAAAGGGCGTTTTTGGAGCACAGTTTCCACAGTTAACTCTCTTTGCAGGTACGGTGATTCCTACGTATGGAACAAAGTCACTACTTGCATACATAACATCCTCAGTGGAAGGAGGTGGATAGAACATTACGGAGAAATAACCATCAGAAACACAAAAAGCAGCGTTTGTATTTGTAAACTCACATTCATCAAGGTAATGTTTCTTTGATACTCATTATGAACAGTGAAAGGGGTGTTTGTGCAACTGGTGGCCCGTTGCACAGCAGCTTCTGGGAGCACACAGGGCAGGTTCACTAGCTGACTAGAATCGATGGAGGTACCAGTTGTATGAATTGTATGAATCTGTGCTCCAGTGTGTGGGCGATAAATATAAGACCCTTTCACTGGTTGCCAGCGGTCATGCTTATTGAAGTGGCAATGTCTTTATCCTCTGCACCTCTTTAGGACTGCATTTGAAGATATTTGGCATGATACGATAAGGGGTAGTGGTGGTGGTGTCTGAATCATCTCGATTCCCCACCCGCTTCTGGCAGCTCATTGGCACTGCGTAGCTGTTAGATGGGTGCGACACAGATCTGCCTGTCAGAAGGTCTGGTCTTGTTGAAAGTTGATACATAGTTATAGACCAGACACTTGAAATTGGGATGATTTATCCTAACAGTTAAGAAAAAGGCCACAGATCTTTTGTTTCCTTGCATTTTTTTTTAAGGTGAATTACTGGAATTCGAACGTGAATGAAGTTCAAGGCGTTGTCATGGACCAAGAAGGAAAGGTGGTACATCGCCTCTTTGGAAAGTGGCATGAAGGGTTGTACTGTGGAGTTGGGGCTTCAGCAAAATGTATATGGAGACCAGGTATGAACCTATTAGAAGAACAGCTCTTTTAGGTAAAGAGGTGGGGTGGATTCAAGACTTGGACTATGGGTGAAAGGGATGTGGGTGGCGCTGTGGGTTAAACTGATCAGAAGGTCAGTGGTTCGAATCCCCGCGACGGGGTGAGCTCCCGTTGCTAGGTCCCTGCTCCTGCCAACCTAGCAGTTCGAAAGCATGTCAAAGTGCAAGTAGATAAATAGGTACCGCTCTGGTGGGAAGGTAAACGACATTTCCGGGTAAACGACATTTCCGTGCATTGCTCTGGTTCGCCAGAAGCGGCTTAGTCATGCTGGCCACGTGACCTGGAAGCTGTATGCCGGCTCCCTCGGCCAATAAAGCGAGATGAGCGCTGCAACCCCAGAGTCAATCGCGACTGGACCTAATGGTCAGGGGTACCTTTACCTTTAATTTACAAACAAAGAATACCAGTTGCGTTTTCAGAACTGTTACTTGGAGAAATAAACCTGGAGTTTACAGTCTGGAGTTTACAGACTGTCTCACCACAGTGGCAGGTGCAGGGAAGAGCCATTCCTCCATGCTAGGCCACATAAAATAATAGAATTGTAAAGTTGGAAGGGAACCCTGAGGATCTTCTAGTCCAACCCCCTGCAATGCAGGAATATGCAGCTGTCCCACACGGGGATTGAACCTGTGACCTTGGCATTATCAGCACCAAGTGAGCTATCGCATCAGGCCTGAGGTTCAGACCCCAGCAATGAGACCTCTAAAGATCTCTGGTAAAAGGGGTATGAAAGGTGGCTGTCAGAGAACCTTTGCCAGAGTACACAACGCTGGACCAGTGGCCAAGGGAATCTTCATATGCAGCTCGTAGGTATCCTCCTCTCCCTAATAGATGCTTCAGCACTCTCCGTTTTAATAGCTGGGGTGTCTATTGGCCTAGCTCAAACGTTATTTTTTTCCCAGGTGGAGGCCACTTGAAGCAGCACCCACATAGTGCCCTATCATGCTCACGGTGTAAAAGTGTTTGTCCCGTGAATTTTCTCCCAGCAGGCCGAGTTTTCAGACTGGTATGACTCTCCTCCGGGAGTGAGGGGATGCTGGTGTGGAAACGCTCTGAATGAGGCAGAAGAACCCTGGGATGCCCAGGCACTGTGTATAATGGCAGCAAGATATGTTCAAGGCACCACCTCAGGTGGCAGCTCAGTGGCAAGTAGAGCAAGTCTTAGTCTACCCCACAGACAGTGGTTAGAACCGTGAGAGGTGCTGGCCGTCTTTTGGCAGTGCTAGCATGACGTTTGACCAGTGTCAGTTTTATCACCAATAGTTAAGAGCCAACTTCAGGAGCTGCAGGCAGGGATTTTGACCTTCTGTATTCAGAGGACCATGTCTTCTTCGTTCACAAAGCTTAGCTACTCACTTTGTCTTATCTATTAATGCAGGCTCCATGCCCACCAACTACGAGCGTTATTATGGCTTCACAAGGTTTGCCATTGAGCTGAATGAGTTAGATCCTGCACTGAAAGATCTTCTTCCAAGAACAGATGCCCGATTCAGGCCAGACCAAAGGCAAGAATCACTTGGTTGTTGTTGTTTAGTGCTCAGCGGCTGCTTTCAAACATAGATTGTAGGTAGCACCTGTTTTCAGGACCCCAATGTTTAGTCCAGGGGTGGGGAAGCTTCGTTAGCATGAGGGCCAGATTCCCTCATGGGTCATTTTCCAGGGACTCAGTGGTGGGCGAGTTTATCCAGGCACAAACGATGCAGCTTTTAAATTTGTACTGTAGGCTACTTTCCAGCCAAGCAAAAAATAAGAGGTTGCCATGGACTGACTGGATGCAAAGGAGTGGTGGGAGCCACCATCCCAGGAACCCCCAAGGGAAGAAGGCTCAGAGCCAGGGGGCTGGTGATGGGATGTTGATGAGTGATCAGAGGGGGAAGACTGGAATGAGGAGGTGTTGTAAGCTGAAGGTAACAGGGTTTAGTGAGCAGGAAGAGGCTGTGGCAGAGAGCAGTCCAGAATCAGAGGCAGAAGAGGAGGCTGGAGAGTAGGGGAGGAGGCTACCAGGCAGAGATGAATCAGGCTGTTGAAGAAGCCAGGGGGTCTCCCTCTCCTGCTGTGACCAGCTCCCCTCCCTCCTGGTCTCCCAGAACCAGAGGAAGTATGAAGAGGGTGGAGCAAAGACAGACAAGGTGTCGGAGTCTCAGATTGCTAGGGAGGAAGGAAGGGAGGAAGAGTCTTGGGGAGCACTGGGAAGGGAGGAAGAGTCTTGGGGACTCTTGGGGACCCAAGGGAGGAAGAGTCTTGGGGAGCACTGGGAAGGCGTGGCCCTTCAGTTCTCGCAACTGCCTCATTGGGGCAAGATCTGCTGGGAAGAGTTGCTGTTCTCACTAGGCCTGAGCTGTTTTGTTTCTTTGAACAAAGAGTTAACTCCACTGACACCTTGTGAGTTATTGCTGGCCTGCTCCCAACACCAGCCCTGATTAAGGTTTACACACAAGTAAACCTGGTAAGTAAGAGGCACTATTGCAGTACAATGACACATTCCAGCCAGGCAAAAACACCCAGGGAGGCTGCAGAGCAGGGCCAGTGAAAGGGTGTCACCTATGCAGAGTCCCAAAGGCTGGACAGAGAGACACATGGTGGCCACTTGTGACCCTTGGACCTGGACCTGAAGTTCCCCACTCTTAGTTTAGTCCATCACTTTGTAACATGACTTGCTTTAAAAACCTTTGGTCAACTAAGGGTCTGCCCCACACTAATCAGGAAGGCTTGTTTGTTTATGATTCAGGTAGCTGTAAGTGTTACATTGAGCAGCTACTATCTTAGCAGAGGCATTGCTCTTCACTCTCAAGAGGAACTGACTCTTTTAAGATTGGCATGGGGTTTGCATAAAACAAAATAAGAATGCTGCTTGTTCAAAACAATTGTGTGCTTTTAAAAAACTAATATTAATTTATTCTGGTTTAATCAGTAAGTCAGTATACAGACAATCAGCTAAAACTCACATGCTTAATAATTAAAGATTTGTTTAATTAATCGGATCTCATCCCTGCTAATTTTATCTGAACTGCAATATCTGGATGGTACGGATCCAGCAACTCTTGATGTGTGTAGGTTTGGCATCTCCGGGGTTTTGTTGATTCGTTCCAGTGCTTGAATGTTGGTATACTGTATATTCAAAGTTCCACTTGCTTTATTGCAGGCTTTTGGAAGATGGGGATTTAGAAGCAGCAGCGTCAGAAAAACTAAGAATAGAGGAACTCCAGAGAAGTCGAAGACGCTACTTAGAAGAAAATAATATGGAACATGTACCAAAATTTTTTAAGTATGTAAACTCAGGAATGTGTCCCCCCCCCCCCCCTTCTTGCTAACAGATACACCACCAGCCTGGTAACAGAGTGGGAAAATGTAATTAGTTGAATCTGGGTTGAGGAGTTGGCAGCTTGTAAAGGTTATGAGTGGTAGTCCACTAAGGTTTACTCAAAGTAGACCCATTGAAATTAATGGACCTCATGGTCATTAACTTCAGTTGGTTTACTCCGAGCAAAGCTTTTAAACTTTTTACAGAAGTATTTCCATGAGTTGTTGAGACAGTTTCATTTTCACCATTGGAAAAATGCATTTATGTGGAAAATGTCTGTTTCTTCTCATTGGAACGCCCTCCCTTCAGATGTCAAAGAGAACAACAACTATCAGACCTTTAGAAGACATCTGAAGGCAGCCCTGTTTAGGGAGGCTTTTAATGTTTAACAGATTATTGTATTTTAATGTTCTTTTAGAAGCCGCCCAGAGTGGCTGGGGAGACCCAGCCAGATGGGTGGGGTATAAATAATAAATTATTATTATTATTATTATCATCATCATCATCATCATCATCATCATCATTGCGCAGGCTGAGAGATTTCAAAAAAACAAGAAACAAAAACAAAATTTGATTATATAAGCCCTGTTTGGCTGGGACTTCTGGTGTGAGGTAACGTTCAGGTTGACATCACCTGACTAGCGCTCATGGAGACTGCCACTTACAAAGGTACAATCGGGAGCTTGTGTTAAGGTTCCACTTGTTCATTTGTGGCTCCAGCCATACCTGCCCCACACCTGAGGTCCTATAGGAACTTTTTAAAAAGCCGAAATACTGCCCGTTTGTCATTTTGTGGGCTGAATTCAACCCCTCTGCTCCTTCTTCCTTACCAAACAACTGATTGAAGGGATTTTTGCTTCTTATAAAGGACTCTGCAGGTGCTGTGTCGCAAGGGAGTATAATTCGGTCCTTGTTAAAGGCACCCCTGAATTTATTTTGTCTAACAGGTGTGTATTTTTCTTTTGATTTTGCAGAAAAGTTATCGATGCCAATCAAAGAGAAGCTTGGGTTTCTAACGACACGTATTGGGAACTTCGAAAGGATCCTGGCTTTAGTAAAGTAGAAACCCTCCAACTCTGGTAAACTGAGAATGTAGATCTAGTAACATATCACTCCTTAAAAAAACAAACACCTTAAAAAAAAACACCTATGCACAACATGTTTCTTATAGCTGAGGTTGGTTTGTGGGCCTGCAAGAAACCTTTCATTTGCTTTTATATTCATCTTTATAAATGGACTTCCAAAAGTGCATTAGCCCAGACCCCGGACATTTCTGCAGCTGTCATTAAATTAAAGGGAGGGGTAACCAACACACCCTTTAAATATTGAGGTGCGGGAAATGCAGCGCAAGAGAAGCATGCACTGAGTTAGCCAAAGATGCTTTCGAAGAGTATCTGGTGCTTAAAATAGACAACAGAAAAAGATACAAAAACAAAACAAGATTTGTTTTAATGGAACATGTCTCGAATGTCCACCTATGCTATTATTAAACCTTGAGTCGCAATACTTGTTCATTTCTAGCTTCGGGTTAGTTTATGTGTGATGTGCTTGGACTGGCCACGTCGAAAAAGGCATAATGCTTTTCTGGAAGCTCTTCTCATTCATACGCCATTGTTCATGCCTTAAAAAAAAAAAACCAATGTGAAGTTGTACATTTAAGTCATTTTAAAATATGTATTCTTAGACGTTTGTCAGGGGCAGATTTTTAAAGCGCTAGGATTTTGTTCATATTATAAATAACGAAGAAAGTGTATTATTATTTAAGATAAAAGAGAGAAACCCTAAATGGATTGTAAAGTAAAGCGATCAACTAGTACATGTTTTAACTTTGGGGGTGGGGCAGGGCACTATTGTATGGTCAAGTTGAAAGGGGACTGGCTGGTTTTGTAACAACCTTGGCAAACTAAGCCGAGGTCGTATTCTCAATGCCTAACGCTGTGATAAATATACCATCTCTTTCCATGGCTTCACACTTTTGTCTCATTTTTCTCATAAGTCTTTATACAATTGGAATTCCCTGAAGCTTCGCATGAGTGTTAAGCACAAAAAATGTCTTGTCTCCTTTCCCGGAGGTGGATTATCCTGGTAACATATATGGCGATGTTCTCTTTTGTACACAAGATGCTTTTGCTGCACATCTGTTTTATGGGGAAAGCAACATAGCATATGCAACTAAGTTCTCGGTAGCATCTTGCTACCGCTAATACGGCTTTTGTGCATAATTATATCTTACCATTTTACAAAAAGGCAATTATATTTTTCGATGAAGAAGCAAGACCTTAAATGGTTGTTGTGCAGCACATTTCAATGATGTATATGGAAGGAGCCTGCATGACTTCTGTCTCAAAGTAAAGTGAAGTTTTATCTATTATTAGATAAAAGTCCTCTTTTTTTTTAACGTCATCTTGTCTTTCATTCATGCCCAGTTTGCTAACAGACTCTCTACTTGCATCTCATAGGCATCAATGAAAGAAAAGATCTCCTTGTATTAGATTTCAAAAAATATTTCTATATATATACAGTACATGGCACATAATTCTAAATATGCTTAATTTTCCTTTGCATGGTGCTTCTTAAGAACGACTTCTTGGTGGGGTTCCATAGAGATACAGAGGTGTCTCTTACCATTATTTCCCAAAAGCAAATTGACTGTTCATTTAACTGTGCTACAAATTACTTATATATATAAATTTCCAAAGCCCACAATTCCTTCTTTACAAGCACATCTGCCAAAGAAACAAAGAGTTATAAATATGATTTCTCCCCACAGTGTTACTTCCTCTTGGGATACACAATATTGATGAATATTTAAATATTTGACCACAACTTCTTTCTGAGCTGCACTTGTAGCTCGGGGTCTCTTTCGTTTGACCGAGGCTTAGAATAAATTCCAGACGATTCAATGGCAATGATCACATCATAACCTTTTAAGTCTGTTCTTGCAAAAGTTCTGTTTGACATTTCAAAATATCAGTTTTTATTTTCTAAGCAGATCAAGTTTTGAAGCCTGCAGCTTCTGGTTTTTGGGGTTATCATATGAAGACTGGAAAGAGTGTTGGTAAAATATTTCAGGGCCGCAGCGTGGGACCCTTTGAACTACTAATCATAGTCCCAGTTAAAGTCTTCCTTACTGAGAATATTTGCTGAACTCACTTCTTCCCTTCTGTCATTCAAATCTAATCAAACTCTTTAAACAAAACAACTACCGGTAATTTATTACCCATATGAAAGTTAACTAAAGCAAGGGGGTAGAGGCAGATGTAACATTTTTAGAGTAGCGCTGTTGTTTTGTCCAAATGTACCTTTAATTTCTAGGGGCTGATCTCTGAAGTGGCCAAAACAGCTCTCTAAGTTTGTAACAAAAGTAAGTTATGGACAGTTTGATTGGATGAAGCCCATGATGTCACAAGGAGACACCAATCCCTTTCCCTTATCCCTGGGGCAATTTTGCTATTTTTTTACTTTGGAAAAAATACCAAACATATTTCCTTAGGTGGAAAGAAAGAAAGAATAATGTCCATGATGTGATTTTATTTTTTATTTATAAAGAAAGCAGGCAGTCCTCCAGGAGCAAAGGGGCAGGGGTAAGCAAAATTGATGGTTGGACCAACTTTGCTGCGATGTCCAGCTATCATTCAAGGGTGAAAGAATATTGGATATGCTCCACAACTGAGTAAGTCACTGACTCCCTTGTTTATAGCACATGTCTTGTCAACACAGATTCTCCCCTCCCCTTCAAGTCATTTCCTTCCTTAGAGATTCCATTTCAGTCAAATTTGAATTTTTAAAATAGTAATAATGTATACAAAGGCCATTTCCCTATGTGCAACAGACTTGAGCTGGCCCAGTAAACATTTTTAGAAACCGCCCCATCACCGATTGCTTCTACAGTTCCCCTAGGTTTTAAAGGTATGTTTGTTGCGTGGAACAAAGAAGCTGCTCTTCCAAAACCCACAAACAACCTAATCCAGGGGTCACCAACCTTTTCCAGCCGTGGGCTGGTCCACCGTCCCTCAGACCATGTGGTGGGCCGGACTATATTTTGAAAAAAAATATGAACGAATTCCTATGCCCCACAAATAACCCAGAGATGCATTTTAAATAAAAGCACACATTCTACTCATGTAAAAACACCAGGCAGGCCCCCCAAATAACCCAGAGATGCATTTTAAATAAAAGGACACATTCTACTCATGTAAAAACACGTTGATTCCCGGACTGTCCGAGGGCCAGATTGAGAAGGCGATTGGGCCGCATCCGGCCCACAGGCCTTAGGTTGCCTACCCCGGGGGTTCCCCAAGTTAGTTTTTTTGTAGCCTGGGATCTGTTCAAAACCATTCAGCGCATCACTCGGCTTGAGTTTCTTTGCTTTTTTATGCACTAAACTAAGTCTAAACAAAGCGTGTAATATTTATGCAAGGTTAAGCCTTACTAGAAATTCATGGATTCCAATCGTGCAAAGCAGTCACACATCACTTGTTGCAGAATTTATCTGAATCATTTTACACAGGGTCTCTGTGGTGTGGCTGCAGCAGCAAAAACAAAACAAAAAACCTTTCTCCTTCTACATTACATTAGTTACGTACTGAAGAATTTAGTCATATCGTTTGCCCAGAACACTTGGGTAATGCTTGCAGCAGTGGCCTGTCCGTGGTGGACAGACAGGTGGTGGTATGGAAATGCCCATGTGATCTAGGCAATATATGGAATTGTGTGCTTTTATATATTACCATGACAACATGGTAGCCACTTGTGGAACAGTGGTTCTGTAGCATCCATACTGCAGAGATAACATGCAGATTCAGCCTCAGAGTCATGAATGTCATGCATTTCTTTTCTTTTTCGAAACATGAATTTTGCACTGAGTTGCTTTTTCAAAAATACTATACAAAAACAATTTAATATATATATATAGATGCAGAATATATACATTAGTAGCAAATATGCAAAACCAAACAAATTAAAACACAATCATGGAACTCACTTAAGAAGGGATATTCACCCTATCCGGCAGAAATGCAAATTATCGTGTATTTCTGCAAGTGACAGAACTCATATGATGCAGACTTTTCTTTATTAAATTTTCCAGATTTGAAAATTGAGGTCTTCTGTACTCTGAGCCTCTTCCCACTCCTGCAAGCTTCAGGAAAATCTCAAGAAGACATTGTATGATTTGCTTCCTTGTTAAACTGGAAGGCGCTGCACCAAACTATACCACAGTCATGTTCCCTGCCTGAGCTCTGTATATGCTCTTGTTTTCAAGTAGACCGCCCCTTCCTCTCTTCTATTAGTGATGGATAGAATCACATTTCAGTAGTAGAGGTTTTCAGCACACCTGCAAATTTGGAGAAAGTAGAGGAGGCTTTCTAGATTCTTGAAAAGCTCTAGAATGCCTCCCAAGGGGACTTGCTAAACCCAGGCCTTGCACTATGCAAGAGTTCAGAAACCACCGCCCTACCCCAAATGCTTGGCATGCCATCACTACCATTGCTGGACGAAATCCTGGTGCACTGATGCACATTGAGGCAAAAGCTACTCCTGTAGTAGTTATCTGTACGTGTTCTTCGATAGGGAAAAAAAACACCTGAAGATGGAGGAGCTCTTAGATTTAGGTTTATTAAATTTATATATCGCTTCCCACTACAAAGCCTTGAAGCAGCGGCGAAGCCCTACAGCTGAGACGGAGGAGGCAGGTGGATGTCAGCCCCACGCTGCCGTTTCGGGCAGCACGGAGCCTGCAGCCGTCTAAGCCACCGTGTCACTCCCAGGAGAGACGGGTGGCTTGGGCACGCTGCAGGCCAGGCCCCGCGCTAAGAGCCACCCTCCAGGTGTGGCACCCAGTGCGCCCTGCCCCCATCCCCCCTAGCTACGCCTCTGCCGTGAAGCAATTTGTAACCAGAGCAAAAGTGATAAAAAATATAGGTAGCAAATAAACATTTGGTGGGTTTTCCCCAAGTCGAGGGCTCAGAAATAGTGGTTGTGGACATGGGAATGTACCGTACCTTTGGATTATGTTCTGTGCTGCATAGGTAAATGAAGACCACACTTCAAGAGTACTAATCCATACTTTTGTGATTTGATAGATTTTTTCTCAGCCATCATTGTGGTTAGGAAAATGGTGCCAAATCTGAGACTGGGAAAATTCATTTACCTCTGTGGTTTTTGAGAATTTGAGTGCAATCAATAACTATTAAAACAGGTATTTCCTCATTTACTTTGGTGGATGCAGAATTGTAATGCTGATCAGCAAATCTTGTTCTCCAGCTAACTTGCCACTGAATTACTTCCCTGTAAAATAACTTTCGTTGTCAAGTTCTTTCGTTTCGCTTAGCCTACCCACCAGGAAATGATTGTGCGGAAAGGTATAAGTAACATGTGTTAAGGACAATAGTTGAGTTGGGTTTCCGTTTTGAATTTATGCTTATTCTAAGAGGGGAGAAAATCAATGTTACCAAACTACATGCTACATTTTGTGCGGTGTTTTAATTCTAACAGAAAATGTGTAGCAAAAGAACCATAATGAAAGTTGAATTGTCTTTTAAAAAAAAATCATGAGCACAATCCAGTAAATAGACATTTGAAAGTTTGACTAACAGTGGCCTGATTTGCACATCACTTAAAACCATAGTTTTAAATAAGCTATGGTTTAAGGTGACTGCATCCCTGCTTCAGTCATCACCCCACCTTCAGCACACTGGGGAGGACATTGTATTGTGTGAACCCAGTGCTCCTAGTTGGTTTCCCCCAACAAACCAGAAGTAAGTCAAGAGCAAACTTTGGCTTCCCACTCACTGATTGTTTGGGGGAATCAAGCCACAAGAGCTGGTGCCTACTTGTTTCCTGTCCACAGTGCTGAAAGAAAGAACTAAGCACACACTCATTTTAAACCATCCTTATTTGAAACTGTGGTCCAGGCTATTGAAAGCTGTGAAATAAGACATGAGTCATGCCTGGCTGAAGTCAACAGGGAAGGATATAGGCAGCTGACTTGTAAGGAGTCAGACCATTGGTCCATCTGACTTATCATCTACTCTGACTGGCAGAAGTTCAGTGGCAGACCTTGGGGTCTCAAATTTCAGCAGCGCCCCATGTGACACCAAAATTCGGCGCCAGCCACGCCTCTCGCAATCCATTCTAAATAATAGCCGTGGCACCCCCGAGGCTCTGCATTGTGACCGAATCGGTTGCACTCCCCTAAATCTACCTCCAAGCAGCTCTCCATGGCTCAAGAGAAGGGTTCTTTCCAGCCTTAACCTGGAGATGATGGGGATTGACCCTTAGCATATTCTGCATGCAGTTAATGTGCTGTGCTGTTGAGCAATGGTTTCCCCCCCCTCCCCCCCAAACACTACGGAAGTGTTAAGCTCCACAAAGTTAGTTATGATTTACTAGATTGTGTTCTATGGCTGTAATGGAAAGGAGTGGTATTCTTGGTAGGAGAGAATGCATGTGAACCTGAAACGTAACGTCACTTCTGCTTTGTTTCCACTATCCAAGAAACAAGCCACTGTTCCATTTCTAAAGATGCCCTCTTCTCTCTCTCCCCCCGTCCCTCTCTGCCAGTGGGAACTGTCGTGGCAGCAAACCAAATGTGTTGCTCCAGCTACACATCGTTCTTTCCTACCCGTCTGTCACATATTTAAGATCATGTATGTTGTGCTACCAAAAAAGCACGAGAACTGTGCCTCTTCAAATGAATGTTGTACAGAGGAATGTTCCATTTGTAAGAAAACAGGCCTCAATAAATTCACAGCAATTACCTTTTAAAGTCACTTGGATTTCTTTTTAAGTTTTCTGATTCACTTTATTACAGTTTTATTACATTTGTCTCCCAGCCTTTCTCCAAGGCGCTTGGGGTCACCATTTTGCCACCACCCCCATTTTCTCCTCACAACCACCCACCCTGTAGGTTAGGAAGCGAGACAGTGATGGGCAGAGTGAGCCAGTGAACTTCCCATAGATGTTTGGTTGGCCGCTGTGAGAACAGGATGCTGGCTGATCCAGTACGCCCTTGTGTTCTTATGAGCACCGTCGCTGAATGTGGTCTCCCCAATCTGAGCCCAGTGTTACCACCCAAGCTCTCTACAGGATCAGATGGAATTTGACCCAAGAACCTTCTGGTCTGAATTCAGATGGTATCACTATTGGTGAGGTACTGAATACATCAGTAAGAATAATTAATGCTGCAATACAGTACTGAGCTTATTTAACAGGAAGGAAGCCCCGCGACAGGGTGAGCTCCTGTTGCTTGGTCCCTGCTCTTGCTAACCTAGCAGTTCGAAAGCACGTCAAAGTGCAAGTAGATAAATAGGTACCGCTCCGGCGGGAAGGTAAACGACGTTTCCGTGCGCTGCTCTGGTTCGCCAGAAGCGGCTTAGTCATGCTGGCCACGAGACCCGGAAGCTGTACGCTGGCTCCCTCGGCCAATAATGCGTGATGAGCGTCGCAACCCCAGAGTCGGTCACGACTGGACCTAATGGTCAGGGGTCCCTTTACCTTTACCCTTAAGCCCCATTGAACACAGCTGCATTTATGCATAAACAACTGTAGGATTGGCCTGCAAAAGTCTGTATGGTCCTCATATTTTGTCTTATAGATATGAAAATCCATGCAGAATTAAAGAGTTAACGGTTCTTGGGAAAGCCAAATTGTGTAGACATATGGAATATTTGAACAGAGGTTCATACAGACATCTGACTATTAATACGGGTTTCAACAGAGATAATGGTTTATTTGCCGATTGTATTCTGTATATTTTGCATGTCTGCCATCTCTTTAAGAACCTAAGAATGGTACTTCTTTATCAGCTTTTAACTGACTTCCCCCAAGTTCCAACTGAGTATTTCAAGTAGGCTCTCACCGATGAAAGCTTACGCCATTTTATAATATCAAACTTAGTCTCATAGTGCCATCAAATTCCTTTTGAACAAAAGGAGATACCATTGCTTCTTCATTGGCCTATGAAATGCAACTATACATGACAGGTAAATAACATTTTCTATGGCCTCGTACACTAGTGAAGAATTGTGCTTTCTTGGAACCAAATTAAAAGGTGTATCAGAGTGGAAGTCAAGAGAAGAGCATTTTGTGTTTTGCCGTTACTAAAACATCGCAGATAGCAAACATCAAAAGCTGCTGTCTTGGTTCTTGCTGCTGTGGCCAGCAGTCAGCATTATACTCCAGTACAGAAAACGATGGGTACAACAGATATGCAAGGTGACTGTGCTTGTGACAACAAAAAGTCAATGCCTTGGAAGCTGGGGGAAAGTTTTCAAATGGAAATAAACATGCGTTCCTGCATCTGGTGCCAAGTAGCTTAGTATTGATATGCAGTCTGTCATATATACCGGTAGATATATATATAGATATCGTTACCAACACACACACACACACACACACACACACTGCTGCTGCGTTTGGTGCATCTGGTATAGCTAACCTACATCCAAAAACAAGCCAGACCTTTCAAACACACCACATAGCGGGCAACATGACATGACTTCAGGGTTGGCTTCACAGGGTTGTATAGTTCTCACAGCTTTAGCTATGTAGAAGTCCCAGTCGTGATGTCCTCTGTCACGGTTGGGGGAATTAACAATCCCTTGGTTCTTATGTGAAAAAAAGAAAAATGTATCTACAACTTCCTCAAGTGGTGCTCATATTGAATAGTGTGGGAGAAGATTGCTAGCTGGCCATGATTTGGAGTATTGCATTTATGAGATTATCAACACACTGCAAATAACGTAACGGTATGGTTTAGTAAGTACCACTCAAAAGAGGGAAATTTTGTGTGCCATTCACTAGAGCTGGGCTTTTGATGTGGGGGGGACGGGACACACACCTAATTTTGCTTTTGGTTTTTCTACAGAAAGCTCCATTTCACTGCAAAATAGTAAAACGTAGGTACTTAATAACTGGGCTACGGATACTGAAAAGCTTATGTTAATTCACACATTTTTATTCACACTCACCACTGTATGTACAAACAGCAGGGAGCATGGCAGGTCATGCTTCCCTGGTACATTTGCCCATGTTACATACAAGCAGTGGAACAACAAATGTATATGCTGTATATGTGACAATTTTTGATACCAATACATTAAAAACATGAGGTAAAAGTGGTTGTCAGGTCCTTGGATGTGAACAGAACTGCCTTCATATTTAATGTTGCTACAGTCATTATATATAATAAGCATTAGAGTATAACTAGCTGCTTTGTATCCAGTATTGCTCAGGATTTCTAAGAAGAAAACCAAAAAACCCCAATGGCTAAAATCCACTCTTTTGAAAGGTTCTGTACGTTATCTTGATTCAAAATGGCATCCGGTTGTTTGCCAAGAGATGAAAACCTGCTCCTAAATCCTCTTGGCAGAAATTAGCTGTTTGCAACTCAACAAAGTCTTTGCACTGCAGTTTCTGAAATCAATAGGATTTCTTTGGGATGTGATATTTAGATATATCTGACGTGGTTTGTTTTTTAAAAATTTCCAGGCGGGGGGTGGTAGGATATTTTCTGAAGTAGATAAAACTAATCTTGGCAAAAATTGTGATGACATATACCTCCCCCACCCCCAGATTATCTGCGATTCATAATCCCTCTTTCACACCTAGGCCTCACTACCTAGAGGTGAAAGTTAAATTATTTTATAGAGCTACTATCACAGATTTCAACTTAGGCATTATCTTAAGTTGTCTATGCAAGACTAAATGGCAAGAAACTTTGAATGAGTGTTTCTTGTCTCAACTAAGGCCAAATATTCAATTTACCAGTACAGTGGTACCTCGAGTTACAAATGCCTCAGGTTACAAACGCCTCACGTTACAAACTCTGCTAACCTGGAAGAGTTACCTCGAGTTGAGAACTTTGCCCCAGGATGAGAATGGAAATCGTGTGCTGGCGGCACAGCGGCAGCAAGAGGCCCCATTAGTGAAAGCACGCCTCTAGTTAAGAACAGTTTCAGGTTCAGAACAGACCTCCGGAACGAATTAAGTTTGTAACTAGAGGTACTACTGTATACATGTATGGGTAAGTATTAAAATGCATATATGTGACTGAAGGTCAAGTTTTATCTTGTTGATTTCCACCAGCTAAATGATGCCAGGAAAAGTCCCCAGGAGCATGAAAGTGAACTATTATGCACTTAATACTTTGCTGCAATATTTGAGCAGAAATAGCCAAAAATGAAATCTTCAAATAAGATTATGTTGTCTGTCAGAAAGGTAGGTGTGCTATTCCTTACAAAGAAGTAATTCTGTTAAGTATAGGAAATTTATCAAAAGTCAAGCCTTTTTCAAACCAGTGCTACTTTAATCCCACAGCACCTTTATTGCATATTGAATGAACACTGGTTCACATAGATAACTGACAGGGTTGCCATATTCCCAAAAGTGAAAATCCAGACAAAGTTTTTTCTCTCTCTCGAAGTTGTTGACCTTTTTTGTGAACATCCCCCGCAAAATCTAAGCTTTTAACCTCCCTTGCCGTATGCCCGCGTTTTCTGGACATTTTACCCATTTGCTGAAAATCTGCCCAGACGCCATTTTCCTGCCCAATTCCCTGGTGTATGGCAGCCCTACTAACTGAGCCAATGCTGGCTCTTCCCTAGTAGAGCAGTGCAGGATCTCATACAAATTATGATGTGTTGAATACAGATTATGTTATGTCAGAGCTGGGCACGCTGTACTAATGTCTGATAATGCAATTCTTCCCTCTAAAAAAAAGCTGGTGCAGGCATGTGGCAGCTGGCATTATCGACACATAACTGGACCCACAATGATCAACATGAATAGCCAGTGTAATGTGGGACACAGGAACACTTGAAAGACAGTAGTGACTGCTTGCATGAGTAGAACTCATTTTCTGTTTATAATAATAGTCAATGCAATCTTTCAATTGCCATGTCTTGGGCAACAGCTGTACCAGCGCTTCCTTTTGAGAGCAAAGATCTCAAGCACTGGACCTCTCCAGGCTTCGAGGCCTTAGGTGTTACTGCACGTGCATTTGGGGTTTTGCGTCACCATGAGAACTATTCTTAGCAGGAAGATTCAGAGACTCCACAACTGTTAGTCCCTATAAAACAGGGGTGGCCAACTCTCAAGAGACTGATCTACTTTCAGAATTAAAAACTGGCAGTGATCTACCCAGTTGTTGAGCTTTTTCTAGGGAGGAAAGCCCTGTTTTTAGGGGTTCAGCTCAAAGTTTTAGAGCTGCTTTGGGTAGGGGAAAAGCCTCATTTTTTAGGGGTTAAAAACTTTTTTGGGGGGGTTAAAGGCAAGGGACAAAGTCACTCACAAAAAGATCGCTATGGATGAAAACAGCAGCACAGAGAAAGCTCCGTCTTCCCTTCCAGAGATAAAACAACAATGGAGGGCAGGGAGAGGGGGCAGGGAGGAGTCAGTTTTAGTGACGCTAAGGAAAGGGAGCCAGAGGTCGACCGTGATCTACCAAAAACTAGTGGGGATCTACTAGTAGATCGCGATCGACTTGTTGGACATCCGTGCTATAAAAACACCCAGGGCCTCCTTTTCTCCAGTTGTTTCAATGAGGTTTGAAGGCCTCTTGGGAGGCACAATGCAGCCTGAAGGAACTGTTCCACTTGGATCAAGCTGGTCACCTTGAATTCTATAGCAGCTCCAGCTCAGTGGGACACTTCCACTCCACTGCCCAATGGCTTTCAGAACCAACCTTAGGCAAAATGCAAACTGTCTAGTAGAGCAGGCTGAACGTGACCATCACAATTACACTGTCTTTCCAACGAGAACCATGTGCATATAGGCTTTTGTATTCAAATCCACTAGTGCATGGTTAACTTTATGTGCAAAACGTGTATTAACTGCTAGCAGGCCATTGTGATCACCTCTAGAAAAGATGCTCTGTCTTAATTTGCTATGACCAATTTACATAGTGAGTCTCTGCCTCTCCTCTAAATATACAGAATACATGCCTTAATAGTAACATAAAAACTTATTATTTGAATTATTCTTTAAAAGAATTTATTAAAGAATGACCAATTCTTATAGGTACCTTATGAAAAAGGGCAGTGATGTTAATAGAGTCATTATTTCAGTAAAAATTCAATCTTCAAACCATAGGTTAAAAAAGGCCACAGTTCACACAATGAGAGAAAAATCCACACACAGGAAAATGAATAATATCCCATGGCCATAACATAAAGCTTTTCAAAGCACTGGAGCATTTCAGATACTTTGGTTTTAAGATCCCATATACACAGGTATTCACAAAGGAGCCTGTAAGCTTCAGTATATATGTAGTGTAGGCTCAAAGCTACTTTGTGATACTAAAACTTGGTACAGTAAAGACAACAGTTCTACAATTCTGTGCCAAACTCCACCCCTAATTCAACAACCAGGAAAAAATGGAAGTTATTGTATTCAGAACAAATCATGAAGATGAACCATTTCTGTCACACACACTTCATATCGGATTCTAAAACTTTCTTTCCCACCCCCCAGGATTGGATATTGTGTCATGAAATGAAGTATAAATGAGTCATGCAGTGTTAAACAGAAATCAACATATAGGGATGGTTTGGAGGGAAAAGGGCATGTTGAGATTGCAAGCCCTGTTCCTGACCACAGGAAGCCATTTTCCAAGGATCAAGGTGGACCTCATTCTAAACGTGGTTGCCAACAAAAAATGGTAGCCACGCCTCTAGCTCCTCACCCGTTACACCCACTCGAACTTACCTCATGTCATGACATCATAGATTCCTCTTTTCTCACTGCAATGTCATGTCGTAAGTTTTTCTGAACTAGAATATGGAGCAAATGGGAGGAATTGGACATGTGGCTGCAGTTTGAGGGGCAGCTGCTCATTTAGAGCAAAGTTTGCTTTGGGCTTTGGCTCCAAGGATTTTCATTCATCAGATTCTGGAAAGGTGAATTCTGTATCTCATTCCACGCCTGTGGCTGTAGTGGTATCTGGACTTCCAGATAAATAACATACTTGCGGTGATTGATTTGTTTCATTATAATGCATAATTGTATACACGTATGTGGATTTTGTAATGTGACTTTTTTAAAAAACAAAAAAACACACAGCTCCAATGATCTGGAAACTGTTCAGCTTGGATGGAAACGTCCTTAAATATTTCCCTTTTCTTTGAATCTTATTTCTGTCCAGCCATGATCTTTAGATATTGCAGTGCATTATGAGCGGCATCATTGTGGGCATTGCCCCAGGAGATTCCAGTCCCGTGACAAACTGTGATTGGATGAGTTGAAAGTTCTGCAAGACACTGGTATTGTCCATTCACACTCAGCTCCTCTGAAAGTACAAACACAGGTGCTGGTTAGTGGAATATTATGCCACTCATTTTTGAAAACACCAATTACACTAATTCTCTTTCCCCGACATTGTGAATGAAAGTACCGTACTTTTCATTACCATCATCAAACCTTTTATTGGCATCACATACAAACATCCATAGCAAATCAATACAGAATTACCGCCTTCCCGGTGACACAAAACATTTGTCAAGTGAAAGAAGCAAAGCAGTCTAACATTACATCTCTAGGTCTCCAGGGAGATCAGACGTCTGCAATGTGTTTTGAGGGGGGAAATCCAAATAAAGGTATTTAGCCACTATCTTGGGGAGCTCCTGGTTATACCCCAGTAATAGAAAATGTATGATCTCTAACTCTGGTTTCCATTTGGGGATAGAGAGTTGATCTAGGAACTGCTGGTGGAGATCAGCATATAGTTTACATTTAAGTGTTTCCACCGGATGGTTTTCACATGGGCAAAATCTTTCTCCTTCCACTTCTACTTTTCCACGTATAACACACCCCCTTGTATAAGAGGGGACTCCAATTTCAGAAAATGACCCAAAGTTGTTGAGCTTTGGGGGGGAAGGACTGGAGTTGTTGAGCTTTTTTTGAGGGGGAATGCAGTAAATCACTAACCCGGTGGTTGCAAACGCTCACACCGCTCGCGTCTGCTACAAGCCTCTGACCGATCACCAACAGCAAAAGTAAATAGCAATAACAATTGCCACAGCGGCAGCCAATCCTCCGCAGCCTTGACACAGCAACCAATCAAAAACCCATTTCCAATAGCCAATACAAAAAAAACCTTGCCACAGCCACCAATCACACTACAAATCGCCAATGACAACCTGCAGCTCACGGCTGCAACCAATCATCCGTCACACATACCCACTACCCATGTATAAGATGCTCCCACTTTTTAAACCTTATTTTTGAGTAAACAAAGCAAGTCTTATACACGGAAAAGTACGGTAATCGGGAAGGTGTCACATAAAAGGATATATGACTGTAATATGTAGGAAACCATCTCTCCCAACCCGCTCTGGCACAACACAAATATTCTATTACCTATACAGTCGTACCTTGGAAGTCGAACGGAATTCGTTCCGGAAGTCCATTTGACTTCCAAAACGTTCAGAAACCAAAGCGCGGTTTCTGATTGGCTGCAGGAAGCTCCTGCAGCCAATCAGAAGCCACGGAAGCCCTGGCGAACATTCGGCTTCCAAAAGAACGTTCAAAAACGGAAACACTCACTCCCTGGTTTCAATCGTTCGGGAGCCAATTTGTTTGGGAGCCAAGGCATTTGAGATTCAAGGTAGGACTCTATAGGTTTGTTCACGTTACACTGGGCACAGACACAATCTGTCACAGCACATGTACAAGTGTTTGCGGTAAAGAGTGTACACTTGTTTATTTGTGCAGCTCAGCTACTGTGTACACACTCTACAGTCACTGAACTTTACTAAATAACTGCATGTGTAGCTGCACAATTTACACTTGCTGAACATGTCACATGGTAGCACTTGGGTAGTCTTGCCACCTGCACAGACACAGAGGGCTGGATCTAAATTAATTTAGTTTCCCACAGAAATCAATGGGACTAAACCATGATTAATTTTTCATTTCGGCAGGACAAACTCTGGATCCAATACGTGATTTGTCTAAATTTCATAATTCTGCATATAACTGGATTTATGAACTACACTTCGATGCAGTAATTATTTCCAGATACAGTTCCATCACTTGACAGCCCTAAATTCTTCGTTTGTGACCTATGTGAATTATTTTGTCAAAGCACTAACAAAAAATAGCAAGTTTAGCACACATATCCCTGAAAACAGCACCGCCATTTACATACTGCACCCTTTTAGCAAATTTAATGTTCCAAATGTTAGCGGTAAGACTGTGTGCCTCTTTTAATTATTAGACAAAATGTGATGGAAGTGTGTTCTCTGGCTGCTATTAGTACTAATGTTCTGCAGATAATTGTGTTCATGTTAATGCTGGAAGAAAATGGACATTTCATAATCCCGTCCCTTTTTGGTACACATTTCATTGGAAACTTGGTTCTGCCTGGCCTGTGTTTGGGAAAAAAAATACTAAGAAAAGAGGATACATCTCGCCCATAGTCACCCATGTGGTTCTTACCTATATTCAAGTATTTTGTATTAAAACCTTGCTCTTCTGCAAGTTCTCCAAGAAGATGAACATAATCTGTATTAGGAATACTGAGCGGACTTATTTTCAGCAAAGTAATTTTTTCTCCAGAAGAGTTCCTTAAGGTGCTCCATGTACACCCCAAATTAACACTCTGTTCTTTTACCTGAAACAAATTAAGGGCATTTAGACTTTGCTGTGTTTTAAAACCATCACCCAATATCTTTAAATGCGGTCATTCCACTCCCCTTGTATAACGGTATGTATTAAATACTAAGCTCTCATATCACACTATGTTCTACCCAAGTATTTCAACACTTGTTAAAAACTTGATTTTACCGGTAATATGGCTTCTCCAAGATTCTCTTGGTCTGTACTACAGGGGCCTATGTTTTCCATAAGCATTCTTACTTTTAACACAACTCTGAACTGTTAAGTGTCAACAATTTCACCTACAGGGGCTACATTTTACTGCTTACTCTACTGCGGCATTAATAAAAGCCTGAAGAGCAGAAATGAAGCAGGTGAGGCTGTTTCCATTCCTGTATAAACTCCATGTTAAATACAAGCCACCTGAAGGAAGGCACACCCATCACTGTGAAGCAAACTGCTGCATTTGATCGTGAGCTGATAGCTGGGATTTTTTAGAAGACTTATAAGCTTAACTCCCAAGAGTTAAATGATACAGAAATTGGTATTCTTTCAGCTTCTGGAGGAGAGAGAGGCAATGGAAGATGTACGTTGTTTGTGCATTTGAAAATATATTAGATTTTAGAAACAGCTGTGTAGCTCAATGAACACTTGTTTGCTCTGAACTAAGTTCCATGCAGTTCAATTGAACTCCCTTCCTAAACTGCATCCTTAGGCTATTAAGACAAGGGAGGGAGGGAGGAAGGGAGGTTGTGTCCTAGATGAAGAATGTGGAAGATAACAGGGCAGAGGGGGGAGTCTAGCTTGCCTGTGTATATTTAACTATAGTGCCTTAGTATCAGCTGGACAATTAATGAAAATGAATGATTGCATTGTTAGGTTTGAATAGCTAAGCAGTTGCTATAAACGTAAATGAATTACTTACTAAAGAAATAGTGATATTATCTCCAGGAAAATTATGGAATTTATCAAGTAGTTTCTCGGCGGCGTTTCGCTTTGCTAATTTTTTAGAAGTCCCGATCCCTTTGTAAGAAAACAAAAGCAAGAAGGATTAAAATAAGCAGAGAAACCCAGATTAAGATACATTCATGCTAGAAAACCGAAACTAGACAAACAGCCTGCAAGTCATAGACTACAATCCATCAACTCGGCCATCCTTTTGAAACTCCCCTGTATATTTTGTTCTGATAGTTCCACCTGTTAAGTTTACATATGTTAATTATTAACTTGGGAGATCCTCTCTAGCCATTGCCAGGTGTGAGTTTCTGCATCACAACAGAAGAACGCTGAGAGGGCAAAGAGATGAGACGGTAGAAAGAGGGTAGTTTGCCCACAAAATGTTTCGATGGAGGAGGGACAGAAAAAGGATTTTTTTGCCCCAAGCGGCTCCTATTAATTAAAAATCTCCCCGAAATGGGTGCAGTGCCTACCTGTATACAGATGTCCACAGGTGGTTCCTTCCCCCTTCCAGACCTTGTTTAGCCTGACTAAGCAGCAACAGAGGGCAGAATGGAGAATACAGAAGGCATGCAGAGTCTTCTGCCACCTGTGCTCTTACAGGTACATGTATCGTGGTAGGTGAGAAACAATAACTTGTTTAGCCCTATGGGGATTTCTATCATTAGGCTGTGCTCCAGTAGGAATCCAAAAACAGGGCACATTGGGAGCAGGTGTACTGATGTTTTTCGGAGGGTGGGGGGAGACCAGAGTGGCAGAAAGAAAAAAACCACCTTAAGACACTCCCACAAGTAGGAATGCTCTGCCAAGGCACTTATCCTGACTTTCAAGTTATAAAGTCCTCAAGGCAGCTTGCAAGAGAGAATTATATAAGATAAAATTTAAAAAAATGTTCAAAAATAAGAAACATTAGTGGGATTTCTTCGGATAATTAATCCTGTGGTTAAATTCAGGTTTTGCTACGTTTTGTGCTGAGGAGAAAAAAAATAAGCACGTACCTGTTTCTACAAATGTTTCTATTCTGCAAGTCATTGTAAACTCTCTCTTATGGAGCGGCCCTGTCTCCTGTGCCAGTGAGTACTCAGGAAGTCTCCAACCCTTCTGAATAGCTAGCTCCTAGGGAAGAAGGGAAACAGCAGGTAACAGGACAATTTCCTGATCTAGCCTCAAAACAACAGCCACGTGTCTATTCAGAACAGGTTTATTTATCGTGATTACTTCAGTGTTAACTTGGAAAGCAAAATTCTGATATATTTTGCTTTACACTGCATGCATCCTTCTACATCTCAATCCAGGACAGAGCTGAGGGGACTTCCAAGATCAGCACGTTTCTTTGTGCCAGAGCAGCAGCCCAATGAAAAGCTTTCCATCTTATATATATCATCACAGTGATGAGCTGTGAGTTTGCACACTGTGTATGAGAAAACCTGACAAACCAACCAATCCTTTCTTTTCTCTTCACCACACCCATTCTGTAATCACTATGCTTTGCTTTTCGTTGCTTACTCTACATTCTTCCCTGAGGGTATAGGAACTGTCTTCTCCTTCCTCGGTTGAGCTACCTGCTCCTGACTGCCTGCGTTGCTTTCTGTCATCAGAAAATTAAGAAGGAAACAAAGATGTTACATACATAAGGATCTAAAGATAATTTGTAACTTAGTGTAGAACGACTCTGACCTCTAGAAAACCAAAAGGTATATAAAGGACCGCCTCTTTCCATATGAGCCTACCTGGACCCCGAGATCATTTTCTAAGGCCCTTCTTCGTGTGCCTCCTCCATGAGAGGTGTGGAGGATAAAACATGAGAACGGGGCCTTTTCTGCAGTGACTCCCCGTCTATGGAATGCTCTCCCCACAGACGTTCGCCTGGTGCCTTCATTATACACCTTTAGGCACCAGGCAAAAAAAATCCTTTTTAACCAGGCCTTTGGTTGACTTATTGACATCCAACACCCTTTTAGAATGTGGCATTTTGGGGGGGGGGCATTATTGGGTTACTGCTTTTGGTTTGATTTTATATGTTGTGGTATTGTTGTGAACTGCCCTGAGACCTCTGGTGGTGTATAAGTTGAATGAATGAATGAATGAATGAATCATAATGTAATGTAATTTTTAAAAAAAAATAATGACAAAGAACTTCCGAATATGGTACATTTTAAATGCCGTTGCAACTTACCTGCAATGATCCAATAGGATTGGACTGATTTGGTGCTTGATCGAGACGTTCAGGGGTTAAGTAGTCTGGCAAAGAAATGCTACAAGAAACATAGTTAACTTGAAAACTGGCAGTTTCAGGCATCATTTTGCTAACAAATCAGGATTCAGTCCCAAGCACATTCTACATTTTAATATGAGACTGCCTCATTAAGACTACCTCTAAAAGATGTTTAAAGTAAAGAAAGCTGACGTGCTTTTCTATGTCTGAGTTGTGTCTACGTTTGCACATGTGGAGGGTTTTGTTCCCCACAGGCAGTTTCCTGTGCTTCCTCCCAGGCCGCTTTTTAAGTTCAAGGGTCTGGATCCAGGAAAAAGCAGGCAGAATTCTGCTGGCAAGAAGGAGCTTTTCGTGGCTCCTCCCCAGACATAAGTCTCATGTACTCTCAAAAATTGCCCTTGAGGGATGAGGGACCCTCCAGAACAGCATGGGACAGGGCATGGAGGGGCCCTGCTGTGGGGTGGGGAAATCAGAATAATTTGGCAGGGACGCCTCGTGCAATCAGAAGTGCAAGGCACTCTGAAGCCAAGCCAAGGAGTTTCAAAAGCAGCATGGAAGCGAGTGACATCTGCTGTAACCACAGTTATCAGAAGATGTCGTCTTGCCAAAATTTGTCATGGAATAAGGCAGGAAACTACAAAACCGATCTTCTTCAAGGAAACACTATGATTCTATAAATAAGACCAGAAGGAAAGGATAGCTCAGTTGGTAGAGCACGAGACTCTTAAATCTCAGGGCCGTGGGTTCGAGCCCCACATTGCACAAAAGATTCCTGAATTGTAGGGGTTGGACCAGATGATCATGATCCCTTCCAACTCTATGATTCTATGATCTATGAAGACCTTTGTTAAAGATTTAACAGTATTGTTGATACTGCTCTAACCTGAATGTGGCTTTGACTTTGTTGTTTAGTTGTGTCCGACTCTTCGTGACCCCATGGACCAGAGCACGCCAGGCTTTGACTTATCTTTATATTAATAATTACAGTGGACCCTCTAGTTACGTACCACTCTGGATACATAACTTTCGGGTTACGAATGCTGCAAACCTGGAAGTGTATACTTCCGGATTTTGCTGTATGAGCATGTGCGCAAAAAAGCTCAATCACGCCACACACGTGCGCAGAAGCAGTGCCTTTGCCTACGGACTTTTCGGGTTGCGGACAGACCCCCGAAACAAATTTAATTCGTATCTGGAGGGTCCACTGCACTGATCTGTTTTATTAAAATATTCACAGATTGTCTTTTGGCGACAAGGCTGTTCTACGTTTTGTTTTACTTTCCCATAACTTATGTTAACTGAATTTTTTCCCCCTTTGGCTGTTAGCAGCTTGGTGCTTCTCTTGGGAAGGAAAAGCATGATACATGCTATAAATTAAACGAAGATAAAAAATTAAGATTGAACGGTCAAATGAAAAAGTAGCAAAAAATTTATTCTATTTATTTATTAACTTTTTCTCCCACCTTTTTTCTCAAAGGAGCTCAGGACAACAATTGACTATCTTTTTGTACTGATAACATTTACAAGTTTGTACACATGATACTAACAAAGACTGAAAACAGGTCTGAGTTATGAAACCACAGCTTGTTAAATAAAGAAACAGAGAAACCTTTCATACTCTTACAGAGTCATAACTAACTTACAGTTACATGAAAGGTGACAGAAATCGTGATACAATATGGTAAATACTGTTATTTTATCACTTCCAAAAAAATGCAAGAAAAGAGGTTTTTAGGAAATGAACAACAATGTAACAGCTTTGTTAAAATACTATTTTACCACATAGATATTAAGCAGTGACGTAACCACCCATCTTAGATGTGATCACATAATTTGGCCCCATTTCCCACTGCTTTTTATAAACCTATCTCCAAATTAAGTATGTTAAGCATCATAGCCTTCATTTTTAAAATATTTGTAAAGCTCTTCCAAAATTTTCCAGCAGGTCCCATTCGGCAATAACACTGTGTCACAGTGATCAAAACTGACTCACCAAATATTTGAATTGCCTTTCAAAATGTTCAGGGCAGCTTCTGCAGCTTTGTGTTTTGCAATTTTCTTGCTCGGACCCTCTCCTGAATTAATAAGAACAAAAATATGTGAGTGTTCTGAACAGTAAGCTATGAAAATCCAGCAGTCTGAATGTTTCGTTCTGAAATATCCATTTTTTGTTTCTTGATAACATGAAGAGTGTACAGACCTGTTTGGATACTTTTCCCACAAAGCCAAGATGTCCTGTTTTATTGTATCTTGCCAGTGCAAGCAAGCACAATGGGGGGAAAACGTGGCTTGTTTCTAAATAATGATGATGATAGTTTATTATTTATACCCCGCCCATCTGGCTGGGTTTCTCCAGCCACTCTGGGCAGCTCCCAAGAGAATATTAAAAACACGATAAAAGATCAAACATTAAAAACTTCCCTAAACAGGACTGTTTTCAGATGTCTTCCAAGTCAGATAGTTGTTTATTTCCTTTACATCTGATGGGAGGGTGTTCCACATGGTGGGCGCCACTACCGAGAAGGCCCTATGTAACATTTTGCCACTCCCATTCTAAAGACATCACTAACATCAGAAGTAGCTCTGAATATTTTTTGAAAAATTGCATCTTTAAGATAGTGGTTTGGGCAGCTGATTCCTATTCATCTGCTTATGCTGGTAAGTTCTCAAAATGTAAAGGTATATATATAAAACACACCTGAAGGGCAGTTTTAAGAAGGCAGAGGGGCCTGCAGCAGGCAGTTTCCTCCCAGCAGCAGAGACTTATCATTGCTACTGTCAAAACTGCTATACTAACTATGGAAGCTGCGCAGAGTCAGAGAAAATATGGTATGTTTGGCTTTGAGAAAAAATGATTAAGAGGCGATACAATAGCTATATTCAAATATCCTAAAGGGCTGCCACAAAAATGATGGGCCAAATTTATATTCTGATGCTCCAGTGGCCAGGATCTCAATTATTGCATTCAAATGACTAGAAAAGGTATTTTCTAGTATCTAAAGGTATCTTGCTTGGACTTCTGCAATGCGCTCTATGTGGGGCTACCATTGAAGGTGACCCGGAAACTACAACTAATCCAGAATGCGGCAGCTAGACTGCTGACTGGGAGCGGCCGCTGAGACCACATAACACCGGTCTTGAAAGACCTACATTAGCTCCCAGTACATTTCCGAGCACAATTCAAAGTGTTGGTGCTGACCTTTAAAGCCCTAAACGGCCTCAGTCCAGTATACCTGAAGGAGCATCTCCACCCCCATCCCGAGGGCCTTCTGGCGGTTCCCTCGTTGTGAGAAGCCAAGTTACAGGGAACCAGGCAGAGGGCCTTCTCGGTAGTGGCACCCGCCCTGTGGAATGCCCTCCCCCCAGATGTCAAAGAGAAAAACAACTACCAGACTTTTAGAAGACATTTGAAGGCAGCCCTGTTTAGGGAAGCTTTTAATGTTTAATAGACTATTGTATTTTAATATTTTGTTGGAAGCCGCCCAGAGTGGCTGGGGAAAGCCAGCCAGATGGGCGGGGTATAAATAATAATAATAATAATAATTTAGACCAGTGGTTCCCAAACATGCTTGCTAGAGTGAGGTGGGACACTCATTAAGTGAGCTTGTGGGGCCTAATCCAAACACTATCCTCATTCTACTGGCCACAATAAATGCAAACTTCCTTGTGTGGCACAAGATCAGTTTGCATGTCATGCATAAGCCCTCAGTGCTAGGAACAGTGCCAAAGATCAGAGAAATTACATCGCATTAGTTACTCTTAAAAAAGGGCGGCAACCGTTTTGATCAGGGGTTCGATTCCTGGCCCCCACGTGCGTCAGCCGAGCTTGCATAAGCCCACCCTGCCCCTGTTCTGCGTTCTTGGTGGTCGCACATCAATTGGATGTGCGCAAAATGGTTACTGCCTGTATGGTGTCTGTGGGTGGACATGATGGGGGTCGAAGGGATAATGTACTGTGCAATTAGATGCAAGGGAGGGAAGAGTGAGTTCTAGAGTTAGAAATGGGGGAAATTAACTGGGCTTCTAAGGTTAAGGAGGAGACACAAGAGTCGGTAGCAGAGTTAGGATGAAGGTAGGAAAGACGGGCTCTAGGGCTAGGATGGAGAACAAAAGGATGAAGGAAAAGACATTTGGGCTCCCCCTTTACCCATACTGGTACCCAACACACTAGCTTAGAAACAGAGGGAGTATAAAACTAAATAGAAGAAATATTTGCATGCAATTAAGAACTCAGACATGAATCCAGAGCTAGCCCAAGACATTTTGGCTAGCCCCCCCCCGCCAGGGAAGAAGGGGTGAGTGAAGAGCTACATCAGGAACGAAGTGGGGAATAAAGATCTATATCAGGATCTGCTGCCCCTGTGGCTCCTTCTGCCCGAGGCAGTTGCCACACCCTGCCTCACGAATCCTATCAAAATGTACAAACCTGTTGCAGTTATGTCACCCATAGTGACTTTATAGGTGAAGACTGGCATATGCACTTGCCCCTCAGCTTTTTCAAAGTCATATACAGGATTGAGATTAGCCTTTGTGCCATATTCATGTAACAGCTGAATTGGTGTTTTCCCCGGTTTGGATGTAATGATTTCCTCCAAGCTGTTTACAAAGTAGAATAAATTTTTTATGAATATTTGAGGAAGAAGGAAATCACATTCAGTGCGTTAAAATATTGCTTTCAAAAATATGCTGTATCTTTCATTTATGAAACTCAGAGGTACAATCTGGAGATAATGAAGCCTGCTTCTGTGTTGTATTCATGATAATGAGTAACCTGTGGACAGTTATAAGGAAATATTACCAGACATGTGAGACTCCATGCTTTGGATATTGCACTAGAGCGGGGAGAAGAGGAAGTGTGAGCGACTAGCACTTCTTCCACAGTGCTTTTTGTCCACAAAACAGGCTATGTGCAGAACCAGTTGTCAGATTATATTATTGGTCTCTCCACATGCCTTGGAGAATGCTATCTTCTTAATTTTAGTTTTTTTTCTTTAGCAGATCTAAAGAAACATAAAACTTACACTTTTATTTTCCTCACTCTCAAATTTGGTGTGCTGAAATGCTGAAGATTTGTGAGATAAGATCGCCCATCTCTGCAATCATTTTGTGTAAAATGCAGGTTAGCCCCTCCCCCCACAACAACATGGCCCCAATCTAAATGCCGCCCCCCACTCGCCTGTGATAGCTTTCCACATAAAAATAAAGAAATGGGAGATCTGATCGGAGACCAGCGCTGCCTTATCTACTCCAGTTCTGAGCTACTCCTCCCCTCTCCACTGTGTGCTATGTCACCTATAAATATTGCAGGGCTGTGTAGCCTACATACAAGAGCAAATTTAAAAATGTGTACAAATTCAGCAAATGACGGGCAGATTCTGCTCTAGGATTGAGGAGTGGGTGTTGTTTTTTTTAAGATAATATTTTATTTGGGACAGAACAAGGAAAAAAACAAGAGAAAGGAATCAGGGACAGAAAACCAGTAGCATTCAAAAAGCACAACATGTAATAAAAGACATATACATGCATTCCCTCTTTCTAACCTGGGAAATCATCCTAAGTGTCACTGCACATAGGGTTTACTTCCAGGTAACTGAGTGTAGCATCTGCTTCTCTCTTACACACTTACACTTACACACACACACACACACACACACGGGTTTACTTCCAGGTAACTGAGTGTAGCATCTGCTTCTCTCTTGCACACACACACACACACACACACACACACACGAGTTTACTTCCAGGTAACTGAGTGTAGCATCTGTTTTTCTCTTGCGCGCACACACAACACGGGTTTACTTCCAGGTAACTGGGTGCAGCCTCACACACACTCGCACCATTCACACTGCCTGGTACGGTGCGCGCGCGGGTGCTTCTGACCCCTCCCCCCACGTTCCAACCCGAATCCACGCGCACGCGGGCGCCGTTTCCCGCCGGCGACGGTTACTCCCGCGCGCCTCCTTACCGAGCGACGCGCGCGCGGGTGGCGGTAACCCAGAATGCTCCGCGCCCGCCTCCCCCCCCCCGCCATATAAAAAGCCCCTTACCCACCCCACCCCTCGCGCGTCACCTGACGGTTTTCAGTTTCTCCACCAGCACCGGGGAGTTCCGCTGCTCCGTGCCCGGCAGCCCCCCTTCTTGGCTTAGGATAGCCGGGCAAGGGGCAGGCTGAGGCAGAGCCATGCTGTTCGCCGCCGCCGCCGCCTCCATCTCTTCCTGGCCGGGAAGCATACCTTTAGCACGGCCCCTTCTCGCGTGTCACGTGTGGTTCCGGGGGCCAGTTTGAGGGGAGGAGCCGCCCGGGAGGCTGCAAGCGGCGCCGAGGCGAGAGAGCGGGTCGCCTCAGTGGGTCTGTGAGAGAGAAAGGGGTTGCTGAGGGGGCGGACGGGACCCCCAATGAAGCCTGGAAATGGCCTCGCGGGTGTTTCAGTTGTCGCAATGGACATGTTCTAGCTCAGGGGGTCCGTGGGGGGGAAAATCCCCTTTGCTTCCTGTTAACATACCCTCCAACATTTCTCCTATGAAAATAGGGACGTCCTATTGTTATGGGGGTGGGGACGGACTGCTCCTTTTCCCTTATGGGGTCTCCAAGAGCCCGTATAGAGTCCTTAAGTGGGTCCCCTGCCGGCAGGAGAAAATAACACAGGCCAGCCAGAGTATATTGAGAAGCAATATGATTCTTCAACATGTTGTGCGGATGCCTGATTATCGTCTTCCAAAGCAACTACTCTATTCCAAACTTAAAAATGGAAAGCGTAATGCTGGTGGTCAACAAAAGAGGTTTAAAGACTGTCTCAAGGCAAATCTAAAACAATGTAGTATAAACACCAACAATTGGGAAACACTTGCCTGCGAGCGCTCCAGTTGGAGAGCCAAAGGTGTCATGGGCTTTGAAGACACTAGAACTCAGGGCGCAGGGGAGAAACGCGCTAAGAGGAAGGCACGCTTGGCAAACCCTCACACTGATCGGCTCCCGCCCGGAAACCAATGTCCCCACTGTGGAAGGACGTGTGGATCCAGAAATGGCCTCCACAATCACTTACGGACTCATTTAAAACCTTGTGTATGGAAGACAATCTTACTTGGCTACAAGTGATTGCCAAAGAAGAAGAAAGAAGAAGATTGAGAAGCAAAACAGCTAGTAAGCCTGATCTTTGTTAACTGTTGCTACAGTGCCCCCCCTCGCCACACGCAGGAGGGAGGAGAGAACCCAGAACAATGGTGCAGAAGCCCTTATATAGACTTTTGAAATTGCCCACCCTGTAGCCCAAGACCACCCCCCAAAAGACATCATACATACATCGCAGAAGGAGGTGGTTTACAGCAGAAATCCTGTCTGTCAGGATACCTGTTAATGGTCACTGATTGCATTACCTGGGCAGCCTGGTCATTATTTTGCGATGGTAAATAGTTTTAGTTCCTGAATCCAGGTCACAGGCTCACCCTATTCATACACAAATAAACCCTTAAGACAGGATTTGTAAGCAAAAAGACAAAGGGAAGGCTTTCCCCATTTTTCCTTCTTGCAGAGAAATACCATGTTTCTCCTAAAATAAGACGTAGCCATAAAATAAGCCGTAGCAGGATTTCTACGCATTTGTGAAATATAAGCCATACCCAAAAAATAAGCCATACCCCGAAAATAAGACATAGTGACTCAGCGCCTCTCCCTTAAAACGGCCTGGATAGGCGTGGCTATGCAGCGTACCGACACTAAAATAAGACACCCCCCGAAAATAAGCCATACTGTGGTTTTTTTGAGAGGAAAAAAATATAAGACGGTGTCTTATTTTAGGAGAAACACGGTATATTGAGGTCAATTTGGGAGAGTCAACATGTCATCCTGCGACCAAGCACAATAGTTTGGGATCCTTGTCTTCAATGAACTGTGAGTCATCACACACAAACACCTTTTTGTTGCAGTTTGACCCATTGTAGCCAGAAGACCTAACAGGTGACAATTTCATAATGGTGTGGCAAAGTGGGATAATGTGTTTTCAGAAATGCTAATATCTAAGCCTCAATATCTATGTGGATGCACGGAATATCACAATTTTGCAGCAAAATGGTATGGTTCACTATGCCAACAACACCACAATATGCTAAAAGCTGGACTTTGGCCATTACTTACCTGACTTAATGATGGTACAGTTATCTTAGTGTTGTTGTTGTTGTTGTTGTTGTGTTTTAGTTTGCTGCCATATTGCTTCTTCTAATTTGTCGTTGGAAATCAGAGTTCTCTTCAGGAAGAGTTCAAGCTATTTACATTAATTTTTTTACATTTTAAAGTTTTGTGTTTGTAAAATTGTGTGAGTTAACTGAATAAAGCATAAGAGACCAAATTAATAACCAGATGTGGCAATATGGCATGCATGCATTTTGTCAGTGACAATACTCTTGGAGGTTGTTCCTGTCTCTGGGATCAGGTACCACTTCTATGCACTTTTTGCTTATGTCGTTGTGTATGGAGGTTGGGGTTGATGGTGAGATTGACACCTGCTGCCCAATCACAGCAGCGGTAAACCCCATATTTCGCCAATATTTTCTATGGACAGTTCTCACTTCTGGCCCAGGGAAAAGGCAGAATATACATGGAATAAACAAATAAGAACATAACAGCAATTAATGAGATTAAATTCAAGTTATCGCCTTTATTCCATCAAAATAAATAGTTTTCATGATCTCCTAGACATAGAGTTAAAATGTAATGCTACAAAGATTCAAAATTATGCCAATTAACTAACTGGTGGAGAGCTTCAGAGGTCAATTTGGACTGAATAACCAGCAGAAAAAGCACTCGGGTTATAGTAGACAAATTCATCCAATCAGATCTCAGTGTATGTTGTAAGATTAAGGGGGGGGGAATCAATTCTGATTTAAGACAAGAGGCTTTCTAAGTTATGTGAAAGCTAATTTGGGACTACAGAAAGGTATTGCCTTAATACAGCTGAATGTTGCCGTATCAGTTTACTTTGTTAATGTATTATTCATTGTTTTGAACATGGCAGGACAATGAAAGAGAATTCTTGAATAATACCCTGGAGAAACTGGATGGTTAAAACAATGCCAGTGCTTCCCTTCCTGTTAAATACAATACCAAAGTACCGTAAGCTGTTTGTCCTGTATTACTTAATATAGAAATGCTACAAGCTTTATAATATGGCTGTATGGTTTGACAACTGCAATTGATAGAGTTCTCTTTTTTTACTGCTTCTGCGTAATATGTTTGCTGCTGCTACCAAAAGTTTTGTTAAGCAGGTTGGTGATGGAGGTCGACTAGTACCTGTTCGTAGCCTCAGTGAAGCTGATAAATATCAACCCCTCAGTCTTGTTATTAAGAAGAAAAGTTGTCTTATTTCAAGAAGATCCAAATTTGTTTCAACACCATTCAGCCTAAAAGACATTCTTCAAGGAGAGAAAGAAATTTCAGCTGGTAAGTTTGTTTTTTAAACTTCTCAAAAACTTATAAAAATATGATCTGCTGATTTTCAGAGACATAACTGAACAGGGGAAATGCAAAACAATATGGAATTTGCTGCTTAAGCTGTTTTAGAGGAATCAAACAGTATGTCTATAATATAAACAAGCATTTTGTGAAAAAGCATTTAATGTTTGCATTTAGTAAAAGACGGAAGAAGACATTTTAGGAGGTTTCACTGATAATGTATTGAGTACTTTTCAGCATTCATTACAAATTTGTTTTATATTTGGTGTAATCGGTCTGTGTTATATAACATCTGTCACTTACATGCAGTGTGATTCTAAAGTTGTTTATTTATCAATTACATTGAGTTCAGTAGGACTTCCTGGTAAGTGTGCTTAGAATTGCAGCATTAATATCCCTATATAATAATAATAATAATTTATTATTTGTACCCTGCCCATCTGGCCGGGTCTCCCCAGCCACTCTAGGCGGCTTCCAACAAATATAAAGATATAGCATGTAATACCAGCTATTCACTGTTACAAAAGAGTGAGATCACTGCATGACAATACCATTTCCACATCTGTTCACATCTTTTTTGTACACGTGATATGTAGCTCCCTAGAGCTGTTAGTTAATTTGAAGTAATATGGCAGTGGAATGCCTGAGATTCTCTAAAATCCATTCTCTAGGTCCTTGTAGGCACAGGGAACATCTTGAGTATAATGCTGCTCACAGTCTTTTAGAAGACCATCCTGCAGGTTATATGCCATGATGCTACATAACAGACAAGAAACTAAGGCAGACATTGCCCTTTAACAAAAACAGCAAAAGCAATTTCTGACAGTGAAAGATAGACAATTTACAGTGTAATCCTATACATTTCTACCCAAAAGCTAACCCCATTGATGTGGGACTTGTATGTAAGTGTCTAAAAGATTGCAACTGATTTCAATAGAACCTAAATGTGACTGATTTAAGATGGATAATCCAAATTATTTTAGCTCTAAATGTCAGTGGTATTCTGAGATTATACACAATTTACGTTATTACATAATTAATGAAGTGATGCTA
Organism: Darevskia mixta; assembly: GCA_034641385.1. Taxonomy (NCBI): domain Eukaryota; kingdom Metazoa; phylum Chordata; class Lepidosauria; order Squamata; family Lacertidae; genus Darevskia; species Darevskia mixta. The sequence goes on along the minus strand of JAWWNH010000133.1, from coordinate 2,435,907 downwards.
TTTTAGGGTAATTGTTCTACGAAAGGCAGCTCAGTTGCTTTCCATGTCTGTTGTCAACAGCTCCATGCTCTTCAAAGTAAAATAAGTAGCAATTAATATTTTCTACCACTGCAGATTACATGTTTTGAATATGAACATAATAATAATGGGATGGACATCACAAATGCAACCCTTCACCTATATTTTAAATGACAGATTCACTTTCTTTCTGTATTCCAGGAAAAGAAAGGTAATAGCAGATAACAGTACCCTTTGTAGGATATTTGAGTTGTGATATTTTAAGCCTACCAGGGGAGTCAGACATGGTTTTAGGTTGGTCACTTGGTCTGCATTCAAGTAATTTTAAAATGTTATCCGTTGTTTCGATGTTTGTTCTGAAAACTTTATCTAAGTTTTGTCAAAATGTTTATTTCTAAACTGAGAATTCTAAATGTTATTTGCCAATGAATACAAGTGGGATAAACTTTGCAAGAGATATACTAAGATAGCTGCTTCCTAACTATGGAACTTCTTCCTTGAAATTTGCTGGTGTCCATGCATGATGATCTGAGCATCTCTTGGAAGTGTTTTCAGCTGGCTTTTAAGTGGAAAAGAGGTGAGGATTTTAAAAATCCTTTGATCTGAGACAATTTTATTATGAGTAATTCATTGTTAATATTTTTAGCAGATACTTGTCCTGAGCCGTTGGCTTGGCATCTTGATCATATTAGCATACCTGCTTATTTCTTACTCTTATTAAGTACAACAAGCAAAGTAGTTTTACAAGAGGTAATCCACAAAGTAGTTAAGGCTGCAATCCTATGCACACATACCTGGGAATAGTTCTCTCTTCACTGAACACTTACTGGTTGAGTCCATATGGATCGGCTCAGGCTGTAAGAGATGAGAATCTGAACACATTATAATGTTTTAGTATCTGATGGGTGTGCAGTTTTTATAAACCATGTTTCAGTTTAATATTAGATATGAACTTAATTCCAGACTTCAATAAGCAGCCTCTTTCCCTTAGGTATTTCATCCTACCAGTTACTGAATTATGAAGATAAATCAGATGTAGCGCTCAACGGTAGACGAGGAAATCCCATTATGAACTCCGCTGGGGTCAATACCACTGGATCAGATTCTCTTGCAGTGAAGGCTTCCTTTGGTATTGTAACTAAACATGAGGTTGAGGTACCAACATTACTCAGAGAACTTACCAGTAGGTTGGTATTATAGTTTCCATTGTTTGACTATTTAAGCTGCACTTGACAAATGAGCACTAAAATGTGGATGCAATATGGGTTATAGGTTTTTGGTGCCTTAAATAGAAATATGAAACTATGTGGATTATGTCTCCCTTTATTGCAGAAAAATGAATTTTGAGCACTGCCTTGTTCGTCAGTCACGAGACAGTAAGAGGACAGTTCTTTGTGTGGTCATGGAGAGTATTCGAACGACACGGCAGTGTTCACTGTCCGTGCATGCTGGCATGAGAGGTGACACAATGAGGGTAAGGGGGTCCTTTTTGGGCCAAAAGGCAGCTCATAAATAATTTTATAACTAACTGAATAATTATGAATAGTGAAATGTTTATCAGCCGGTTCAAGAACACCTAACTCTATACAGGTTTGTTGCCTATGTGTAGAAACCATATTATTACCAAGAGCTGAGGATATTGAAAGAGGAAGAGATTTAAACATCAAAAAAGGCAAATGCCCAAATAAAATAATTCTAATTTGACTGATGCAAAACCAAAAAATAAGTTATGCAGAATCTGTCTTTGTCCAATAAAAGAGTGGGCACATAATTTGTTTGTAGTGTAGATAGATCACTCTCTTCTGGCTGACAAAGTTATCTTTAACCCAAAGATTAAATAGAAGCTTGTCCAATTAAAGATATACATCCCAATCTAGGTGAGGAGGTTCTGATGCACACATAGACTGCCCCCACCGCCACCTTTTTGGGCTGTCCTCCTTACATCAGTGGTGGATAGGGCAGTTCCATGTGTGTACATTTTGTGCCCTCATGAACTTGCCTGTTCCATAGGGTGGTCATGTGTCCTTCCTACTTTACAGTCCTCTATTTGAAGGGTTGTCTGGCCCAAGTCCAGTTTGAAGATAAACAACCCCCCCAAAAAAGAGAGAACAGGGGCCTTGAAGCTGTCCATCAAAAGTTAGCTTCCGGACACGAGGCTGAGCAGGCACACAAGTTACCTAGTCACAGTCTTCCCGACTTATGGTGAGATGCATTGTATTTCTATTTAAGATATAGAAATTATTTCTAAATGTGCATTTTACATATAAATTAGCATATGCAAACCTGTCCCCTCTTTTTGTCGGCGCACAAGTGGCCCCCTTCTCTTCCATTGAGATAATGTGGGAGTTTTGTAAGCACTATAATTCATTTTGTGCACAGACTTGCGGATCCGGGGAGACCCGGCCAGATGGGCGGGGTACAAATAAAAAATAAAAAATAATAATCCTCTTTTCTTGATTTGCTTCTGAGTTTTGAAGGCATTTTTAATGTCAACTGGGAAATTTGTCCTAATTTAATTAGAACATCATCATCATCATAATCATCTCTACCATAGTGAAGTACTAGCCTTCCACCGTTAAAGTTAAAAAAGAGTAATATTATGTGTTATGTTTCCAATACTTATTTAGCGTAATATGCATTTTTATTTAAAATATTTACAATACAGATGTTAACACCGTATCTTTTTTTTTAAATAGTTTCATATTATTGATGACTATAATTACAAAGGACGTGACAAAGCTATTGTCTTTCCTGCTCATACAACTATTGCATTTAGTGTGTTTGAGCTTTATATTCACTTGGATGGTAATTTTGGTGAGTAGTCTGTTTTTCAATTGTGAGTGCAATTACTATTTTACATTGTTCTTGTTCTGAGATTGGGAATGTTTAATCTGGAATGCTGTAAACATTATATTCATGCTTTATTGTGTGCTTGTGGTCAGCAATCTCATTCACTTCAGGGCTTGCATCCATACCCTACAGGTATACATATCTGCAAGGGCACACACAGTAACATCTACCAGTAGATTCAAACTATGACCCCAATCCAGGGACAGTAGTGGGACACAACATTCACATGTGTATAGCAAGATAGATGGAAATCAGAGCCTCATCCATACCATGCAGGGTGATGGATATTGTATTAGATTTGCATCTGAATTTGGATGACAGTGGACGCAAATGGTTCTGTACCTGGAAGTTTGCTTCCACCTAAAAAAAAAAAAATCACCCTTGCTGAATCAGCTGGTTTGTGTTCAATTTTGTGTTGTAGTTTTGCCTTATTTAATATAACTTTTCTATAAAATTAAAAAACCAATTTTCATTAATAATAATAAACTGTATTATGAAATTGTGCTGTTTCTGAATACTTAAAATATATGTAATATTTTTTTCCAGAGCTCTGTGTCACTCCAGAATCAAAAGGAGGATTTGAAAGAGAGCCATCAAGATCATTTTCACTAACTAAATTAAGGAATCTGTTTTATCGAAGTATGAGGTTTGATATTTATGTGCATTACACTAATTAATTTGATTGGTAATGTATTTCATAGTATTTCATATGGTTGGTGTTAAAGTTCATGCTTATAGCTGCACTGAGAAGTATTTTATACACACACACTTAAAATAATTGCAGATATTTCAAAATATGCAGAGTGCATCAATTTTTAATTATAATTACCATAATAATGAATTTGCTTGATTAAAATTTTTAATTTTTAATTGTTTCAGTTGTACAGTAAGATTATACTTATTAGTCTTTAAAGACCTTTCATGATGTACAGCAATAATATGACACACACAAAAGTGAAGGTAGCCACATTGGGGCATAATTTAAATATTTCCAGAGTCCATATTAAGCAAATACTTTTAGCAGGGCAGGAAAATATCGCAAAATAGTGTTAAGTTCTCCAGAATTCTTCATCAGGCTGGTTAGTAAAGAAAAAAAATGAGGGGGTGTAAAACCATCTCTGCACCTACAACAGAATCAGCCCTTGATTTGGAGAATCAGCTGTTGTTTTGCCCACCCTCCTTACAGGCCTTAGTGTAGCCCAGGGGTCGGCAAGGTTTTCCGGCCATGGGCCAGATCATTCCCACGGACAATTGTCCGTGGGCCAGGCATGCGCAGCGCAACGCTGAAAATCGCGTCCACGCATGTCTGGAGTTGTGGCGCTCATCTCGCTTTACTGGCCAAGGGAGCTGGCGTTTGGCCGCAGTTTTTCCAGGTCATGTGGCCAGCATGACTAAGCCGCTTCTGGTGAAACCAGAGCAGCGCACGGAAACGCCGTTTACCTTCCCGCTGGAGTGGTACCTATTTACTTGTACTTTGACATGCTTTTGAACTGCTAGGTTGGCAGGAGCCCTGGGACCGAGCAATGGGAGCTCACCCCGTCGCAGGGATTCGAACTGCCAACCTTCCGATCTGCCTACTGTGATCAAGATGCAGAGATGGCTTTACCACCAAATATTTTTCTCCCCACTACCGGTATTTTTAGCTTTGCTTGCAGTGTAGCTTAATGAAGAGTCCTAAATATTTTTGCTGACCTAATACAGATATCATAAGAGTTGGAAATCAACAATATTGTGCTATGCTAATACGGTCAAGCTACTGAACAGTTGATTCACACAATTTATTCTTTTTCATTTGGAGCTGTGGATGTATTTGGATGGGCAGGTAGGGCTTAGTGCACAGCAATTGAGTCAGGGCCTGTCTGACATTAGTCATATTATACAGGTCCTATGCCTGAGAAATTGGTTAGTTTCATGTCTTGAATGGGGCTGCACTCTCCTTGAAAGAGCAGGTATGCATGCTGGGAGTGTTTTTGTGTCCAGCTTTGTTATTGGAGGCCCAGGTAGTCTGACTAGAAGTACCTTTAGCCAGCTGCAGCTGTGGCCATTTGTGAACCTGGAGAACTTGACCACAGTACTGTAGTCAAATAGACATATAGAGTGTAAGGTTATCCCACAAATAAACTGGTTCAAAGCTGCTCCACGTTTTTTATATACAGTGGTACCTCTGTTTACGAACTTAATCCATTTCAAAAGTCTGTTAAACCAAAACCGTTCTTAAACCGAGGCGCACTTTCCCTAATGAGGCCTCCTGTCGCCAGTGCCCTTCCACCATTTGGCTTCTGTTCTTAGACCAAGGTAAAGTTCTCAAACCAAGAAACTATTTCCAGTTTTGCGGAGTTTGTAAACCAAATCATTCTTAAACCGGCATGTTCTTAAACCGAGGTACCACTGTATTTCATTTTTTAAAAAAAAGCTTTCAAATTATTATAGAACCACAAAGAAAACTAAACTGTAACAAAAATTCAATAATATATCTAACTAGAGGCAGGACATATGAAACCTAAACATTTTAACTTGACTGCTTCGATTTTGGGAACTGACACTATTGCAGGTGACATACTTGTTCTGCATTTGTAAGAAATAAATAAAGCAAGGGACCCATTGTGCAAAAAGATGGACACTTTCTATAGGTAAAATTATGCTATTTATGAACTTGTTAGGATTTAACAATGACTGTAGATTATGGGAGTAATTCAATGTCATGCTAAGGCAATCATTCCATCAGGACATTTCAGCTTGCTAGTTGGAACACACACATTCTTCCCCTCAACATCAGAGCCAATTTTGGGGGAATTGGGGGGGGGGAGGGAAAGCCCCATTACGCAAGTGAAACTCCTTGCTTCTGCTTACAGGACTCAGTTGTTGAATCCCACCCTCTGGGCTGAATGAAGAGTTTGTATTTTTGTCAGTGGTTGACCAGATAATGTGCCATTGGATTTAGCAATCTTTCTTCTTTGTGTCTGTGTATGCTTTTCCCCTCTTCAGACAAAAGGGTAATGGATATCATTGCTCACTCAGACAATTACTTAGATGACCTTTTCACAGACTACTATGAAAAAGCTGCAAGCATGACGGATGTCTCCACGAACTATTTCCGAGAAGGGGCCCATATACGAGTGAATTTACTTAACAATCACATCCCCAAAGGTCCTTGTTCGTTGTGTGGAATGGGAAGCTCCAGAAGAGAAACTGTCTATGGTTGTCTTGAGTGTTCTTTTAATGGACAAAAGTTTGTACGACTACATGCTGTGCCTTGTTTTGACCTCTGGCACAAGAGAGTGAAATGAAAATTTCTGGAAATGCATGTTGGTTGGATCCAGATTGTTGCTTGCACTTAGTACCCACTGAAATTAAGTCACACCTGACTTTTCCACTTTGAGGTCAGGAAGACCTAAGTACAACCGACTTGGCCTGGATTAAACCCTATGCATATATTTAGGTGTGATTGTGCCATGGAATTTCTCATGCATTTTGATTGCAAAATAAGGAGCCACAAATGTTTTTTTTCTCCTTCCGTGTTTTTAAAGGAATGCAAAATAGAACTTGATATAATGGCTTCCCACATATGCTCTGTTATTGGTTAGTTCTTTCTAACTGCATAATGTAACATAGCTAAGAGATACACATCCGAGTTAAAAAATTCACAATAGCATTTTGTAATAAATCTAAAAAATGTGTAAATTATATTTAGAAGTAACTGTTTGTAAGAGTAATTTGGAAACATTGGCTTTTGTCTAAAGGCAAGAATGTGTTTCACCTTAACTACACCACAGTAAGACAGTAATGAAAAGATATGAATTATTTATTAATGGCATAAATATTTAATTGAAATATCAGATTACGAACATGTTTGTCTTTGCTCTGGTTAAACAGAGGAATAAAAACTGAATTGAATCTTAGTATGACATAAATGTTTCCATTAAAATTTGCCAATGTCACCCCCAATTACATCTGTCTCCTATTTAGTCCATATTTATCATTAATATAGAGCAAGTTCAGTATTTTTTAAATGTTAGACTTGCTGTTATTTGGTGCCTTTTGATGTATTTGACAATATTTTTTGTAACAAAGCTATATAATTTTGGAATAAACGAGTCAATTACATATCTGATGTACGTATGCAATATTATTATCATTGAGATCTAGCCATTAGATGGCAGTATCTGCCACTGTGTTTAAAACCGCATGTTAAAATTGGCACTGCTGAGGTTGTCTAGAATTTCTGCTACATATTTATCTACCAATGCATTTGTAAAAATAGAAGGGATTAAACATCTGATTCTCTTTAGATCTGAATATAGCACAGCCACTGAGCCATGGATTCTTTCTTGACTCCAGTGCTGTTTGGTTTTTGATATAAACACGGTGGGGGAGACCTAACTGGCATTTAAGTTGTCCAAGAGTTGTGCATTTAATCAGTAATACAGTACCTAGCTTGTACCGTCTTTCCCCCTTATAAATTTTTTTTCTCAAAAAAACACAGGGGGGCTTATTTTCGGGGGGATGTCTTATTTTTATTACATCAGTATGGTACGGTACAGCCTCCCCGTGCGCTGAGCAGGCGGGGCAGAACTCCGCAAGAGGCGTGTTTCCCCCCCCCCCCCGCGCCTCTCGCTGGCTCCCTGCACATGGGGAACAGGCGGGGCAGGAAGAGGCGTCTCCCCCCCCCCCCGCCTCTCCCTGCGCGCTAAGCAGGCGGGGCAGAACTCTGCAAGAGGTGCGTTCCCCCCCCCCCCCGTGCCTCTCACTGGTTTGCTGGCTCCCTGCGCACGCAGGAGGGGCTGAGGAGGCAACGGGAACAATGGTGGCACCACGGCTTACTTTTGGGGTACGGCTTACTTCTCACAAAGGTAAAAAAAACCTGCCATGGCTTACTTTATGACTACGTATTAAAAAAGGGGAAACAGGGTACATAGCTGTTTCCACACAGATGACACACTTTACTGTCTCCATTTGCTGGAGGACATGGCGGCGGTGGCGGTGGATAATGAAACATGGGTACCCTATTTGCTGCAGAGTAAGGACGTGGATGGCGCTGTGGGTTAAACCACTGAGCCTTCGGCTTGCCAATCAGAAGGTCGGCGCTTCGAATCCCCGCGACGGGGTGAGCTCCTGTTGCTTAGTCCCTGCTCCTGCCAACCTAGCAGTTCAAAAGCATGTCAAAGTGCAAGTAGATAAATAGGTACCGCTGCAGGGGGAAGGTAAACGACGTTTCCGTGCGCTGCTCTGGTTCACCAGAAGCGGCTTAGTCATGCTGGCCACATGATCTGGAAGCTGTACGCCGGCTCCCTCGGCCAATAAAGCGAGATGAGCGCCGCAACCCCAGAGTCGGTCACGACTGGACCTAATGGTCAGGGGTCCCTTGACCTTTAAGGACATAAGAGCCTGTTTGATTAGGCTAATGACCCATTTAGTCCAGCATCTTGTTCTCAGTGGCTTGCCAGATGCCTGTGGGAAGCATGTAAGCAGGATGCGAGCACACCACCACTCCCCTCCTGCAGTTTCCATGAACTGGTATTTAGATGCTTCTGAGGAAGGGAAAACGTTTCATCAGGTTTAGTAGCCATGAATTTGTCAACCTCTTTTAAAGCCATTCAGGTTGGCACTCTCACTGCCTCATGAGTGAACAAATTTTATACATCTCTTACTATCTTCTCTTATGTGCCTTTTTCTCCAAACTAAGAGCGCCAAATGTTGTAGTATCTGGTTGGGGTGGCTAAAAAAAGAGATGTTTCAGACAGAATACTAAACCACAGATAAAACAAGCCACAGTTCATAAGCCAAAACTATGGTTTCATGCTGGTTTTTTGCCAAAAAAGCAGACAAAAAACCCACGATTAGTCTACTTGGCTAATTTTTGGACAGTGCAATAAGCCATACTTTGGCTAAACAAACCATGGACTAGCATTATGTGTAAATCAGGCCATTAAGTGAAAATGTGCAACTGAGCTTCAGTGCCATTAAGGCAACTCTTGATCTGCTCCAAAAATGGCTCCCACAGATTTTCAAAATGAATGTTAACCATGAGGGGAGTAAAGATGCCACAGGGGTGGGGGGCAATTTGAAGCAAACAAAACAAAAAAGGGAAATTGCTTCATCAGCAACAACACTATATTTGGCATAGCTGTAAGTTCCCCGTTAACTCTTACACCTTTAATTCAGATTATTTCATAAGAATTACAAAGTATGTGGAGCCACCCCCATTTCATTTACATTTCAGTAACATTTTTAATCATGATAAAAAGGTATAAAAATTTCCCACAACCAACATACATGAAATATTATGTGACAAAGAAATTCCATTTTGGTTAAAGCCATTAATCTAGCGGACAAGTCCCAGGGAAATCAAACAGGGCTGAAGAGTGTAATCACAAAAAGCTGTGTGCTTGGTTACAAATGTAGTGACAGCTCCACAGGTACATCTTCACTTCAAGGTGTATTTGGGGCTCCTCAACTAGCAGGATTTCATACTGCAGTGGGTAACACTGTGAACGAAGCCGTGTCCCCCCCCCCCCACAAGGCATGGGGAAGTCCTTGTGAAAGCTCCATGTGCACATGGGAGGAACTGCTGGACTGGGATCCAAATAAAACAGGGATGGGGAACCTGTGGCCTTCTAGCTGCTGTTGGACTGCATCCCCTATCATCCCTGATCATTGGCCTAGCTGATTTGGGCTGATGGGAGCAGGAATCCAACAACACTGGCAGGGCTGCAGATTCCCCATTCCTGCCACACAGACCTTTTCTTTTAGCAATGATCTGTTATAGTTCATCGTGTTGGTAGACGTTATATTCCTTGGCAGATATGAAGCCGTCTCCGTCATGGTCATTCTTTTTAAATATATCAAGCAAAACATCCTGATGAACGGAAGGGTCACGTTTCTTGCCATCTCTTTCAAATTCCTTCTTCAGGTAATGGTCTATCTAAAGGAACAACAATCGACAGATTTTTATCTCAAACTTTGTCACGTATTGAAAATGGTGTTAATTTAGGTTATATGCTGTAACGGGGAACATCAGAATATGACCCGTGTTACCTCATGTTTTGAGAGTTTTTTGTCACTGTCCAGGTCCATTTGAGAAAATGCTTCAACACTGCGGGGTCCTTGTGTTACTGCATACAGTTCAATCTCAAAGATCAGTGTTGCGTTAGGTGGAATCTTTGCAGGTTCTAAAAATGTAACAAGACCATTTTGGGAACTGTGTACACACATCTGACAGATAATCTTAACCACAAACTGGAGTATTTTTTTAATGGTTATTTGGAAATGTGTAAATTATGGACTCTGGTATATACTTGTTTTTTAAATACTTTGCTTTGTTGAACTACTCTGAATTTGAGGCAGCCCTCCTGATTATTAGAGACAAAATACAACTGGATGTTCCCCTATACACACTCCTTTTTGGGGTGTATTCCCACGTGGACTGTGCCCTAAGTCTATTGTCAAGCCATTCTAAACTAGTAAACTGCTTACTCACAAAAAGCAACAACAGTTCCACCAGATTTGTTTTGTCATTTTCAGAAAGCTTCTTGGAAAATGTGGTCTGTGCTTCAGCCATCAGTAATGGCTGGGGTGGGGGATGGCAAGCCAATGGCCTAGGCCAGTGATGGCTAACCTTGACACTCCAGATGTTTTGGAACTACAACTCCCATCATCCCTAGCTAACAGGATCAGTGGTCAGGTATGATGGGAGTTGTAGTCCCAAAACATCTGGAGTGTCAAGGTTAGCCATCACTGGCCTAGGCCCTGCCTTTATCCATCGGCATTGCCAATTGGCCTTTGGTGGGCGAGGCTTCAGGGAAGACCACAGGGAGAACTTCATCCCTCTAGTTCACTCAGGGGCCCCCACATTGGACTAAGGCCAGCACTTTCCTCATGCGTGTCAGAAAGTTACTTGATAAATATGAAATGGCTATCTAGTCAATCAAGCATGAACAGCCATTCCACTTTTAAAAAAGCATAATTTAAAATACGATTTTTGGAGTAGGCAAGGTTAAGATTTCAGGGATAAAAGTTTCTCCACCTCAAGGAGGAAAATGGGCTTCAAAGGAAATCCATGTTTATCTTCTGGTTTGATACAATATCTTCCTGTATCAAAAGGGATACAGTGGTACCTCGGTTTAAGAACAACCCTGTTTACGACCTATTCGGTATACGAACTCAGCAAAACCGGAAGTATTGTTCCGGTTTGCGAACTTTACCTTGGTCTACGAATGGAAGCAGAACGGTGGAAGGGCACTGGCAGGCCTCATTAGGGAAAGCGTGCCTCAATTTAAGAACGGCTTTGGTTTAAGAACGGACGTCTGAAATGGATCGAGTTCGTAAACCGAGGTACCACCGTACCAAAGTTTAGCAGCTTTTGAGAAAGAAAGCATACTGATATTGGCGGACAGGTACCAGTAATGAAGGAGAAAGCTTCCAAAGTCAGTCCAAAACAAGTATTTTGCAAGCCATGCACCTGCAGTTGGCAAATACAGAATTTGAGAACTCATCTAAAATGATCAAGACTAAAAGTATGGCAGTTCAGACAGAAGATTAGTGCTAGAGTAACATGCTTTTCATGCAGGCCATAGGTGCAATCCCTGCCATGTCCAGGTAGGGCTGGGAAGGTATCCTACTTGAAACCCTTCAGAGCTGCTGTCAGTCAATGAAAATAATACTGAGCTAGATGGGACATTGATCTGCCTCAGTGTATAAGGCAGCTGCCTATGGTCCTAGAATTTATTTTTGAGTTTCCATATACTGCACTGAAAGCTAAAGGTTGCAACAGATATCCTCTCTGAGAACAAAGGGAGATCAAATGTCATATAAAGAACTCACAATAAATAAAAATGAAATTATAAACTTTTATGTAGAGGCTACACTGAACAGAGCTCACCAGCCTGTCAGGTTGATAGACACGTCCCTTGTTTATATGTCTCAGGGAGCAACAATAGGAGACTTAACTGAATCTCTGTGTGTGGGTAATCATTATATGTAACTGGCCTGATGTGTCCAATAGGTCACAAGTTGCCGTGTGCTGGGCCCAGAGACCTCCCCTCCCCCTAAAATTGTTTAGTATAAATCCTCACACACGCTGCAGCAGCACAACTGCTCAGTTTCTAGAGTTAGTAGCTAAACTAAAAAAAGAAAAAAGATTTAAGCGCAAGGAGTTTTGAGAGTAATACATACCACAGGAAAACCCGTGAAAAGTTCTAGAAAGCCACATGCATTCTTGACATTTAAAACTAGTGCCATCTTGCTCAGCATGCACAAACAATGCCCTGAAAGAATATAAGAGTGTTGCACATGGGAAGAAAGGCCTCCTTCAAGTTCAGCCTAAAAAAGATAGTCACAGTTAGTATTCAGCAAACAAGCAATGCATATTTGCACTTTGAGAATACCTATTGAGAAATCAAGGTATGTTAAATCTGGTTGAGGTATGATGGCCAAATTGATCACTCGCTTCAGCAGACTTTGAATCACAAGTTGGCCTACAGAGATGTTGTGCATGTCAGATGTCAAAGCACAATGAGGTCAAAACTCGGCATCTGGATATTTAAAGAACCACCAGTTCCAGCTAAGATTCAAAAGGCAAAGGTTTCAGCCCAATAATGTTAATTGGGATTAAGTCCCATTGGAACAAGTCAGTCACGATTATCTCAAGACACACCGAGACTTAGTTCCAACTAAGTTTAGCTGGATTGGAGTAATGGTGAAGGCTTACTCAACATCACTCTGACTGAGAGATAAGTGATCTGTCCTTGGAATTGACTCTGGTATGGGTCTAAAATTAAGATCAGTTCAGACATAAAGCCAAACCAATGCAGAGACCGGGAGAGCCCTTTTATGTTCCCTCCTTGCACATGGGGCTCCCTTCCCCAGTTCCTGGATTTTGCTAACTTACTACGATGTTCAAACTGACAAACTATGGATAGTGCTGCCCATGATTTAGAAATTGAACCCAAGCAGTGGTTTCAAACTATGAAGGCAAGGTACTAACCAAAGGTTGCCAATTTCAACATCAGGACAAACTAGGGTCAGGAAAATGCTGAAAGCGAAGGAAGAAACCTGCAGGTAAGAGGAGAGCAAAAGGAGGCTATAAACCATGAGTAGGCAAACTAAGGCCCAGGGGGCCGGATCCGGCCCAATCACCTTCTAAATCCGGCCCGCAGATGGTCGGGAATCAGCGTGTTTTTACATGAGTAGAATGTGTCCTTTTATTTAAAATGCATCTCTGGGTTATTTGTGGGGCCTGCCTGGTGTTTTTACATGTGTAGAATGTGTCCTTTTATTTAAAATGATCTCTGGGTTATTTGTGGGGCATAGAAATTCGTTCCCTCCCCCCCCCCCAAAAAAATAGTCCGGCCCCCCCACAAGGTCTGAGGGACAGTGGACCGGTCCCCTGCTGAAAACGTTTGCTGACCCTGCATAAACAAACCTGTGGGGCTACTTCTGGTCATCAAACAAACCATGGTTTTGGCAATATGCTTGAACTGAACCATAAAGCTAGGTACAAAAGCAACAAAACCGGAATTGAATGGTTATAGCCATTACAAAATGCCAGTGAATAAGTAACATGTAGGGAAGAGGCTGGAAATGTGATAGATAGATGATAGATAGATCCCAGTTCCTTCTCTATAGACTGAAGCAATACAGCTAAAGTAGAGAGAATGGCTATTCGCCTTAACATGCAGCCTTGCTTTACCATATCCTTGCTCCCCATAGGCGAGTGATGGAGGTATAATCACTTTCCGTTTCTCTCCAGGACACATATTCAGCATTGCAATATCTAAACCTTTAATTACTTGTCCGACACCAAGGACAAACCATTTTGGGTGGCCGTTGTTCTGTGTTCGACTACAAAGAAATATTAAAAATAGAGAGACATTTAATATTTTACAGGTTTAAGAAACAAGTTCAGTATACAAGCACGTCATTTATGGTCAACATTTATTAGTACTTAAATGTCCGGGGATACTTGGATCTGGACTGTTTTCACACACTAATACCACATCCTGTAGAATTATATCTGTTATATTTTATTTACACAATCAGAATGAATTTCAGGAACAAAAATGCTTTTTCTGTACAGCCTGAGCAGGAGCGGTGAACAACTGTTGTAGCATGTCTTCAAAGCCACCCCACTGCCGTGCTCACAGTTGTGAAGCATATTCTTACGTTATGAATGGCCCATGTCACCATTAAGAAAAAGAGGTCGGAATAGGCCAATTTATCTGGGCTGTCATTGGATAAAGTGATTTTCTTCATTGAGTTCTCAAAGTTTTTAACCCAGCTCAAGGTTGTCATCTGAACTAGCCAGAAGTTTAACTGATAATCAATCACAGTCAGTCCATCATTTGAAAATAAGACTTTAGAGGTAAAAAGGTAAAGGTAAAGGACCCCTGGGCAGTTAAGTCCAGTCAAAGGCGACTATGAGGTTGTGGCGCTCATCTTGCTTTTCAGGTCGAGGGAACCAGCGTTTGTCCACAGACAGCTTTCTGGGTCATGGGGTCATCATGACTAAACCGCTTCTGGTGCAAAGGGACTCTGTGACGGAAACCAGAGTGCACAGAAACGCCGTTTACCTTCCTGCCATGGCGGTACCTATTTGCACTGGCATGCTTTCGAACTCCTAGCTTGGCAGGAGCTGGGAAAGAGCGACAGGAGCTCAGTCCGTCAAGCAGATTCAAACCTTAAATCAGCAAGCCCAAGAGGATCAGTCGTTTAGACCACAGCGCCACCCACATCTCAAGAAATGGCATTTTGGCGACTGTAACCTTGGTTTAAGGAGGCATCTGGCACTTAGCTTACACAGGGTGAATAAGAGGCCCCATGGAACATGTGTACTCTGTATCCACGGGGCCTCTTTTAAAGGACTCACCCTGTATATCTGAGTTTCTAACGCTGCACACACATATAAGCTAGGATCCAAATTCCTTCTTAAACCAAGTTTAAAGTTTTATTTTCCAAATGATGGGTTATAGGCCGTAGTGCGTAGCATCTATCTACGGGCTTTTGACCCACTAGGGCCTATGACCCACTCTCCATGTGCCTTAAGAAAATAATGGGGGTGGCCCTCTGACCCATACATACTGCACATGTAAAACATATGCATACATGTTATCAAGCGATTCTGAAAGCACCTGTGATTTTCGGATGATCAAGGAAGGATAACAAGGCTCGAATAGCACCCCTCCCCTAAAGACAGTAAGTTTTACTTCCTAAATTGCATGGCACAAGTCTCACATTGACTTTGGAACCCAATATTCAGGTTGCCAACATTTTTTTTTTGCGTTCAAAGTACCGCTTTGGATTGCCTTACCTGCAATAGAACTTGGACTTTTCCCCGGCCAGGTACCCGTCGTAATGGGCATTAAGTAGGTCCCCCTTCTTGCTCTTCGGCTGGCAGTTTTCGGGGACGTGCACGACTTCCATTTGAACTTCGTCGGCGGAGGCGCCCTCCTCCTTCTTTTGCCCGTCCGCCCGGAGGGTTACGAGGGCGAAAGCCTGGAGGAAGAAACAGATCCCCGCGGCGAAGTGCATAGCTGCTGGAGCACAAGATCGCGGCTGCGGGATCTGCCTCGCTGCTCGCCGGGGCTGCGTGGCACTGGCATTGTTCGACGTCACGGGAGCCGAGAGGGGCGCGGCCCGGGGCTGCTCCAGCCTCTGTCTCGCCTCGCCTCCTTCCGGCGGATGCGCGGGCGGCGCGGGATGTCCCCCGCTTGCGCTGCTGGCCCGCTTTGCCTCCTCCGCCTTCCCCATGTAGGTCTTTCGGGAGGTGGCACGTCGGGCGCGGAGCCGCTTTAATTCCCGGAGCTGAAGGTCTCCTCCCGCATCCCCACCTAGGCAGAGCGATGGTAGCTATTCGTTTGGGGAAGGATGGCCCAAGTGGGCAGGATTGCAGGTGGATGCAGAGAGAGCAGATTTGTAATCGGGAAGGGGAGTTCCTCCTCAGTCCCGCCGCGGCGTTTGCAAATCGGCGTCGCTCTCTGCGCGATGGTGTCATTTTGGTGGGGGAGGCCGAAGGAGACGCTTTTTAAAAATTTAAAAACAAAAGACGTAGCCCGATCTTGTGCGTGCCTGTTCGGAAGTAAGTCCCGCCAAGTTCATTGGAGAGCTGCTTCCGAGCAGATGAGCATAAGGGTTGCAGCCTCGAGGGGGATGCCCAGCGAACGGGTGTGTTTAAACGTGGAAAGCCGCCGTGCTCAATGCGCAGAGCGAGCGATCGCATATAGGCAGGGTATATCTATATAATATATATTAATTATGCCCTGCGAAGGCTGCAGTGTGCAGACGTGGCGCTCGAGTTTTCGGACCGGCGGTGGAGGCAAGCAGCCCAATGCGTGTGCGCGCAGCTTGCTTTTTTTTTGTTTTTGTTTAATCCACCAGCCCCTTTCATCCAGGAAGTAAATGAGACGTCGGGGTCAATGGCACCAAGCGCAAAGGCCCGAGAAAGGTGGGGGGAGGGGAAAAAGGGGAAGGAGAAAAAGAAAGAAAGAGGCCGGCGAGGAGAAGAGGGAGGCAGCCGCAGCCTGTGCGAGAGGGTTTGGTAACCGCTTTGTTTCCCCAGTGGCTGCGATGTGCATAGGCAATGCATGACTCCGCCGCTCCTCTTCCTGCCGCACGTGCCCGTACAACCCAGTCCTCGCAGCACCCCCAAAGCCAGCCGGACCCGAAAGCGGCTGCCGCCGCCGCCGCTGCTTCCCCGCTAAGCTAAACCACCCAGCCGTCCATGTACATAGCGGGGCCGGTTGCCGCCGCCGCGTCTGCACGAGAGCGCCGAAGGGGAGAGAGGGCCCGCGCCGCCGTTCCTGCTGCCTTTTCTCCGGAGGAGGGCGAGCAGGATGCTGCGCGAAGCGCGCCGCTGAACTATGGAAGGAGTTCTGTACAAGTGGACCAATTACATCACAGGTGAGGGGCGTCCTGTGCACCTGGGCGAGGGTCGGCCACCCGTTGTTGTCGTCGTCGTCCCTGGCGACGGCCGGCGCTGCTGGAGCCCGGGCGCCGGGTTGGGGGTGGCTGCCTGGCGGCTTGGACCGGGTTTCTGCCTGACAGAATCGAAGGCGCGCTGGGATAGGGCTGGGAAAGCAAGAGGCCGGCGCTTCAAAGCGTGCGCTCCTGCGTTTGGCCTAGTGCTGCCAGCCCCCTAATCTGAGAGCCCCTTCCCACACATGCTAGTCTATAGGCATTTAATGTGGGGTGGGAAACAATCCTTGCTGCCTGTCAAAAGTGATCCAGGATAGGGGGCTGGTTGTGCATCCACCTCCCCCCCCCTAAGTTTACCTCATCTTTCCTTATTACTGTATCTTCCAATGGATTATGGGATATTGCTTCATTTGATATAAGTCGTTTTTGTTTTTTAAGTCATTGCGAGTTTCTTTTCGTACTGAGTTGTTATTAGGTGTGCGATCTTTGCTGTTTATTTTGTTGTTTCTTCGGCTTGTAAGCCGCCATGTGTATAGTAATATAGAGAGGCGGTATGCAAATTAAAAGTGAAATGAAATGAAATGTTAGAGCTGGACTGGATAAAATAGTTGGCAGCCCTGCAGGGCAGGGAGGAGAGGCAATTGTGTATGGAAAGGAGGGGGGCCTTCAGCTCCCCTCCCCCATATGATGCCCCTTTTGCAGTGTTAGAAACTCAGATATATAAGCTTGGCACCAAATGGCTCCTTAAACCAGGGCTACAGTCGCCAAAACGGAATGCCTGGTTGCCGTGTTTCAGCCAGATGGCTCAAAACTCGTATTTCTCAATATGACTTTGGGGTTCCTGAAATCCATTCTGATGGTGCAGATAAACTAGGTAAAGGTAAAGGGACCCCTGACCATCAGGTCCAGTTGTGTCCGACTCTGGGGTTGCGTGCTCATCTCGCTCTATAGGCCGAGGGAGCCGGCGTTTGTCCGAAGACAGCCTCCGGGTCATGTGGCCAGCATGACAAAGCTGCTTCTGGCGAACCAGAGCAGCGCACGGAAACGCCGTTTACCTTCCCACTGGAGTGGTCCCTATTTATCTACTTGCACTTTGACATGCTTTCAAACTGCTAGGTGGGCAGGAGCTGGGACCGAGCAACGGGAGCTCACCCCGTCACAGGGATTCAAACCGCTGACCTTCTGATCAGCAAGCCTGTGGTTTAACCCACAGCGCCACCTGGTCCCTTGCAGATAAAATATAAGTGGCCGAATTCAGCGGGATGTGTTGCTAGTGTGTGAAAATAGTCAAGATCCAGATGGCTGGGACATCAGGTAGCTTCACTTGGTCGCAAGTGGCCGATAGTCAGGTGCAAAATGTGCCTGGCGAATTTTGAACGCTGCCCTTTTGCTCCATGACTTGGGTGGGGGAACCAAGGACCTGAGAGCTGGGTGAGGCCCTCCAAGCTGCTCTGTCTGGCCCCTGAGACTTTCCTGGCCAATCCATTCCCTCCCAGATGCACCCCTTTCTGGTCCTGGGTCACACCCTCTTTGAGTGCTCTTGCCTGGCTGGAATGTGTTCCTGAACTCTGACAATTCCTCTTGCTTCCTGGGATGGAGGGTAGCTGGGGGTACGTGAGTGAGCTCATCTACTGTACAGAGGTGATGTTTGTGTTCTTTGCTTCCTCCACTTTTTGCTATGGCTGTGCCCTGGGGCACCGGCTTGTGTCTCCTGGAAGGTTGCCCTGAGTGGAATGTGGCCTTTATGCCGAAACAGGTTTCCTACCTTGGTTCTACCAAGTTTCACTTTCCAATTTTAAATGCAAACATAGGAGACAGTTAAAGGGCAAATTGGCTGCCTTCATCACATCTAGGTTCTCACCAGAGCTTCCCTCTTTTATTATCTACCATCCTGCTGTATCTCAAGAGCTCTTACTCAAAATATATATGGTGACTGCAGGTGTAATTAAAGTTGCATTGTGTTTGCCTGTGCTTTTAACTGTGGCTTCCCTGCTTTGAATTTAGCAACTTGGCTGAGTAAATAAGGCTGCATGCAGAGATCATGGCAGATATGACCACTGACAGATAAAAAAGAGAGGGCTTGAAGTTGCATTGCATCACTGGGGGTGGGGGAAGTAACAGAAGGAAACTTTTGAAAAATAATTACAGTAAAAGGTACAGTAGGGTTCGAAAGCATTTTGTAGGGTTGCCCCAGCCATAATTCCTAACATGACACTATTTGATCTCTAGCATGATATGACATTTAATTATACCCAGGCCCCTTCGGCAAATTTAGAGACTTCACATGACCACACAAACTCTGTTGAATGTAGACAGAGAGGGTATCTTGTCTGAAAGGACAGACAGCATTTCATATACTTGTTCTATGGAGCTATCAGAACAACCCCATAGAGCCAATACCCTGCAGTAACTAAGCCTAACAGAAATAATCTCATGTTCTTCCCCACTTCACTCCGCTTTCATTGATTGTAAGCCCCCTGGAGTAGACTTGTCTTGTCCTTTTTTGTAAGCAGCCCCGGCACACATATTGTGCTATTTGAACAAATAAGACCATGGTGATGAACCTTGACATTCAAAGAT
Organism: Darevskia mixta; assembly: GCA_034641385.1. NCBI lineage: Eukaryota > Metazoa > Chordata > Lepidosauria > Squamata > Lacertidae > Darevskia > Darevskia mixta. The sequence goes on along the minus strand of JAWWNH010000133.1, from coordinate 2,416,551 downwards.
GGCTTTGGGGCAGTTCAAGGAAGCAAGTAGATTTGAATGAAAAAGAACCCCCTACTGCGCAGGTATGTTGAGAATACAATAGATATTTGACCCTCCCTGTCACCATATGCTAGTAAGATGTGGGAGCAATCTCTTGGCAGAAATGCAGGGGAAGAAAGTATCACAAGTTGTTATTTGTTCGTTTTATACCTTTCCCTTCCGTGAAATTCTCAGGGTAGCTTTCAAAAATGGAAAAGTTTTTTTGTTTTTTTTAAATGCAACTTAAAAATATATACAAAAATATAATGAAACAGGCAAGCTCCAAGGCAACAAGAATTGCTTGGGTTGATTTGGCTGGTGGAATGTTGAGGAGGAAGTAGCTAGTTGGGGGAGATTGGTTAGGAAGGAATGGCTTGTGACTCTCTGCCAGCCATACAGATGTTTGTGTATGTATACAGTGATGCTCGATAACTTTGGCTGCAGCTGGTGTGTCATATCAATACATGGCTGAAAACCTAGACGAATGATTGATTCTGCTGATAATGATGGTTGGTGGTCGGGTCTTGCAGTTTTGATTTGTGGGAGGCAAGAACATTCGCATTGCAGCCTCCACGCCTCTACCCACCCACCCACTAAACTATCTCCGATGGCAAGACGACCATGCAAGGCATGCCGATTATACACAATAGTGGTAGTAGGGGACGGAGGAGGTTTTTGGTTGGTCTGCATTTTTTTAAGCAGACTGACCTAATTTGGAACTCCTAGGCTAATACACAGATCACACCATAAATTATTTTGATACGGGAAACGTATCAAAATGCATATTTTAGGACAGAATACATTTAGAAATGTAACACTGAAATAAAACAGGTATTTAAATATGCATATTGTGATAAGGTACATACTTAAGTGCATATTTAAAATACACATTTGAATATTAATTTCTGAATGGAAAAAAGTTGCGGATTAATGTAGAAATGGACAGAGCCTGACTATGGAAAAAACACATGCAAAATTGACCAAGGCAGAAAATAGATCTGTTAATCCCAAACTGGTAGATTTTTGTTTTTGTTTAAAAGAAATCATACTGGAGAAATATGATATTCTACTAGCACTGTTTCAGCTTGTCATTTTTTTACTTTAATAAATTTTGGGCCTTTCCGAAGAAGCTGTCTCTGTAACCAACATTCGCTAGATAAGGGCTGGGTGTACAAACGTTGTGCAGTGAGATAAAAGAGAACAGTCTACAAAAAATTTCTTGAGTAGGTTATTAATTTAAAGGAGTATACAAGTGAAATACTTGATGAAAATACATTTGCACTTTAAAGCATAAAGAGATAATAGATAATAGAGGGCATGTAGAATGAATCAGCCCTGTTTAGGGAGGCTTTTAATGTTTAATAGATTACTGTATTTTAATGTTCTTTTGGAAGCCGCCCAGAGTGGCTGGGGAGACCCAGCCAGATGGGCGGGGTATAAATAATAAATTATTATTATTATTATTATTATTATTATAATCATTGAATAAATTCCACCAACTCATGAGTATTTTGTTTGATTTATTCGTTCGTCCCGGTTTGTTCTCTCATTTTACAGGGCTGGCCACTGGGACAGCAAAGGATGCTGTTTCCTTTTATTCTGTTGAAAAGGCTTTCTTACTTGCCAGAACAACAGGACTGTTTTGTTCCATTGTAGCAGATCCCATATGAGTTCCATAAGCTGCTTCATCGGGTCTCTATCTTAACTGCAGCACCACTGACTTGGTTTAATTCCGCAGTTCCTTTCTTATTCTGCTCAAGTTCAAATTCCTGCAATATGCATAAATAGCAAGGTCTGTCTTTTTGAACTTGCGAATTGCTTTGTCTTGGACCATTAACCTATACATTCGTTTATCATATTTCCTCATACTGTTTTGACCAAAGCACATTTGCAGGTGGCAAAAAACACTCCACTGGGAAGTAGCCTCTGTTGCTCTGTGACATGCACCAGATTTAGGGTTTTTTTATGATCTGTAGTGATATTCACCTATGCGCTTTCCTTCAGGAATGTCATAATTCCCATCTGGCTGGAACAGATGGCGGACAAAACACTCGGCTGTAACGCAGACAGTTCTTGCTTATAAGATTGGGTTTCCTCATATTAACTGTGCATTTTCTCCTCCAGTGCCAAATGTACACTTGTACCATTGTATTGTTCAGACAGGCTGTCATACCAGATTCATAGAGCCTTCCTTTAGGTGGAGATATCAGTGACTTGTGAGACAGATGTGTCGGCTTAGTGCTTCAAATGCACTTACAGATTTAATCTCATATGCTGCTAAAAGCAGCTGGTAAATGTGAGCTATCCTTTTTCCTTATCAGCTTTGTTGTGCGTGAATTAACAGGCACAGAGCTGTGAAATCCACATAGTAAGCATCCTTTACATCTCCCTCTTGATCTTTTCGTTGTTTAAAGCACTACAGTACTCAACTACCTGCCCCTTGCCACTGTGGAGAAAGGACAAATGCACACTTGGATTACGTCCCTCCACTCCCTGCATTTGTGATCAGGGACTTCAGCGTATTGCTAGGGTTGTCTACTAATTACAGATCTATGTCTCATGATAAATCACGTTTAAAAAAATACAGCACACATTAAATATTGTATTTTCAACACAGGGTGGCATTCAATTCCCCAAAGTGTGCCCTGAATTCTGTCTTATTGATTAAATTTTTTCCTACCATTGATTAACGAACACTTTAATTAGTCTGCTGATTAAACTGGTTCAGTTTCCATCCGAACAAGGCATTCTGCTTGTGTACTGTCAAACCTTGGTTCCCGAACGGCTTAGTTGCCAAGCAAATCGGCTCCTGAACACTGCAAACCCGGAAGTAAGTGTTCCTGTTTGTGAACGTTTTTCGGAAGCTGGACATCCGATGCGACTTCCTCTTGAATGCAGGGAGCTCCTGCAGCCAATCGGAAGCCGCGCCTTGGTTTGCGAACAGTTTCAGGAGTCGAACGGATTCCTGGAACAGATTAAGTTCGAGAACCAAGGTACCACTGTATATGCCAATTCCACTCCCCACCCCAAATGCAGATCTAAACAGATTCCACAGCTTCATTCATTAGAGCTAACTTTGGGGACCATTGCCCAACTTCATCCCTTGACTGCCTTCACCAGTACCATGCTAGTAACTTTGTGCATGTTGGAGACAGGAGCAGTCACAAGCCCAGGACACCAAATGATAATAACAATAACAACAATTATATTTATACCCCACCCATTTGGTTGGGTTGCCACTCTGGGCTGCTTACAACACATATAAAAACATAATAAAACACCAAACATTAAAAAAAAATCCACTTATACTGGTGTTTTGCGTCTTCATCCTGACTTGTGCTGCTGTGCCAGCACAGTGGCCTACAGAATAGTGACAGAATTTTATCATTATGTTCTTACATCTTACTGATAGTATCTGAACAACCAAAAGTGCTAGTTGGTACCCAATCTACCCACCCCCACCCCGGTATTGCTTAACTTCAACTCCCAACATCCCTGGCCATGCTTTCTGGAGATGATTGGAGTTTAGTTCAATGACATTTGGGGGGCAAAAGGTTCCTCACTACCTTAACTAACTAAGTAATTTTCAGGGTAAAGGTAAAGGGACCCCTGACCATTAGGTCCAGTCGCGGACAACTCGGGTTGTGGTGCTCATCTCTCTTTACTGGCCGAGGGAGCCAGCGTACAGCTTCCGGGTCATGTGGCCAGCATTACTAAGCTGCTTCTGGGCGAACCAGAGCAGTGCGCAGAAACGCCGTTTACCTTCCCACCGGAGCGGTACCTATTTTATCTACTTGCACTTTGACGTGCTTTCGAACTGCTAAGTTGGCAGGAGCAGGGACTGAGCAACGGGAGCTCATCACGCCATTGGGATTCGAACTGCCGACCTTCTGATCGGTAAGCCCTAGGCTCTGGTTTAACCCACAGCGCCACCCGCGTCCCTCATTTTCATGGTAGACTCAAATAAATCAGTGGATTTAAGTTGGTCAGTATGTAACTTGTCCACTGATTTCAGTGGATCTTCTCTTAATATAACTTAGTCAAATAGCATCAATTATTTCACGAGTTTTTAAAAATAGTACGGGACTTTGACAGAGCTGGCAAAGATTTAGTAGTCTGGGAAATGTGGATTCGTATTTGTATATTATTAATATGTGTGTCTGTTTTGATTTTGAAGATTACATAAACAGACTTAAATCTTGCTTACAACTAAGAGGTCTAAACTGAGGAACGGTGCTGTTGTTTGTGTGTGATAATTGCATTTTGAAACAGCAGATTAATGTTGTTTTTTCTGTTTGCACTGTTTCCCTAGGATGGCAGCCACGCTGGTTTGTTCTTGATAACGGGATATTGTCTTACTACGATTCACAGGATGATGTTTGCAAAGGCAGCAAAGGCAGCATAAAGATGGCAGTGTGTGAAATCAAAGGTAGGCTCTCTCAATAAGAAAACTCTTCTTACATTCTAGGCTGAGGTATCTAACATGAGCAGTAGGGCTGGGGAATATCTGGTTTTCAATATTGCAATATATCGCCTGCTAAACATCGTGATATACAGTACTGATATATCACAATTTCTGAAATAAGGATGGAGCTATGTAGTGGCGTTGGCTGGCTTCACAGTTTTTCCCACATTGTGATTTTTGCACACATGCACACACATAATGATTCATGATATATTGCCAGGTCACAAACTATGAAACCGGTATCACAATATGGACTTCAAACCGCTTTTGGAGGATATATTGATATATCGCCCAGTCCTGCTAGGCAGTCTTTGCAGAATAAGCAGATTACCGTATTTCAAGCATCAGCTTGAAGCCTAGTACAAGTACAAATGTTTTTTACTGTATATAGTCACAGGTCCAGTAATTGAGGGTCTGATTCTCCCTTTGCACCTTCATTTTTGGGGGTTTTCCTCCCACCTCTTTCTTGCCCAATGTCACCTCGCTGTTCTCCAGAATCACCCAGAGAGGCTCTGCTGCCTTTGTCTTCCTTCACTCAGGTGAAAAACTGTGGGTTATATCTAGTGGTAGTGTCACTCTGAGTAGACCATTGGAATTCATGAACCTAGATTAGTCAGGTCCCTTAATTTCAATGGGTCTACTCTGAGTATGACTAACAGTGGATATGCAAGGGGCAGGATTCACCTAACCACCCTGTGCATGGACTTCTGCTTGTGCAATGGGGCTTTCCCCCTCTGTGCCCCCCACACCTCCTGAAATAGGTTCCCGGGGTGGGCGGGGGGTGGGAGAACCCCCCCAGAATACTTCAGGGAAGAGGGTATTGTTCCATCTGGCAGGCTGGAATTCTTGTGCTGCTGGAACGATTGAGATATAGAATCATAGAACTGTAGAGTTGGAAGGGACGTTGGGGATTGAACCTGCAACCTTGATGTTATCAGCATCATGCTGTAACCAACTGAGCAGGGTGGATTTGATTCAAATCAAATAAATTGAAATCACGATTTAAATCACTAGTCGCTAAGACTTGATTTAAATCATTTTTTTTACAGAAAGACTCATTCTTGCTGGTATAATCTTAATATTTGCAACCAGATGAAGGTTTCCTTTTTGGAATAATAAATTTTCAGAGCATATTTTACAGTTATATCAAAAATTACTGATTTGGTTATACTATTAGAAATACTTTGACAGATAATTATGAAATTATGGTGAGGTTTAATAAGTTAACTGTTTATATTTGGACAACTTTTCTGCTGTACTTTATTGGAAGGAGAAAAATAATCATTTCCTTAATAACAATTTAAACAATTTATTTAACTAAAACAATAACATTATAGAATATGTATCCATGTTTGTTAACTGATGTGGTTAAACGATTAAAAACACACACACACCCCTTAGACTGAGTTTTAACAAACATGGAAAACTTAAAACAAATCCTTATTTCCTGGTGAATAGCCTTTGGACTATAATGTAACTTAAATAGAAAAACTATATTTAGAAAGATTTTTCCTCCGAATGATTTTTATTTTAAAAATCCAATTTAAATCCAAAAGATCTGATTTAAATTTTAATTATTTTTTAAAAAAAATCCAATTTAAATTTAAAAATTTTAAAATCCCTAGCTAACAGGACCCGACTGGTCCTTTTAGCTAGGGATGATGGGAATTGTAGTCCCAAACATCTGGAGGGCCGGAGTTTGCCTATGCCTGTACTAGATAATATACTAGATATTGGAAGTAGGACAGTCATAACTGGGAAGTACTAACTCTGTAATTCCAGGCAGTCTTTGAAAAATCTGTGCTTCTAATTTATCTCTCCCCTGTCGCAAGTTCACCCGACAGACAGCAGCAGAATGGAGTTAATCATCCCAGGGGAACAGCATTTCTACATGAAAGCCGTTAATGCAGCTGAACGACAGAGGTGGCTGGTAGCCCTGGGGAGTTCGAAAGCCTGTTTGGCAGACACCAGAACAAAAAAAGAAAAAGGTACTCATACTTTTCTTTTTTTTAAAGCAAAAACAACCTATTAAAAACACCTGGTTTTTAACTATTGTAGTTATCGGTCAAATGCCCATCAAATGTAAAGTAATTATTTATGGCAGTAGGTGGCACACTTTTGAGGGGTTTTGAGGTTGACAGATCCTTACATTATTATTTCTTAACACTAGCAAAGCCCATAGTATTTTCTAAGCACCCTAGAGATATTAAAAGACAAGATGGGCCCTGCTCACAGTGAGTGGAGGCTGGTCTGTAAGGGTGGATAGGGCCCTGCCCCAGCTACCTCAGTCTGCCCTTAGCCAACCCTCACCTGCTTATCTTCTTATTTACATCCAGTCTCTAGACAGTGGTCTTGGCGGTCAGCTTCCTCCTCCTTAGTCTCAGTGTTGCCATCATAGGAGCAGGATGGAGACAGCAGAAATTAGTTGGCTCATTGGCCCTGGCTCCTGTTTGTATTTTATCTTAAGTCAAGCCACTTGAAGACTTGTGTTGTTGTTGTATAAAGCGACTAACAAATGTAACTAATAATAATAATAAGACTTTTGTTGTTGTTGTATAAGGCGACTAACAAAAGTAACTAATAATAATAATAATAATAATAATAATAATAATAATAAAAGCCAGACATTCCTTTTGTTTAAAGGAATATACAGTGGTACCTTAGTTCTCAAATTTAATCCGTTCCAGAAGTCCGTTCCAAAACCAAGGCATTCCAAAACCAAGGCGCGCTTTCCCATAGAAAGCAATGCAAAACGGATTAATCTGTTCCAGACTTTTAAAAACAACCCCTAAAACAGCAATTTAACATGAATTTTACTATCTAATGAGACCCTTGAGCCATAAAATGAAAGCAATAATCAATGTACTATACTATAAAATAAACGAGACAGTATTGTAGATGATAAAAATTAAAAGTATTATTTTTTCTTACTGCACCGATGATAGTCATTGTTTGGATGGGGGGGTGCTTTTATCCATTTCCACAGTGACACAATCAATCAATCAGTAGCTGAACTGGGTCCCACACAGTCACAAAGACAAATGAACTGAAAAAGCTTCAAAAACAAAACTGCAAAATAAATAGCAAAAACAAAAGCGCCAAACTTAATCCGTTATGGAAGTCCGTTTGACTTCCGAAATGTTCGAAAACGAAGGCGCAGCTTCTGATTGGTGCAGGTGCACCGGAAGGTGCACAGCTGCATCGGATGTTTGGCTTCCGAAAAACGTTCGAAAACTGGAACACTTACTTCCAGGTTTTCGGCGTTTGGGAACCAAAGTGTTTTGAGAACCAAGGTACCACTGTAAATGCCTGCATCTTAAAACTTGTCACGGGAACTCGTGTACCTGACCAGTGAACTTTCTGCTTCCCAATGTCCTTGCAGAAGTTAATGAAACCAATGAATCTCTGAAAACCAAAATGTCTGAGCTTCGTCTCTACTGTGACCTCCTAATGCAGCAGGTCCATACAATCCAAGAATACGTTCACCATGATGAAAATCACTTGTCACCCAGCATTGAGGTATCGGATCATTTTTGTGTGTGTGTTAATATTATTCGTTTTGGATTGTGAGGAGAAGCATCAGCATTAAGTTGGACCCACCACTTTGTCCAGTAGAGCCTAAATACAACTCTTTAGTTTCAATAATTACTTTTGGTTTATGTATATATTAAATAGCCTATTTAGTTTGGTCTTCTCAAGTTTTTAAATCTGTGTTTTTAACTTTGGAGTTGGTGTGTTTTTATTTTCCTGTTGTATTTAGGTTGCTTTTGATTTTATTACTTTCTATTTAGATTGTTTTTAGACTTACTTATTGTGAGTCACCCACAGAACTTTGTTATGGGGCAGCATGTAAATGTGATAAATAAATAAAAAAGCATCACTCTTTCATCTCCAGTCTACTGAAAGGGGCCTGCACAAATAAAATTACCTATAGAGATCAATATGAAACAGCAAAATACCGGTAAATAGAAAACTTAATTGCAAAAAGGCAGGCAAAAAACAAGCAGAAGCAATTGGTAAAATGGCATTTGGTGAAAATAGCGAAACAGCAACGGATTTTTGAAACAATGGGTGTGAAACGGAGGCTGTAGTCCTGTACCCATTTGCCTGGGAGCAAGTCCCATTGAACTCAAGAGAGATTGCTTCTGAGTAGACTTGTATAGGATTGCACAGTTAGCAGCAGAGTGGATTTGATTTAAATCACAATTTAAATCACTAGTCAGTAAGACTTGATTTAAATCATATATTTTTTACAGAAAGACTCATTCTTGCTGGTATAATCTTAATATTTACAATTTACAGGCTTTATTTTTGGAACAATAAATTTTCAGAGTAGTTTTTACAGTTATAGCAAAAATTACTGATTTGGTTATACTATTTGAAATACATATACAGCGATAATTATGAAATTATGGTGAGGTTTAATAAGTTAACTTTATATTTGGACAACTTTTCTGCTGTACTTTATTGGAAGGAGAAAAATAACAATTCCCTTAATAACAATTTAAACAATTTATTTAACTAAAACAATAACATTATAGCATATGTATCCGTGTTTCTTAACTGATGTGGTTAAACATCTTTTTAAAGAAAAAAAACAACTTAGAACAAATTTCCTGATAAATAGCCTTTGGACTATAATGTAACTTAAATAGAAAACTAACTTTAGAAATATTTTTTTCGCCAAAAGCATTTTATTTTAAAAATCCGAATTAAATAAAAAATAACAATCCTATTTTTGGGTTTTTTTTTTTTTTTTTTTTTAAATCTTTTATTTTTATCCACCCTGGTTAGCAGGAATTTCAGGTCCTTGGCATTCACAAATGAAAATGCCTGTCCTTCCATTGCACCAGAGAAAAATGTTACACCACAACAGAAACATCAGCGGAATTTTGGCATACTTTTATGTCTCTGTCTGCCTTTACAGCAGGGATATGAAATTTGTGGCCCCTTCAGAGGTTGTTGGGACACCATCAGCCCCAGGCAGCGTTGCCAGTAGTCAAGGATGATGCTTTACCCAAATGCTGAACATTCCTCGGAGTCAGTCTAAAATACGAGCCAAGAAGAATGCTACACAAGCTTGCAGTTCATTAAAGAGTTGACGTGTTGCCCAGTCAGCGTCTCTTGCTTCACCAAAAAGCTTTTATCAGGCAACAAATGTTAAGTGAATTCACTCTTCTCGATTGCTTCCCGTGTTTCCAGAATATGAACGAAGCGTCCTCCTTGCTCAGCGCTACCTGTGACACGTTTATCACGACCCTCGAAGAATGTGTGAAAATAGCAAATGCCAAGTTCAAGCCAGAGATGTTTCAGTTGCCTCATCCTGATCCTTTAGTTTCTCCTGTGTCGCCTTCACCTGTGCAAATGGTTGGACATTTTTTAATATCTCCCCCCCCCCCACTTGCAGGAGGGAGGGAGTTTGGGAAAGTATGGTGGTGGGATGGTTTTCAAAAGGAGAGGTTCCCCCAAACTGCCATAGTCTGCTTTTCCCAAGTCAATGAATTGATCCTCTCTCAAGAGTAATTAAGGCTGCGATCCTTACCAGGAAATAAGTGTTTACATTTTTAAGTGTTTGCAAGTGCCTGGCTGCATGTGTGTGTGGAAACAAACTTGGATATGTTTTGGGGTAGTCAGTGAGGCCTTTCAGTGCCCAATAAAGTCAGTGGGATTTAATTTGTGAGCAAAATATGTTTGTCATTTTTCTCCTGCCCTCCCTCCAAGGAGCTCTGGGGCGGCCTACATGGCTCCTCCCTATTTTATCCTCACAACTACTCCGAGGTAGGCCAAGAGCCCAAAATTACCCATGGAGCTTTGTGGTTGAATGGGGATTTGAACTTTGGCCACCCTCCAGCCTTAGTTAGCACTCTCTAACCACCTGGCCACACTGAATCTATGTTTATTGTTTTATTTTATGTATTTCTGTTTTTAACCTTGCCCTTCCTCCAAAAGGGGAGGCCAGGATTTACTTTGTTGTACGCAGGAGGTCCCACCCTGGTTCAGTCCTCAACATATTCACTGCTTTGAGGGTTTGGGGGGGTTGTTTGTTTTGCAATCAAGAGGTTTATAAATTTTATGAAATTAATAAGTAGGGCTTATTATATCCCAGGAAAGCTGCTGCCAGTTCATTGTAGTAGGCAATACTGAGCTAGACTGACCAGTTGTCTGACTCTATATGAGACAGCATCCTATGTTTAAAACTACCTACTTCGAAATAAAACAAACACCCACCCCAATCCCTCCCTTATTTTTTTTCTTTATTAAAGAAAGCAATGTCCTTAAGATACAGATAACCAACAGAAAATTAGGAAGTATATAATAACCTGTTTTGTTTTAAAATTACTTTCTAGATGAAACGGTCTGTTAGCCACCCAGGTACTTGTAATCCTGAGAGGTAAGTACAAAATTGCGAACGTATTACTTTTTAAAGTCCGGAAACCAACCAGCCAACCAATAAATAGAAAGGTTCTTCATTATTATTATATGAAGCCCCGTATCGTCTCAAATAATAAAGCAGTTATCTGTTTCCTGGTTAATCCAAACTCGCAGGATGGTATTCAGCCAAGTTCCACTCGGAGCCAGACCCATTGAAATGAATGAGCATGGCAAAGTCAGGTCCATTCACTTCAGTGGATCTATGAGAGTAAAATTTAGTTGTTGAATACCACCCACAGTGAGCTGCTTTGCATGACGTGCACAAATATGCAGGTTCCTGGTAAGGAGCTGACAGATAGCATGCTTCTCTCCGGTACTTTTTATTTATTGCTTTGTCACACTAAACCAAGGTTTGGCATAGCATGTCATCTGAACCAGGACTTGTGATTAAGTTCTGTTCACACTAACCACCTGTTGTATCCGAGAACCAGCCTTGGTTACAGCTCTTGATTATTTATATATTTACGTTTCTTTTACATGCCGCTTTTCTCCAAGAAGCCAAAGGTGGATACGAGGTTTGAGGTTTTATCCTCGCAGCTATCCTCTGTATAGGGTGTTTTGCTGAGCCTCAGCCTCCTACTCTTGGTCACCAAACAGTCTCATTGTAACAGTGCTGGGCACAATAAATGAAAGGGGAGGACAGGAGAGAGGATTTTTGTTGATTCGTTTTTCCCTATGTTGTCCCCCCCCCCAAAAAAAAACATGTTTCAGAGGGTCAGTGACCCTGCAGAACAAACAGGAGAGGTGGCACCGTGGGGATTTCAGAGGGAAGGGAGAAACTGCCTCCTGCTTCTTCCAGCGAGAGACTCTGCTGGATCTCACTCGCTTACACTAACAGAAAGAGTTTTTTATTTCCCCAAAGGGCAAATCCAGATCAAACTCCATGACTATTATTTAGTTCAGGCACCCCCAAACTTGGCCCTCCAGCTGTTTTGGGACTACAACTCCCATCATTCCTAGCTAACAGGATCACTGGTTAGGGATGATGGGAATTATAGTACCCAAACAGCTGGAGGGCAAGTTTGGGGATGCCTGATTTAGTTGATTTTGGGGGTTGGTTTTGGATTGTTCGCCTGCCTATTCAAGAATTTTTTTGCCCTGTTTTAACTTCATTGGGTTGCTTTCTGTTTAATTTCCTTTGAATCACCTTGGGCACTGAATAGTGGGGCATACATTTTCTTTTAAAATCAAATGCTGCAGTGCCACCAGCCATTCCCAGTTTAACACAAAGCCCTGCCCATGCCTCTTATACAGTCGTACCTTGGATCCCAAATGCCCTGGAACTCAGACGTTTTGGCTCCCGAACGCCGCAAACCCGGAAGTGATTGTTTGCGAAAGTTCTTTTGGAAGCCGAATATCCGACGGGGCTTCCGCGGCTTCCTGCAGCCAATCAGAAGCCACAATTTGGTTTTCGACCGTTTTGGAAGTTGGAACTGACTTCCGGAATGGATTCCGTTCAACTTCCAAGTATGTGACACAAGATGGTTGTCTCTTGTTGTGAGTGGATGCCCATGTGTCTCCCATGGAGATTCCTTTCACATACAGAACTCCTGTCTCTCTTTAATCTTTTTCGGTACCTTATTTCAGGTACCAAACAAAGACCATTTTAAAAATTTAGTAAGATGAGCTGGAGAGAACTTTGGGTGTTAAGGACACGTAATGAAATGTGCAATGCTATTTCGTTTGCAGAAGCAGTCACTCTATAAAAGAGCCAAATTCATCCTCTCACCGGTCATCCCAAAGGTGGAGGAGGACAGTCTTAGATCCAGAACCTTCTGTAGATGTTCCCCCTGACGATATAGACAGTAAGTTCTGGTGTACCCATGTGCATTCTACTGTCTTTGTGCTTCAGTTGGATTCTTGTTCTCCTTTGAGATAGAAGACCGCTTGCTCCGCAGCCATTATCTATCCTATAACAAATCAGCTACAAAAACGAGCAACGCAGTCTCCTGCATTGCACCAGCCAAACTGGGTGCTCAGGGAGTTTGGATCTTGCCTTTTGGGCACATTCAAGATCCTCCATGTGGACTCAAACTACACTTTTTGAACATACCTGTAGGTATGAAAAAGTAGGAGACTTTTAAAATGGCAAAGCATAGGCATGCTGCTGCCCATTGTGAAGTGCATGCTTATAGGAGTCAGTTTCTTCTCAATAAATACAGGAATGATGATCACATCTGTTTTTCTCATAGGGAAATGTGGCCATTTACACATACATGTGCTGCCTGCAAGTGATTGCTCTTCGCACACATATCACAAATTAAATTCAGAGATTTGGGGTACCCAAATCTCAGTATTCGTCAATTGGTGCTTGATGGAAATAGGTTTGGCACTAGTTCATGCTTCTTTGGGAGACTTGCTCTAGACTTTTTAATATTAGTAATAATAACAATAAATTTATTATTTGTACTCTTCCCATCTGACTGGGTTTTCCCCAGCCACTCTGGGCAGCTTTCAGCAGATAGAAGAACACAATAAGACATTGAGCATTAAAAACTTCCTTATACAATAGGGCTGCCTTCAGATGTCTTCTAAAAGTTGTATAGTTATTAATCTCCTTGACATCTGATGGGAGGGCGCCACTACCGAGAAGGCCCCCTGCCTGGTTTCCTGTCACGTCACATCTCACAATGAGGGAACCACCAGAAGGCCCTCAGAGCTGAATCTTAGTGTCTGGGCTGGACGATGGGGGTGGAGACGTTCCTTCAATTATACAGGGACAAGGCTTTTAAAGGTCAGCACCAACACCTTGAATTGTGCTTGGAAACATACTAGGAACCAATGTGGATCCTTTAGGACCGGTGTTATGTGGGCCTGGTGCCTGGTGCCTGCTCCAGTGACTACCAGTCTAGCTGCCACGTTCTGGATTAGTTGTAGTTTTAAGTCATTTTCAAAGTAGCCCCACATAGAGCACAAATAATAACTTTTAAGAATTGAAATCATACCTGTATATTTTTACTGGACCGAACTTAGATCCTTTCTCTTTATGCCCTACCCCATTTGGAGGTGTGGAAAAGGACCTCTGAAGAGTCAATCAGGGTCGACAAGACTGGGCTAGATGGTTGAAATAGTCTGACTTTATATAAAGCACCTAGCTTGCCAAGGTCCAGCAGGGAAAGATGAAAGGGGGTTAAGAGGCTTCTTTCAGCTGTATGTTGATCTCTCCCCACCGTAGAGTTCTATGCTGAGCACATTGGATAGGATGGAGCACAACATTTGTGTGCAACGTGTCATCAAGCCAAAATGACTAAATGCAACATTTTCAAAGGCACAATTGAAAACAAACCCCGATCTGTCTCTTTGTAGGACCAGCATACTGTTCCAGGCATACTCTCAATGGAGACTTGACACCTTCAACCATTTCCGACACAGCCCTGTTGGTGTCAAAGAAACAATCAGAACGTGAAGAGACTCTACCGCCTACATCCTGAAGAATTGAAGGGAATCACCTTTCTCTAAGTAATGCTATGCAAAAGCTGCTGTACGTCTACTGTTGTCATAGGGGGTAGTTTGTTCCCTGTGTGAAGGATTTCTCTGCACTTTACAGAATAATGTAAAAACTAACTTCAAAGCGTATTTTATCTTTATATAGTTTATTTGCAAGAATATTTTCCTACGACCTTCAGTTTGTGCATTTTTGAAACAAATTATGGTTCGACAGATAGGTATGTACCTTTGCAAATGTAGCCCTCCTTTTTACAAAGTGTGATGGTCGTTTAGAGCTTTGACAAAAAAAAAAAAAAAGTTTTACATTTGGGGTAGGGAAAACTTGTGCCATAGACCGGACTGCTCACTTGATCACATCTTTGCTTTGCTGGTACAATATCCTATTCTTGCACACAGTTCACTTCCGATTGAATTGAGTGGCAGTGCTACCGTATTATTATTATTATTATTATTATTATTATTATTATTATTATGGCTCGTGGTTGCACCTTTCCTGCCAGGGGATGCTTTTTCTCACATTTAGACTGAGATGGCATTCCTAAAACATGGTTTATTGGTAATTTAATATTTTCCCCTTCTTAAAAACCCTGGTGTACATAAGGGCATAATCTCTTATTATTAAGCCCTCTGAAGCCCTCTTGGTTTTAATGAGTGGGAAACCAATGAGATTTTAGCATGCTTAGGTTTGGCAAAATCTTGCTCTAATTTCTTAAATTCCATCCTTTTCTCTTTCCTTTCCTTTCCTGTGCCTTTTCTTTTCTTGGACTCAGAACACCTGCATTTCTCTGGCTTGCACCCAAAGTCTAGCCAATTAAAAAAAGTGTTAGATGTGAAGTATTTTTCTAAATAGTCATATAAATTATCTGATTTTCGAGGCATTATACATGGGGTAAAGGTATTTTAACGTTTTGATGTATTTATTCCTTTTTGCACCACAAAATGCCTCATTGTCAATACTGGGGTGGGGTTGGGGGGGTTTAAGATGTACTTAATTGTTGTTGAGGTGTGTTCCATTACTAAATAGCATTGTTTTTTAAAAAATTGTGGGACATGATTCAACCCAAAGTGTGCACTTGATTTCAGTTGAAGAGTATGTAAAGCACATGGGACTAAGAAATACTTGACTTTGGCTGGATTCTGCCCCTCCTTTTCGCTAAACAGCAAGATATCCTTGACGTGTCTTTTTACCAAAGTGTTATTTTAGCGCCGGTTTCTAAAATATGCTCTTGAGATGCTGTTGTAACGTATTCATAGCTGCAGCTGTACATTTATTTATGACCTATTTATACCAAAGGGGGAGGGTGGCTTTTATCATTGTGAGCCCAATAACTTCAAAAAGAGCTTACATGTACAGCAATATTCTCCTCTCAGTTAACTTGAATGACAAATATGAATTCATTTCTAATTGAGCTGAGAAACGTACTCTGAACTAGAGAATGAACCATGTAACTTAGGCACCACCTACCATACATTCTGGGCCCAGTTTGTCAGAAACCTTTCTTGCGAAAAGCAAAGGTGGAAAATGCAGGTTGAATTTCAGCAAGGTTTGCACAGAAATTTCTGAGGAATTGAGCCCAAAGTTGTTAGTGTTTTGAAATGTAAATTCTTTGTTTTTGTATTCACTTTGGGATAAACTTGGTATATTATGTCTTGGCCATGGAGCACTTTTTAAAAAATGTTTAAAAAAAGAAGAAGCTTTCTTTTAAAATGTAAGTGTTCAATAAATACAGTTTTTACACGCAGGCATGCACAACTTTGTTTTCAGGTCAAATCCTTTAGGCTATATTTGGTTCCTATTAGGATGTTTTCATAGGGCTTGCTTGGAGGAGCTTCATTGTGTGTAAAGGTAATGCACAGCAAGGTGAAAGAAATCACACTCTTCTGTCACCCCCCACACCCAACTACAGAAGTAAAATAACACACATTTTTTTAAAAATTAACAAAGCAAGTAGCAACAACAACAAAACGGCCCAACCCAATGAAGATTGAGCATGCACAATTGAGCGCCAGTTTGGAAGAAAGAACAGAAGAAAACGGGAGAAGGTAGAATGGAGTATCCCACAGGAAGACATGGCTGGCTGGAACCAACAGGAACATACCCTTAAGGTGAGGATATGCAGCAAGAACTTCACTGCAAGTCCCACTTGCATATAGCTATTTCACAGCTTGACTACTGCCAAAAACCTTGC